>OZ024723.1:9150950-9790142 GCA_964016875.1 Fallopia convolvulus
ACGGCAAAGGCGGATCTTGTTTGGAAAAGAAGGAGAAGACTGACAACGCAAAAACGAATAGTTAAGCGACAAGGAGTGACGAAGGAAAGAAACAGGGCCGCGTCTTGTCGGAACCGGCGAGTAGAAGGCCTTACCTGATCAGCTTGGAGATTGGTGATGGATTGACTCGGTTTCCTGTTCTCCTACGCAGGCTACGCACCACCGGGGATGGAAGGGGATTAGGTCGAGTTTTTTGATCGTGTTTAAAGAAATATCAGAAGAATGAATTTGGAACGGTTAAAATAGGATAGGTTGTACAAGATCAGGATAGACAAAAGATTGGTTTAGAGATATGATTCTCCTAGATAAGCTAGGTAGGATTTTCGGTTGGTGTAACCGAACTATATCTATACAATTAGATATAATATAAGTATATATATATAAGGTTTAGGTAGAATTCGTACAAATAAGGTTTATAAAATATATAGTTTTTTGGTGTACAGACATTGTTAGCATAAGTTCAAACCTATAATTAAATAGGTGTGTCAAACGAATTATTAAATCGAGTTAAAAAATAGATATTTCTTAAAACGGGGTTAATTGCGAGTCATTAAGATCGATTGCTTGTCAATCAAGAAACTCGTTGTTCTGACGGAAAAGAAAAACGAACCCGAATATTACAATTATTTCTAACAAATATAACAACCTATCATATTTTATTAATTACACAAGTTGTTCCCAACACAAATATTAAATGAGATTCAATTCCTCATTTAATAACAATAATGCAAGAGAGAACCGTCCACTTGCCTTAGAAGGCGTGCTCAACGTCCTTAGCAATTCAACAATAATCTTTATCACCCTTCTGTCAAATATAACAAAAGATTTCTCAATAACGAGCTCAAGGATACACTTCTTAGTTGTATTCTCAACTCCTACAACTTCCTAATCGATAAACGATTTGATTTTCGAATATCGATTCATAAATAATTCTTAATTATCATACTTTAAGGAGCCATCTTGGCGAAATTATAACTAATTATCCGCTTCACTTTTGAAACAATTTTTAAATAAAATTTTTTCATTAGTAACGGTTCTTAAAGGTGACCAAATCTCGGATCAAACGGATTAACAACGAATCCAGAGTAATTAGCCGAAGTCCTTTACCTGCCAATCGATGTCAAAACTTGTATTCGCTATAACTGAAGATCCGGACGTCCGTTTCATGAGCGGTTTGAACCTGTGAGACCATATCAACGTCAAGATTATAAAAACATAAATTTAATTAGCAAAGCGGAACTGAAAGGTCCTTACGGTGTCTCCGTAATCAACCCGCTAATTAATTTCGATCGTAAATACCTTCACTTGAGCCCATGGCTCGTTTGGCTCGATAGTTGCTCGATTCCCGAGCTCAACGGTGGTTGAGTATTGCCCGGCGGCAGCTCTCACAGTGGGTGGTGGTCGGAGTGACAGGTGGTCGCCGCCGACGTCACATACATCGATGCAAAGATAAGCCGGCGGTATGAATTCTTTCTCCCGACTTGTCGTTCCTCCATGATTCTCGCTGGTTTTGGTTCCTCTTGCAGCAACACCCAAGCACTCTCAGAGAGGAAGAAGATGAGGCGGAGGTGAGGGTGGTGGACGGGAAGAGAAGGCGGAGGAGAAGAGGTAGCCGGCGGTGAAAACTGAATTCTTTCTCCCTAGTTCGTCTCGTCCTGATTCTTTTCGCACTCCTAACAATTTCGAGCCCCCCTTTTTTGTGTCTATCTCTCTCATTCCTTCCTTATTAAGGCAAGGAAGAGAAGGCGGCTTTTAAAAATTATAACCCGTCTCGGAACGGGACTCGCGTTAAAGCGGTAAAATTATGTACCTCGGATGGAAAAACTTACTACATACAAAACATCCCGTAAATTATGTAGACCAATAAAAAATTTTTCCCATGATTTTATCTTGCTACCTTCAATTTTTAAGGCTTTTGTTTCGTATTTTAAGACCTTTACAATACATAATTAAAAAGACGGCTTATCCAATAAATATTCTTTTTCTACTGAAAAATCCTAGAATTCACACCGATCCATAAAATCATTTCTTTATGATTTTAGGATATCAACAAAAATTTTCTAGGATTTAAATTCCAACAAAAATATTGGATTAAGCGTTAAAACGAACAAAGAGGTTAAAAGGATATCCGAGAAAAATTCAAAAATATCCTTAAAAACCACAGTTATTATTAGTACCCCCTTAAAAATGGTTTCGTCCTCGAAACCAAGGAGAACTCGGATCATAAGGAAAGATAGCACAAGTACACACACGCAACCACTACAAACCTATACAGAAGTTTGTAGTACCCCCTTAAAAAACATGTTGTTACTTCTGCACAAAGCACAAAACAACCACTGCTTAGTTATAAAACTTTTTCTTTACAACGCTCACTAACTTTGGAAAGTGACTCAACATTTCCTGTCTAGTTTCTCAAGTCTTTTCTTCACCTCCATTTTTAGGCCAAGGTAACCTAACCAAAGGTATCTTTTTATTCACGATTCAACCTGACCTTTCTTCCTAGGTGTCATTTGGTTGAATATCCATCTTATTATTGTTGAGTACAAGAGATATGTTGAACGCATACTATCAAGGAAAACATTACGGATAGAATGCACTGGAGGTGGCAATGCCAACTATTAAGCAAGCTTACCAGTTCTTTCTAGTATCTTGAAATATCCAACCTAGCGAGCATTTACGTTGTCTCGCTTTCCCCAGCGGAATACGCCTTTCAAGGCGGATACCAGAACAAAAATGTCGTTCTTTATAATGAACTTAACATGCTCTCGCTTTAAAACAACACACGACTGTTGTTGCTTTTGAGCAGTTAGCACCCTTGATCGTGTTAGTGCGACATCAGTTGTTGTTCTCTTGGCCAAATCTGGCCCATGAAGAACCTTGTCAGCATTGTCATTCCAACAAATTGACAACCAACACTTCCTGCCTTACCAAGCCTAAAAAAGAGTCATTTTCTTTATCGTGTGATCAAAATTCTTGTGTGTGAAGTCACTCAAACTCAAACTACCATTCCAACTTGTGTGGAATCCAGAATACATATCCTCGGGAGTTTAAATTTGTTTCTTTGCATTAAAATGAACACTCTAGGTGAGTTTATTAACAACCTCCATATGCATCCTTCTTTCATTAAGTCTTGAACGACTAATGACAATAATCCATTGTAACATCTTTCCACTTTCATTCTGAAACAGGAAGAGACTATAACATTTCATCTGGTCTTCTATACTCAATCAGGACTTCCAAACAAACCAAACACATCAAACAAACTCGGTGACATTTCGCTTCATGTCAATCCATCAAAAGTTTTGTCTTAAATCCTTATACATTTACTTGTTCCAGGATGAACTAATTAAGCAAATAACTATGCCTCCTTTGAAATAAGCTTTCAAAGCTCATCAACAACAGATACACATGAACAGTTTTCAAACCAAGCATTCCATAATCTTGAATAACAAATCTCGGTGTCTTACCTTCTTAAAAACATATCCTCACGTGTCCACTCTCTATATCCAAAAAATTATCAGGCTGAGATTGAATATCAATACTAATTTACATATCCAAACTCCAGACCCGTTGGAGTTCTGCTTAAAGTCCTCACTTGACTATCTTATCTCAAAGAGATTTAAGTTTTCAAGACAACCTGAAAACAAATAACAACTAATGGAGAAATTACTAGTACATCCTTTATTCCAAAAAAAAAGGATTATTACAATATCATTCCTTAGAAAGGGTTCCATCCCAGGAGTCCATATCAACTTACTTTCAAGGACAATTCCGCTAAAAAGGCAATGACTTTCTTAGGTCATGACGTCAACCAAGATGAACTACTAGCAAACTGCTTAGAGAATTCCAATAATCGTTGACTGAAAACAATCCCAAACTTTTAGAGAAGTACGGAGTTACTCCATGCTCTTCAGAGACCAACACAGATTTGTAAAGAATCTTACCAAATTTCTTTACTTATAATCGAACTGTTTTGGGAAGTTTGACCATACTCCTTAAATGGTATAGGATACCAAGGATGTACTAACTCAAAGGAGTTTTACAAGATACTAAATATAGAAATTGCTACAATGCAAAAGAAAGCTTGCATCTTTTCATTTCAATCAACTACACTTGCAAAACTCATATAATTGAAAAACTTATATGATTGCCAGATCATACTAGAAACATTTTATTCTTTATGACCCAAGTGAAATCACTTATCAAATGGTTATTTCCAAATTCCCATCACAACCTTTGTGTAATCATTCCAATCTTGACAAGAAATGTAACTTCTACAAATTTCTTCTTTCGAACTTAAACCTGAGGAATTATGTGATCTAATTCCACCATGTGATCAGGATGGTGAAATAAAATCAACACAACCCTTTACTGCATTCTCATAGGAATAAGACATGTAATCTTGCCTTACCATGTGATCAAGATGGAAGACAAAATACATTCTTACTCACCACCATGAAAACCGTAGAAAATTTTATTCATGAATTCCGTATATCAAATCAACATTTCTTTAAAAATTCATACCAGAATTCTACAAAGTCGTAAGATTTTTCTCAAAAAAGAAAATCACAAAACAATTTCAAATATCCCTTAAATCATAACAGCTTGACAAGAACTCGACATAGGTTACTAATATACTTGTTTTAACTTTGAATACTGTGGAAACAAAGATTAGCTACTTTCTTGAAGAATTGGGCGCATCAAGCTAATGCATCAAATAAAATTGTTGACCTTATCTTAATGATGCTACTAACACTTTGTTCTAATTCTGTGATGATACTTGCACATTAGCTGGCCTTACCAACTTGGCCAAAGTTTCAAATTAAAACTGAGACTCAAAGGAGCTAATATACTCCGATTCACTTCTGAGCCCCACATTTCTCTTCGAATATGACACTTTCTTCCCTCATCAAGGTAGAACCTAATGACATTCCTTGACTTTTCTTAATTAGACATACTGCTAGACTTTTCTATAATCCATAGTATTGAGTAATCTCTGCCTGATTTAACTCAATCTCAACCCAACTTAATTTCGCAAGTTTCATAAAGGAGTTGATTGCTTGTGTCCATTTACTTGCAATCCTTACGGAAAATGTGATTCCAACATCTTCTTACTCATAACAAATTCTTCCAAGGTCGATCTCAACTTGTATGTCTCCTTGACATCCAACTTTAAAGTGATGTAACAATGATATATTACCAAAATTCAATGCTTGAGATCATCCATTTGCAGAACAATATCCCTTATGCAACTTAATTGTCATTTAAATTCCGATATCCAAAAGTGAAAGCTATCAAACTCTCATGACGAGTTTAAGAACTTTCGATCCTTTTATCTTCAAATCAGGATGTTCCTTTAGTTTCCAATATCTTTTAACAGAAGAATGAATGCACAATACCAAACAAAATAGTATTGAACCTATCCCAATTCAACATTGGTAAACAAACTAGACTTCTCCATCATTCTTGTCTTCTTACTTAACCATAAGGAGAAGACATATACCTTTTTATTAGCTCAAGTTCAAACCACATTGCAAAGGAAGAACTTGTGGTTAGGAGACTTGCCGACTACTTAATAGTTTCACCAGTACCACCTTGGACATTAGGTTTGACTGATATAAAATCTTCAAAACTCAAACACAACTGAAATTATTTTTCAGCGATAAGGTCTAAGCCTTATTGACCACAATATTGAATGATTGATATTTTTCTCCCAACCGATTAAAATATCAAAGGCAAACATGCCAAAATTCTTCCTTGCATGATCTTCTCAAAATTGAACTTTATCATTTCCATCCTTAAAGAAACATAAGTCAATACCATTGGCAAATTAGAACATCTCAATGTTGATTCCATTACTAGTCCATTATAGACCTCAAGTCTTTTCTCATTATCCCGAGTTGGGTATCATACAATGAAACTCCAATAACGTTGTCACATAGGTTAGTCATCTGGATATCAACAACTCATGTAATGAATTAACACTTGTGCTAAGTAGTTAATTGAACATAAACACATTACTGATGAACTTTTACCTGTTCAATCCATTTTGACCAATCAACCTTATTCACAACAACCTTGATGATTAACCACTTGTTCACAACTTAAACTGAACCAACATTCTTCCTTTCTTTCTTACTATAATCATAATAAATTCCCATTCCATTTAGGATTCTCAATCCTCTTAACTCAAAGGATAAAAACATATATGAAAATCCGAGTTTGAACACTATCAGGTTAAAAATTGAATTGTATTTTCCAATAGATTAACAATTCAATTGATCCAACATTTGAGCACTTCAAAGCTCTTTAACTTCCAACTGAGCAAAGAAAAGTACAGAATATCCATGATTCTATACTATAGAGTCACAAACATAGTTGTTGAAGAAAGTTTCCAAAGGTAATCCCTTTCTATTCATGATTCTTTTACCTCACTTCATGATCCATACTGATCTTTTAGAATTACTCAAGACTTATAAGATTCACCAAATCTTACCATTGAGAAGTAGAGGTTCCAACTCCAAACTTCTATTGATACTCGAATTTCAAAATTCAGAAATTCCTATAAGAATATACTCGTGAAAGCTCTTAATCTTATGACATCAATGTCAAAGAAACTCACTTTAAAATTTCCTTTTTAAAGACAACACTTGAACTTTCACATATCAAGAAAAGAAATTAACAATTTCTTTCACATACATGTGAATCATGACGTTTTTAAACAAAATTCATAACTTGAAATCTTCCATCATACGAGCTTAAAATAGGAAACCTTCAAAATAGAAAGTCTTTATGAAGTACAATACTTAACTTCAAAATCTCACAAGAAGTTTCCTAATATGGAAGCAACGACGAGGGTACACCCAATTCAGACTCAAAAAAGAGATTAGGAATTTATTGAGAACTTGATCTAGAACCGGATCAACTTTAGGAATCTTCACCTGATCTTACTATGGATCCTTCTCGGAATCCATTCCCATCTCTAGGGAATCAAATGTCCACTATAGGACCTTTTTCACATAAACCATTACAAACTTATTACCTCATGTTCTCCAATTCCCTTTCTTCTTTCTATCTCTTCACGAGTCTGACCTCCAATCTTAACCACTTTCCATAAATGGTTCTAAGACAACACCAATATAGAATTCTCCATAATTCTATATGGAAGGATGAAAGTGATATCCGCTTTTTAGGTAGTGTTTTTAGTATCTAGATAGATTAGATTTAGTTAGTTTTTATGCTAGAGTTTTAGGTTTTTGAGTCTTTTTGCCTTAGTTTTCGTATTTCCTTGAGACTCGGAAACTACACATCTTTTGTGTCTTTTCATTGGAATTTTGGAGCTTAACGAAGGATTTGGAGCATCAGAAGAAGAAGTGGACAAGTCATGAAGAGAAGCTAAGGAAGAGAGGCGAAAAGAGGAGCGAAATCAAGCCTAAGAAGCTCGTGCACGAGCCAAAGTGACCCAAGAACGACCATCCAAGGTCATGCACGAGCCAACACTTGTCAAGATCGACCCACCCAAGAGGCAAGCTCTCAGGCACGACCCTAGGGGGGTCGTGCACAACCCATTTGGGTCGATCATGGCACTGACTTTGCCTTATTCCGAGATCTTTTGTGATATATTCTATCTTTTATTTTAGGAAGTAGTTTTATCTTATTTCCTAGGTTAATTAGGACTCCTTTTTCTCTATAAAAGGAGGCTAAACCCTTTGTTTTGGGGGAGGAGATTGAGGGGACTTTATATGGTTTTATCTAGCAATTGGGGAGAAGACTTGGAGAACAAGTTGGAGAAATTTGTAAGACTTCTTAGTTTTAATTTGATTTTTCGGTTTGTTTGTTATGATCATGTCTTCGTTCTTCCTTACCATGAGTGAGTAGTTTTTCTTAGATTCTAGGGTTGGGTGAAAACCGAACACAATCATGCATGTCTAAACATGAATTCATGACTTGAATGCTTGAAGATGGTATCTATCTATCTTGTGCTTAATACCTTTGCGAAAGTTGAGGCATGTCTTGTAATTAACTTAAAAGCGAAAGTGTAAAGTTGATTGCTTGATTAGATCTAATAGGATTATTTGCGAAAGTTGATATTCCTAGGTTGAAGGATAGATAGAAAGTTGTTTAATTTGCGACAGTTGATTGAATAACTTGAATTGTTTGCGACAGTTGACTTTTCTATAATCTAGATTGTATGATGGTTGTGAATTCTTGTTGTAAGCATGTGTGGTTGTTGTTGTGGTAGCCCTAGCCCTAGGATTGCCTTTTTATATTTGATTTAAACACATTAATCTCGATTCGATCTCGACCCCATAAAGTCGTGTTCGACCCTTAGCCCTTTGTTTGTTCTCTTGCTTTTCGTAGTTTATCAACTAATTTCTCAACACTGTTCTCATTCTTGTGGACGAACCTGACTCTACTATACTCAGCGTGGTCTTGATATAAATTTATTTGTTCAAGAAACCCTTCAACAAATTGGCGCCGTTGCCGGGGAATGAGCAATAGTGCCAAGTTTAGTTGATATTTGGGTTTGGGACTAGCCCTTACCCTTTTGTTGTTTTTTAATTTTGTTTTTCTTTTGTCTTTGTTCGCATGTATGCCATCTCGTTTGTCCCGAAGAACCTTTGGGATTAGCTACGCCAGCGAACCCGAGAGATCCTTCCATCGACGTTTGAGAGAATAACGAGCAATGGCCGACCCTGAGACTCTTGCTCGACAAGTGGAGCAACTCCGCGCCCAGATGAAGCGCATACAAGCGGACCGAGAAGCTCAGGCTGCAAATGCGCAGTGATTCCAGGAGCAACTGAACCCTATCCCAAGGAATGCCAAGCAATACATGCACCCAGAATTGAGGGTGCCCGAATCGGCAATAGTGCTCCTGGAGATCGACCGCACTTTTGAGATTAAATCTCACTTTATATCCTTAATCAAGCGTTCTCAATTTGAGGGGAAACCCACTGAATGACCAATGGAGCATATTAAGACTTTACTGATTTATGCGATACCATTGCTGCTGATAATGTCGCACTTGAATATGTTCTCTTGAAGTCTTTTAAGTGGTCTCTTACAGGAAAAGCTTTAAGTTGGTTGGAGAGTCTGCCACCGAGTTCTATTACATTGTGGAAAGAATTGCATGATTTATTCATGACCAAGTTCTTTCCACCGGCAAAAACAACGGAGCTAAGGAAGCGAATCACCTCCTACCATCAACTTCCCAACGAGACGCTTGTGGAGACATGGGAACAATTTCAAGAGCTTCTACGCCAATGCCCTACTCATGGGCAACCTCCCTATGTTCTCCAAGAGATCTTCTTTCAAGGCATTAATGCGGCTACCAAGGATCGCATTAACCTTCACACTGATTGTGGGTTCATTGAGATGACTCCAGATGAGGCATGGGCGCTGATGTGATTCCATCTACCGAGTCATGGCCCCATGAGTTGAGTGAAGATTCCATCCCTAAAGACAAGCCCAATGTGCACGATAAAGGGGAGCCAATACTTGGACAAGCAACCAAAGACGATGTTCGAGGCGCTAAGAAGCCGAGTCAAGGAGCCATGCCCTATCTTGGGCGCATCACACGAGCCCTAGCTAAGTCTATACTAGACAAAATCAAGGAGGAGCTCATGGCTCATAAGTTTCCGATGGCTAATGACGGTGAAGGTTGGAGTTTTATTGTGCTTCACGGTTCTAAGTGACATTTCTACGGTTAAGGACACTTTATAAGTTTTCGGGATTTCGGATTAACTTTTGTAATTTCCTTAAGTGAAGGGGCTAACTTTGTGAGGTTGCTTTCTAGGTTATATGGTCGGCCCCCTCACCCTTTTTAGAGAGATTGGACGAAAATACTCTCTTGTTGCTTACTTTCCCTTGCAATATCAATTCAAGTTCTTGTTCTTGTATTTCGTTCGTTCAATTCTCGTTGTTCAAGTTGTTGGTGAGTAATATCCGACAATTTGGGCATCTTAGTTTGTTTGAGAGCTTGGTTAGTCATATCCAAGTTGTCAAGCATCCATATCCCCTTGTTCTCCCATTTCGATCCATCATCCATCTCGGTGGTTTCTGCACCCTCTCAGTAAAATCGACATATCTTTCAATCCACTCATAATATCGGTCTGAAATTTTGAGGGGTTAAACTAGACTCAGATATCTAACTTCGCGAATTGGAATCACTCAATTCTGAGTTCGGAAGAGGAAGATACAGCAAGTTGAATACGGGTCATTTGCGTGGTGTTTGTTGTCGGAATTCCTTGGATTCTCGTGGCGATCTCTTTGCACCATCACCCCCTCCATCGATCCGGCCATCAGGCGCTATTGAATAAACTAACCAACTATGATGCCATGTAAGGAACCCAACAAGCTAAGCCCACAGAGAGGAAGTTGTATGAACCACAACCCGATATGGTGGACAGGGATGTGAAGTTCCAATTCATGCAAGATGAGATCAATCGTCTGAAAAAGCAAGTAAGTTACTTTAAATCTTCTCAATCTTGTCAAGAATGCGGGTCTTCTATCCATACTACTTCCAATTGCACTAACTTGCAGCAAGTACGAGCCGCTGAGGCTTATGAGGAGGCGAACTACATGAGAGGTTCCTATTGGAACCAAAACAATTATGTAGGGAGGAACAATGCTCAACCATCATGGGGCAATTCCAATTATGACCAATACAAGTAGCCCCCTCAACAAGAGCAACGTCCCCCTCCCTACCGTCCTCCGGGCTATCAAGAGCCACCATCATGGGTGCAAGGGCTGCAAGAAGGAATCAATGGCATCCGAACTGAGATCAACGAAGTTCAGAACAGGATCAACGATGTCCAAGTCGAGCTTACCACACAGATGAAAGGTGTTCATGCAAGGTTTGGAGAATTTGACTCATGGAGAAAGAACGTCGATTCCCAACTTGGACAACTAGCTACTCAAATCCCGAGACCTCATGGACAGCTCCCGGGCCACCCCGAAGAGAATCCTAGAGGCCAAGCAAGCAATGGTGAAGTCCGAGCCATGCACCTAATGAGTGGCAAGGCGTTGCCCGAGCTCATCAAGTATAAAGAGGAGGAACAAGCCTTAGGACCGACCCTGTCAGGGTCGAGCACGACCCCAACAGAGGTTGGCCCTCTCAGGACCGACCCTGTCACAACTCCATTAGGGTCGTGCACGACCCCCTTAGGGTCGTGCATGACCCCCTCATGGGTCGTTCCTGAGGATGCTACTAATGAGGAAGAAGAGGCGATCGACCCTTTAAGGGTCGAGCTCGACCACCCTTCGCCAAGTAAGTCTTCTAACCCTTCTACTTCTATTCAATCCCGATCTAAGGTACTTCCTTTTCCTTCTAAAAAACCCAAAGACTTAACGGAAGGTAAGTTCAAGCGCTTTGTTAAGTTGCTTCAAGGTTTAAATCTTTCCATTCCTTTCGCTGAGGCTTTGAATGAAATGCCTGCTTATACTAAATTCTTGAAGGAGATCTTATCTAGGAAGCGATCGATGTCGGAATTGACAGATGAAGTGAGATCATTGGAGCTTCCCGAAAAGCTAGGCGACCCAGGTAAGTTTGCTATTACAATTGGTATTGGAGCTTACCATTTCAAAGCTTTATGTGATCTAGGTGCTAGTACAAGATTGCTTCCACTATCAATTTTGTCCAAAACCAACATGGGGCCATTAGTACCAGTGAACATGAGGCTATACATGGCGGATGGGTCGTGTGTCAAGCCAACAAGAGTGGTAGATGATTTCCCGGTTCAAGTTGGGAAGTTCTTTGTCCCAAACGACTTCATTGTGCTAGACATGCCCGAGGACCCTGTGGTGCCAATCATTCTTGGACGGCCATTCTTAGCCACCGCAGGGGCACATATAGATGTTAGAAAGGGACTACTCACATTTGACATTGGGGAAGAGAAGGTCGAGTTTCACTTCAATACTGTTGCGAATGTGGTTGCTAAAAGCATCAACGAGGAGCCTACCGACCCCCCATGGTGGGTCGGTACTGACCATTCTCTGAAGAATCACAACGTTAATGGGCTAGACAGGCACGATACCGAGGCATTCCTTGATCCGGTGGGGTCGATAACGACCCCCTACACCTCGGTCACGAGCCACTTCTCGAATGATCCAAGTGAGTTTTCTTGTTCTTATCCAATCAATTCTGATCACGATCCTTTCTCCTATTCTCGTTCTATATTAGATCCTACTGTTAGTCATATGAAGGAGTCAAAACCTCCTTGGTTTTCGGATTTTACTAACCCTGTTGTAGGATTACCAAGCATACTTGTGGATGATAGAGGACCGAATGTCCTAGAGAGAAGCTTTGAAGCTTTTCCATCTAAGTATAGGGTTTCCCATGATCCCAACAAAGCTGGATGGAAGCCACCTTGATCCGCAAAGGTAAGTTCGTCAAGCTAATGACGTTAAAAAAGCGCTTACGGGAGGCAACCCGGTATTTTTCTAGATTAGTTTTATTATTATTTTTATTTATTTTATTTTATTTTTAGATTAGATTTTTCTAACCTTCCTTAGACTAGGATAGAATACATATTTTCGGGATAGAATTTTGTGGGATTCTTGCAAGGTCATAAGCTTCAAATAAGGGTTCAAAAAGATGGGACAAGACGACTTTTCCATAGGGTGCAATTTAAGGTAAATTTCGACCACTCCCAGGAGGGTCGATCACGACCCCATATGGGTGGTGCACGACCCTGGTGTGAAATCCCAATACACCCACCTTCAATGCGTGATGAGCTCCACCATTTTTCCAAGCTTCCAAGTGTTCTTTGTGAGCTTTCTTCTTCTTTTCTCTTTACTTTTTCATATCATTTTCATGCATGGGGACATTGCATGATTTAAGTATGGGATGGGGGAAGAAGAAATCTCACATGTTGTACATAATTGAGTCTTTTTGTGTTTGTTTTGTTTGCTAGTTTGTTTTGATAAAAGGAAAAAAATTGAAAAAAAATTGAAAAATGTCAAAAAATTTAAAAAAAAAAATTGCTTCTTTGTTTTAGGATAGAGGAATGCTCCATCTTAGATGTCCTATGATGAGAACTAATTTTCATGCTTATCATATAATTCCTTTGGCATATTTGGATAGTATAGCTAAGTCTTGAGAAATTGCTTTTAATTGTGAAAATTGACTTGTGATGAAATTGAGCATATGTGTTTTGAGTAGAAGTAATTGCAATCCAACAAAAATTTTTACCTAGTGAGGAATTTTGGCCTTATAGGGAGACCTTCATTAAAAATTCCTCTTCTTTTTATGTGTGATTTGCTCTCTTTGTGCATTTATCTCTTGTTATTGATATGGTTATCTATTTCTTGAAGCCACTATGAGTTCGTTCATGCATGTTAATTATGATTAAGAACTTATTTTCATTAGCCTTATTAATCCATATCCACCCTTACATTATCCTCTTCTTGAAGCCAATTTGAGCCTTAAGCCTTTTATTTTTAGCTCCACAAAATTATTCCCTAGCCAAGATAAGCTTGACCCTATACTGGGATTAGGACTTTATGTTGGTTGTTGTGATGGTTTTGTTGAGTGAGATGTTTTGGTTCAAGTGTGGGGTAATTTTGGGTTGGGTATTTGAGAATCTTGCAGTTTGTCATGTAAAAGGATTTTGGTTCCTTGAATGCACTTGCAAAGAAAGAAAGAAAGAAAAAATCGACCGATCTCCCATGAAAAAAAAAATAAAAAGGAGAAAAAGAAAGCAAAGAGTTGAAAGTGAATAATGTGCATGAGCCAAATTTCCTTATTGTTTGAAGCAAGATTAAGTTGAGATATTAAAAGGGGTTGAAAAAAAAAGTGAGTGTGCATAATGTTGAGAGAGTTTGGTATATGTTCTTTTATGAGAGTTTTGGTGATATGTGAGTTTTAGGAGTCTTTGATTCTCGGATATTATTAGCATCAGATGGCCAAATACTTTCCATGCCTATTTGTCTTTACCAAGCCCCATTACAACCCGACCGAATGAAAGCTTCTATGAAGATTTCATTGAGCCTAAGTTCTTATGATGATTGATATGTTTTGACTTCTCTAGGTAGAGAGATTGGTGATATAAGTCTCAATGATAAAGTTGATGTTGCATAAAGATTGAGATGAGAGTTGATATTAATAGCCTAAACACATGAGAGTTGAGTCAAACACATTAAAATCCCTTGTGAGGTTGGATTGTGATTGCCTATACTTGAGACTTAAACGTATGTGATGACGTTAAAATTGCTTGTCTACTTTTTCACTTGTGTTTAAAATGTTTTGACAAGGGCTATGCTTGAAGATTATGTTATTGGTCTTGATTTTGCATGATTATTGCTTGAGGACAAGCAAGTCTAAGTATGGGGTATTTTGATATCCGCTTTTTAGGTAGTGTTTTTAGTATCTAGATAGATTAGATTTAGTCTGTTTTTGTGCTAGAGTTTTAGGTTTTTGAGTCTTTTTGCCTTAGTTTTCGTATTTCCTTGAGACTCGGAAACTACACATATTTTGTGTCTTTTCATAGGAATTTTGGAGCTTAACGAAGGATTTGGAGCATCAGAAGAAGAAGTGTACAAGTCATGAAGAGAAGCTAAGGAAGAGAGGCGAAAAGAGGAGCGAAATCAAGCCTAAGAAGCTCGTGCACGAGCCAAATTGACCCAAGACCGACCATCCAAGGTCGTGCACGAGCCAACACTTGTCAAGATCGACCCACCCAAGAGGCAAGCTCTCAGGCACGACCCTAGGGGGGTCGTGCACGACCCATTTTGGTCGATCATGGCGCCGACTTTGCCTTATTCCGAGAACTTTTGCGATATATTCTATCTTTTATTTTAGGAAGTACTTTTATCTTATTTCCTAGGTTAATTAGGACTCCTTTTTCTCTATAAAAGGAGGCTAAAACCTTTGTTTTGGGGGAGGGGATTGAGGGGACTTTATATGGTTTTATCTAGCAATTGGGGAGAAGACTTGGAAAACAAGTTGGAGAAATTTGTAAGACTTCTTAGTTTTAATTTGATTTTTCGGTTTGTTTGTTATGATCATGTCTTCGTTCTTCCTTACCATGAGTGAGTAGTTTTTCTTAGTTTCTAGGTTTGGGTGAAAACCCAACACAATCATGCATGTCTAAACTTTAATTCATGACTTGAATGCTTGAAGATCATATCTACCTATCTTGTGCTTAATACCTTTGCGAAAGTTGAGGCATGTCTTGCAATTGACCTAAAAGCGAAAGTGTAAAGTTGATTGCTTGATTAGATCTAATAGGATTATTTGCGAAAGTTGATATTCCTAGGTTGAAGGATAGATAGAAAGTTGTTTAATTTGCGACAGTTGATTGAATAACTTGAATTGTTTACGACAATTGACTTTTTTATGATCTAGATTGTATGATGGTTGTGAATTCTTGTTGTAAGCATGTGTGGTTGTTGTTGTGGTAGCTCTAGCCCTAGGCTTGCCTTTTTATATTTGATTTAAACACATTAATCTTGATTCGATCTCGACCCCATAAAGTCGTGTTCGACCCTTAGCCCTTTGTTTGTTCTCTTGCTTTTCGTAGTTTATCAACTAATCTCTGAGCATTGTTCTCATTCTCGTGGACGAACCTGACTCCTCTATACTCAGCGGGGTCTTGATATAAATTTATTTGTTGAAGAAACCCTTCAACAGAAAGTCTTAAAGAAGAATTGGAGCTTTTAGCTCTGATACCACTTCTGTAACACCCCCTTCCTACCCTAAAGGTATTACCGCCAGTAACCCCGATTAAGACTAAACTGAAGCTACCAAAGGCTTTAAACTGACTGAACAAACTAAAAATCCAAAAGTTGGATTCATTTAAATCATAACCAGAAAATAATAAAATGTTGCAAAAGAAGTTAATCTTTATTACTTCAACCTTACAAAGTTTAAGAAGACATTATAGCGGAATAAATACAAATGGTCTTAAAACAACATTAGCTTTTATGATAAGATGATATAACAATCTTCTATCTGAACAAAACATTTAGTATGTAAACTCTTAGCTTCTTCTTTCCTAACATAACTTTATAGTGGCCCATCCATAAACTTCGCTCAAATACAACTTCTGGAAACTTTTCTTCAACTTCTTGATCCACTTCTCAAAACAACTTCCAAGAAATACCTGATTTGTCGTATACAACGGTGGACACCAGGCGACCATGCAATTGAATAAAGTGGTCGGGTTAGTCTAATGAAAGACTAAGCAAGTGGAGAAATTGACTGGTTCTTATGGTAGTGACTAAACATATTGGCGTCGAAATCCGAATAACAACCGGTCGATGATCCAACAGTTAGCAGTCTCATAGAGGATAAGAATGAGGCATGCATAATCAAGAGAGAGGACACCACAACTTGTGGTTCCTTTACGAAACATGAAAAATTGTTGGGAACTCATATTAATCACATAACATTTTGAAAAGCCTCCATCAACTAATCAGATTGACTTAATCAAAGTTTGATTAAGAATCATTCATAACCGGAAGCAAGAATGGCTTTCCGACTAGACGAACCATTCAAGTATATTAATGTGCCGAACACACTTATCTTATATTACTTTCAAAACTTTTCACAAACAGGTTGGTTATTCATAATCGGCTCGAACTACTGCCGAAATATTTTGGAATTGTAGAGATCATCGGAGTATTTCATCCATGGTCATCTACCCTGTACCAAGATCACAAGACTTAAGCTATCCTTGATCTTTCATTTTCATATGGTGATGTAGAGATCAGAGAGGCCTATTATCCTGTCGTCTACACTGCACCGTACCAATTGCACTTAGCTAGAGTGCGCATCACCCCCCTCACACGAAGAGCAGGGGAAGAGTCATGACCCACCATTAGGATTAGGCCCCTCCTAATGTAATCTTTTTAAAGAGAGGATATGGAACCACGTCCCCCTCCCTGAAAATACCTTAATTCAATAACAATGTATTAGTGTGAGACAGCATACAAGGTCACACATAACGGACCTAAATCCAGTTCTACCGCAAAACTGAATAAACAACAGGGTCATTATTTCTAACAAATATAACAACCTATCATATTTTATTAATTACACAAGTTGTTCCCAACACAAATATTAAATGAGATTCAATTCCTCATTTAATAACAATAATGCAAGAGAGAACCATCCACTTGCCTTAGAAGGCGTGCTCAACGTCCTTAGCAATTCAACAGTAATCTTTATCACCCTTCTGTCAAATATAACAAAAGATTTCTCAACAACGAGCTCAAGGATATACTTCTTAGTTGTATTCTCAACTCCTACAACTTCCTAATCGATAAACGATTTGATTTCCGAATATCGATTCATAAATAATCCTTAGTTATCATACTTTCACGAGCCATCTTGGCGAAATTATAACTAATTATCCGCTTCACTTTTGAAATATTTTTCTAAATAAAAATTGTTCATTAGTAACGGTTCTTAAAGGTGACCAAATCTCGGATCAAACGGATTAACAACGAATCCTGAGTAATTATCCGAAGTCCTTTACCTGCCAATCGATGTCAAAACTTGTATTCGCTATAACTGAAGATCCGGACGTCCGTTTCACGAGCGGTTTGAACCTATGAGACCGTATCAACGTCAAAATTATAAAAACCATAAATTTAATTAGCAAAGCAGAAGTGAAAGGTCCTTACGGTGGTTCCGCAATCAACCCGCTAATTAATTTCGATCGTAAATACCTTCACTTGAGCCCATGGCTCGTTTGGCTTGATAGTGGCTCGATCCCCGAGCTCAAGGGTGGTTGAGTATTGCACGGCGGCAGCTCTCACAGTGGGTGGTGGTCGGAGTGACTAGTGGTCGCCGACGACGTCACATACATCGATGCAAAGATACACCAGCGGTATGAATTCTTTCTCCCGACTTGTTCCGCGATGATTCTCGTTGGTTCTGGTTCCTGTTGCAGCAACACCCAAGCACTCATAGAGAGGAAGAAGATGAGGCGGAGGTGAGGGTGGTGGACGGGCAGAGAAGGCGGAGGAGAAGAGGTAGCCGGCGATGAAAACTGAATTCTTTCTCCCTAGTTCGTCTCGTCCTGATTCTTCTCGCACTCCTAACAATTTTGAGCCCCCTTTTTTGTGTTTATCTCTCTCATTCCTTCCTTATTAAGGCAAGTCAGAGAAGGCAGCTTTTAAAAATCAAAATGCGTCTCGGAACGGGACTCACGTTAAAGCGGTAAAATTATGTACCTCGGATGGAAAAACTTACTACATACAAAACGTCCCGTAAATTATGTAGACCAATAAAATCAATTTTCCATGATTTTATCTTGCTACTTTCAATTTTTAAGGCTTTCGTTTCGTATTTTAAAACCTTTACAATACATAATATAAAAGACGGCTTATCTAGTAAATATTCTTTTTCTACTGAAAAATCCTAGAATTCACACCGATCCATAAAATCATTTCTTTATGATTTTAGGATATCACCAAAAAATTTCTAGGATTTAAATTCCAACAAAAATATTGGATTAAGCGTTAAAACAAACAAAGAGGTTAAAAGGATATTCGAGAAAAATTCAAAAATATCCTTAAAAACCACAGTTATTACAGACCATACCACTCCTGTGATAGCAACATGGCATACTCCTTTCTTGTTGGTCTATGGATGTGAAGCAGTACTCCTGGTCAAAGTGATAATCTCGACGGCACGTTATGGCTTGACCACAAAAGAAACCAAACACGATAACATGTTTCATCTCATGGACACCATTGATGAAATGTAGGATGATTTTAGAATCAACAGATGGAAAAACTGTTCTAAGAAGTTGGAACAGAACACATTTAAAGCTCTACCATTTTTTTAATTTTTCACAAAACACACTGGAGTCTACAACAAACAAAGAACAAGGTACTTATTACACATTGGCCTTAGATGCCCAAGTTATAAAACCAACATGGAACGCCTTGTGACATTACAACCTAAACATAGGCCCTGCCTTTCGAACAGGTAGATATGCACACAAGACTAGTCAAAGATGCTAAAGTCGAGACCACTTAAGATGCTCTAGAGCAAGGGGAGAATGACAAGGCTATGGTGACAACTTTCATATTCTATGAAAGTTGTCACCAGAGCCTTGTTGACTGATTCCAAGGGATACATAACATCAAGTTCCTTCCTTTCTTGCATAAGATCCTATGACATGTGTTTGTCAACCGTGAATTCCTCCATTGTTTCCACATGATCTCGTAACGATAAGTAGTCGGCGACTTCTTTTACTTCCTTCGCCAAGATGCTTCTCTCTCCTCAGCAAACTTGAGCTTGTCCTTTAAGTCATCAGTGGCCTTCAAAAGCTCTTGAACCTCTCTCTCCAACTCACCCCTCTTAACAATCAAGGACTCATTCAGCTTCTTCTCCAAGAATAATCCTTTCTCAATAAGACTCAACTTGGAAGGAACATCTTTGAACATGTCGTAAGCCCCAATTACGAACTAAAGACTCTATGATAAGACATACATAATAGCACGATAAGTTTGAGAGAAGAAATATGATGAGAGATAGAGAAAATCGAGAGATGCATAAGACGTCAAGGTTGCTTGCCATTGGGCTGCCAAAGCTTTACCAAAGACGTCGACAAGAGATGATTGATCAACACCGTAGTGAGGTTCCATAATACGGATAGGATAGATGGCCTCGAGGCACTTGGTATTCGTGCGTTCCAATGACATCTTCATACCAAGGAGAGTAGAAATACTTGGGGTGGCTCCATGTTTGGAAGAAGAAGTCCCTCGGCTCGGCATAGACGACAACTTTGGAAGGTGGGGAGCAACTAAAGATGTGTCAACGACATTGGGAGCGGGGTCGGGTTTCCTCTTCTTTCGATCTTCAACTCATTCTAGGGTGGACATTGCGGTGGCTGATCTAGTGGTTGAACCTATACCCCATCAAAGAGAGACATTAGGACGAGATAACAAGTAAATGGTAACCAAGTGAACAACTTACCTTTTCATCTCAGAATCTCTCGAGGAGTTGACGCAAAGTTTCAATATTATAGGGTAGGATCTTTCACTAGGAGGTAAGGCGCGGATTCGATCAATGACTTTCGAAGAGGATTCTCGTGCTTTTAATGCGCTGATATTCACTACGGCAAATAGAAAATATGATTAAACGTGTTAAAATCTTCAAATTAAAACACGCATTCAAAGGGAGTAACACATTGCCTGAAGGATTCCAACGAGATTTAAGAAAATCATAGTCACAACCAAGAGACGATTATTTTATAAAAAAAGAACTTATCAACCCTTGAAATTGGGTTAATTTCAACAAAGGGTTGGATCATAAAAAGAAGGCTTTGAATAATGGTAACGGAGGACATAAGGTGAAAATGACAAGGGTGGAGCGAATGGAGGAAGCCATTGAAGGAGTTGAGACATGGGCGAAATCTCCAGCAGGCGGGTGAGGGAAGAGAACAAATGAGTATTCTAAAGAAGAATATAAAAGAGGAAATCGGGTAGACGAGGGAGGACACACTACATCGCACGAACAATACTACTTCAATAACACTTCATTCTTTCTCTCAAGCTCGGATCAAATCAAACATTCGTAGTTTATTTGGCTCTCATCGTTGTTCAATCGTTTTTGCGTATTAACATATCGATTCTTTCCTTGTGTAATTCTGTGCATCTAGTATAAAGTATCTCTCGATTTACTTCTGTTGAATGTTTTTATTATTTATTCTATTTCTTTAACATGTTAATGCATTTCCATTGGTGATTGACTAGGGGTTCTCTCATTTTAGCAAGTCTCATATTAATGTGTTAGATTTGCCTAAAACAATTAACATCAAATCAATTCAACAACCTAATTCATCAATAATCCACCACACAAATTTAAATGAATTCATCAATTCAACGCACACCCTAAAATTCAACGAAACCCCCAAAATTCATCAATTCAACACACCGATTCATCAATTCAACACATCAAATTTAACAAAAACCCTAAACTTCAACAACAAACCTAAATACAAATTTTATTTTAACAAAAATTTAAAAAAAAGAGGGCGGGACTTACCCAGAGGAGGGTGAGATCTCGTGGATTGAGGAGAGTGGGTCGAGGGACTAAGCGCGGGACGAAGGACTAAGGAAGAGGCGACGAGTGTGCTGAGGAGTATGAGTGGTTGGTTGAGGAGAGGGGAGGTTGGGTCAAGAAGAGGGGAATGGGTGGGCGGTGAACACAAGGCTGAGGGGGAGGAGATCCGGCGGCGGAGAAGCAAATCCAGCGGCGGGATAGGGAGAGGAGGATAGAGAAAGATGGAGGGAGGGAGGCGAGGGGACCGGATCCGACGACGGGTAGGCGATGGGAGAGGGCGATGTAGGAGAGACAAAGTCGGCAAAAGGTAGATGAAGGAAATGGGAGAAGGAAGGTACCAGTCTTCGATATAGGGGATCTATTTAGCGACCACGTGGTCGCTAATTTGCGAAAACATGGTCGCTAAATACCCTTTTTTTGTTTTTTTTTTTACTTTTTGGTGCTCTATTTAGCGACCATGTGGTCGCTAAATACATGAAAAAGGCTAAAAATTAAAAACTCCACTGATTCTCAATTCTTCCCACCATAATTTTGGAATTAGCGACCAAGTTGTCGCTGTTTGGCGACCGCGTGGTTGCTAATTCCCAAACTATGTTAAAAATCCCGCCTCGTGAAATATTTCTCTCCCATATGTTGCATTTAGCAACCGTGTGGTCGCTAAATACAAGACGTGGGATGGAGGAATGATGTGTTCCCGTCATGGTCTTTTGGCCTACATATGGACGACAAGAAGCTAAAGAACTATAAGTGTCATGAGAAGAGGAAAGAAGCATTCACATCTTTCCTCTTGGGTTGCGTCTTTGAATTTAGCAACCATGTGATAGCTAAATACAAAATATATTTTATATGGGAGGAAATATTTTTAACTCCAAATAATTATTTTGTCCATCTATGTTGTAAGATTATACACTAGTAATCAATTAATTTGAAAATTATACACTGTTGATCAATTTGAAAAAATTGCACAAAAATTAGTAAATTCATCCAATTAATTTAAAAATTATACACGAGTGATCAAATTAATTACAACTCTTCCTCATCAGTAACTAATTCACTCTCAAACTGCCCTTTCGACTTTTCACTAGATGTCCCGGCATCAACATCGACGACAAGACCAATACGACTTACGTCATTTGGTAGACCGAGTGGATCAGCATCGGTGTAATGTCGATAACTCGTGGAATTGACAAATCTTGTTGAAATCCCTCCTCAATGGCAACCCGATATGAACTGCTCTGATTAGGGTCTACATCGTTACCTTCATCAAGCCACAAATGTGACTTCACTTTACATACCACTATCCAATCAACATGTGTATGCCTAACCTTTGGATATTCGAGGAAATAAACTTGAGGGGCTTGATGTGCTAAGATGTAACGGTCCTTCATTCTCAACATGTTATGTTTGTTCATATCGACAAGCTTTAGTTGATTGTGGGTGCGGGTCCCTCCATCGCTTCTAGTGTCAAATCACGAGTAGTTGAAGACAATAGGGCGCTTGACGGTTCGAGATATGTATATGAGCTGAATTATTTTATCTAAGACATCGTAGTAGTTCTCCTTGTCAATGTCGAAGCTTTGTCTAAGAACACAAACTCCACTAGTGTCAGTTGTCCGCATTGATGCGTGTATCTTCGTGTGGAATTGATAACCGTTAACAAAACAACTAGGATAGGTCTTGACGATTTGAACGAGTCCACGACCTAGTGTTGCAATGTTAGGATATGAAATGGCTGGACCATCAACTACATACGAAAGAATTAGAGTTATTAATTACTTCATTATACATAGAAATTGAAATGAATTACTTCATTATATAAATTAATTAATCTTTACATGAGAGTAGAACTAGTGGCGAAAGCGTGCTTCCAATATGACTTGCTCTTCAACTTCTCTTATTGTTGGATTTGACGGACGTACGAAGTTTGTCAAATAATATCTATAAAATAATTGAATAACATATATTAATTTAGGCAATTCAATCATATCGAGAATATATATATATATATATATATATATATATATATATATGTTTGCATACACTTACTCAATAACGACTCCACTTCTTCATAGTTCATGGGTACGTAAGTTTGGATCAAATTGTATTCATCATTTGTGAACAAACACCAATTTGTTGTACTTAATTTACAACCAGTTGATGGGAAAATAGACAAATCACCCACATCAACCCCAATGGGAAGTGTGCAACTTATGTTGCGGGCGACATCCATTTAATAACTTGCAGTGTGTGAATTAAAATAATATGAGCAAAAGGTGGACGTCTCTTGAACGACATAGGCACTGCATATTGAGCCCTCCATGCGAGCTTTATTACCAACTTTGAGCCTTTTTAAGAACCTACAAATTCATAGATACTTGTTTTATAAAGGTGAGATCAATATATGTGACCGTGAATACGTAAGTTCAATTTAACATGTCTTTCAAATGGATACATCCATCTGTATTAGCCAGGGCCACAAATTGAAGCTTTCCTGGCAAATGAACAGGCAAGTGCTCCATTGAATCAAATAACCCCGAGGGAAAGATTCACTCCAACTTGCACAATATTATGGGTATTTCCTTGTGCAAATTCATAACTACTTCAGACTTAAGCTCGTAATACATAAGGTCCCTAAAGAACGCACTCAACTGAGGAAAGGGCTCCCAAACTTTGTCCTCATGAAATGCTCGGAAAGCAACAAGCAACAACCTTTGCATGAACATGTGACAATTATAACTCTTTTGCCCTGGAACTTAAGAAGTTCCCAAGACTTTGAGAGATCATTGCGCAAAAAGGCCACCTCAATGACGATAGGAACTTTTAAAGTTTTCCTCTTCTAGCTCTTCCTCTTCTACATCAAGTTGATTCTTGAACACATTGACAAAGGATCTGAGATGATACTTGGAAGGTTGAGACTTGGCCCCATTCTTATGTCTCTTAGGACTAGGAGTCCTTTCTATGTAAGATATATGTAGTATTTGAGTGGGACGAGGCACCTTCTTTCTTGCCAGAGATTTGGGTTGATGCTTGGGTCTCTTCACAACTAGTGAGGTTGGTTTCACTGGTTCCTTCTTAGTTTTCACAAAAGGAACTTCTTCGGTCTACTTTGGAGGAGAATCCACATCTTCCTTCTTGGTATCTCCAAGGCCCTCCTCGACATCTCATATGGCCGATAGAATTTTTGTGCCAACCGGAGAAGTCCTTTATGAAGGATCGAGCTCTTCCGTGGAGATAGAGCCACCTTATTTGGAGCAGTTCTTGCATCC
The DNA here is from genome assembly GCA_964016875.1 of Fallopia convolvulus. Classification (NCBI taxonomy): domain Eukaryota; kingdom Viridiplantae; phylum Streptophyta; class Magnoliopsida; order Caryophyllales; family Polygonaceae; genus Fallopia; species Fallopia convolvulus. The sequence goes on from OZ024723.1 coordinate 9,175,278, forward strand.
TGGACTCCGATATCAACCACAAAGTCAAACAAAGGTGGAAGCTTTGACACAAGATAGGGTGAAGAGAGCTTTGTGGCTTCTCTCTCATCAATATAAGTTGTTAGAATCTCAAGATCGACATTGGTGAGGACTGCGAGGTTGAGAGTTTGGTTTGAGAAAGAAGTCATTGGAGAGTTCCCGGGGAGGAGAAAACAAAGATTTTTCAAAGAATTAGGGTTTTGGTTGAGAGCAAGATGATTGCAAGAGGCGGTGAAAGAAATTTACCAATTGCCATGGGTTAAATAAATATCCCGCTTTCCTTAACTAAGAATCAAGATCTTTTATCTCTCCATAATCCAAACATGCATAAATCTTATCAAAATTTGCGAGATTTGACAACCATAATGAGATCTTTACAAGAGGCAACTAGATCATCAGTCAATCTATATACTAAAGAAGAAGCCTTTTGCCACATGTCAACCTATTATTCAATTCGCTTATGTGTCATTTTTTGGTATTTTTGAATTATTATTTTTATCAATAATTTGGATCCCACTATATTTTAACTAATTTTTTTATACTTATTTAAATAACAAATACTTAAAGTTTCCTAATATTTAGGCATTTCAAATTTTAAACATTAAAAATATTTTTAAATTAGGTAAATTTGAAAAATAGTTTATTTGTGCAACATATTTTTAAACAAAACCCGTACATGGTACGGGAATTCAACTAGTTACCTACTGTAAGCAGTGCAACAAATAGAATTTGAATTATTTTTTAGACAACAACTAGTACCTTGAGACAATGTCTGACAATTTTGCATGGGAATAATGATGATATACACAAGATTTGAGAATTTTACCAACATTCATGAACCACGTTCTCACTAAGCAAAGTTCCCCCTGGTTACCATGAGTGGAATGAAAGGCCGGTTTGGATATCGAAGGGGTAAGAGAAATAATGAGCATATCCTTACATTTTAGAGGCTTTGGCACAGTTTGACATCCAGAAAATTATTTGCAATTTAAAAGGTTACAAACAAAGGGGTTCATAAGGAACGTTTATCCGGACCAAGATAGGATGGTCTTATAACCAACTATCATTTTGGCTTGTAACAAGGGTTAAAATAGATCAAGTTGGTGGGTTATTTTCGGCCAAAGAAAATTCTTTTTTGGAGAAGATCATTCTAGTTCATAGTAGTTTTAAGCATGCATCACTTCACAACTTCCAATGTAGATAAAGACTAAAGCATAGAGGCATAAATGCTAGCCATTAGAAAGATGGTAATAGATGCATTGTTCATTTTGTCTTTTTAGCAAGCACTGATTGAATAGAGGACCGAGATTTTTTTACTCCAAAAAAATCATGCATAGTAACATCTGGAGATCCTCATAGGGCTTTCTATCTAGCTCATTGGTGAAAATATTGACCACTTGATCTTTGGTATTACCAAAATAATACGACGAAATATAGTAATAACAAACACACATAACATACATTTTTTTAATATAATTACCAAAATTGTATTCAGACACATAAATAAAGAACAAAAATCAAGTAAATTAGTTTTTATTGATCAACTCGATACAATAGAAAAAGACTAGTAATAATTAATTTTTCATCTATATAATTGAGTGGAGGCAAGAACAAAACATATGACCTTCTAACATTCTCATAACGGGCCAAACTATGTGGAGTCAAACCCGTCACCAAAAAAACCCTCATTAATTGCCAATTTTTTTAGTGGAAAGTATATATACTGCACATCTATACACAAATTAAAAGTCATGTGTCGGCGGCTCTTAAAAGTTAAAACATGAAAAATTACAACCGGAAGAAGTCTAAAGGCGGAATATTATGCATCGCATCTCAGCCGTCAATCCCGAATACGTATCAAATCAAAGAGACGATGGATCTTAAAACGACATCACACGCGTCGTTGAGATAATCATATATTCATATGAGCGCTCGTGGCGTATGACAAGACAACATACGAGGGACCGCCTGCACATGATCTTGCTCTCTCCCTCGGCCCGGGACCGGCATTTAAAGCGACGTCGTTCCTCGTGGTTTACAATTTGAATCTAATGCACGCGGGCCCACGTACCTATCATGCCACAACTTATAACACGTTCATATGTCATCCATTTCATATAGATAATAATACACTCGAGGTAAATTACCCAACGAGACAAGGTGAGAATTTGATCAATTAAAACCAGGATCATTTAATTCTTCACCCGAATCTTCAGCCACCTTCATACGTTAATAAATACTCCAGTTTTCACGTGTCATTTGGCTCATTTTTTTATGTTTGAGAATAAGTTTAGATAAAAAGTATTTTTAAGAAATATATGAATTATTTGAACAGTTGGTTGGATATATACTCGGATCTTCTCAGCCCATCCCAAGCCTATATATGTGTTATATCATATCTGGAATCATTAATCAATTTGTTGAAACTTTTGTGAATCATTGGTTTTCAAAATATCGAGCTGTTCTTATCAAAGAAGGTCAGGGAAGGACGGATAATCTGGGTTTAAAATTATTAGCCTGAGAACTCATTTCAACCCATTATGGTGAGGCCAGCTCAAGAGACTAATTTGGTCCTAAAATCAGGCCGGCCCATAAAGTGTTGCTCTTTTGAACATTATTACTATCACGGGTGTTCATCATATTACCAGATGGGCTTCTTGAGGAGACTCGTGCGCTAAATGGCTAAAGCAAAAACAATTGATATATTGGCTCCGATAGGGGGAGTCACTTTGTGTTCCAAATATTTAGAGAGGAATAGGATTCAAGAACTTGAGAATTTCCAAAGACGTTCTTTTGGCAAAGCAAGGTTGGAGATTGACTTAGAACTAGTGTTATTCTATTTCAAAATAATTTTATTTCTAACTTATTATTTAATATTTATTCGAAATAATTTTTCACAATTGAATCTTATTTTCTTTAGTAATAAAAATTATAAAATTTAATTTGTTTAGAAGAAAAGAGTGGATGATAGTTTTTGAGATAGTGGGGAAGTGATTAAGGTAAAAGTGGATTAAAAATGAGAAATAAAAAATCAAAAAATATTTCAAATTTGTCATGTTGCTCAAATTTCCCTATTTCGTGATGTTAGGGTTCACATCTGTTCTGGGTGGTGCCCTAAATTTCTTGCCCTTGTTATTTGATTTCACTGCTTCTTCGGTGTTGGGTTGAATTTGAGGGTTTGATTTAGGCTTGGGTTTTTCCTCAATACTGATTGATATTTGTTTGCGGGTATGTCTTGCTGAAGTCTTGCATTTATAAAAATGATATTGTTGTTTGAACTAAGCTCAAGCATTACGTCAACTGTGAGGGGCACATTTAGTGATTGTTTATTAATAGTTTAGTTCTCTAAATGCTTTTTTTTTTTACCAAATTGGTTTGGCTGATAATGGAGAGTAGTAGAAAATAACATAAACTCCATCCCACATCGGAAATATAGAAAGAATTAAGCCAATATAAATACCCTTGGGTTACTTCTCCTATTGCCAATGTCACCCAAGGGTATTTATACTGACTTAGTTCTTTCTATATTTCCGATGTGGGATGGAGTACTCCAATAACGTTGATTAGCATTGACCTTCATAAGAATTATATAACTATTGGAGATCGTGAGTGGAAGGAACTTTACCTCCATGGGCATGTCATAAAATCATTCACTTGGTTCGTGTATGTGCTCTTCTGATGCTCTTCCTACATTTAATTTGTGAGAATATTAATAAAACCCATGAATATCAGGCTTCATTATTTACTGTCATCTTAATTAAATCCTCTGCCTAAAAAATTCTTTTATTACCAATATAATTTCCAAATTTTAAAGATAAATGAGCTTAAGATATGCTAAAGTTTGACCTCCGATTAGGTATGTGGATTGAGACATGAGACATCAAAAGGGTTCTTTGGGTATTGCTTGAGGCCATTGATATTTATGTAAAGAAAAGTGATTTGTCACTTCTTAATGATTTAGTTGCTCAACTAGATGATCCATTTATTATGCTGGTCATACTGATGCAGAAACAAGAATGGATTGTAACAAGTTGCTCAGTCTTTGCTCATTGACTCGTACGATTAAGTAGGAATCAATGTGATCCGGGTCAAATTGCTTCTTCTGGCTTCCTGAATTGTTGTTGCCTTCGTTCATAACCGCATTCTTCAAGCTCTCAAGCTCCCTGACCACTCCATAAGTCTGGACAAAAGTTATATATAAAATTAGACTACTCTAGCATGAAAATGGTGGCCATAGGATCGAGTTTTGTGTCTATAAACAAAAGCTTACATCTGGACTGTGACCCATCTCAATAAAAACTTCCTGCATCTTTCCATTGATTTCTGTGTTGCTAGCTCTCTGTCTTATGCTTTCCTTGACACTCTCTACCAACTTTCTTCGTATTATCTGTTACCCCATAGTATAATCAAATAAAAGCCTAATATGCAGCAAACCAGTACTAATTTTTAACTTTGTTTTTGGTTTGCATTCATCCACCTGTCTCTTTAGAGTAGCCAGACTCTTAGTATGCATAGGAGCCTGCGGAAGGACTTCGTTTGAAGGAGTAAGCCCAATTAATCCACATAGCGAAGTCTATAATTATTACACATCAAAGTATGTGATCGATCAGCCAAATCCTATTGATCCGAAGATCGGTGTAAGTCCAATCAAAGTTGAGTACCATACCATAAAACAAAGCAACAAAATGTCATAATGGTAAGCAGAAGGATTGTTAAGGTTGAACTCCTGTTGTGCTAATTGTGAAGCAACACTATGGTCGTAGAAGTATAGTCCTGCTATCATCACAGCTGGGATAAGCGCAACAAATACGTATCCTGGAGACACTTTACCCATGTCCTGCAAGTTAGAAATAGAATCTCATGTGTGAACACCAATCTTTTTCTATATCAATTCATAACTATGACAAATACATGAACATTCACCTTGATGACCGTCCAATGTCCCAAAGACGGAGATTCCTAAGGAAGAGGGCTGAACAGACGACGAAGAACTCCAGATGGAACCTTAGGAGGGACACTGAACAAAAATATTGTCTAGACTACAACCATCAGAAGTACTCCATAGTCTGCAATGAAGCTTCTGATGCTACCTAAAATAAAAACACCAATTATGCTAAAAGGTCAAAAGATGCATGGTACAATATATTAAAGGATCAAAAGAGCAATAGAAAGAAAATAAATTTAGTTGTTGAAAACACAAGAGTTTCAGTCAGCCCACATAGCATTTGACTATTCTATTCAGCAGCTTGTGTTGTATTTAAAGTTTGAGGCTGTTGAACTTGTACTCATTGCTAGATTTTGTCTGTGGGCACAACATATGCCTGCAAGTGCAATTTGCTATATATTTTGGTTGTTTTATTTTGGGAGGTGCAAGGATTTAGCTGGGTATTTAATATTTTATTTATCTTTTGAAAAGTTGGCACTGGCATGCTATTGCTATAAGATGGTTGCAAAATTTTCTCTTAGTTATGGTCTTGCTTCTTTGTTCGTTATTAGTGGTTTGAGTTTGCTCTGCATGGTCTTCACTTATTGTTTTTGGTTTTCCAACTCAAAGTGTGAAAGAAAACTGTTGTTGCCTTAGTTCTTTTCGTTATGTACAACTAACATAGGGTGTCTACAGAACCTTACTCTTGCTGGTGTGGACTGGTTGTGCCAAATTGTTGATGGGAAGAGAGTGCCTACATATTAGCAATTCTTGCAGGTATGATTTCTAATTGAAACTACTGGTTGCATGCTTGCGTAGTTCATTGAACATTTTTTAATGTATATCATGATTAAAGCATGTCAACACATTCATAGTGTTAACTTTGATGCAATAAAATAGCGGGGTGCCTATTTTTCAATGGTATATTGTATGAACTATTGTGTCATATTTTTTTAGTCATTGGAGTGAGTGATTCTCATGTATGTGTTGTATTTTTTAACTTCTTAGACATCTTGGTCTTGGGTTTATTAAACAATATATAAGTTAACACAAAATAATAACTCTGATACAAGTAATAAGTATTGAATTGAGATTTGATATGGTAATAGCTTCCTCATGGTGGAGCTTGTAAACTTAAACTGTATGATGATTAATATTAGGATCTTTGATCATGCTTTTAATTACGAAAATATACCGGTAGACATCGTGATTGAGAGGACGAGGATGATGAGATCCGATCCGATAATCACAAGACACCAAGCTATGGAAATCGCCTTCTCTCTCTTAGCCTCTTAGTCTTAATATTTCGTGAGTTATGAAAAACGTAATGACCTAATGATGAATCTTGGGTCACTTAAATAGGCAGAGAGAGGGGCCAAAATCCTCTAAAGATATATTTCAACCTATCATCAAAGTTGCTCAATAATAAATATATCTTTACTTTTATAGAAAATCATATCTTCTATTTTTCATCGTTATCTTATCAAATCAACATGTTCCATAAATAAACCTAATGTGATATGAACCACATAATGATATCTTATTAATATCTTACATTCTCCCACTTGGTCCATATGACAAAAACTTTAATGGTCATATAGGAACAAACATAAGGCGCGCATAAATGCTGAATTGATGTGCTTAATAGGCTTATCTTAATTACCTTTAGTTGATTTGAATTATCAATTAGGATCATAGCGGTTCTACATTAATTAAAGAATGTAGTCCCTTCCATGTACCACTAACTGACAACCAAAACAACTAATTCTGTATATGTAGAAGTAAACATAATGGTCCCCATTAATGTCTTGCAGAAAGACTAGTTCTGTTATCATACATTGCTTTAATATGTACATAAATAATCCATAATATGAAACAGAAATATCAGAAGTTGCTATAATGAATATTCAAAATCAATGTCATAACAAAACTCGTAGCAATTCATAAAGTCATGAGAATAAAGATAAAGGGAAACAATATTAGTGACCATCCTCAAGACCCATAGCTTCAGCATGTTGCTTAAATGTCTTAGTGGGTAATCCCTTCGTTAATGGATCTGCTATATTAGCACGAGTGTTGATGTGCTCAATTGACACTTTCTTCTTCCGAACTTCGTCCTTGACTGATAAGTATCTCAACTCCATGTGTTTTATACCTTTAGAATACTTATCATTCTTTAAAAAGAATACAGCTGCGGTGGTGTCATAATGAATTTTCAGCGGCCTAGCAATGGAATACATGACTATAAGCCTTGAAAGGAAATTCCGCAACCATGATGCTTGAATCGATGCCTCAAAGCATGCTACGAACTCGGCCTCCATAGTGGATGATGCAATGATGGACTGTTTGGAACTTTTCCATGAAACAGCACCGCCAACTAGCATGAACACATAACCAAAAGTGCTCTTCCTAGTGTCCACACATCCAGCAAAATCTGAATCCGTATAGCCAACCACCTCAAGGTGATCAGTTTTCCTAAATGTGAGCATAAGTTCCTTTGTTCCTTGTAAGTATCTCAGCACTTTCTTTGCAGCTTTCCAATGATCAATACTTGGATTGCTTTGATAGCGACCCAGCATGCCAACTGCAAAACTGATGTCTGGTCTATTGCCAACTTGTGCATATCCCAAACTCCCTACAAGAGACGCATAAGGGTAGTTTCTCATTCGATCACATTCTAACTCAGTTTGAGGACATTGACTTAAGCTGAACTTGTCCCCTTTCTGAATTGGAACAACATTAGGATCACATGACACCATACCAAAATTTTCCAAAATTTTTGTGATATAGGCATTTTGAGACAAACCTAAAATCCTACGTGATCTATCACAGGATATTTCTATCCCAATCACATAGGAAGCGTCTCCCATATCTTTCATTTCAAAGTTTTGAGAAAGAAAGTCCTTGGTTTCCCGTAATAAGCCAAGGTCACTACTTGCTATTAGGATGTCATCAATATATAGAACCAGAAATGCAAACTTACTCCCACTGATCTTCAGGTATATACACTGATCAACTATGTTTTCAGTGAACCCAAAGGTGGTAATGGTATCATGAAACTTAAGGTACCATTGTCGAGAAGATTGCTTTAATCCATATATCGACTTCTTTAACAAACAGACCATGTTTTCCTTTCAATCTATAATGAAGCCTTCTGGATGAGCCTCTTCTAAACTTCCATTAAAAAATGTCGTTTTCACATCCATTTGATATAACTCTAGGTCAAAATGAGCTACTAACGCCATGACTATTCGAAGAGAATCCTTCTTAGAAACTGGAGAGAAGGTCTCATTATAATCGGCGCCTTCTTCTTGATGGAATCCTTTGGCCACGAGTCTAACTTTATGTCGTTCGATTTTACCAAGAGAGTCGCGTTTGGTCTTATAGACCCACTTACAACCGACTTTCTTATGTCCTTCTAGTAAATCGACTAACTCCCAGACCTTATTTGTGGCCATTGATTTCATCTCTTCAAACATGGCATCAATCCATTTTTCAGAATCTCCTCTTTTCATGGCTTGTGAATACGTAGTCGGATCTTTCTCCAATCCCATGTTAAATTCACATTCTTGCAAATACAGTATGAAATCATGTGAAATAGCTGGCCTTCGTGGTCTTGTGGACCTTCTTAATACTACTTCAGGTACTGCATTCACATTCGGTTCAATGGCGATAGGCTGATGATGGAGTGCATGGTCATTGACAATTGGTTCTACATTATTGGCTAGGCCAACAACATTAGGTAGAATAGTGTCAGCCGAAATCCCGGGCACGGGAATTGATGTTGGTGCCCGAATCTCTCTAATGACCACTTCTCTGACTTTATCACTCCCACTGACTTCGCCATTCTCAATGAATTTAGCATTACCAGTCTCTAAAATTCTGGTACTATGATTAGGACAGTAAAATTTATACCCTTTTGATCTTTCTGGATACCCAATGAAAAACCCATTTATGGTTTTTGCATCGAGTTTCCTTTCATGTGGGTTATAAATGCGTGCTTCTGCTGGACATCCCCAAACACGTAAATGTCTCAAACTGGGTTTCCATCCTTTTCACAACTCAAGTGGTGTTTTAGGAACAACCTTACTGGGAACTCGGTTCAAGATATACACAACAGTCATAAGAGCATGCATCCACAATGATATGGGCAAATTAGAGTTAATTAACATACTCCTAACCATCTCCAAAAGTGTACGATTACGTCTCTTAGCAACACCATTCATCCATGGCGAACCAGGCATTATGTACTGAGGTACTATCCCTAATTTTTCAAGAAGTTTAGCAAAAGGACCAAGACGTTGTCCTAACTCATCATATTTTCCATAAAATTCACCACCTCTATCAGACCTAATGATTTTCACCTTTTTACCTAATTGTCTCTCAACCTCTGTTATGTAGGATTCTACTGCATTCACATATTGAGATTTTTCATGAAAAAGGTAAAGATAATAGTAACGTGAATAATCATCAATAAAGGTAATAAAGTATTTTTCTCCACCAAAAGATGGATAATCGAAAGGTCCGCATATGTCTGTATGTATAATTTCAAGCAGTTCAATACTTCTTGTGCCTCCTTTCTTGGTATGTTTAGTTTGCTTACCCTTAATGCAATCTACACAAACCTCAAAATCAGTAAAGTCAAGACTCGGAAGAATCTCTTCTTTCACTAATAACTTAACTCTTTCTCTGGATATGTGACAAAGCCTCTTATGCCACAAAAAGGCAGGACCTTCACTTGACCTTTTACGTTTCAAATTCACTTTAGGATGCAAGGTTACTAGGGATTCAGAAAAAGAGTTATCAAGAGTAATTTGATATAAACCATTAACTAAAATTCCTGAACCAACTAAATTATTATTCTTAAACAAACTAAAACGTCCATCACCAGTAGATGAAGAAAAACCATCAAGATCAAGTTTAGACAAGGAAATCAAATTGCGAGAAACTGTAGGAACATAAAGAGTATTCTCTAAATCTAAATGAAAACCAGTACTTAAAACTAAACGAAAAGTTCTAATGGCTTCTACTGGTGCTTTCATCCTATTTCCCATGTAAAGGTAAGCTTCATTTGGACTTATGTTCCGGGTTGTAAGGTATCCCTGTATCGAGTTTGAAACATGAACATTAGATCCAGAATCAATCCACCAAGTATTAGAAGGTGCTTCTACAAAGTTAGAGTCAAAACACACAAAAGCCAAAGGCTTACCCTTCTTTTCGAACCATTCTCTGCGCTTTATGTAATCCTTCTGAATGTGCCCATTCTTTTTGCAAAAATGGCAGTTATCATTCTTCTTAGCTTTCTTTGGTGTAGGTTGACTGGACTAGTTGGAAGAGTTATTTTTGATTGGAGGAACTTTTCTTAATGTCCTTCCCATTTTTCTTTCCCAATTTGTTCTTCCCATTCCCATGCATGTAGTTTGTATTAGGTACATTGCTGCTTTGCTGCTTAATTCTAGCCTCTTATTGAACCAGCTTATTGGTCAATTGATTTATATTCCACATTTCCGTAATCGTGTTATAATGAATCTGAAAGGGACCATACTATTGAGGCAAAGAGTTGAGGATAAACTGGACTAGGAATGAATCCTCTACTTTCATGCCCAGTTTAGCCAATTTTGCAGCCAAGTTAGCCATGTCAAGTACATGTTGCTGCCTGGTCTTAGTACCATCATAACGGGCAGTGGTGAGTTCAGCCATAAGTTTTCCAGCAACAACTTTGTCGCCAGGCTTAAAGCGTTCAGTGATTATCTGTAAGTACCCTTTAGCGGTTAAGGTATCACTTTCAGGGATTGAAGACTTAATGTTTGATGCAGTGGTGAGACGTAGGAACTTCAAGCACAATTTATTGGCTTTAGTCCAAGCATTATGGGCAAGTTTCTGTTCATCTGTGGACTCAGCCGTAAGATCAGTTGGCTTATCCACAGTCAAGCCCGAGTCCATCTCAAGCACACCCAAGTAAAACTTAACATGCTCTTTCCACTCATTATAGTTAGTACCATCTAGTTCGGGAACTGAGTTGACAAAGGAGTTGAGTTGTGCCGGTTGAGAAACTGCAGTACATAACGGAATCATCTCACAACAATTAAATTTCGAGGCAAAAAAGTAACATACATGACTAAGATTTGAACTTACATGAATGATTTACATCCTACAATTAAACAAGTATGGTATCTGTGGATATCTTGTAAATGCTCAATCACATAAATAAATCAACTACTTAATGGTTATACTTTACTTATGATGCATAGTCTACCTGTGGGTATACCATTATACTAAGAATTAAACCAATCAATAATATTACTTAGTCTAACATCCAAGACATACTGTGAATCTACTGTAGCAGATTACAAACAATAATATGAATGTCATCCGATGATAGAATAAATCAAATACAAACACGTATGATTTAACATCCAAGACATGCTTTGAATCTACTGTGGCAGATTGCAAACGATAATATGAATGTCACTCAATAATGAAATACAATATACATGTACTGAAGTGTTATCACCGTGGTGAATACCAAAACAATATAATATGATATTGTATTTCAGAATACGTAAATCCCGGTATTATACATGCATAACAAACAAGAAAATAATCAAGGACGTTTTTTTTAATGACTTTATTAGGTTATACATGTTACCAGGGTCAACAAGCAATTTGTAAAAACATCATACGGATTTTCTATCATCAGGAAATAGCATTACAATAATTGCCAAAAAGTCGAAAAATGCGATTTTGAGGGCTGAAACGACGGAATTCGGCTAAAAAAAACCAATAAACGACGGATTTTGAGGGCTAAAATCCGTTTCCGATCGACCATGCAAATTTCGTCGAATTCCGACACAGAAAACCAATATCACTAAAAAAAACCCTAATTTCTAGTCGATACTAAATTTCGGTTTTCTTTGCAATTTTCGGCCATAAGCTCATGCATTACACATAATATAAACATGCTTATAAGATTTAATCAGAATCAAAATCAAACATCATGCAAGAATCAAACTAGATAAAGGCGGAAAACAAGATACTAGCATGATTCTTCTATAATTTCAAACTAAAAGAATGATCTCCAACCTAAAAACGCTCCGATACCACATGTAAAATTAAACTTTATAATGATTAAAATTAGGATCTTTGATCATGCTTTTAATTACGAAAACATATCGGTAGACATCGTGATTGAGAGGACGAGGATGATGAGATCCGATCCGATAATCACAAGACACCAAGCTATGGAAATCGCCTTCTCTCTCTTAACCTCTTAGTCTTAATATTTTCTTCAGTTATGAAAAACATAATGACCTAATGATGAATCTCGGGTCACTTAAATAGGTAGAGAGAGGGGCCAAAATCCTCTAAAGATATATTTCAACTTATCATCAAAGTTGCTCAATAATAAATATATCTTTACTTTTATAGAAAATCATATCTTCTATTTTTCATCCTTATCTTATCAAATCAACATGTTCCATAAATAAACCTAATGTGATATGAACCACATAATGAGATCTTATTAATATCTTACAGAACTTTCTACCAAATGTGAAGACTTTCATTATTAATGAAGATTACAAAACCCAAATCCAATTTGTAAAAAGTGAAACTTTCATTATTAATGAAGATTACAAAACCCAAATTCCAATTTGTAAACAACCAAACTACTGTATAGCTTAAATACTTTTTCATAGCCTTGCTTATTAGCTCATCATTGTGGGAAAAACTTCTTGTCGTTTGTGTGATTTCGACTCCAAAGTTTCAGAGAATTAGGCATGGGTCTTAAATGGAAACCCTCTGTTATCTGTTTGCTAGGCTTTGTCATTATCCCTATTAAAAAAAAGGAATATTAGAATATTCTGGAAGTGAAATTGACTGCCAGACCGTCTCTATGTTAGCTTTGTTCACGATTTTCTGTTTCATAAGATACGCTTTTCAACTTCATTCGTAATTTGCTTCCAACACTAAAGGATTTTGATTGACTATAGGTTTAAACTTTAAATTTGTTTAGTGGTCTGAAATCAGCAAATCAGTGTGCTCAATATCTTAGACTAGGCCTTCATATAGATGCATGATATACTACCTTATCATGCTCACAATTCATTGATGAAGATGCCCTTAAAGGGCATTAGACCCAGTAAGTTTATTTTAGTCTTACTATGTGCAATAACTCCATTGCTTATTTTTCTCTCCGCTTTAGCTTTTCCTCAAGAGTCGCGATAAGTTCCAAAAGGAAGCTGATCAGAACTACTGGAAGGCAATCTCAGAGCTGATTCCAAATGAAGTTCCAACACTGGAAAACGAGGGAAGAAAGACAAAGACAAGAATCCTTCAATCATCGTGGTTCAAGGGCCAAAACCTGGGAAGCCAACTTACATTACTCGTATGAGGCAGATATTGTTAAAACTGAAGCAGAAAACGCCTTCTCACTTGATACTCTTACCTCCCACAAAAGCAGCTAATGATAATGTTCCCCTAGCCACCACCATAGAGGTTGTTGCTGTAGCATAGGCTTATGTTATTGGTGTAGGTAATCATATTTTTTTAGTTGTCACATGAACATTGGACTACTACTGGTATAACAAGTCATGTCATTTGGATTATTGAGAAACTCTATATTGAATGTTTGTTACATTTTTATGAGATATTTATATGCCTTTTCAGGATTAACATTCAATATAGGGCAATAATCATATGGCATCTTATTATCATGTAGGGGGGGGGGTGCATCCTCATGCTCATTGGCTTTTATACACTACCTTTGAGATGGATTTAGTCCCTATATCAATTTTGGTGCATTCTAACTAAATTTAGTTATTATTGTCACATAGCTGAATTTTAGTTTTTCTTGGGTCTATCGGGCGTACCCCCTTTCACTTGGGCAGGGGTACCCCATGGATTTACATTCATGTTCAACTGTGTATCCAATTTTCGGACACATCTCTTGTATCGAACACGTATAATTGCACAAGGTAATACCCAAACTTGTGGATTCCAATTCCGGTTAAGAGATTAAAATTCTTTCAAGCATTCATCGTCCATACTTGTGTAACACCCTAGATTTTCCTTGGAGATGGTACACGCCAGTGACCTCGGACTTACCGTCCAAAGCCACCCAAGGCTTGATCCGAACAATATAGGCATTGAAATAATAAAAATGGCGCAAGACTTTCATTGAAAACAAAACATTTTTATTAATGACTCTCCTTATATTTCGAGGAGAAAATAATTATAACTCATAATGGTAGAGGAAAACTTGCTTAGAATTCATAAATTACATAAACGAGTCATCATTTGCGCCTATACATCAACTAGAAAAAATTAAAGTCCTAACTCAAGTTCATTTAATCATGATCTATATTAACCTTATGAAATATTTTGACTCAAAACTTCAACTGCAGCTCATCTCTTTGCCAGCTTACTTCTTGCAATTAGAGAAAAGATCGTCTGATGTGCCGTAAAGGGACGGTTGACACCAGTCGACCATGTAAGGGAATAAATTGGTCGGGTTAGTCTTGTGATAGACTAAGCAAGTGAAATTTTGTGAGAGTTTCTAGTGCTCATAACTAATTGTTACATTGTAGTCCGAATGAAAGCCGATCAATGATTAACAACTAGACTACTTCCACGGAATAATGCAGGTGGACCAAACAGAAATGCAAACGAGAGCCCAAAGGAAAAACAAGTCCTAAGGGAGAATAATAATTTCATGTTTGGAGAACTTATATATCTACAAAACACTTTCAAAACTATTAACAGTCTATAACTAAGCTTCCTTGGAATAATCAGGCCTCAACATACCTCACCGCATACGTGTTGTCCGAATTCAGATTGGAAGGACAACCTTCATAAACTGGAAGTCCAAAAGATTTCCCAATATGGGTGCTTCATTCACGGGGTTCAATTAGGTGTGCAACGCGCATTTATCTTATATGATTAACACTTCATGGTAACTTTTACTTGATCTCGAATTTCCGAGTTAATTAACTTTAACAAGGATAAGCTACTTGGCTTGAACCTCATTGCACTAGCTAAGTGGTGAACAACCCTTTCTCATGCGGTGGAGAAGTGAGTCATGGGCCATGGTCCTGATAATATCATTAATGGTGTAGTAAACATCAATGCTGTTATAAAAAAGTATTTAAGATGACGTGCCCTTAAATACTCCTAACTTTACCACTACTCATACTTATGAATTCTAATTTAACTACCACATCAAGGTAACAATCAAAATCATTTAAAAACAATAACATCATATATATATATACATGAACATAAATTTTATAGTAAACACACAAGCTTCAAAACATGAATGATAATCAATTTAAATATTAATTATCGAAAAATGGATGAGCGAGAGCGAACCACCACTTGCCTTAAATTTGAAGATGAAAATGCGGTTTGATGTGTTATAGAGTTAATCTTCAATGCTTCGAGGATTGAGTATCGACTTCAATGTCGAAGGACGATGCATTTTTGGGTAACCCGACTTTAGGAAAGAGATTAACTAATTTTCACAAAGTAATTAAATTGAAATATAAAAAAAATTTAAATGTTAATAAATATAACATTCATATTTATTAATTAATTTTAATAAATAATTTCTGAGATTAAACGAGACAGAAATTTATAGAGTGGAAAAGGCGTCAGGATTTGGTGTGAACCAACTATGCAATCAACTTTGACGGACTCGTGTGGGCTCATTCGGGAACCGAATGGCTCGAGGTTGGTGTCTATGGACTCCTGGGATTAAGGTCCTCCAAGTAAGCTATCCGGTGGCGGCGTTGATGGCCATATGGTGGCGCAAAGGGCAGAATAAATTCGGTGTTGGAGGTGGCGAATAAATCCGAACAGAAGCTCGGCAGAAAACAGAGCACGCGCGTAGCTGGCTTCGTGAGCTTGATTCAGACTCGATAGGACTCCGTTTGATGCGAGACCAGTGGCGTTGCATTCGTAAGATCGAGAGATTTCTAATGATATAGAATGGGAAAAATTTAGTTTAGTGTAGAAAGAGAACGAACTGAATTACAATAGTAGTTTGTAAATTAGAGTACTTGTGATAGCTTGGTTTCGGGAGTGATTTCGAGATGATTTTTGGACGAATTTTGATGATTCAAGAGTCGAATTCCACTATATTGAGGATGAGGAATCTGAATATGGGCTTGGTTTTGGCAAAATCAAACTAAAAATAAGAGAACGATCCTATGAATTAAACGAATTGAAAAGAGAAAAACAGAGGTGAAGTTTCAATAGCAAACGATTGGCTTTTGTGCAATTGGGGTGTCAATCGACCCTATTTATAGACCCAAATGGTTAACCACTTGGGTAAAATAGAATATTAGCTCAAATCAAATCAAATCAAAATTCGAATCAAATCTTTGAATTGAACAAACTGAATGAAAACTATGTTAATTGACTTCTTTGATTAATTTGGAGGCATTTAAGGACTAATTTAATCAATTGAGTGAGTGTTTAGATAGAGACCGAAATTATAAACCTTATCCTTTTTACGGATTTGAATTTCATTGTGAAACGAATCCAAAATCCTCAATTGAAGATCTCGACCCAAATCCAAACAAACCACCAACCTAATGTGTTTGTTTAGATTTTGTTTTCAAATATTACCAAATCAACCATTACTTTCTGTAAATTTATATTTTCTCCCTTTTGCATTCTACTAAAGTATGTAATTGACCCAAATTATATACATATATTTTACACAATTAAACTTAATAAATGATACTTCATAAAAAATATTTATAATGGAACGAAAATCACCGATACAAATATTTTTTTATAAGAAACAAAAAAATTAAATAAATAATTAAGTAAATTTAAAATTGAGGGTTATTACAGTAGTACCCCCTTAAAAATAGTTTCGTCCTCGAAACTAGAGTATAATGTGTTAGGAAAAAAAGTTACTACTGTGTCCTCCTTGTAAAGAGAGATTTATTACATTAGTACCCACTTAAAAATAGTTTCTTCCCTGAAATTCGAAAGTGGTGAAACGTTCTCAAACGTTTCTTAAATGTTAAATGCAATATAGGTCCATTCTCGATGTTTTTTGACTTTGTATTGTGTTGGATGCTTGGGTCTATTATGGTGGAGTAAAGATCACTAAATGAAAGGAAGTTTGAGAGCTTGAGGTAAATAAACTTATAACCAATTGAAATTTAATATTCAATTAACGCCAAAAACATGAATCCTGAAATTAATTAGAAAAGGAAACATATGTTTAGCATGAGGTTACAAGCACACACGCTCTAACCCTTTATTCTTTAGAGAGAAGGAAACTTGAACTTTAATAGTCTACTCAGCCTGTGTGTTGGGCTCCTCAACTTGATACATTGTATAAAGTCGTTTTCTTTTGCTTGATGATGCCATCAGCACTTTGTCCTTATTTTGTGCGGTGGGTGGTGCAAGAGTAGTCATTTCAGGAGTTGAATTCTTTTTTGGATTAACAATAGATGCCTTATAGGATTGTGTCGAATTTTCCTCCTTGTGATAACAATAGGCAGGCATATGCCCCTCTTTTCCGCAATTGAAACATGTTTTGTTATCCTTAGGGCATTGCAATGTGGCCTCAAATGGGTGGAGTCGCCACATTTGTGACAACGAAGGTTTTTACCCATACTTCCAGATCGTTGAGTGAACTCAACAGGAGTGTTCGTACGAACGGACCTGTCAGATGGTGCTGGTGGCATGGGTCTTTTAAAACCACTAAATTGTGAAGCTTTCCTAGTAGACTTATCTTTAATCTTCACACCAAGCTTCTGAGATGACTCTTCTAGTGTAACCTCTACCTTATATGCTGCATCAACATACTGCTCCAAGGTAGAGAAGTTATGACGCACCGTGTAAGGTTTCACTTCAGGGTTCATCCACTCATGGAAATTCTTGATCTTTTTCTCCTCTGTAGTTACCTTTGATCTAGCATACTGCAATAGCTGATTGAATTTTGTAGCTAACTCCGGCACCTTCATTGCTTCTGTCTTAGGGTAGAGGAATTCTTTCATCTTTTCTTCCCTCATAGCACTAGAGAAGAAACGATCCAACATCTTAGTCTTGAACATTTCCTAAGTTAGATTGGGATGATATGCTAGTCTAGTACTCTCCCACCATTGACTAGCTCCTTCTTTTAGTTGTAATGATGCGATATGAACGTTTTCAGCCTCGGTGCATGCAATATTTCGGAACAATCGTTCCATGTGAGAGAACCAATATGCTACCTTCACTGGCTCTCCAGTTCCATCATAGCTATCATGGCACATTGAGTTAAAAGTCTTTAAGTCCCTATTGTAGTTGCTCATATTGTTGTAAATTAGAGTAGGTTGTTGCACAACAAGTGGCTCTTCCTGGTCTTGTTGGACAAGAGGGATGTGAGCAGGTGTAGCTGTTGACTGCAATACTTGATTAGCCACGACTTGAGCAACTTGAACCATCATTTCCCCTAAAACTTCTATGGTTGCAACATCAAGTACCATAGCAGGAGCATGTGGATTTTCCCTCACAATTTCGGGATTGGTTCGTTGATGGTTCTTAGTGTGTCTAGGAGGGTTGTTATGTGGGATCCGGATCCGGTATCATCCTCCTGGTTCGCAACACTCCTTAGTTGGATTCTTGAGGTATTGTTCCTATTGCTCACCATCTGTTGATGAAACAAAGTCTAGATTATGGTTCATTTTATCTTGTAATGACTTGTCATTCAAATGAGCAATTTAATAGCTTGTATTAGTTACGCTGGCACAACATAAATGTTCTCAATGGACCTATCCATTTAAAAGAGAACCAAGTTGTCTTGGAAATGTCACTACCCAAGTTGACATTGTTGTTAAGAACTGAAGAACCCCTCAGGAAGAATCGTAGGAATGAAGTAGCATGGTTGTGATGATCCTCGAAATAAACCAACGCTAAAGACAAGAAACGAGATTTGTATTTATTCGATGAGGCAAACCCTTGCTTTTTATTTATTATTTCTAAGCGGGACTACAACAACGAGATTATGCCCTAGATCTCCTTACACGAGATTCGAGGTCTCTACTTAACAAAGTTCCGAGACCTCTTGATTACAGCGAAGTAGTCATTTTACAAATTACTAGTGATGTTCATGTTTTTGGTATAGTTTTTAGTGTGTTTTCTTAGTTTGTTAGGTTTAGTTTTAGTAGTTTTAGAGTTAGTTTTGTGTGTTTTTGTATGAGTTTGCATATTTTGTGAAAAGTATGGAAGCTACTCTGTTTTGTGTCTTTTTGTAGGTTTTAGTAAGGAAACGGTGCTTTTTGGAGCTGAATGGAGTGCTATGGTGGAAGACGGAAGAATACGAGAATAAAGAAGTCGAAGTCAAGATTTTTAGAGTTGAAGTGTTGAAGAAAACCAAATCCAGGCTCGTTAACGAGTCTGTGAAGGGTCGTTAACGAGGCTTAGAGATATAATTTTTCGAGAGTTCGTTGTTATATCTACCGACCCTGTGCGGAAATTTTATGAGTAAGTAGATTGTGTTGAATGCCTTTTATCTATTTTTAAGATTGCTTGTTGTGTTTATGCCTAGATGAGAATCGGGGTAATTTGAGTTCTTGACTTGATTGAAAGAGAAAGTTAGTAACTTAAAGTTTGATATTGTTCGATTGCGAAAGTTTCGAGCTTTGGATCCAAAACAAGTGATTGGGTGAATTGGTTTATGAGAGTAGATTGATTTGCTTGCTAATCAGCGAAAGTTGATGAATTTATCTATTTAAAGGCATGATCTTTATCTTCTTACGAGTTTATATGCATGGCTATGTTGTGGTAACCCTTGTCCTAGATTTTTGTTCTTATTTAAATTTCTTCGATTATATTCGTTACTGAGTTCGCTGCCTCGGTACTGAACCTGTTCTTAGGTCGTTAGTGTGTGTTCGTAGTTTACCCAGGTTCGTTAACGACCCTGACAAAGTCGTTAACGAGGTTGGTCGTAGTCGAGTTGTATTGTTTTGCTTTGTTTTATTATTTTACTTAGTAGTTTGATAAACAAACAACCGTGCTTCCCGTGGAACGATCCTGACTCCCCTATACTCAGCGGGGTCTTGACTATAAATTTATTTGTTGTCAATAAACCCTCCTTCAAAAAATTGGCGCCGTTGTCAGGGAAGCAACAACATTTGTTTGTTTATCTGTGGGTCTGGGAATAGCCCGACCCCGTTTTTGTTTTTAATTTTTGTTTTCTTTGTCTGTTTTCTCAGCGTATGCCAGCAGGACGTAGAAGGCTAGAATTTGACAACGCCGGTTACTATTCCGAACCTGAACGTTCCCTGCACCGTAGACGCCGAGAGAACCGAGCTATGGCTACACCCGAGGAGTTGACTCGTCAGATGGCCGAACTACAGAGGCAGATGGAGGCATTAAAAATCGAGAAAGAAGCCGTTGCTGCCGAGGCTGAGCGTCAACGAGTCAACAGTGCTCGTCTACAGGAAGAGCTGAATGCCTATCCACGGAATGCGAAAGAATACATGCATCCGGAACTGAGGGTGCCAGAGTCTCCAATTGTGCTTCCAGAGATAGAGAAACCTTTTGAGATTAAGTCTCAGTTTATATCCTTAATCAAACGGGCTCAATTTGAAGGGAAACCTTCTGAGTGCCCTATGGAACATATTAGGAATTTTCTTGATTTATGTGACACCATAGCTGCTGAAGGTGTCTCACTTAAATATGTTCTGCTAAAAACTTTCAGGTGGTCTCTTATTGGAAAGGCCCTGAGCTGGTTGGAGAGCTTACCTTCTAAGTCTATCAGGATTAGGAAAACTTTGTATGATCAATTTCTTACAATATTTTTCCCTCCTGCCAAGACAACGGAGTTGAGAAAGCGTATCACCTCCTATCACCAGCTGCCTAATGAGACTTTCGTTGAAACATGGGAAAGATTTAAAGAGATGCTTAGACAATGCCCCACTCAAGGGCAACCTTTATATGTGCTCCAAGTAATCTTTTTCCAGGGTATTAATGCAGAGACGAAGAACCGCATCAACACGCATACAGCGTGCGGTTTTATAGAGATGGAACCTACAGCTGCATGGGAATTGTTGGACAAGCTGTCTAACTATGATGCCATGTATGGTACCCAGCAAACTCCCTAGCCTCAAGAGCGTCTCTACATGCCTAACAAGGACGATGTTGACCCAGATGTCAAAAATCAATTTCTACAAGACGAGGTCAACCGCCTAAAGAAGCAGGTAAGTTTTCTGAAATCCTCTCAATCTTGTCAAGAATGTGGCTCTTCTACCCATAGTACATCTGCTTGCACTAACATGGAGCAGGTAAGAGCCGCTGAGACATATGCCGAAGTGAACTATATGAGAGGCCCATACGGAAACCAACCTAGTAATTTTGACAGGTCGAACAATTATCCAACATGGGGCAACCAAAATCCGAATGCTAACTATGCAGTGCCTCCACCGGATAGACGACCTGCACAATATCGACCTCCAGGCTATCAGGACCCACCATCATGGGTACAAGGGTTACAGGAAGGCATTAACGGAGTGAATAACAAAGTTAACGAAGTTAGAGCCAACCTTAACAATCAAAACAAACGATGGGGAGAGTTCGATGTGTGGAAGAAAAATGTCGATTCTCAACTAGGGAACCTTGCTGCACAGATTCCAAGACCACAGGGGCAACTCCCGGGCCGTCCCGAGGAGAACCCTAAGGGACAAATAGCGGCAGTACACCTTAGGAGCGGTAAGACACTACCGAAGCGTGTCCAAGATAAGGACAAGACTGAAGAGGATGCCACGGTACAGCTCGGTAATGAGCCAGCGAGAGCGAGTACCGAACTGGCACACCATGGTGACGAGGCTCCCAGGGTCGTCAACGACCCTAGTTCAGATATTCTTAACAGCAAAAGATCCATCATAGATCTACAAGACGAAGTCCGATCTATTGCTCTACCTGAAAAGCTAGGAGACCCAGGGAGGTTTGCCATCACATCTGGCATAGGGGCGACCACAAATTCAAAGCTCTATGTGATCTGGGAGCCAGTGCTAGTTTACTTCCTCTCTAAATCTGGTCGAAAGCCAACATGGGACCACTAGAGCCAATTAACATGCGGTTATACATGGCAGATGGCTCTTTCATCAAACCAATAGGGGTTGTAGAAGACTTTCCGATTCAAGTGGGCAAATTCTTTGTCCCGAACGATTTCATAGTCATGGCAATGCCCGAAGATCAGGTAGTTCCTATTATCTTGGGAAGACCGTTCCTCACCACAGTTGGAGCCATAATTGATGTTAGGAGGGGACTCCTAACTTTCGAAATTGGGGATGAAGTGATGGAATTTCGGTTCAAACAGTCAATTAAGGAGACCAATAGAGCCGAAGTCAAGATGCTCTACACCCACAATGAGATCATTGAATGTGGAGACCCCGTTGGAAGATTGGCGTCAAATGATGAATTTTCAGGTCAAAGATGGGCAGAAATAGCCCCTGCAGTTTCGATACCGAGCCCCCCAGCCCCAATACCGATTCTCCTAGCAAAAGAAGCAGGCTCGTTAACGACTCCATCAGCATCGTTAATGACCCTGGACGAAGACAATGGAATTTCAGCATTTGAATACCTTGAAGAGGTGTTGAAGACGGAGCCAGAAGAACCAATTCTAATCCCAACTGAACCTTCCCCAACACTTAAACCTCTTCCGGACTCCCTCAGGTATGAATTCATTGGTCCTAATTCTACTTTTCCTGTCATCATCAATGCTAAATTAAAAGATGAGGAAGTAGAGAAACTGCTGAACATGCTTAGGATGCATAGAAAAGCCATAGGCTACTCCCTAGATGATATAACTGGCATATCCCCTTCTCTTTGCATGCATAGGATATACATGGAGGATAATCATACACCCACTATAGAGCATCAATGTAGGTTAAATCCTAACATGAAAGATGTGGTCAAAATGGAAATCATTAAATTACTTGATGCTGGGATCATATTTCCTATATCGGACAGCCAATGGGTGAGTCCGGTCCGTGTAGTCCCAAAAAAGGGGGGAATGACTGTTATAGAAAACGAAAAGGGAGAGCTTATTCCAAGTAGGACCACTACCAGTTGGAGGAGGTGCATTGATTATAGGAAGCTTAATAATGCTACTAGAAAAGATCATTTTTCGCTTCCTTTCATTGATCAAGTGTTAGAACGCTTAGCCCATCATGATTATTTCTGTTATTTAGATGGCTATAACGGTTTTTGGCAGATTCCCATTCATCCTGATGATCAGGAGAAGACTACCTTTACATGTCCCTATGGGACTTTTGCTTATAAAAGAATGCCATTTGGGCTTTGCAATGCCCCGACCACCTTTCAAAGGTGTATGATGGCCATTTTTTCGGATATGATAGAGGAGATTGTAGAGGTATTCATGGATGATTTTTCATTTTATAGTTCTTCATTTGATGCTTGTCTTGCTAACCTTGCACGTGTGCTTAAAAGATGTGAAGAAACCAATTTTGTGTTAAACTAGGAAAAATGCCATTTCATGGTTCAAGGGGGATAGTGCTAGGACATCTTGTCTCTAAGAGAGGGATAGAAGTAGATAAAGCAAAAATTGAGCTTATTGAAAAACTACCTTCTCCCTCTTCTGTAAAAGACATCAGGAGTTTCCTAGGGCATGCTGGTTTTTACAGACACTTTATTCAGGATTTTTCTAAGATACCTAAACCCTTGACTAACCTACTAATGAAAGATGTAGTGTTTGAGCTGTCTCCAAAATGTCTTGAAGCATTTTACAGGTTAAGAGCAGCCCTCGTGTCCGCCCCTATTATGTAGTCCCAAGATTGGACATTACCCTTTGAGATAATGTGCGATGCTAGTGACTATGCAGTCGGCGCAGTCTTTGGACAACCGAACGATAAGAAACTCCACACCATCTACTACGCCAGTAAGACGCTGGATGAGGCGCAGAGTAAGTATACCACAACAGAGAAGGAGTTCCTTGTTGTGGTATTTGCTTTTGAAAAATTCCGATCCTACCTTGTTGGATCCAAAGTGATCGTTTATACTGACCATGAGGCTGTTAGATACCTAATGGCCAAAAAGGATGCCAAGCCTAGATTGCTTCGTTGGATGCTCTTACTGTAGGAATTTGATCATGAAATAAGAGATAAGAAAGGAGCAGAAAACCTAGTGGAAGACCACTTATCCAGACTGCAAGTTGAGCATATAACCGAATCCAACAATGAAGTGCCAATAAATGATTCCAGACCAGACGAACACGTCATGCTGAACGAGGTCGAACTCAACAAGACCCTCATCACCGACCCCTTCAGGGTCGTTAACGAGGCACCGAGGCTGGAATGCATAGATCACGAAGGCAAGGACCCAAAGTGCATCGACACAGCAGTCAGGCAGTTCGTTACCCGGCCACGGGAGGTCGTCACCGAGGATAATACTATAGCTCCAGGGTCGTTAACGACCCACACAGGTCCAGTGACGACCCGGTCAGGTAAAATTTCTGAACCGAAACTCATTCAATTTGATTCAATCCCTTCCTCTCCTTCTGCTTCTACTTCTTCTACATCAATTCATGCGGTTAGAGGGTCAAAAGCCCCTTGGTTTGCGGATTTTGCTAACTATCTTGTAGGAGGCATAATTCCCGAGGGACTAACCCCACAAAAGAAAAAGAAGTTCCTCCACGACGTAAAACAGTACTATTGGGATGATCCTTACTTGTTTAAGCAAGAAAGTGATCACCTCTTTAGACGCTGTATCCCAGAAGAGGAGATAGAGAACGTGATCCGTCAATGTCATACACTCCCTACCGGAGGCCATGCAAAAGGATTCAAAACCACGATGAAGATTCTTCAAAGTGGTCTCTACTGGCCAACCATGTTTAAAGATGTACAGGCTTATGTGATAGCATGTGATGGATTCCAACGCTCGAGCAACATCACTTGGAGACATGAGAATCCGCTGACCGGGATACTAGAGGTCGAGTTATTCGACGTATGGGGCATAGACTTCATGGGACCTTTTCCAGCATCAGGCCCCTACAAGTATATCCTAGTGGCGGTCGATTATGTTTCTAAGGTGGTGGAAGCCGTTTCTACAAGGACCAATGACGCTAGAACTGTTGCGAAGTTTATTAAGACTAACATTTTTCCCAGGTTTGGCGTTCCAAGAGTCCTCATTAGTGATGCTGGTTCTCATTTCATTGAGCGGAGCTTTGAAGCACTTTTGGCTAAGTATGGGGTATCGCACCGAGTGGCAACACCATATCATCCCCAAACTAGTGGCCAAGTTGAAGTTTCAAATAGGCAGATAAAGAGCATATTGGAAAAGACAGTGTCACGTTCTAGGAAGGATTGGTCCTCTAAATTGGATGACGCTCTATGTGCATATAGAACAGCATACAATACGCCTCTACGCACCACTCCCTATAATCTAGTGTATGGCAAGGCATGCCATTTACCGGTTGAGATGGAGCATAAAGCATTATGGGCTCTTAAGGAGCTCAACATGAACCTCGACGCAGCTGGAACAAAACGATTCATGGACTTGCAAGCACTAGAGGAGTTAAGGCTTAAGGCGTATGAAAATGCTGAAATTTACAAAGAGCGCACCAAGCGGTGGCATGATCAGAAATTGGTTCCCAAAACTTATGAGGTTGGCGATAAGGTATTTCTTCTCAACTCTAGACTCTGTTTATTTCCAGGGAAGCTAAGGACAAGATGGAGCGGGCCATTCGTGGTTCATAACATCTATCCCCACGACGCGGTAGAGTTAATCGATAACCAAGGCGCAATCTTCAAAGTTAACGGCCAAAAAGTTTCACGAGCAACCCGACCCGGATGAAGAGATTAGAGTCACTATGGCTCTTACAACGTCGGATTAGCCAAGGTAAGTACGTCGGGCTGACGACGTTAAAAATAGCGCTTACGGGAGGCAACCCGCTTTTAGTATAGTTTAGTTTTTCTTCTTTTTCTCTTTTTCTTTTCCTAGTTTTATTTTGAGTTTTTAGTAGTTTTTTTTAGAAGTAAAAAGATAGAATAGATTTAAGCTAACAAGATGTAGGAGTTGGGCTCGTAAATCACTCAAGAAAGGCTACGGAGGCTCGTTAACGACCCACCCAGGGTCGTTAACGATCCAGTTTAACGATCCAGTTTGGTGACCCGACTCGGCAAAACGGGCAGGTATGTTTTTTTAACCCTAATCTATCTTATATCTTACCAAGTGCCGCCCCCCTTTCACCTCTTCCTCTACCCCTACCCTCTCTTATATAACCCTTCTAAACCTTCAATTCTCCCAAAATTCTACTCTCAATCTCTCAATCTAGAAGCCTAAATCCTCCAAAAATCCGGTTTTGCTTCACCACCAATCGGAATTTTCACCGCCACCGAACTTCGGAGACCTACCCAGTTAATGATTCCCGTCGCCCTTGTTTTTGTTACCGACGAGATCCCAGCTTGTTAACCACCATAATTTACGATCTTTTGTTCTTAAATTTCACAATCTATCGGTATGATTTCTAAACCCTAACTCTCTGTTGCATGATTCATGTTTTATAGGGTCGAAATTTCATATCTTGTTCATAGAGGATCGAATGGCATGTTTGTTGCTCAATAAGTTTGTTGCTTAATGTATTGGTGGTTGATTTTGATTTCTATGGGTTTGTTCTTGCTCGATTCTCCATTGCAATTTGATTTAGAAAAGCATGAACTACCTTGTCTTGGAATTGTTTCGATCTTCACCATGAGTTTCTTTGGCAATTATTTGCATGTTCGGGATGGGTAATCAAGTAAGTATGGGGTGCGTATACCCGATTGTGTGTCTTACATAGGATTATGAGGGATGCATGCTTGATTCATGGCTAAAATTTAGAGTCTTTTACACTCGGAAATTTTCGACTGGTTCTTATACAGGCTCGTTAACGACCCACCCAGGTTTGTTAACGACCCTGCGTATCATCAAAGCTTAAAAACCAGTCCAAACCCGTTATTGACCCCAATTGGGCAGTTAACGAGGCATTCCGAGAAAAAAGTATGGGGTCTCTTGTCTATCTAATTGAGTGGATCTTATCTTGGAAAAGTCGTATTTTTGTAGGTCCACATGGCAAGTTCTAGCCGAGCCGTTACCTGAGCCCAAAAGAAGAGGAGGAATCAGAGGTCCCCATCTCCACCTCGCATGGACAATGTGATCTTGCGCACTCAAGGACAAGCGGACCGCTACAACGCCATACTAGACAAGGACCACAACACTCGGTGGTTCTCGAGGTCGAGTGCAAAGCAAATGCGGATCTACGACGATGTCAAGGAGGCCTTCGCCATTCTCGGTGTGCCTTACTTATTGAAGAAGGAGAATTTACCACACTTTTCGTCTCTCACATCCGAGTTTCTAGCCACTCTTGAGACGAGCTTCCCGATGAAGACTTCGACGGAACGCATTCGATTCAGGCTCGGTAATGTGAACCGTGAGTATACTTTGGCGGAGTTCAATGCTATTCTGGAGCTCCCAAATCCTTCTTGAGATTACAGCCTTAAGAACTACAAGGTGACGAGGACGTGGAGCTACATCACCGGGGAGGTAGTGCCCTCCAATGCGGCACTATCCGGGGCAAGCATCATCAACCCCATATTCAGGATTATTCTCCGAGTCCTAGCCGCTACATTCTGGCCTAAAAGGGAGTTGAACAAACCGACAAGAACAGAAGTTGCATGCCTCGACACTATTCTTTTTGAGAATCCCGCCCCATTGAACTTGGGGTACGAATGGCTATACTATGTGGAGAAGTCAATCAAGTCAAAGGAAGTATGGTGTGGGAATCTAGTTAGTCTCTTGGCGACCAACCTTGGAGTTGATCTCACCCGCTACACTCCGGCCCACGCTCAGTTGCTCAACAGGAGCTACTGGTTTAGTTCCGGTATTTTCACTCAGGTTCGGGATGGGTACACTACAAAAGTTCAAGGCCGAGATGTTGCACCCACCCTAGACAAGTTGGAGTTGCTTTATGTACCGAATTGGTACGAGGCATGGACGGGGCATGCATTCCCGTTGGATCCCAAGCCGCAAGATGAGCTTACGCTTAGGCCATGTGACTCCCGGTTTGAAAGAGAGGGAAACGAGATGGACGAAGATGATGAAGATGAGACTGAAGAGGCAGCTACCGAGGGAGGTATAGAGGAGCACGACATCGAGGAGGATGACCTCAATACATAAATTTTGGGCACAAATGTCTTCGTTAACGAGCCCGCCAGGGTCGTTGACGACCACTTCGAGGCCTCTACCGATGCTCCTACCGAGGCGCACAGTTTCGGTAACGACCCGCCGAGAGCACCTACCGATCCCCCGCAGCCACCTATCGACCCTCATTCTTATGGTATCATGCCATACAACCCAGTGCTTTACCAGGACCATTTCCAGCCTCACTACCAACCACCTCCTTAGCCCGAGTACACTGGATCAAGTATCCCGCCACCATGGGCAGAAGATCTTTCAGCTCAGATGCAACAGCTTAACCTTTAGCAGACACATATTCATCAGAGGATGAATAGATGGGAGAGTGTCTATTTTGCTCGCATGGCACTTGAGGATACGAGGCATCAGCAGAGAGAGACGGATGGTGCAGAGCGCTGGAGGACGATGTATGACTTTATGGGGAACTTCGAGCATTACTTTCCAACACCTAGCCGCTGATTCAGTTTGAAGAGTTTTCTTGTTTTCTGCTTTAAAGACTTTGTAAGTTTTTTCTGTTTTTCTTTTCTTGTTTTTTTTTCTTTTTTTTTCTTCTTCTTATTTTTTTTCTTACAGTGGGGACACTGTAATTTTAAGTATGGGGTGGGAAAGGGTAGAAAAACTTGTTGTCTTGTGTCTTGTGTTTGTTTTATGTGTTTTATTTGTTTTAAGTAGCTCTTTATTCCATAAAAATCATAAAAATCGAAAAATATTGAAAAATTTGAAAATTCAAAAAAAAAGAAAAAAAAGAAGAGTTTTAGAATTGATAATATCCCTTTCTTATAGTTCTATGATAGTAGTTGCTAGCATGATCATATAATTCCTTGCAAGTATGTCTTTGATAGTTTAGCCGGATTCTTATTTTGAAGTTGTTTTTAGGAAGGAATAGCATTTGATGAAATTGAGCATGTATACTTTTTAGCATAAGTGATGCAATCCAACAAAATAATGACCTTGTGAGTTATTTTTGGCCTTATAGGGAGAACATCAAAAGTCCCTCTTCTTTTCTTGTGTGATTTACTCTCTATATGCATATTATCTCTTGGAATTGTGATGGTTATCTATTACTTGAGACCTATATAAGATTTATAGTTCATTACATGTGAAATCATATGATAGAGAACTTTTTCATAAGCCTTATTTATCCTTATCCTACCTTACATTATCCTTCTTTTTGAAGCCAATTTGAGCCTTTAAGCCTTTTATTTTTAGCTCCACAAAATTGTTCCCTAGCCGAGATAAGCTTGACTCTATCCGGGGATTAGGACTTAGATTGGAGAGGTTAGTTTTGTTGAGTGAGATGTTATGATTGCTTTTGAAATTAAGAGATTGTTGGGAAGGGTAGATTGGAAGTCTCTTGTTTTATGTTGTAGAAAGAAAGATCTCTTGGTAATAAAGGATGCACAAAGGAAGTTATGGAGAAAAGTGAAGGAAGAGTACACGATGAAGATCGTTAACGACCCTTCTGGTCCGTTAACGAGGCTGCGTAAAAAAGAAATAAATGAAAAAAAAGAAAGAAGTTAAGGGAAAGGAAGTAAGATGTGCATTTGTGTTTAATAGATAAATCAGAGATTCTTTTGAGTTATTTTATGAGACTTTCTAGGATATGATGGGTGAGTGAAAAAGGAAGTGCATATTGAAGAGTGAGTTTGGTATTATTGGTTTGTTGAGAGTTTTGGTATTATGTGTGAGTTTTTCGGAGTCTTTGATTTCCGGATATTATTAGCACCAATGCGCGGCCATCATTAAGTCGGGTCTGGGGTGATAAGGTCCTGTATCAATTCTCGAAGAAGACGCAGAACAGTCAACTGCGGTATACTCCTCGGCCTGCACATGGCCAAAATATTTCCATGCCATATTGTCTTTATAAAGCCCCGTTACAACCCGGCTGAATGGAAGCTCCTATGAAGTTCTTCATTGAGCCTAAGTTCTCTTGATATTTTTGCTTGTTTTGACAAATCTTAGGTGGAGAGTTTGGTGATATAAGTTCCAATTTCTATGAGTTTTTGTATATAAGATGAGTTGAGAGATTGAATTTATAAGCCTAAACACATGAGAGTAGAGTGAAACACATTATCCCTTGAGAGGTTGGATTGTATTTTCTTATGTCTATTTGGTGTATATATGTGTGATGACATTAATAGTCATTTGCTATTTTCTTCTATTTGTTGAAGTTGCTTTTTGGATGATGGCTATGTCTTGATAAGTATGATTGTTTGGTTTTGATTATTGTTTAGTGATTGCTTGAGGACAAACAAGTCTAAGTATGGGGTATTTTGATGTTCATGTTTTTGGTATAGTTTTTAGTGTGTTTTCTTAGTTTGTTAGGTTTAGTTTTAGTAGTTTTAGAGTTAGTTTTGTGTGTTTTTGGATGAGTTTGCATATTTTGTGAAAAGTATGGAAGCTACTATGTTTTGTGTCTTTTTGTAGGTTTTAGCAAGGAAACGGTGCTTTTTGGAGCTGAATGGATTGCTATGGTGGAAGACGGAAGAATACGAGGATAAAGAAGTCGAAGTCAAGATTTTTAGAGTTGAAGTGTTGAAGATAACCAAATCTAGGCTCGTTAACGAGGCTGTGAAGGGTCGTTAACGAGGCTTAGAGATAGAATTTTTTGAGAGTTCGTTGTTATATCTACCGACCCTGTGCGAAAATTTATTCCGTGTCGGTAGGGTTTTAATGAGTTTTTAGGGTTATTATATTTTATATTTTAGGTCTTGTTATCTTTCTAGATTTATTTTCTATCTTTTTAGAGTTAGTTTCTATCTTTTAGGAATGTTTTTATCTTCTAGCTTTTTTATTAGATAGCTTTATTAGTATAAATACCCTTCTTTTCTAGCTAGAAGGAGGGGGGTTCAGACGTGTGTTCAAGGAGGAGCCGAGAGAGAACGAGTCGGAGAGAGAGTAGTCGAACCGAGGCTAACGAGAGTGAAGCTAAGGTCGTTTGGGAGTTGGTTTATTAACCTCCCAAAACATGCAACTATTCCCTTCTTATTTTTTAATCGTACTTTTTTTTTGATCTGATGAATGTCATTTCCAAATTACAAATGTAACTAGTATGTATTCTCGTAACTTATACGGGTTTTGCTTAAACAAAATATTAATAATAGTTTTCTTCAAATACATGAATTATCAAGGAACAACTAATCACGATCATCAATCGCAAATTAATTTTTAATTTGTATATAACTAAGATAAAATAAAGGTTTTTTGGAATCTAGAACTCATTTTTATTAGTAATATGACTAATATCCCAATTTAATAATAAATCATGTTATCTTAAATAAATTTATGCATTCTATTTAAAAGTAAAATAAATATCCTAATATTTGTATAATATATAACATAAAAATATCTTAATAATCTTCCTATTTATCATATCAAAATATAAAAGATGATTTTTAAAAAATTAATTGTTATTTTGCCAAAAATTGCTAAATCCAAATCTTATAGAATATTTCACATGGATATAAATAATAATTTTATTATATGTGGAGTCTACAATTATTTTTAACCAATAAAGATACTCAATTAAATTTTAACCAATCAGATTGCTTTTAAAAAAAAGGGTGGTGTAGTCCAATCTAAAAGTGACATGTGTGATTTAATAATTTTTTTAACCTCCGCTTTAGTATATAGTTATGATTAGCACATGTGTTATATTTTTACTCTTTTTCTTTGTTTTGAAAAGGGAAATTAAAAAAAGGAAGTAGAAATAAATTCAGTGAGGTTTTATTAATCGGTTCATACTGAATTAATCAATTTCTTTACCCAAGGCTTCAAACCATTTTCCTATGGTTGGGTTAATTATGTGATCAAAGAAATTGTTAAAAATTTGCGATAAACAAAGACCCCTTGAACTTTGAGCGTGTGAAGAAAATGAACGCGTACAAAGTTCGAAATTAGGTGCTATATATGTTTAAAGGACAAAAGCACCATATTTTTCTTCCAAGGAATGTGATCAAGGAAGAGCTCAACTCAATTGATGGCCCGAAGAGAGTAAGGATGTATAACATATTTCCTTTTAAATATGGTAATGTAAAGAGAAATCCTCTCAAAGAATTGACTTTGACCAATGATATGGCATAAGTACAATATTTCAAAGAATATTATTCGAAATATGATTTTGGATATGGATTTTTGGCTTGTAGGCTAATTGGTTTTTTAGAGTTTTCTTGTGATGGAAAAGAACTTATTTTGAGGTCTTAATGTCATAAGGTTTGTGCTTTTTGGCTACCTTGGAAAAGGGACTTTATGTCAAACCAAGCAACATGGTGTTTATATATATATTTTGGGCGGTGTTGAATGACCACACATATGAAGGAGCTAGGTCACTTAATTTTTCTTTGTCCCTATATAAAGGACATGAGTTTTTAGGGAGCTATGAACCTTTTTGGTTTGAGAGAGAAGAAAATTTTAATAGTACAATGAGTGAAAATTTTTTTTTGTCAAAGTTTAAGGTAATAATCAAATGGTTCCATGGGAGGAAATTTGGTTAAAAAGACTTAGTTGGATTGGTCACTAAGTTTAGACATGTTGACCCAACTCCTAAATTTTTGGCATATGCCAATTCATATTTATTTCACTTTTTGAGAACATCTTTCGTAAATGAATATTTATTCTTCTCTCTTTTAATTGCCTCGTATCAAAAGTTAACTCAATAGTGTAAATCTTCGGACCATATCAACTCTTTATATAGCCGATATTATAATCAAATGACTATAAGATAAGAGAATTTGACTTCTTCTCTTATTCCTTTTCGGAGAAGAAAAAGTCTTGTTTGTTTATGTGGTTGCATCATGCATGTTAATTGAGCAGATAGCCTATGTACCCCATGTGTGAGGGATCAAGCCGATCGTAGTTCTTAACAAAACCATTATGATATTCTTTAATGTTGCGCATCAGAGGAAAAAATCCAAACCCACCTTCTAGGAAGAGTTGTCTAGACGCAGTCCAACTATCACGTGCACAATTTTTACCTATTTGTATGCATCACCAGACAATTTGAACCCACCTTCTATGAGGGGTTGCTCAAATCATTATGACTATCATTTGCATATATTAGATTTGGTTTCATAACATATTATATTTTTAGGTTTGCGACTGAATTCGACATATATTGATTTGACTTCGAATTTCATACGTACCCTTATCGGGATCAAGTCTTGACGTAGTTCCTGGAATTTTTTTAAACTATCAAGCATTCTTGTGACTAGTCAAATATTGGCAACCTCCTCATTTGGGTTAGAAGATTAACCATTGAAGACGAGTCATAGAGTGAGTTCCATCTTCAATTTTTAAATGGGATGTGTCGCCTCTTATTGTTGGTACCCCCTTTCATCTTTGGGGCATGTCTTCATTTTGAACCTCTCTTGTAAGATTCAATATTTTTGGGAATTTTTTCTAATAATGTACCATATTACTATTTGAAGAGCCATCTTATAGAAACTCCTATGGAACATAATCTTATTTAGAAAAAGCTTACCCAATAGGATTAGATGTACTCCTCTTTGAAATTTGTCATTCAATTATTTTTCTCCTTAGTCTTTGCACCTTTTCGAAAGGCCAAATCAACCTAGGAGGACTTAAACCTTGAGTAAATATTTGTCGAGTTTTGTTCTCCACTCGTACATGTTTGTCACTCAAAGGTACTATCATTCTTGTCTCCATCATCCTTATGTGGAAACAACTTTTTGGCATTTGAGATTTTCTAGCCTCATATAACGGTGTTGCCTTGGTTTGGATATTTGCATTCCAAGGTGTACCATTCAATTTAGATATTATTATCCATAACATACACTACATGAGGTTCTCGATCAAAGTGCGAGAAGAATATCCTCATTTCATAACCCTCGATCATGTTTTGGGTGTTTTGGGAGACACTAGGAAGGGGAACTACCTTCGCAACATCTACCATTGAAATTGGTTTTTTACGAAGGTTTTGGTTTTGTTAAATTTTACCCCCCTCAGTATTATCCTCTTCTTTCTCCATTAAATCCCTTTTTTTGCAAGGAAACAATCATCCTACGGTGGATGACTAACAAGTCGATAGTGTAAAATAGGACTCTTGATAGTCCGCTTGCCCACTTCATTGGAATTCTCTAATCTTAGATGTGTTATGACTTTAGCATAGATCAACTCTTCAAATATCCTTGGTATTTACTATCATTATTAGGCATCTCTTTAATTTTTTTATATGAAGAGAAAGCATTCCATAATATTATTTTTCTTTCCCCATTTCTTTAAACTTTGAAGTTGTTGGTTATAAAAGGGTTTGTCATCCAATTCAATGAAAGTAGTCATTGACTATCTTTCTATTTGTGGCTTCTTGCCATCATCAAATTCTCGCCTCACTGAGTTCAGGCCAGTTGAAATTGGTTTTTCATCGAGAATGTTTACGCTCAATATTATACGCCTTTAATGCCAAAACATCAAAAGCTATTGGCTTAGCACTACCAAAAGCACAATGAACCTTGGAAGCAAGTTTCTAGATGACATTCTTTTGGTGATGTGCTTGTTTGCTAAAATTTAAGAGGTATTTAACCTTAGACTCTTCCATCCTTTTAGCGATTTGATGAGCTATATTATCATTAAGGCATCGTTTAATGTTGTTTCACCATTATTTGAGTAGATATGAGCAAGATGCTCACGTGATGAACCACAAATGTTGTCAAACTTGTCAAAATTAAGTCTTTGATGACCTAGGGGAATGTGAATTATATCACAACATGTGGAGTATGACATTTTATATCCCACAACACATGGATTCAATGAAGCTTGAAATTCCATCATCGCTTGATCAATTGTCTCCTAAATATCTTGGAGGGATATAAGTCAACTACCACTTTAGTTTTCATCACTTGTACTTGGTTAATAATGCTTTCGCCACCTCTCATGAGCTTGATTTGCTGCTTGAGATACGAGTGGTATTATTGAAAATCTTATTTCATTAGTCACAATTTCAACTCTTAGAGTTTTTCCTCAATATCAAATGAGATTGCAACTAATGACGACATATTTTTTCTACATCGTCTTGGAAGACAAGTGTAGTTCTCTTTCAAATGGATACGGGTGGAAACTCCTTATCTTTGAAAATGAATTATAGGTCCTTCTTAAATGGACCACCATTGTTTCTTGAACCAAACATTGTAACCGTGATATGGAAGAGGTCAATAGATTAAGTGACCTTAGGATCATGCTTGCACATGAAATTTCTCAAACACAGACCTATTTGACAAGTCAAAAATAGGTTTGAGATCTATCTATTTGGAATATTGGACTTATTGTCCTCAATGGGTCTCACTCTTCATTATGATTTTGAGGAGCATGTGCAACTTGGGTCTCACTCTTCATTATGATTTTCTATAGGACCATACAATGATGAGGTGGAGTGTGATGTGGTCCCGATGACCACTTGTCGTCTACTATTGGGACACCCTTGGCAATTTGACAAGGGAGCGATCCATGATGGAATATCCAACGAATACCACTTTCAAATGGAGGGAAAGAAGGTGACGTTGCACCCGATTACTCCCCATGAAATTATGTTGGATGATGATGCTAAGGAGCAAATGAAGAAGCATGCTCTTCAAGAGGAAAAGAGGGACAAGAAGCTAGCCATAGGCGGCCCCTCTACGCCCTTACTTTTGGCCAAGCGAAAGGAGATTGTTCACACGTTCAAGGGAAGTGGCGTTTGCCTTTTACTTGTCTTTCGAGAGTCTTATTTATCTTCCCAAGAATTAGTTGATCATCCTCCTTCTATTTATACTCTTTTGCAGGACTTTGAGCAGTTTTCAAGAAGAGGTGTCATAGGGACTCCCACCGCTTAGGGGAATAGAGCATCAAATCGACTTCGTCCCGGGCCCCACTCTACCAAACCGTCCAACATACCAGGCCAATCCCGAGGAGACTAAGGAGCTTCAAAGGCAAGTACAAGCGCTCCTAGACAAGGTATATGCACGTGAGAGCCTCAACGCGTGTTCCGTTCCAGTCTTTCTTGTGCTTAATTAGGACAACACATGGAGGATGTGCATTGATTGTCGGGCGATCAACAACATTACCATCAAGTATCCCCACCCTATTTCGCGGCTTGAGGACATGCTTGATGAGCTTCATGGGGTGAGTCCCTTCTCCAAAATTGATCTTAAAAGTAGATATCTTCAAATACGAATGAAGGAGAGAGATGAATGGAAGACGGCGTTCAAAACCAAGCAAGGCCTTTACGAGTGGTTAGTCATGCCCTTCAGATTGACCAACGCTCCTAGCACATTTATGCGCTTGATGAACCACGTCCTTCGACCTTTTATTGGTAAGTTTGTGGTTGTGTACTTTGATTAGATTTTAATTTACAGCCATGAGTTACCTTCCCATGTCGAGCATCATAGGCAAGTGCTCGATGCTTTGAAAAGAGAGTGCTTATTTGCTAACTTCAAGAAGTGCCACTTTTGCTCAGATCACGTGGTATTTCTTGGTTTTGTTGTGAGTAGGAATGGACTACATGTGGATGAAGAGAAGGACAAGGCGATTCAAGAATGGCCAACACCGACTACCATGACACAAGTCCGAAGCTTTCTTGGGTTAGCCGGATTCTACCACCGCTTTGTGTGAGATTTCAGCACCATTGTTGGCCCTTCCCGATTTTAGCAAGATGTTTGAGATTGAATGTGATGCATCGGGAATCGGGCTCGAAGGGGTGCTTATGCTAGAAGGGAGGCCTATTTCCTATTATAGTGAGAAGCTCGGAGGAGTCGAGCTCAAGTACCCCATGTATGACAAAGAGCTCCTTGCTCTTGTTCGAGTACTGCGGATGTGGGAGCACTATCTCTTGCCTCGGGAATTTGTCATCCATTCCGACCACGAGGCGTTGAAGTACTTGAGAGGCCAAAGCAAACTAAACCGAAGGCATGCTAAATGGGTAGAATTCATCAAGTCCTTCCCGTATGTCATCATGCACAAGAAGGAGAAGGACAACGTCGTCGCCGACGTTTTGTCACGGAGGTATACTATTTTATCTTTACTCGATGCTCACTTGATTTGTTTTACTTTTATGAAGGAGTTATATGCTCATGATGCTGAATTTGGTGACATATTTTATGCTTGTTTGAAGGGGGGAGTCGCGATCAATTCTATTTGCAAGAGGGTTTTCTTTTTAAGGGAACTCGTTTATATGTGCCCAGTAGACCGGTTAGGCGTTTGCTAGTGCAAGAGGCCCATGGTGGCGGCGTCATAGGGCACTTTGGTTTCATGAAAACTTTGCATATGCTTAGGGAGCATTTTTATTGGCCTCACATGCTTAGGTCGGTAGAGAAATTTTGTGCTTCATGTGTTGTTTGTTTACGTGCAAAGTCTAAGGTGCACCCTCACCATTTTTATACCCCTTTACCAATTCAATGCGCACCGTGGGAGTACATTTCGATGGAATTTGTATTGGGTTTAACTAGGACTAAGAGGGGTAGGGATTCCATTTTTATGGTGGTCGACCGATTTTCTAAGATGACACATTTTGTTGCTTGCCACAAAACCGACGATGCTTCTAATGTTGTTACCTTGTTCTTTGATAATATTGTTCGGTTGCATGGTGTACCTAAATCTATTGTCTCTGACCGTGATGTCAAATTTTTTAGTTTATTTAGGAAGACGCTTTGGTCCAAGTTGGGCACCAAGCTTTTATTTTCTACTACTTGCCACCCGCAAACGGATGGGCAAATCGAGGTCGTTAATCGTACTATTGGTGCCTTGTTGTGTTCTATTTTGAAAACTAACTTGCGTAGGTGGGAAGAGTGTCTTCTTTTCATTAAATTTTCTTACAACTGGTCCGTTCATTCCGCTACAATGAAGACGCCTTTTAAGGTGGTGTATGGGCACAATCATGTTACGCCGCTTGATTTGGCGCCTTATTCTATTACGGACCGTGAGAGCCGTGAGGGATGTAACCAAGCTGAGCATATTAAGCAGGTTCATGAGGAAACTCGCCTTCAATTGAAGAGGAAAACATTGCAATTTAAGCACCAAGATGACAAAGGGCGCAAAGAGCTGGTTTTTGCACCCGACGACCTTGTTTGGGTTCATTTAAGGAAGGAGCGATTTCCCACCCTTCGAGATTCTAAGCTTAAGCCACGAGGAGATGGTCCTTTCCAGTTTTTGGAGTGCATCAACGACAATGTTTACAAACTCGACTTTCCTCCGAATTATGGTATCCATGAGGTATTCAACGTATCCGATCTTGTTCCTTATTTTTCTAATGGTGATGTTGAGTTTGAGTAGGATCAAGGTTCGTGGGCAAACCCTTTTAAAGGGGGGGATGATGATGAGAGTTCATCTACCGAGCCAACCTCCAAGCCAGCGAGCGCGCCCTTGCACATGCCGACAAAGCTTTTAGGTGCGCCCTTGCACACGGCGCTGACGCCTTCCCTTGGCGCGTACTTGCAAGCGGTTGGTGGCGCGCCTTGCCTACGCCAGTTTCCAACCTTGGAGCACCTTTGCTATTGATGGATGGTGCCACTTCTTCGGGAACCTTTGATGGCACTTTGTCCCATGACTTGAGTGAGGATTCCAGCCCTAATGACAAGCCCAATTTGCATGACAAAGGGGAGTCTTGACTTGGACAAGTAACCAAGGTCGGTGTCCGAGGTGCTAAGAAGCCAAGTCAAGGTGCCACACCCTATCTTGGGTGCATCACGCGAGCCCGAGCTAAAGCAATCCTTTTCCAAATCCAAGAGGAGCTCATGGCTGATAAGTTTCCTAAGGTTTACAAGGATGAAGGTTGGAGTCTCCTTTTGACTCTTGGTCCCACAAGTGACTCTTTTGCAGTTAAGGACAATTAGTAATTTCCTTGGAAGTGTTGGCTGAATGAGTGAGGTGTGGGAATTAGGGTATTAGTCTTGTTTTGGCCTCCTTTCATCGTTAGAATTGAAGCATGCCATGCTTTGTTTTCTCCTTGTTTTCTAATTGAAGTTTCTTGCATTTTTCTTTGTTCAATCTTGTTGAATAGTTGTTGGTGAGTCATATCAAACTTCATCTTCAAATTTGTTTGCAACTCTCGGTGAGTCATATTCGTGGCTTGCATGCATATCCTTCATGCCACCCTTTAACAAACCGAAATTCCATCCCGCTGGTTCCTGCAACCTTTCAGTGAAAAAGCCATAATTCTCGAACCACTCATCATCTGGCTTCCACATTTTGAGGGACTCAAGAAGTCTCAATGATCTAACTCTAGGCTTTGGAATCACCCAATTCTGACTCCAGACGAGAGAGATCCACCCTTTTGATCCCAGAAAAAATTCAATTACCGAGATCCACCGTCATCAAACCAAGAGAGGGTTTTTTCCTTCTAAAGTCGATCACCACGCACTACCAATCCATCCATCAAGTTGCCGAATGGAAAAAGAGTGTACCTTGACACACCGGAGCGTCAGGCCCATCACTACGACACATCTCAAAGAGACGTTGATTCTACCCCTAAGCCATTGTTGATCCCTTCCCTTTGTTTTTTTGTGTCGTTGATTGCACGGAGATGCTCAAGACGGACCTCCTATGAGCAACCATGGTAGACTTGGATTGACCTGGGCCCTTCTTATTCAGTGGGTAGTAGTTACGCATGTTCCCTTTCTTCTCGTAGTTGAAGCACTAACTCCTGGGCTCTACACACCTCCGGTTGATGTGACCTTCTTTTCCATAATTATAGTAGGTCATTGGACCATTACATTGGCCCGACACT
Organism: Fallopia convolvulus; assembly: GCA_964016875.1. NCBI lineage: Eukaryota > Viridiplantae > Streptophyta > Magnoliopsida > Caryophyllales > Polygonaceae > Fallopia > Fallopia convolvulus. The sequence goes on from OZ024723.1 coordinate 9,215,123, forward strand.
TGATAAGAGTTGGATAACGCTAGCTTATTTTCTTTTCTTGTATCCATCGGTCACTTTGGATGAACCAGGCCTCTTGAACCCACCTCGACTGCCATTGTGCGACCTCCCCTTACCATGGGTCTTATGGTCAGATTCAGCCAGAGTGTTTTCCGTCATGACTGCCATGGTTTGGAATTCACGTTGCTCTATCTAGGGCTCGATGGTAGGACTCATCCACATATGGAAGTGCTTGATCTTCTGAGCTTTAGTCAAGACCTCATGACCTTCATATTGTAGCAAACTATTGAACTTGGTCGCCCTCTCCAAGACACTCAATCTGTGAAGATTCAAGCACAACAACTCTTATTGCTTCTCACCCATCGTAGCCAGAGATAAGAAATAGGATAATATATTTTCTTTAAACATATCCCAATCTAGCTCGAGATGCTTTTACATACCACAAATCTCCCATCACTCACTTGCTCCCCCTTTCAGCTACAAGGAAGCAATCTGCACCTTCTCAAATGGAATGTAAAGTATATTTCTTAGTAGTTTATCCACGTGAGAGAACTAGTAGGCCATGAGGACATGTTCCCCATTTCCATCGTAAGAGTTAGGCCTCATTGTGGTGAACATCTTCATCATACTTATAAAGCTTAGGTCGTTATCAAGATTAGCCTAATTGACATCTATAGTAGCTGCCACATTTACTACAAATGACAATGGCGCTCGTCCTCGCTAGGTGGTCCCGAATAGATCAAGCAAGGCCGCAGTAGTCACAACGTCAATGTGTATGGCATTACTGCCTCCGACTTGCTCTCTAGCTGTGTTGTTTTTTGAGTCGTGGTTTCTTCGCTCATTGCTTGCATTGATTCGATGATTTCCTTGGGTGTTCACCATCTATAGTTTCCACAAATTTCATTCAAAGAGATAAGTAACATTTTCATATGACTAATGGACACACATTTTGAAACAAAAATCATCATTATATTAAATATTGCATGGTTGGCCCCATAATATAGAGTACAAGGAAAAGATGGTTACAACCCAGGAAGCCAACCATTCTTATTAAGTACAAAATGAAATGGTCAAGTTAACTACTTTAAGTGGACTACCTAGAGCTATGCACTTAACAAAAGAAGCAGTATACAAGAGGGGATTTTGGGGGTTGACAAACTGCAGCGTGTAACCGGGACCGAACGCATCTAGGAAATTCTTTCTCGAATCAACTCTCTTCAAGGACTTCCCCTTCATGGTTCAATAGCATGTTGTCCTGCTTGATGTGATGGTTGGTCGTATTGACATACCTGCTTTGAGTAGCAAGCTAGTTCTGAAGTTTAACGATTCTATCCTAATGGCGTATTAGGTCGTTCGCCCATGAGTCCTTCTACTAAAGTAGCAAGTCAACATCCACATGGCGGGTTTGAGAAGATCTAGGGTCAAAAATTGTAGTGGAGTCCCAAGGACACGAGTCGTCTTGGTTGCAGAATAATTCCTTACAAACCCTTTGAGAGATAGAATCCATTTCATGCCTAAAGAAGCCTAACTTACCTCCTGGTAGATCGCAGCGTCGGACATGTACTCCCATTGATGATGTCTTGGTAAATTCATATATGCCATTTCACACACATTCTGGTACGTGGCATCCAATTCCTTTTCAAGAGGAGATTGGTTGAGATCCTAAAAGATTGGATTGTCCTCGGTCGGCCAAGGCTTGTTGAAATCTTGCGGAAATCCATGTGGATACTCATGGTGGGCCAAAGGCAAGTACATTTCTTGTTACAGGACCAACAAAGGTGGTTCCACGAGTTCGTACACCTCTTCATCGGAGTTCGCCTCCTCAGGATCCTCCTCGAGATCTTATTCCTTAGGGTTCATTGGCACATGTACATTTTGAGGAGGGTCATAATACATTCTGGGTCATTCTCATCACTCTGGTAAGGCCCATGTGGCTAGTTGGAAAAAGTTGCCTCAATCTCCTCGGTCGCTATTCTAGCATTCTCTCCTATGCGAGTCACGCTTTTTGTGAGCATCATTCTCTCAAGTCGAAGACATTTAGGTATTAGAATTTCTGCAATTCTATACTCAGAGCGAAGATTATGGAAGGAATTTTTTAAATCAAATCACGATTCTTACAACATAAGCCTAGACAATTCCCTTCAACTAAATTCTTAGACAACACTAAGGAATTTTCAAAAAATAAATGATCCTCCAAAAAAAAGAATCAAAAGAATCTTTTCAGTGAAAAACAAAACATTCAGCTCTAATATCAAAATTGCAACACCCCTATTTTTAAACCAAGGATAATATCGCTAATGACCTCGGATTTTTCCCATCCAAAGCCATTCCAAGCTATCAAGTATCAAACAACACAACACATTTCAATGCAAACCAAATACATGATTTATATTAAAAAATTGTAACCTTCTACAATTACTTGATTAATTGAAGGAAAAAATAATTTCTATTAAACTTCAATGTTTTGGGAATGGAAAGAGAGAATAAGTGAGCGACAATAGAAAATAAGACGACAGGTTATAAACCATTGTTCATTCAAAGAACATGTGGAACCCAAAACATTCAAATTTTTAAAAAACTCTTTGTTCCTTCAAGATCTTTTGTGCTTTGTCTCTTAATCAGCAACAATCAAACTTTCACTTCCTGATATTTCCATAAAAGGCCAGAAATACTAGCTAGACTTACCGAGAAAGAAAGAAGGTGGATTAGTACAAAGAGAGACTAAACAATGGAAGAATACAACTGGTTCTCATGGAAGTGACTAGACATGATGCATCAAAACCCGAATAACAAATCGGTTGATTATCCAACAACTATCGCGCATTCTCAAAAAGAAAAGAGATATTAGATTTCAACAAAAAGACAAGACACCATAGAAATGTGGTTCCATGGGAATTACAATATTCATTGGGAGCTATGTTATCACACATTTGATACTTTGAAAAGCCTTCGTCGACTGTCTAGACCTCAACCAGACTCATCATACTCGCAGGTACCGACGGGGCCGGGAGATGGCCACTAGGGCTTTCAACTCCCTAAGTTGTTCTTTAAGGATAATGGGACGATGGTCCTAAAATTTAAAACAAAAATGGATAGCTTATTGGTCCTAAAAAGGGGCCTAGGCTCATTGATGGGGACAAGACGTTGATGTAAAAGAGTGGAGCTCTGGGATGAAAATTGATTAGAAAAGCTTTGAGGCGGTTCTAGTATGGGCAAAAGTCATAGACATTGATCCTGTGAGGTTTAGGGTTAGCCCATGTGGCCAGTTGGAAAAAGTAGCCTCAATCTCCTTCGAGCGGGATATAAACCGATTCCAACCGATTGAAGGTTAGTCCATGAGGTTTGGAAGAGTGGGATTTTTCCCTTTGGCATTCTTTTGGCTTTTTTCGGTATTTTTTGGAGCTTTATACCCAGTTTTTTGATGGTACACCTGGGTACTTTTGGTCCTACGGATGCTTCCATTCGGGTTTTTGATGGGTCCTAGACCTGTTTTTGTTAGGCCTGTAGAGCAAGTTTTACCGGATCTGCGTATCCGTGCTTGGGGTTGTTAGTTTTTTCACCTTGTCCCTTTTATGGGAAAGCTTGTCATGTTAATTCTCCCCTCTTTCTTCTATATATTTAGCACGTTTTCAGAGACGATCTTTTCAAGAATGGAGCAAGAACGATTTTTCAAGTTGTATTGAACGTCCTGGTTAATTTAATTATAGTCCATTAGTCACATATCTTTTCACTAGTCACAAAACTATTCAAGTAATTAAGTTGATTACTTTTAGGTTAGCTTCAAATATAGCCGGGATACAAAGAACAATATTCCAGACCTTCTATATGGAGTGTTCTTAGCTAGATCGTAAATCACCTCTCTTTTTGGTAGAGCGGGTAGAGTCATGACCTAAAGGTTAGGAGCCTATAATAAATATACCTCCTAACAGTTATAAAGAGATGTTAGAGCCGAACTAGCATCCATGTTTTTACTTTAAACACAACAAAAGAACTCAGACAAGACTTTAATACATAAGACCACAAATCCACATGCCTAAATAGTGCTAGCACTATGGGGTTGTTTCACTTGTGGGTAGAAAGGGGTTTTTGGATGAAAAGTGATTTTTAGTGTCTTGAAAAACGTAAAAAGCAGAGAGAGTTGCACGGATTTCAAGGGTGTTAAAAGTGGTTTTTGGGTAGAAAGGGATTTTGTGGGGAAAGTGAAACAAGGCCTATATATAATGATATGAAATAATGAGCAATCGTTAAATTTAAGTAGTAAATAAACGTATTTTCGGCTATTTAAGCAAACAAGTGTTCCAAAAAATTAAAAGATATTAAAAGAAAATAAAAATTCATGTTCAACAGAAAGTAAGAGAGAATTGTCCACTTGACTTGAATTTCGAGTTTGATCTTTAGTCAAGGCTAGGTTCGAGAAGAAGACTGTTTAAAGGCCTCGGTCTTTTTGTGTTCAAAAACAATCGACACTGCTGGAAAACGCGTCTGTAGCCAGGAAAATAGACACGACTTCCGCCACAAAAATAACCACGAAATCACGTTAGCCACGACATCCCCAACGGATTGCCCTACGAAAGGTGCCATGGGGCTAAAACGCGCGAGGCTAAATATCACTCTGAAAAAGAACCACATAAATTTAGTTTTCTGGCTATTTAGTTGCAAATAATAGCCCCAAATTTGTTCATTGCTAGTTTTGTGGCTATTGGCCACGAAAGTCATGTTCAACCATATTAGCCAGAACTGAATTTCGTGGTTGGTTTTGAGTGCATCACCATCAAATTTTAGCCACGAATATATTTTGTATCTAAAGTCGAGTCGAATTTGAACTCATAATCACACATATTTCGTGGCCATTAGCCTTGAAATTTTCCATGAATCTATTTAGGGGGGAAATTCGTGGCCATTTAGCCTTAACATTTGCACTGCATTTGGTAGGAAAACTGTGGCCATTTAGCCTTGACATTTGCATCGAATATATTTGGTTGCAAAAGCTATTGGTATTTAACCTTGAAATTGGCTTTGAAAACATTTGGTTACAAATTTTGTGTTCTAATAAATAAGCATTAATAAAAAAAATTACGAAATATGCCATAATATATGCAGTAATTGCATTATGATAATGCACCATAAACCTGCTAATATATGCTAATTGCATTATCATAATGCAATTAGCTAAACATGCTAATATATGCTAATTGCATTATAATAATGCAATTAGCTATAACCTGCTAATGGATAAAATAGAACTACAACCATTCAATATCTTCCCCTTTACATCCAAGTTATCCACACATGCAACAACCATCAAAATATCCACACATCAAACCATCCAAAATATCCAGCCAAACAAACCATCCAAAAACACCACAATATCCATACAATTCATAGAGGGGTAAAAACAATTCAGAGAGTGACATTATCCATGTTGCCTCCAATGTGTTTAACCAACTGCTCAAGCATACCTTTGAGTGCCTTGTTCTGGGTTTGAATTTCCGCATTTTGAGTTTGAAGAGTCTTCATCTCCTCTCGCATCTCCTTGATCTCATCCTTTGGAGGCTCAACAACTTGATGGGTGTGGAGAAGGCTGGAGGAGCGAGAAGGAGTCCTAGATTCAAGCTTTCCCGTGTGAAAGAGGGCGACACCTTCATCAGCCAATCCAAAAATCCTACGACTAGCAAAGCCGTCACAAGCTTTAATCCATAGCTCGGTCGCCCTAGCACTTGAGACTGGTCCATCCCCATGCTCAGCAGCCACAAGGCATTCAAATTCAGCCTAAAAACAATGCAAAACAACAACAAAAACATGAAGCAAGAATAATAGGTACTGGTGCATATCAATGGAAAAACATGAAGCAAGAATAATAGGGACTGGTGATGTGGTGCATATCAATGCAAAAACATGAAGCAAAGAGAAGCAAATTCACCAAACAGCAACATCAACAAAAACAACAATGGCAAGAGTCTGTGCACTGGTGCATATTTTTTATGGGATTTAGCAAATTGGAAAATGAAGTTTTCATGTCTATTGATTCACAAGGAACCAAAGAGATGCAAATTCACATAAGGAGAAGCAAAAGAGAACCCTAAATATCAAGAAATCCAGATCATCACCATTCAAGTTCTCAAACACACATCTCGAACCAAACTTTCAAGTTGTCAATCTTAAAAATCCAAAACACATAACATAGAGAGGAGAAGAACCAAACAAATATGAAAAAGAGGGAGAGCCATCAAGGGGGAGAGAGAGAGAGAGAACCATAAGCACAAAATTCATCTAGGAGGTTCATGTGTATTTGATTCATTTGTCTGAATTTTGAACATACAAAATATTTGAATTTAATTTCCTATTTAAAGTAGCTATATCTTTGTACACATCAACAATCAAAATCACATAATATCATATAAAAAGAACTCAAATTCAATCAAACATGAATCCAAAAACACAAGCACAAAAAGAACAAAATACTTGAATAAACTTACAATGATTGCAGATGGTCGTTCCCCTAGTCCAGTCCCATCCTCCTTTGACCACAATTTTTTGACCACATCAGAAATAAGCGGCATGCTCCCAGACTCCTTTTCCTTAAAAAAAAAGAGTAAAATCAAGTTAAATATATACTTCTTTTTAAAACAAACAGATTTTTACTTAAATTTTGAAAAGTGAATGTACTTACCATAACTTCCATCCAATTTGTAAACTTTCGAGAACCTCCTCGATAATTTCCAACCTCTAATGACCTCTTTGATGACCGATTTTGCGCATTCACCTGAGCTTGTCTCACATAATTGGGATCCGTTTTCCTTATGGTGTTCATCCTCTCCCAATTCTTCTCGGAAACAAAGAAAGGCTTGGTCTTGTTTTCACGATGCTTCTTAAAGACATTGGTGATGTGTTTTCCGGCTTGGTGTAAAAAGACCTTTTGCATCAGTTCATCAGATTCCCTCCAATAAAAAAATTTCTGCATTGTTTACAAAAAGACACTCATATTGAAGCAAGGTCTAGCAATCCAACAAAAATAGCAACATCAAACGGTATTTAAAAATGCAGTTCATTTATAACAACCATTTCTAACAAATGGTACTTGAAAAAACAGATCCATCAATGGTTCTTAAAAAAAACCCAACAACCTTACATTGGTACTTAGAAAAAGAAAACAACATGAACTTAAAGCTAATCTTAGCAACATGTATAGAAATACTCATGTATAGAATTAGTAAATGTAAAAAACAACATCACCTTAAACTCTTCAAACCACAACGTCTTAACTGGCCCCGACACTTTAGAAATACTTGTCCATGGACCATTGTAGTGGCCATGCACGATTTCCTTTGTCTTGGAGTAGGCAGCTTTGCGTGGTTCAAAATCACTACAAAGAAATGGATATAATTAGTAAATTTACAATGTAAATCACATTAATAAAAAAAAAGGTTGAAAGGTTACCGACCGGATTCCATCTCCTTTAATCCATATAAGCAGCTTTGGTTGAGTAGACTCTTCATCTTCTTCATCATCTTCACCTTGAAAAAATAGATCCATCAATGGTTATTTAAAAAAAACAGCAACCTTACATTCGTACTTAGACAAAAAAAACAACATGAACTTGTTTACAAAAAACAACAACCTTCCTCTTGTTCTTCTTCACCTTCCACTTGTTCCTCACCTTCCACTTGTTCTTCACCTTCCTCATCATCTTCCTCATCATCTTCCTCGTGCTCTTCCTCATGCTCTTCCTCAAGCTCTTCCTCAAGCTCTTCCTCAAGCTCTTCCTCGTGCTCTTCCTCGTGCTCTTCCTCGAAGCCCTCTTCCATGTATGCCTCATTGTTTGCTTCATTCACTTGTGAGGGTGTGAGAATGGGAGTAGGGCTGGGATTGTTTGCAAGAGCTCTTTGTTTTGAGAAAACTTGGAGTGATTGAGGTTCTTGAGTGAGCTTAGGGTTGGGATTTCTTGAAAGCGCCCTTTCCTTAGAGAGAACTTGTTTTGAATGAGGTGCTTGAGTGAGTTTAGAGCTGGGATTTCTTGAAGGAACCCTTTCCTTAGAGAGAACTTGTTGTGGACGAAGTGTTGGACTATTATTAGGGCTAGGAGTTCTTGAATGGACTTGGTGTGAAGAAGATGCTAGAGTAAGGTTAGGCTTGGTTTTCTTCAAAGAAGTGCTTGGAGCAACTTGTTGGTTGGCAACTTTTTTAAATCTTGGGCTACTACGAACCGGGAGGGTTGGTTGTAACCGAGGAGGTCTCTTAGGACTTTGAAGCTGTTGCTCCGAAGAAGCACGAGGAGCACGAGCGAAGTTGCAATTGAGATTTTGGGCTCGCCCTCGTGCTGTGCTTCTAAGGTGACGCATGATTCAACCAAACCTTGGAAAACAACATACCAAAAACAACAACCAAAGCTGTTTTAATAGCCACACACCAACAAATTAATCATGAAACTAAAAAATGAATGACAAGCAAGGAGAAGCAAGAAGAAGCAAAGACAAGCAAAGACAAGCAAGGAGAATCAAGACAAGCAACACCAATTTCATATGAGTTGAGAAAATGAGTTGAGCACATGCAAGACAAGCAACACCATTTCGAACCATAAAGCATGAAAATCGTATGCTTCTAGACATACACCAACAAATTAATCATGAAACTAAAAACGAATGACAAGCAAGGAGACGCAAGAAGAAGCAAGGAGAAGCAAAGACAAGCAAGGAGAAGCAAGTCAAGCAACACCAATTTCATATGAGTTGAGCTCATGCAAGACAAGCAACACCATTTCAAACCCTAAAGCATGAAAATCTGTTGTAATTGACACACACCAACAAATTAAACCCAGAGTCTAAGAAAATGAAATACAAGCAAGGAGAAGCAAGAAGAAAGACATGCAAATTGGTAGAAGTCTCCAAATCGAGTTGAAAGAGAAGCTGTTTCACATAAGAAGAAGCAAAATCACCATTCAATCTCAAAATCCTAAACAAATAGCCACACACGAACAAATTAAACCCTCCAAATCGAAATGGTGTTGAGACAAGCTGTTTGACATAAAGAGAAGCAAAATCACCATTCAAACCCTAAAATTGCCCAATAACATACATCAAGGGAGGGAGAGAGAACCTGAGAGATCTCGAACCTAACACTTGTTGAGCTCTAACCAGATCCTTCTTGAGCGCCGGTGAACCAAAGAGAGGGATAGGGAGGCGTTTGGAAAGAGAGGCGCAAATGAGAGGATTCAAGTTAGAAAATGAGGGATAGGGCTAGCAAATGAGAGAAAAGTGATCGGGCTTGCTTGGGTGTATTTTGGGCCCAAACTCACTAAATTTTCCCTAAATTTCTAGCCCGCCAAACTCACTAAAATTTTCCCTCCTTAATTTCAACCGAGTTCTTATATTTCCCTCCTTAATGAACTTTCCCTCCCTCCTTAGATGAACTTTCCCTCCTAAATGAATTGTCCATTCTACTATGATTTTCACTCCTAATAGAAAAATAAAATTGGTAGAAAATAAATTATAAAGCATATTTTGCAAAAGGATAATCATGTTGATATAAAATAAATGAAACTATGATAAGATGAATTACCACTCATAATTTTCGGAACTTGAATCTGAAGGAAAATCATCTTCTTTGTCATCATTGCTAAAGTCCGAGTTCTCCTCGTCGGTTTGAACATCGTATGCTTCTTCATGCTGAGAAAGTGGATCATTAAGATGTAACGGTAATGAGTGAATTGACGACCCTGCAAATCCATCAATCTCAAATTCCTCCGGTTGTAATGGATCTAAATCATTTGGCTCGGCCTCATTTCTCTCTGTCCATCGTTGCTCAACTCTAGCTCGAGGCTTTGTCTTACACACATATCTCCAATCTACATGGCTCCGGGGTGCGCCGGGGAAGTCTGCGTAGTAAACTTGGATGCATTGTTGCGCAAAGACAAAAGGATCGTGGTTGTTATATCGCCTCTTCACATTAATCTCCTGAAAATGGTATTCTGGATGGACTTTCGTCCCTCTCGCAGTAGGGACAAACCACAAACACTTGAACATGACAATCTTCTTACATGGCAATCAGGTGAACTCAAACTCAAAAATTTGTTCTATTAACCCGAAGAAATCAGATTGTGTATCACCGTTGGAAGCTTGTACACACACACACCACTATTCATGGTTAATTTGCCTTCACCACGTTCCAAGGTTTCAAATTTATAACCATTGATGAAATAAACGGGCCATGACACAACCTTTTTGGATGGGCCCCAAGCCAAACTATGTATCAACACATGATCCTCTTCTGGGGGGTGTAGGGCTTTTCTATTCAAAACCTGTAATATTAATGTTAATGAAACTTTTATATGTATATATATCTAATGCATAATAACATCCCAAAGATATTCTATGTGCATTTAAACTTACATAATCATGAAACCAATTACAAAAGCAATTGGCAATAGCAGTCGGATCTCCTTGTCCTACCGTATTTTGAAACTCTCTGCATGTGAAAATGAACAAAAATTAATAGTGGAATATTAATTGGATTGACATGTATTTATATATTATAAGTTAAAGTCACTTACTCGACGTAAGAGTCAACCTCTCTACAATTAAGTAGGATATACGTCCATGCCACGTGAAAATCTCTCCCCTTGGTCATCCATACAACCTTACATTTTCCGCTTGCATGGCCTGGATGGTTGAAAATGGAAATTTGAGGATGAGTGGCATTGGTTTCCTCCTCCATGGTAGTTTTCTTTCTCTTATACAAGTCTTGAGGCTGGGGATAATGTCGAGTGAATGTCGTTATCTCCTCAAACAAATATGATTCCACTATGGATGCCTCCACCTTTTGTGGATTCATCATGTTCCCTTTCAACTTGAATAAGAAGCGCTCAGGTGGATACATCCATCGGTATTGTACTGGACCCCCTAATTTTGCCTCATATGCTAAATGTACAATGAGATGCTCCATACAATCAAAGAAAGATGGTGGAAATATCCTTTCGAACTGGCACAATATAAGAGGTGCGACTCGTTCTAAATCATCAAGACATTTCATCTCAAGTGTGGATGAACATAATGATTGGAAAAATAAGCTCAACTCTGTCAATGGCCCCCCCCACACCCACGGGTAGAAGTTCCTTGAAAGCAATTGGTAGAAGTCTTTGCATGAACACATGACAATCATGACTTTTCATTCCGATTAGTCTACCCTCTTGCAATTGCACACATCGACCAATATTGGAGACATACCCATCCGGAAATCTCAAGCGCCTTAACCAATTAATCAAGGTTGTCTTTTTATCTCTATCTAATGCATACACTGCTTTTGGTTTAGGGCCCTTGTGGTTATCCTCCACCTGAAGCTCTGGGCGATTACAATATAGGCGCAAGTCCTTCCTCGAGTTGATGTTGTCTTTTGTCTTCCCCTTAACATCCATTACAGTGTTAATCAAGTTCTCAAACACATTTTTCTCAATATGCATGACATCAAGGTTGTGTCGAAGCAAATTATGCTTCCAATAAGGAAGCATCCAGAAAATGCTTTTCTTTGTGAACTTATGAGTTACACCATAGCCATTTGGATATTCACGTGGAGACTCCATGGACGTCGGCAAACCTTGAACACGTTCCCACATCTCTCGACTTGATAAATATGGAATAGGAGGATCATCCTCAGTTCTTCCTTTGTAAAAGTTTCTCCTATCGTTCCTGAATGGGTGATCTAATTCCAACAAGCACCGATGGCAATCAAACCATGAAGCCTTCCGTCCATTTTGTAAACAAAAGGCTTTTGTGTTCTCCATGCAATGAGGACAAGAATACATACCAGCAGTACTCCACCCAGATAACATGCCATACGCAGGGAAATCATTCACTGTCCACATAAGAGCTGCACGCATCCTAAATTTTTTTCCAGTAGAAACATCAAATGTTGGCACACCCTCTTCCCACAACAAAAGAAACTCATCAATCAATGGGTGCATACAAATATCTATTAGCTTCTTTGGATTATGTGGACCTGGAACAAAGGTACTTAAGAATAAATAAGGAGCTTTCATGCACATATCTGGAGGTAGGTTGTAAGGGGTGACAATCACTGGCCAAGTCGAATATGTCTTGCCAAACTTACCAAATGGGGAAAATCCATCTGAACACAAACATAATCTCACATTACGAATCTTTGATGCAAACCTTGGAAAGGTTCTATCAAAATGCTTCCAAGCCTCAGCATCCGATGGGTGACTCATATACCCTTCATCTGTTTGGTGTTCAGCATGCCAACGCATCTTTGAAGTTGTTTCCTCCATAGAATACAATCGCTGCAAACGTGGGATCAATGGCAAGTACCGCAACACCTTATTAGGTATTGGCTTTCCTTTTTGAGACAAACAAGGTCGATACCTTGGACTATTGCAAAACTTACACTCAGTGGCATCAGCATCATCCTTCCAAAACAACATACAACCTTGGGGGCAAAGGTGTATCTTTTGTTGGGGAAACCCCAACTCTTTAGTCAACCTCTTTTGTTCATAGAAACTTTTTGGAAAGTTGTTGTCTTTTGGCAATACATCATTGACTTTCTGGAGTAGTGCACTATATCCAGCCTGTGACATATTGTATTTGGTCTTTAACTCCATAAAAGAACCAATTGCAGCTAACTGTAACACATGAGAACCGTGATACAATGGTTGATCTGCTTCCCTCAAAACATCATTGAAGCGCTCAGATAAGAAGGACATTTCCTCATGAACATGGTTGATTGGTTGTTCCATGCTAATCTCTTCTTCTTGAACATGGTTGATCGGTTGGTCCATGTTAATTTCTTCTTCTTCATGAACAGGGTTTTCGAACTCTACATGACGACTACTACTTGGCTCATTCACATAATTGTTAGGGTCAAACCACGAAGGTGGAACAAAACTTGGACCAGTTGCATCAAAAACCATTCTTTGAGTAGGATTCAAGTTATCAAATAAATGCATCCCAATCCCAAAGAAATCCATATCATTGGGATTTGAAGTACGATTCAAGTCTTCCAAGGGAGGTGATGAGTTGACAAAAAGGTGATTCTCCGTGTGCGGTCCACCAATAATAACTGTCAACAAAACCTTTTTTGAATAAATGAAGGCGAACAGTGTCTTTATCTTGAAATTTGCCATTCTTGCAAAGGAAACAAGGACATTTGATCTTCTCCCCATCCATGAAATTCGGTTGAGCTTTTGCAAAGTTAATGAATGTTTCAACACCATCATAAAATTCACTTCTCAAACCTTCACCATTAGTAAGCCATCTATCATACATCCACTCACGATTGTCCATGTCATATATGGTACCTATATTCAAATAAGTAATAATCACTAGATCAAAAACAAGAAAAACATTAGGAACGAATTAAAGAATAGGTGGCTAATTTTGTGGTTAAGGCTGAATATTTTGGCACTAAAATAGGTTACAATCACCAATGTATGTTGTTATTGTAAAAAAATATGAACATAAGCATAACACACGTACCAGATTCAAGCAATTATGGGTGATAGGCAAACGATAGATCAGTTTCAACTCTCAAGACCCACTCCGTTAGCCCCAAAACGAAGAACTCGTGCCAAACTTCGTGGCTACTCTCGTGGCTACTTCTGAAAAATTTCCCAAAAGCAAGAACCTTTCTTGCACCAAAAAAAGCAAGAACCTTTCTTGAACCAACAATGGAAGAGAAATTGACCACTTGAACAAGAATGTACCAGTTTGTGGGTAATGGAGGGAGTAGTTCGATGGTTGTGTGGTCCCAAAACCCTAAAAGAAAGCACAATAGCCGCCTCATGAGATCGAGTTCGGTCGTGGGCCTGAAGACAAATAAGTCCCAATAAGATCATATTTTTTTAAATTATGTCTAGAAGTTTAAAAGTGATTGCTCTACTTAAACTGGTGCATTTCTTTTCTTCCCAGTTTGTGCAAATGCCAAGGAAGTGGACACATGAGGAAGAGTTGATATTCCTCAAGATTGTTCGAGAGCTTAGTCCTCCCTTGGATGATACCCAAGGCCCTAACTGGGTTGATGTGAATGAGCGTTTTCGGGCTGAGTGTAGGTGCCCGTGTACAAGAATCACTGCGCGATCAAGGTACTATCACTTTTACAGGATTTGGAAGATATGGTGGGATTTCCGCCACACCAAGGGGGGCGTTTTGTGAGATTCAACTACTTGGCAAATTATTGGTCATGAAGGGTGGTGGGCGGGGAAGTTCAAAGTAAGTGTTTTATTTCTATTGTACAATACTACAATGTGAGAGTGCTTGCTTAGTTAATTAATCTGATTTCCTCGTTTTTGTTGTCATGTATTGATTCTAATTCCTAAAACACCCAACATTGTTCATTAGAAAACATCATGTCATCATTACGCGTTTTCTGCCTTAGAGAAGATCATGTTGTTATTTAAGAACATCATTACATAATATTCTAGGGGTACCTAACTTATAAATTTGCACCATATAATAGAAATTCATGATTTCTATCACTTTTGTTCGAATAACACCTTTTCCTTCACTGCTTATGTTTTGTTTTCATTATTTAAGCTTTGCACTTCTATTGTTTGTTAGGAATGCCGCTATTACAAGCATTTCAGAACTTATGGAATGGACCCCAATATGAGTCGTCTTTTGGACGGTATTTGGAATGGTCGACTCATGGATGATGAAGGGATGGCGTTCTACCTGAGTAGTGACGATGAGGAAGAGGAGGAAGACGTGGGTTGTAGCAAACAAGAGGAAGAGGAAGAGGAAGAGGAAGAGGAAGAGGAGGAAGAGGAAGAGTAAGAGTAAGTTTAAGTGTAATGGTAAGTGTTAAGAGTAGGAGTAGGAGAATTGACATTTAGGGTTTTATGTGATCTTTTCTATGGATTTTATGTAGCAAACAATGTTGGATGAATGTTGACATTGACAATTATGTTGGGATAAGCAGGTTTATGTAAGTTTGGGCAGGTTTAGGCGGGTTTATGTGCATTTTGGGGGAGGATCTGCCCAAATTTTATGTGTTTTTTCAGCAGGGTTATGACATTCAATTGTGAACATTTTATATGTTTGCCCAAATGCATGTTTGGACCTCTTTAAGTGCACTATGTATAATTAAGGTCTATGGTGTTTGGAACATACATTTGAGGCATGTTTGTGCAAGATGGTGTTTAGAACAGATATTAAGTGCATTTTGAGCAGGTTTTCATGAATGAAAAGTACTTGGGCTAGTCTTGTGACTATTTTTGCATATTTATCTCGAAATGAAGAACTCATGGATAATGTCGTGGTTATTTCTGCAGATTTCTCACGAAACGAAGAACTCGTGGCTAATATCGTGACTGTTTCTGCAAAAATTTCCAAACAAACAAAGTTAGACACGAAACGAAGAACTCGAGACTAGTCTCGTGGTTATTTCTGCAGATTTCTCACGAAATAAAGAACTCGTGGCTAATCTCGTGATTGTTATCGCAAATGTTTCCAAACAAACTATGTTAGACACGAAAATAAGAACTCGTGGCTAGTTTTGTGGTTATTTCTAAAAAATCTAACGAAATGAAGGACCATTTATGAGTCAATGATTCAAATTACCCACACAAATATCCACAAACCTAGCCACGACTAGTATGTGGGTACTTAGCTCCAGACTTTGTCCTGAATATACACACGAATCTTTTTTCGTGGCTAATTAGCTACTACTCTAGAAATGAATCTAGCTGCGCAAAAAATTCGCGTCCATTGGGCCTTAACGTTAGCCACGAGCTTCTTTTCATGACAATATGGCCAGAAATCTACAACCAAATCTAGCCGCGCTCACTTTTCGCAGCTATTCAGCCCCAATATTAGCCACAACGCTATATTTCATGGCCATATTACCACAAACAGAAATATTTGTGGCTAAATTTATGGCTGTTGCCACCCAATTTACCCTCACCAAAATTCGTGGCTAAATATTTTCTGGCTACAGACGCGTTTTCCAGCAGTGCGAAAATATAATAAAATAAATTCTTATTAATTTATTTCCTTTTTTATTATTTTTATATCAATCCCTCGTTCAATAAAAATGGGCAAAGTAATTTCTAGTTTCTTATATAATTAAAGAAAATGTTATATATCTTTTATTATAACGTCGTTTCTTAGGGTAAAGATTTGACAACATAACAACTTGTTTTTGGTACTTCATATAACGAAAAGTGTTCATTTATGTCATATGAATAGCATATTAAAATATGGGGATTTAATACGAGCTAACAAAATGTATATAAAGGGTTGAAGGCAATACCGAAACATTGATGGTACGAGAGTTTAGAGCGACGATTTGAGAAACAAGATGTCTCAACGGGTTCAAGGAAACAACACGAGGTTCCGACGTCAATGATTGGTATCACAATGACTAAAGGTGAGAAAGCGGAGGCTCCAAGGTGGAAAATGGTGTCACGGCTCTCGGGAACTAACGAGTTAATTGTGCTACAGAAATGCGTTTTGCGCTTGGGTGGAGCAGTGAGGAGGTGAGGGCTGGATGAGGTGGTGGCACGGCTGGTGGGGCTGGAGAGGAAGGCTAACGATGGTGTTGGCTTTCGCACGAAGAAGAAAGAGGAGGGAAAGTGGGAGTACGTGTTCGAACAAGGAGGAGAAGAATTTTTTTGAGGGTGGTATGTGTGCGTATGTTGTATGTTATATGTTTGTGATCTTTAACAAATAAGCATATATATATGTGTGTATATAGGTTGGATTTTTTTAAATAAAAAAAAAAAAGAAAAGAAAAGAATAAGGTGCAAGTTGTTAAATTGTACAAAGGTAAGTTGCAAAGTTAGAGGCTTATTTAGCCTGTCACACCAACTTTTGCACAATAAGAACAAGTTGTGATGGCGGTAAAATTTATTCTACCTCCATTCGAGCCGGACTTATGTTCGGGCGGTAGAATTATATACCACAATCAAAATATTATTTTTATGGAAACATTTCTAAAAATCATGTTAGTAAATAAAATCAACTCGGATGATTTTATTTTATCACTTTTAAACTTCTAGACATAATTTAAAAAAATATGATCTTAATGGGTAACAAATTAATTAAGTGGTTCTTTGAAAGATAATCGAAATTTTTTCAAAAATATCATGAAAAATCAAGGATATTACACCAACCTCAACTTATCTTCACCTGAAAATAGATTACTAGAAAAAGTTTTCTAACCATAATTCGCCTACCATACCATCCCCAATAAAAAAAACCCTCAATCAATGATTGATTCTCACACAAATGTGTCCCACCATCCCAACCAATTATCTCATTATACTCCTAACCCCCTACCCTCCACCTCAGCTCAAGTTGTCATCGAAATACATGCTCATGAACTCTCATTCTCCACTCCTCCCCAGAAAACCATAAGCCTAATTCTTTTCCAAACACATAAAATCAACCTAATTTGTCAAATTCTATACTTGGCGAGCCCTCTCTTTCCACACATCCCTCAAATACTCCTATTCCAACCCCACATCAACTCCCACCTTTTGGTATAATCACAAGGTCTAAAAACAATATTAGAAAATCCATTAAAAATTTAAATATCAACGCCCAAGTCATCCCTTCCAAGAGCCCAAAACAATTCTTTAAGCCCTAAAGCACACTGGATGGAGAATTGTTATATATTCAAACTGAGATTGATGCACTTTGTTCTAATTACACTTGGAATTTGGTGCCTTCAGCTCCTAGCCAAAACCTAGTTGGTTGCAAGTGGGTGTTCCAAATAAAGTATCAACTTGATGACAAAGTAGATTATTATAAGGCCCGTTTGGTTGCAAAGGGCTTTCATCAATATGAAGGATGAGATTATTCTAAGACCTTTAGGCATGTGATCAAGCCAGTCATTGTTTGTGTGATTCTTACCATTGCCATGTCATAAGGATGGTGCTTACATCAACTGGATGTGAATAATGCCTTCATTCAAAGCAAACTACAAGAGGAAGTCTTCATTAATCAACCATCGGGGTTCGTGGACAAGAGTAACCATGAGCATGTGTGCCAGCTTAACACAACAATATATATATGGCCTCAAACAAGCTCTATGTGCATGGTACACAAAATTGAAAACATACTTGCAACACATAGGCTTTCGAAATGCAATCTCTTATGCCTCACTCTTTCTCTATTAGCATAATGGTGTCACATTTTATCTTGTATATGTTGATGTTATCATCATCACTAGAAATTATAAGAGATAAGTTGATCATTAGAAATTATAAGTCCGACAAATTATAGAGTTATTATTGGCAATCTCTAGTATCTCTGTCACACTTGTTCAGATGTCGGATAACTTGTCAACAAACTCTCTCAATTAAATTGATTAAAAGGAAAGTGATCTCCTGCATGTATTCTATTCTCCACCTAGGTTTAGTTTGCATGTAATGTGATAGACCACCATTCTTGCCACATTACGTGTAAAGTCTATCACATGGATTATCTTAGGGGAACTTTCCAATTTTCTCCCACATCGGGCATTTATGCGTGAGCTAGCGCGAGGCTAACTTAGAAGGCTAAACTTCTATCCCACATGGAGAAGGGCAGTGCAAGCAAGCAACTCTATGTTATTATATATAGCAAGGCTATGAGATTCTTTTAAGGATCGAAAAACCTCTTTGGGTTAGGAATCTTTTCCTATACCTAGATTCGATGTTCTTGATCTCCGAGTGAGATCGTGCTATTTACGTATCAAGTCCAAATGGCTTTATTTGTAACGAGGATTACAAAACAATCAGCTGAAGGGAGGGAAGGAGGAATAATCTACGTACGAAAACCGTTTGGTTGTACGAAATCCCGATAGTTAATAATTATTATAATGCCGTTTATAGCGCGGTTTATTTCGAGCTTCAACCCTGGCACTGTCTGCGGAAAGTGCTCTCCCTATCCGACCTACTCTCGGGTAATAATCAAGTAAGTACTTCCTCTTCCCTCTTTAGTTAGTCGCAGTCTTTGTGCGGCGCCACGGGGTTAGCATTGGCGTGCGCGGGCTTAGCCGCAGTCACTGTGCGGCACCACGGGATTATCCCTGACGTGCGCGGGCTTAGTCGCAGTCTTTGTGCGGCGCTATGGGGTTCGCCCCTGGGATGCGCGGGCTTAGCCGCAGTCCCTGTACGGCGCCACGGGGTTAGCCCTGGCGTGCACGGGCTTAGCCGCAGTCTTTGTGCGGCGCCATGGAGTTCGGCCCTCGCGTGCGCGGGCTTAGCCGAAATCTCAGTGTAACGCCACGGGGTTCGACCGTGGCATGCGCGAGCTTAGCCGCTGTCTTTGTGTGGCGCCACGGGGTTAGCCCTGGCGTGCGCGGGCTTAGCCGCAATCTCTGTGCGCAACCACGGGGTTAGCCCTGGCATGCGCGGGCTTAGCCGCAGTCTTTGTGCGGTGCCACGGGGTTAGCCTTGGCGTGCGCAGGTTTAGCCGCAGTCTCTGTCCGGTGCCACAGGGTTCGCCCTTTGCGTGCTCGGGGTTGGCGATGACAATCAAAAGGACGAGGTCCAGACAATCTAAAGGACGAGGTCCTGACAATCTAAAGGACGAGGTCTTGACAATCTAAAGGAGGAGGTCTTGACAATCTAAAGGACGAGGTCTTGACAATCTAAAAGGACGAGGTCCTGACAATCTAAAGGACGAGGTCTTGAGAATCTAAAAGGACGAGGTCCTGACAATCTAAAGGACGAGGTCCTAACTCTCTAAGCGAACGAGGTTCGCCAACTCTCCAAAGGACGAGGTCCTAACTCTCTAAAAGAACGAGGTTCGCTAACTCTCAAAGGACGAGGTCCTAACTCTCTAAGCGAACGAGGTTCACTAACTCTCATAGGACGAGGTCCTAACTCTCTAAGCGAACGTGGTTCGCTAACTTTCCAAAGGACGAGGTCCTAACTCTCTAAGCCAACGAGGTTCGCTAACTCTCCGAAGGACGAGGTCCTAACTCCCTCAGTGAACGAGGTTCCCTAACTCTCCAAAGGACGAGGTCCTAACTCTCCAAGCGAACAAGGTTCGCTAACTCTCCAAAGGACGAGGTCCTAGCTCTCTAAGAGAACGAGGTTCGCTAACTCTCAAAGGACGAGGTCCTAACTCTCTAAGCGAACGAAGTTCGCTAACTCTGAAAGGACGAGGTCCTAACTCTCAAAGGTTGAGGTCCTAACTCTCATAGGGACGAGGTCCTAACTCTCAAAAGGACGAGGTCCTAACTCTCCAAAGGACGAGGTCCTAACTTTCTAAGCGAACGAGATTCACTCTCTCAAAGGACGAGGTCCTAACTCTCTAAAGTGACGAGGTCCCAACTCTCGAAAAGTGCGCGAACTCCACCTAATCTCGAGTTTAGATCGTGTTGCACAAGTTGCAAATTGATAAAGTACGCACACCTATTTATTGTCTCGTTGCCCTCGTGGAACAAGGACATCGGGCCAAGGGGTTGTCATGGTGCGCGAAATAACCGCTAAATAATTAAATGGGTCTAGGCTAATAAGAAAGGAGATGGGCTTGATCTTGCTCCAATGAGCATATATATAATGGGCTAAGCCCATTAATCAAGTTGAAAGTTAAATTGATTAAAAGGAAAGTGATCTCCTGCATGTATTCTATTCTCCACGTAAGTTTAGTTTGCATATAATGTCATAGACCACCATTCTTCCTAGCAGACGTGTAAAGTCTATCACATGGCTTCTCTTAGGGGAACTTTCCAATTTTCTCCCACATCAGCCATTTATGCGTGAACTAGAGCGAGGCTAACTTATAAGGCTAAACTTCTATCCCACATCGAGAAGGGCAGTGCAAGCAAGCAACTCTATGTTATTATATATAACAAGGCTATGAGATTCTTTTAAGGATCGAAAAACCTCTTCGGGTTAGGAATCTTTTCCTGTGCCTAGATTCGATGTGCTTGATCTCCGAATGAGATCGCGCTATTTACCATATCAAGTCCAAATGGCTTTAAGTGTAACAAGGATTACAAAACAATAAGCTGAGGGGTGGGAAGGAGGAATAATCTACGTACGAAAACCGTTTAGTTGTACGAAATCCCGAGAGTTAGTATTTATTATAATCCCGTTTACAGCCGGTTTATTTCGGGCTTCAACATTGGCGCCGTCTGCGGAAAGTGCTCTCCCTATCCGACCTACTCTCGGGTAATAATCAAGTAAGTGCGTCCTCTTCCCTCTTTAGTTAGTCGTAGTCTTTGTGTGGCGCTATGGGGTTCACCCTGGCATGCGCGGGCTTAACCGCAGTCTTTGTGCGGCGCCACGGGGTTAGCCCTGTCGTGCGTGGACTTAGCCGCAGTCACTATGCGGCAACACGGGGTTCGGCCCTGGCGTGCGCGGGCTTAGCCGCAATCTCTGTGCGGCGCCACGGGGTTCGGCCGTGACGTGCGCGAGCTTAACCGCAATCTCTATGCGGCACCACAGGGTTAGCCCTTGCGTTCGCGGGCTTAGCCGCAGTCTCTATGCGGCGCCACGGGGTTCGCCTTGGCGTGCGCAGGCTTAGCCGCAATCTCTATGCGGCGCCACAGGGTTCGCCCTTGGCGTGCGCGGGGCTGGCAATGACAACCTAAAGGACGAGGTCATGACAATCTAAAGGACGAGGTCCTGACAATCTAAAGGACGAGGTCTTTACAATCTAAAGTACGAGGTCCTCACAATCTAAAGGACGAGGTCCTGAAAATCTAAACGGAAGAGGTCCTAACAATCTAAAGGACGAGGTCCTGACAATCTAAAAGACGAGGTCTTGACAATCTAAAAGGACAAGGTCCTGACAATCTAAAGGATGAGGTCCTAACTCTCCAAGCGAATGAGGTTCGCTTACTCTCCAAAAGACGATGTCCTAACTCTCTGAGCCATTTTCCAAAGACGAGGTCCTAACTCTCTTGAGAAACTAGACAGGAACTGACGAGCCATTTTCCAAAGTTAATGAACGTTGTAAAGAAGAAGTTTGGTAACTAAGCAATGGTTGTTTTGTGCTTTGTGCAGAAGTAACAACATGTTTTTTTAAGGGGGTACTACAAACTTCTATACAAGTTTGTAGTTGTTGTGTGTATGTGTGCTTGTGCTATCTTTCCTTATGATCCGATTTCTCCTTGGTTTCGAGGACGAAACCATTTTTAAGGGGGTACTAATGTAATAACTGTGGTTTTTAAGGATATTTTTTGAATTTTTCTCGGATATCCTTTTAACCTCTTTGTCCGTTTTAACGCTTAATCCAATATTTTTGTTGGATATTAAATCCTAGAAAAATCTTGGTGATATCCTAAAATCATAAAGAAATGATTTTATGGATCGGTGTGAATTCTAGGACTTTTCAGTGGAAAAAGAATATTTATTGGATAAGTCATCTTTTTAATTATGTACTGTAATGGATTTAATATACGAAACGGAAGCCTTTAAAGTTGAAGGTAGCAAGATAAAATAATGGAAAATTGGTTTTATTGGTCTACATATTTTACGGGACGTTTAGTATTTAGTAAGTTTTTCCATCCGATATATATAATTTTACATCTTTAACGCGAGTCCCGTTCCGAGACGGGAAATTTCGTCATGTTGACATTCTTTTGCTTAAAGGGGGAGGTAAAGTGATGGAAAGGGTGGAATTTTTTCCATGTTGATCTCTTCCATCTAGTGCAAAAAAGGGGGATAACAGAGGAAGGAACCAGAGAGCCAAATCAGGACGGAACGACGAACTGGGAGAATTGAATTTCTTCACCGCTGCATATCTACTCCTTCCCCTGCCACCTTCTACCATCTTCTTCATCTAGTCTTCTTCTTTATTTGGGCTCGTTGCTTGCTGCAACCAGAACCGGTGCGAGAATCAGGGCGGAAAGAACTGGGGAGGAAGAATTCGAGCATCTTCACCGTCAGCAATCTTCTCTGCCCCGTCCACCTCCTTTTCCTCCGCCTTCTCTGCCACCCCTCATCTTCTCCCTTTGTGGGCTAGTTGCTGCTGCAAAAAGGAACCAAAACCAGTGAGAAAAACCAGGACGAAGCAACGGATTCAGGAAGAAAGAATTCAAACTCAACTCAGCTTGGGCATACTGACATTCAAAAGTAGTTATTTGTATCAACTACTTCAAACTACACTCTTACGCATTACTATACCAACATATTGAACAGTAATACCTTTAGTCCAATAATTTCCAACAAAATTGTCTCCATTGACAATTTTCAGTCTTTTTTTCATCAAAGAACTTTTTAGACTTCACTTAACATTCTGACTTGTTGAGCAACAAAATTCTCAAGATTAGATATAGCAATTGGCAATACTACTAAAATAGTAGACAATGCCAAAACTGAATTAACTCAAAAGATTTTTACAAGGTAGCTGATATAGCAATTGCTATACAAGAAAACTCTCGTCTTTGAATCTCAATAACTTTACTTGAGAAAAACTTATATGATTATCAACTCATACCAGAAACAATTCTTTAAAACCCAAGAAAATCACGTATCCCTTAGATGACCAACACACCATATAGAAATAGTCTTAAAGTCTAGCTCAAACACTTTAAATGGAAGGAAATGCTTACTTCTTAAAATCTTATCCAGACAGTACTGCACTTTATTCAAATTATGACAAATATTTGCAATTCTTACAAATTCTTTATTTCATCTAAAACCCAAGAAATTATGTGATCTTATTCCACCATGTGATCAGGATGGAAAATAAAATAAAAATAATCCTTTACTGCATTCTCATAGGAAAAAGACAAGTAATCTTGCCTTACCATGTGATCAGGATGGAAGACAAATTACATTCTTACTCACCACTTTGAAAACCGTAAAAACACTTATTCTCAAAGCGTTTTAACAACTAACATTGCCTTAAAAATTCATATCTTAAATTTTCTCAAAATCAAAGATGAGTCTCAAACGAGCAAAGACAAACTAATTCGTTTCTAAACATATCACTTTCCTTTTGAAGTATAACACTTCTTTTCTTCTTCAAGGTAGTTTCTAGTGACATACATTGACCTTTTCTCACTTCCAATATACTATCATACTTTTCCGTACTCCATAGTATGAAGTAATCCTCATTTGATACGACTTGGTCAGAACTCATCTTAACTTTACAAGTTCCAATAAAAAAGGTTGATTACTTGAATTCATTTACTTGCAGTCCTTACTAAAGAAAAGATTTCAACATCTTTATACTTATAACATATATTCTCCTGAGATCACTCTCAATTTGTATATCATCTTGGCATACTGCTTTAAGATGAAGTATTAATGATTCTCCACTAGAATTCAAAGCTTGAGTCCACCTATTCTCCAAAACCATAGATCTTCTGGAACTTACTTGTCATCTCAACTCCTATATTCAAAGGTAAACCAACTTACTCTGTAATAAGTCCCAAGGTATTTGATACTTTTTATCCTTACATAAGGAAATTCTTTCAATTTCCAATTCTTTATCACATATGGAAGTACATGGTTCCTCATACAGAGATCCTTCCAAATTCTACCTTTGGTTAAACAAATCGAAATCTTCCATTATTGTCTTCTCTTCTCACATAGTTGTGCAGAGATGAAATATTCCTTTTTATTATGTTACTTTCAACTCACTTTGCAAAGGAAGAACTTATTGTTAGGAGATCACCTAACACTTAACAACTTCAACTGTACCACCTTAGGCATTGGATTTGACTAATATACAATCTTTAGAACCCAACCATAACTAAAATTACTTCCCAGGGTTATGGTCTAAACCTTATTGATCAAAACATTGTATGATTGAGATTTTCCTCTCAACTGGTTACAAAGCACAGATAGTTATACCAAAATCATTTTATGAGTAATTCTCTGAATCCCGAACCTCATTGTTTCTATCCTTGAAGAAACATAGGCCCGTACCATTGACAACTTAGAAATGTCTTTAGCATTAATTCCCTTACTGCTTGATTAAACATCTCAAGCCTCATATCCTTATCCTGAACTGGCATAATGCTACAAAATTCCAACAGAATAGCCTTCTGGGTTAAACACTTAAGTACCAATAATTCATTCCAATCAATCAACACTTGCATTAAGTGGTTAATTGAATATAAACACATTACCGATGAACTTCTACTTGTTTAATCCATTTTAACCAATCCACCTTATCCATCACAACCTTGATGATTAACCACTTATACACAACTTTTACTAAACCAAAATCCCTCCTTTCTTCCTTACCATAGTCACAAAAGATTCCCATGTCGTTTCGGATTCTCAATCCCTTTCTACTTAAAGGATACAACACATATAGGAATCCGAGTTTGAATCGGATTAGAATTGAGTGGCATTTCCATTAGATTATCAATTTACTTGATCCAACACTGGAGCACTTCAAAGCTCGTGCTCTCACTTCCAAACAATAGAAAATATAGATAGTTTAACTGTCTCATGCTGAGAAATTGTTGTGAAGTAAGATAGTTAGAGATGGAAGGTTAGACTCCAAAACATCTCTGTAGTGGTCCTATGTTGAAACACTATTGTAAAATAGGTAGTTCAAGGGTAGGAGCCGAGTCTCCAATGACCTCTTTATAACAAAGTCTGTATTGGGGGGCGTAGCTTGCTAGCGTATCCCAATATTGGAGTCATGACTCATGTCTCGCTTCACGTTGAAGGAGGACAATGGTGCACTCTAGCTAAGTGCAAAAGGAACTGATGTGGTTCAAGTGGTCACGGATGAAATAGGCCCTCTCACCCTGACGACATCAGTCACAAGGAATTTATCGGCAGCAGTTTGGGTCGATTAAAAGTTATTAAAATGAATGTGTAATGTTAAATCATAAAGTGAAGAAAGTGCGATAGGCACGTTTATGTAACTGAATAGTTAGTTCTTTTGGTAACCATTCTTGCTCCTGGTCAAGGACGATTCTTAATCAAACTTTGATTAAGTTAAGTTGAGTAGTCGTTGAAGACGATGGTGAATGTTGTGGGGTTAGTATAAGTTTCCAGTAATCGTTTATGCTTCTTAAAGGAACCACAAGCCGTGGTGTTCACCCTCTTGATTATGAAAATCTTCTTCTTATTCTCTATAAGACTGTTAACTGTTGGATCATAATCTGAGTCTAATCGGATATTAATGCCATTATGTTT
The DNA here is from genome assembly GCA_964016875.1 of Fallopia convolvulus. Classification (NCBI taxonomy): domain Eukaryota; kingdom Viridiplantae; phylum Streptophyta; class Magnoliopsida; order Caryophyllales; family Polygonaceae; genus Fallopia; species Fallopia convolvulus. The sequence goes on from OZ024723.1 coordinate 9,241,173, forward strand.
AGTTACAACCATAAGAACCAAGTTAGTTTCTCCACTTTCTTAGTCTCTCATTAGACTAACTCGTCCATCTTCTTTTCTTTAATATGGTCGGTTGGTGTCCACCATTGGTATACGACACATCAGGCTCTTCTTGGAAGTTGATTCAAGAGGTGGATCCAAAGGTTTGAAGCTTTAGAAGTTGATGAAATTTTTCCAATGGCCATACATGAGCGAAGTTCTTGGTTAAGTTGCTGCAAAGCGAAGTGGGAAAGAAGTTAAGAACTTAAGGTAAACTTTGTAAAGACTTTGTTCAAATAGAAGGTTGTTCTATTTATTTATTCTGTTTAAGTTAAGGTTTGTATAAGACCTTTTACTTGTTTTTCCGCTGTAATATTTTACTTAATTTTGTAGGTTTTTAAATGGTTTCTTTTACCTTGTTCTAGTAAGTTCTGTCAGGTTAAAGCCTTGGGTAACTGTGGCTTAGTCCTAATCGGGGTTACTGGCGATAATACCTCCAGGGTAAGTAAGGGGGTGTTACAAAGGCTATGAGATTCTTTTAAGGATCGAAAAACCTCTCCGGGTTAGGAATCTTTTCATGTACCTAGATTCGATGTGCTTGATCTCCGAGTAAGATTACGCTATTTACGGTATCAAGTCCAAATGGCTTTAATTGTAACGAGGATTACAAAACAATCAGCTGAAGGGCGAGAAGGAGGAATAATCTACGTATGAAAACCGTTCGGCTGTACGAAATCCCGATAGTTAGTATTTATTATAATCCCGTTTATAGTGCGGTTTATTTCGGGCTTCAACAATGATAATCAAAGAGTGCTAGATCCTATCTCTAACCATGTATTTCACTCGTGCATGAAGCACATTGCTATTGCTTTTCATTTCGTTCAAGACAATGTTAAAAAAGGACATCTCCGCGTTCCACATGTCTCTGCAATAGTGTAATTCGTTGACATTCTTATAGAAACTCTCCTACGATCTCGGTTTGAAGACATTGTTCGCATGCTTGGATTTTCTTAAAAGTCCATCCAGCTTGAGGGGGCATGATGATCGAACAGATCATGAGAATCACACAAGACACTCAGAGAAGAGAAGAGGAAAAAGAAAGCCTCTCATAACAGAATTTCATTACATTGAAAAACGAGTTCTGAATTACGTAAGGGAAGCTTATATAGCTACCTGTCAAGTAGAGAGTGACGTGTACAATCACTTCTCTTTATTATAACGGAATGCATTATAACAGAATGCTTTAACACTCCCCCTCAAGTTAGGATTTGTGAAACTTGTTCACAACTCCTAGCTTGATAAGAAGTTTAGAATATTGATCAACAATCACTGTCTTGGTAAAGAGGTCTGTTGGTTGCTCTTTTGAAGGCACATATTCCAGCTTGATCAACTTCTTTAGCACCATATCTCGAACAAGATGGCAATCCTCTTCTATGTGCTTTGTCCTTTCGTGGAATACAGGATTCCTAGCTATGTGCATTGTAGACTGATTATCACAAAATAATTGAACTGAATTCACAATCACACTCAGATCAACTAAATGTCTTGTTAACCATATGATTTCACAACATGTCATTGCCATTGCTATGTACTCGGATTCAGCAGATGACATAGCAACATAGGATCGCTTTTTAGTTCTCCAAGAGATCAAAGAAGAGCCTAGATGAATACAGAAACCAGTTAGAGACTTTCTTGTCATGGGACAGCTCATCCAATCAGCATCACTGAATGCCTTAAGCTCTAGTTCAGAATTTTTCTTCAACATGATTCCTTGACCAGGTGCTTGCTTTATGTATCTCAAAATGTGCTTTGCAGCTTTCCAATGATCATCATTAGGATCATGCATAAATTGACTCAATACTTGAACTAAATAACAAATGTCAGGTCTAATAATGGTCAAATATATCAGCCTACCTACCAATCTTCTTTAAGCTCTTGAATTTATTGTGCACTTGTCACCTTCCATTGACAACTTCACTTTTGCTTCAAAAGGAGTCATAGCTGGTTTTGCATTTACCATTCCTGCTTCCTCTAGCAGTTCTAAAGCATATTTCCTCTTATTCAAGTGAAACCCTTCACTTGTTCTTTCAACTTCAATTCCCAAGAAATATCTTAGCTCTCCTAAATCTTTCATCTGAAAATTCTTGTGCAAACGTGCCTTTAGCTTAGAGATTTCTTCTTGACTATCTCCTGCTATAAGCATATCATCAACATATACTAGAAGAGCAGTGTATGATGATGCTGTTTGCTTGAAAAATAAGGAATAATCTGACTTGGATTGCACAAATCATGCACTTATAACCACTTGAGAGAACTTCTCAAACCTATGTCATGGGGCTTGTTTTAGACCATACAAGCTCTTTTGAGCTTGCAAACCAGCCTTTCTGATGTTGGTTGCTTGAACTCACTAAATCTTGTAGTCTCCCCCTGAGGACAAGCACCATACATCTTGAGAAAGTAATATGCTGGAGGAAGATCCATGTAGACTTCTTCTTCCAAGTCACCATGCAAGAAAGCATTGGTGACATCCATCTGAGAAACATACCAATCTTTTACTGCTGCAACAACCAACAGTGTTCTAATAGAAATAAGATTTGCAGCAGGGGCAAAAGTTTCTTCATAGTCGACTCCTTCAATCTGAGAGAAACCCCGAGCTACCAACCTTGCTTTGTATTTTTGAAATGTGCCATCAGCATGAAACTTCAGCTTGAAAAGCCATTTACAAGTGACAATAGAATTTCCTGGAGGTGGAGAGACCAGATCCCAAGTTTCATTTCTCTCTAGTGCTGCTAGTTCAGTAACCATAGGTTTGCACCATTCATGATGTTGTAAACCATCAGTAATACCTCTAGGCTCAGAGTAACTGGCTACATTGTTAATAAAAACTTGATAGTTAGGTGAGCATTGAGTATATGAGAGAAAGCAAGACATTGGATAAGGAGTCTTACCAATAAGAGAGGAAGGAATTGCAGCAGTAGAGAGTTGAGGAGTGGCACAAGCATAATCTTTTAGCCAGACACAGGGTTTTGTAATTCGAGAGGAATGTCTTTGTGGAGGCTGTTGTGGCAGGTTGTGTGGAACTGGAGGCTCAAAAATAGGTGGAACTGGTGATGGAGAGTAAGCATCAATAGAAGAATGAGGGGTATCACCTATGTCTAAGAGGAAGTCCTCATCTTAAGAGTTTGAGGAAGGTTGAGTGGAAGAAGAAGGCTGAATTGAAGAGGAAGGTTTAGAGGAAGTGTTTAGCTTAGCATACTCTCCAAAGGGAAAAATATGCTCAATGAAATGAACATCTCTACTTATGAAAACTTTCTTAGTGTTGAGATTACAAATTTTATACCCTTTGAACCCAAAATGATACCCAAGAAAGACACAAGGATCAGCCCTAGGGTCAAATTTCTTTCTTGAAAGATGATAAGTAGACACAAAACAGAGACATCCAAACACTTTTAACCAAGAGTAGTCTGGTGATGTATCAAAAAGTATTTGGTAAAAAGATTGATTTTGTAAGAGAGGAGTAGGCAACCGATTTAAGATGTATGTAGAAGTTAGCACACAATCCCCCCAAAACCTAATAAGCAAAGAAGCATGAAACCTAAGAGCCCTGGAAGTTTCAAGGATATGCTTATGCTTCCTCTCTACACGACCATTTTGTTGTGGAGATCGAGGATGTACAAGAGCTTTCATGAATAATACCCTTAGATAAGAGAAAAGAGGAGACATTGGAGTTAAAAAACTTTGTCCCTTGGTCAGATCTGACAACCTTTACAAGAGTGTGAAACTGAGTTTCCACTCTAGAGATGAAATTCTTTAAGACCTCAGAAGTTTCATCTTTGGTTTTTAAAAGATAAGCCCATACACTCCTAGATTTATCATCAACAATGGTAAGGAAGTACCTATGACCACTATAAGTAGGTGTATCATAGGGTCCCCATAGATCACAATGAATCATCTCAAACACATGAGTAGCATGAGATGTACTAGAATGGAAAGAATTTCTAGTTTGTTTAGCAAGTGGACACACTGTGGAAGTAAAATGTGATTTTTTATTAAGAGATTTCTGAATATTTGTAATAGACAATAGTTTCTCCATAGGAGCATGCGCACATCTAAGATGCCATAGGGCATTAGTATCAGATTGACAAGAGTTTAAAGGCAAAAACATAGGCAAGGTAGGCACAGTGGCACAAAATTGCTCAGAAACAATTTTGGGAAGAACCTCATCTACTTTATGGTGAGGAATTAGGTAAAAAAGACCTCCAAACTCTTTACCAACTGCAATCACCTTCTTGCTTGCATGGTCCTATATAAGACACAAATCAGGGGAAAAGTGAATATGGCATCCAATGTCATGAATTAATTGAATTAAAGAGAGTAAGTGGAACTTGAAGCTTGGCACAAATAACACATTCTTCAAGATCAAGTAATCAGAGAGATGTATAACACCAGTGTGAGTTATCACACTTTGACTACCATCAGGTAAGTGAATAGAAGTAGACTGTGTAACTGAATCAACTTTGCTGAAAAATTTCAAGTCACACGTCATATGATGTGTAGCACCACTGTCTATTATCTAGATTCCTGAATAATCAGATACACTGCAACAAAGAATGCTACCTGCAAGATTCACTTCAGCAAACTTATCCCTCTGATGTTCCATGAAATTGAAGAAGCTCTGCATCATTTGCTTCTGATTCTCTTCTGAAAGATTCTGAAACCCCTTGAACTGATCGTGTGAAGTTGGGGAGCTGTTAGAAGAAGAAGAATGGCTTGAATTGGCCTTGTAGGAATTAGAATTCTGATTGTAATTCTCCTTTCCTTTAGACTTGTGATCATTTCCAGCTCGAGACACTTGTGGTTTGTATTTGCTTTTGGAATGCCAGCTAGGGTAACTAATAAGCTCCCAACACTTCTCAACTGGATGATTACCTTTGCAATATTCACACTCTTTCTTGACTTTATCACCAGTGTTTCTTTTGGACATCAAAGCTGTGGCATCAGATTTGGATTCATAGCTAGTCAATTTCTTGCTTTAACTCATCCTGAAGAAGCAAGGAATGAGCTTGACTAGCATTTGGAAGTGGTGAAGACAATAGAAACTGTCCCCTAGGAGCAGAAAACTGATCACCTAGCCCCATTAGAAACTTCATTAACTTGTCTTCATTTTCACTTGCTTCAAATTTTTCATTTAAGTCACATTCACATCGACCACAAGTGCATCGAATTGGAGTAACTAAGCCAGACAGTTGTTGCCACAGGCCTTTGAGTTTGGTAAAATATTCAGTAACAGTAGCATCTCCTTGATTACACTCATGAATTTCCTTTTTGATCTGAAACAACAAAGGTCCATTACGCTGACCATAGTTTTCATATAGATCCTGCCACATCTCTCGAGCTATATCAAACTCATCTAGAGTTGCATAAATTTCCTTAGTCACGGTATTAAGAAGCCATGAGCATACCATGTCATTACAACGATTCCACATACTAGAATTCTCAGCAGTTTAAGTAATTGTTCCCTCTACAAAACCTAATTTGTTCTTAACAGATAAAGCCTTGGATATAGCTTTCTTCCAACGCTTGTAATTGTCACCAGTAAGCTGAATGGTGGTAAGAATCATACTAGATTTGTCCGAAGGGTGTATGAACAACGAATTCTGCAGATCAACAGATCGAACAAGGCCGCGATCTCGCCTTGTTTCCTCAGAATCAGACATAGCGAATCAAGAGTCAAATCGCTGAGAAAGAGCGAAGAACGAGAGAGATCGAACAAATTAGGTGACACAGATTGAACGAACAAGCGAGAGATCAAATCAAGAGAAGATTGATTCCCGAATAGAAAAGCGGAAGCAAAGAACAATCAAGAGCTCAATGATCTCCAGATCACATGCTCTGATACCATGATGATCGAACAGAACATGAGAATCACACAAGACACTCAGAGAAGAGAAGAGGAAAAAGAAAACCTCTCATAACAGAATGTCATTACATTGAAAACGAGTTCTAAATTACATAAGGGAAGCTTATATAGCTAGCTGTCAAGTAGAGAGTGATGTGTACAATCACTTCTCTTTATTATAACAGAATGCATTATAACAGAATGCTTTAACATGGCATAATAACTAATTAGATTATATGTATTCTAGGCAAATCATATCTTTTATATTGTTCCCAGAATAGTGCATTAGGTTAAGTCAATTATGGTTACTCTCTTTCAATTAAATCACACAATTCATTCACAAAAAATCTCTTTATACTTTTGATAAAGTCTTGGCATTGTGACGTTGGGCTAATTAAAGAGGAGATGATAACGGTCTCTATATATTGGCCAAGGAAACAAAGAACTAACTGGGAGGGCAAACGGCCTCTTGTGTCCACCGTTTCAAGTATAATACCTAAAGCCATGAAAGACTACCACAATATACTCGGCCTTGTCCCACATTATGGACGAAGCCTCCAATCCAGCGACCATCACTATCACTTAACACATCAACTGCGGAGGAACGCAAGCCTAAATCCATTCTCTTATGAGCCTATAGAGAGGAATAAGTAATATTCTAGGTGAGTAAAATTAATCGTCTCTACTGGATCGATAAGAAACAATTTTGTTAGAGATGCAAGTATAATTAAATATGTAGGGGCTCACAAACATTAAAATCTCTATGGAATTCCCAGCTGTTAAATATGCACATTTATAAACTTGGACATTATAGAACGGTTATGGAGCACACTCATAAATGTTTGCTGCGTGCAAACCGTAAATTAAATGTACTGCGTTCATAAAATAGTAATGAATTATACAGATCGATGGTACCCACATGTTCTTTCGTTTTTGTTTTTTGTTTTTAGTTTTCCTTAAAAAATAAATTAATTTGGGTGGATGTGGTTGCAATGAAAGTACGTTGTAGCAGGAAGCCAGCAAGCATTAGGAATTATATGGAATTGCAGTTGCTGCTCACAAGACAACTTGTTTGGTTGGATATGAACTGATGAAGGAGAATGCTAGCTAATTGAGCTGTCAGAGACTTTGACGTACAACTTCTTTGGTGCACATGATGCATCAGCTTGTTCATGTTCTTTTAATTCCTCACTCTCATCTCCACCTACTTATATTATAGCAGAGCATCTCAATTACACCGAGTAGGTGAAATAGTGCTTCTCATGTACATTTTGGTTTCATATATAATTCCAAAACTTAATTTGTAGGGTCTTATGAGTATGAATAATAGTGATCGATCATATTTTTTTTTGGTCGAAATAGTGATCGATCATATAGTGGTACTTGGTGTGAATCACATTGAAGGATTATATAATATACTTGTGTACAACTTAAGTTTCTTATTGTCTTAATTAATACAGCTTACATATTATTACATACACGAATTAATTAATTTAAAGCAATACAATCATATGTATGTATGGTTCCAATTGATTCCACGTAGCACACAGCATATCTCTAGATTTTGGAATTCTTATGCTTGGCATTCTCCACTCGTCCATCCGTGCCCGCAAGAATGGCATACTTGTTCTTCCTAGTCAAACTGGTGCACTCAAACCCTAACGTACCCGCTATAACTCTCTGCACGTAATTGGCCACCTCAATCGGGGACTTGCCCCCTTTGCAAGTCAGCTCCACGGGCAACTGATCCAAGAACGTGATCTCGTACGTAGGCATGGGGTTCATGTACACAAAGTAAGGGTCCAGGAGCTTGAACCCCCTAACCGTGGTCCCAAAGAACACGCCTTGCTTCGTATTGATCGCCACGGGCACGATCCTATCCGTCAGCTCAGCAAACAGGGCGCTAAACCTCAACAAGAAGGGCTCGCGACAAGTGGTCCCCTCGGGACAGATCACCAGGTCTCCTTCCTCGAGCAACTTCTTGATGTCGGCCGCGTCTCTCTCCCGCTCCCTCGACAAGGCCACGGCTTTAATAGGGGAGATGAGCTCTGAGAACTTGCTGATGCTGTATGTCACGCAGCTCACCTTTCTCCCCAAGGCTACCGCCGTCACCACTGGGTCTATGACGGTCCGATGGTTGCATACGAATAGGACCCCCGGCTGGCCTTTCTTGGGTGGGGGCGGTGGGGTTCCCTTCACCACGAGGTTGATCCCCATGAGCTTGTAGTGGTGCCTCACCATCCGCTCGGGGAAGGGTATGTTGAAGTAGATCCTTATGAGGGAGAGGAGGAAGCCGATTGGCAGCCATAGGAATGTCAAGAGAGCAATCAAGGGAGTTGGCCTTTGAGCTAGCCTTCCGTCATGGAAAATCACCGGGCTTAGGAGCTTCTTCTTTGGGAGAGGCTCAATCTTTGTTCTTGGCACCGTGTATCCTTCCTGCATTCATCCATTTCTTCCAAAGAATTATTAAATATCTCTGTTCATGTCAAGTGTGCCTACCAAATTCGTTTATCTATTAATTTACCCTCTTTTGGTAGAAAAGGGACAGTTGGAAGAGAATTTAAACCTACATATCAAGTGCACATGGGCCAATTGATCACAAATATAGAAACGCTGACTATAAGTAGTACATCACTTTTATACCGTTCATTTATTCTGATACCGAAATATATATTGCTAGATGATTCTATCTATAGCTCGTTCTTCTCTAGTAATTAACTTCTAATATTGCTAAAACATCATGGATCTTTAATAAATTGCTGAGATTAATCATACAATAACTCAATTTTTAGGTATTTATATTAAATAAAGAAATTGTCACTCGAACCGACCTTAGCTAAAAATAAGCGACTGATCTCCAGTAGTTAGTTTTAATAAATTCAGTCATAACCTTCGACCAAAAAAAAAGTAAATTCAGTCATAACTATAAACTAAAACGGAAGTTAAAAAAATTATTAAATAACAGATATCACTTTTAGATTGAACAACACCACCCCTTTTATTAAAACTAATCTTTGACAACCCCTTTTATTAAAACCAATATTGGACAAAATAATTAAGTTTAATATAAAGATAGTGTAATGTATGCACAATCTTTTATCTTTAAAAAGTTCAATCTTTATTCATATTATTTCATCTTTTCATATTAATTATCTTTTTAAATAAACTTTTAGTTTTCTATATAAATAACGATGATAACTTTTTAAATTTTCAACTATAAATATGTTGAGTTTTATATATTAGTTTTCTATCTATAAATATGAAAGTTAAATGCAATATTAGTTTTCTATCAATTAATACGAACCATAATAAATAAAAAATTATTGATCCCTTAATCTTAAATCGGTTAATCACTATCCATATATATGACACAGAAAAAATACTAACTTAATCTATTAGAGTAAAATAAATAATTTTTAATCAATAAATGTGATAAATATAAAAAAATTATATAATTTTTCTATATGTAAGTATATTTTTAATTATAAATTTTTAATATTAAGTTCTTATCCATAAGTATGACAAAGATAAAATAGTAATTTAATATCCCAAATACCCTTTTTTAATTTAACACCCCATTTAAATTAATTTTAGTATCTCAAAATGAAATAGATACTTTAAGGCCAAAAAGACTTTTTGGTATTTAAAAACACCCCCTTCAGATAGATTAGTACTTAAAAAAAAAATACTTTTAGGTATTTAAAAATACCTATCATGGACAATAAGGCATTTTACCCATAGTGAATGTCTGGTGAAATAATAATACTAATAGTAATAGTAATAGTAATAGTAGTAGTAATAGTAGTAGTAATAATAATAATAATAATAATAATAATAATAATAATAATAATAATAATAATAATAATAAGGATGCTATCTCATTGCTCAAATGGATACAAAAGTTCTCCAAGACTCAAGATATTAAGGTATCGGCTGCTACACAAATTTTCACTAGGGTCAATTTTACTATAGCTAGAGGAGTGGGAGACAGATTGTATCTTGACTTCCCACTAACTTTAAGTAATGCCATAATAATAATAATAATAATAATAATAATAATAATAATAATAATAATATTTTGAAAGAAATTTTCTTAACTCGTAGAATTTAAAATACATAAGGATATGTATAATTAATTGAGAGCAATAAACTCAGTACCTTGCAAACAGCCATAAACTCGTGATCAGTCCTCTGATCCCCGAGAGCAACATCGGGCAAGTCAAGGCCGAACTCCTCCTTGAGCGCCGCCCGCTTGTGTCTCCCGAGGAGCAAGCCGGGCCGCTTAAGAAACCCGGTAGCCCGTCCCGAGCCTGAAACCTGAAGCTCCGACCCAATTACCTTATCGGCGCCCAAGTAAGCCTTAGCAAAGTGGTCCACCATGATCCTAGGATTAGCGGTGATCACACACCGCCTTCCGCATGAGCTGAACACCCGCCAGCTCTCCGGGTGCACGTCCTCCGCGTAGAACCTCGGGAGCACCGAGCGGGCCACGAGCTCGATGTCCCGGGCCTTGAGGCCCGCGAACGTGATGAAGATGAAGGCCTGGAAGGCGAGGGGCGGGGAGACCAAGAGGTAGACAAGGTAGAGAAGAGGAGACGAGAGGAGGAGGAGAAGAGCCCGTGGGAGGCTGCCGGCTTCGAGGGCTATGAGGAGGTAGTACGGGAATGGGCTTTTCGAGATCAGGAGGGTTCCGTCCAGGTCGGCCGCCACCGCTTGGCTTGACCGGTCTTCTACTTTGCACTTGGAGATGGGAGGGAAAAGATCCATATCTTATTTTCTTTTTGTTTGTGTGTGTCTGTGTGTTTGTATTTGGGTTTGATAGTTGTTGTGTTCGAGTTCTAGAGGCTGGGTGTGTGTGTACACTAATTAGGGGCGGGAGAGCATGGGAATAATGTGAGTCGGGAGGTTACAGATGTGTGGAGTGGAGGGCTTGCGGGATTGTGCAAATGGTGTGTTGTGTTTATATACAATAATGTGAGGTGATATATATTATTGATGGATGGGGGTGTGTAGACTAAGCTAAGCTTTTAATTTGCAGGAAATCTCCATGATCCTTTCATTGGTTGGCATTTGGCAATTAATATCACAAATTGTAATTTGGGTTTAATTCTATATATTAAAATAAGGGGGTAATAAACTAATTTTACTTGACAAAACATTCTAGTAGGGATAACTTGTATATACTTGTAATCTAAAACGATATATATATATATATATATGACCTCTTTTTTTATCCAAATATTGTTTTTCAAGTGATAGAGTGATAACTTGATACCTTAAAAAACAAATAGTTGTATTAGTTAGCGTGATGCATATTTGATATTTGATATTTGATATGCTATATAAATGAAATTCTACCTAACAATAATAAATTAATTGAGAGTCACGATCACGATGTGGATGTTTTTTTCTTGCCTTTTCGTTCGCCCGGTTCAAACCGTCGTGACACCATTTTGGCAGAGATCCTCCCAATCACGGTTTGAATTTGATAACTCCAATTTCTATTCTTTTTTTGGTTGATAACTGGTTCGCTAAAACTTCGTCTTAACTATGTCTAACTTGACCTGAATCGCACACCTGATTTTGACGGCTGAGTCTCCTAACGACTTGTTTGTTCATGTTTAAGCTGCTCATAAAACCATGGATATTGCATGCATCAGTCATTAGTTTTAAGCATTAGTAATATATATATATATATGAATGAAATTAAATTATACAGTATATTAGATGTGTAAATTAATTAAGGAATTATTAGTAGTAGCCTATTCAAATTAAACTGATTGATTTTGAAGCTCATGAAGCCCTTCTGAATCTTGTCCGTAGGATCAATCGGCCGCTTACATACATCGGCATCTCGGAGTTCTTGGGTCAATTTCTGAATCTTGTCTCCGGCTACTTCATTTAGTTCATTCTTCTCACTTTAAGAAATTCAGACAAATAATACTGCGTATAAAATAGGTAAGAGTAGTTGAGAGTATAGAGAGGCTATTAAATGGGCCAACATTTTTAGTTTACAAGAAACCCCGCCAACCACCGTGTTTTCTTTATTACTACTATTAATTAGTATAGTTTATTGGCCTTCTAATTAGCTCATTATACACCTTCCTATATTGCCTACCCAAGTACCATAGTCCCACTCAGCCTAACTTGCATGTCGTACGTATTAAATAATTAATGGCTAGCTACATTATAACAACGCTTTAGAATACTACTTCTCTAAACTTGTCCTTTTTTCCTCCTCTTTCTACTTTTATGTCTTTTCTAATTTAAGTCTACCTAGACAGTTATCTCATATCGAAAAATTGGAAAAAAATTAGTTAATATATATACAATCGAATTATTCCTATTTCCAATTAATTTTAAGATGAAACCACATTGAGTTTACGTGTTGAGTCTAATGCTTATGTGTTTTTGTACGAATATGCTCTAAGTCTATCTACCTATCGACCCACAAATTTATTTCACGATATCAGAACATGTTGGTCCTGATCCCATTATCTTGGGATTTTGTTTTAGAAAAGGTTCCCGGCATGGGATTTTGTTTTAGAAAACAAATAATACAAAAACGAGGTGCTTGTCTATCAACTTTATTCTCAACTCAACATCCACGCGAGGAGCCCCTCGAAGAATTCACTGTCGGCGATTCCGCGATCGCGGTCGAATTACATGGTCGCGGTTTTGCTTCTAGGGGTGGAATTGCTTTAAATGGGCGATATCCCAAGTCCGAGGGGTGGAACCGTTTCAACGTTCTGTTCTCCCTTCTCTGTTTTGTTTGTTCTAATAAGTCTAACTTAAATATCAACAAATGACACGCTTAAGATTGACAAGGATGTCCATGATATTCGCTCATGGATGTACAAATATACAAATATACGAATGTACGAACGCGTTAAGGGACTTGCAATCGACTAATCCGCATGGCCACATCGAATAGGCACTCCTAGTGTATGTGGGAAACATATACAAAGACGTAGGTGGGGCGTTTGGAAGCGGGTAAAAATTAAATATCATTATTATTTTCCTATCAATCGCCATAAAGGTATTTTTCTTTATTACACTTTTAGTATCTTTTAGTATTTTATAATAAAATTATATATGGTGGTTATAGACATAATGGAAGATTTTATCTTAATTAAAAGATAAAACTTTCGTTTGGAGTAGGGATCAAGATATCACTTGCTTGGGCTTTAAGGCATTGGACTGACCCTAGGGGATAGAATTTTTGGCCCTTTTCCCTCTCTCTTCCATTATAAATACACGTCTTCGCCGTGTATGTAGAACATATTGAAAACACCCATTCTAGCATTGAACAAGCTAATATTCGTTTAGCTTCTTTGTTCTAGGAAACTCATACTCGCTGAGTTCTGTAGATATTCTTGTCTCTTCCATGACGCTCAATCGACAACTGCTCTTTTGACTTAGGCATCGAAGGTGGATTAGGAGGTCCCCACCCCCTTTGTCCATTGTTTTGCAGGTTGCAAGTTAAGAAGCAGTTGGAACGGAAGGTGAAGGAGCAATTAATTAGTGCATTGAAGGCGGAATTTTTGTGCACTAATAATATACACCTCCGTTCGTTTTTTCCCAAACAAGTCAAAAGCCAAGCGTGCCCCACTTTCTTTTCTTCTTCTTCGTTATTTCTTCTTCCCAGCCTCGTTCGTCTTCATTCGTGATCATCTACATCACCGAACTCCACCATGTACCACCACCTTCTCTCGCCGCCCACCTCGCTTGGCTAGCTGCCTACCTCGTCGACCGCTCCACTTAGCCACCGAGCCACTCGCCAGTCTGCCTAGCCTTGAACCCGTCTTCATTCGTTGCATCTCATTTTCTTATGTATATTGAGCTTCTTTTCTTTTGTTGTTGGTTTATGCCAATTTGTTGTTGTACTTTCGTTTCACTTTTATGATTTCTTGCATTTCGATGTTGGTTGATGACGAATTTATTTTGTTATATGTAGGAATTATATTATTTTTTAATGGTGAAATCTCTATGCCTATTTTCATCGCCAAGTATATTCAACTTTTCATATTTACGCTTTTAAATTGCCTATTCTAATATGATATTGTTTTCATTATGTTTGTGGTTTGTACTTGTTGAGAGGTACGTTCATTTGCTAATATTTTTCTTATTTTTTTGTTCTTTGTGATATGTAGGTGTTGTTGTGAGTTGATTCGGGAATTTAAATTTCAAGGCATCTTTATTAAGATAGATAGAAATTTCTCAGATTTGAATTTGCTCCTCATTAAAGTTCATCCATGACACAAGGTAATTGATTTGAAATATGTATTTTTCAAAGGTTTAAATTTTTCATTGCATTGTGTTCCATTTATTCTTGTATGTAAATACTAAATATTTAAATATTAAATTTGAGATAATAAAATCGGTTTTTAATAATTTTAAATACAAAATGTGATATGCTAAAGTTGTTTTTTTGTTTTATGATGTGATATGTGTTAGTTATTCTCATTTTCTGTGTATAATATTTTTACTCTGTTATTTAATTAGTCGATTTGTAATATGTAACTTTTAAATGTTTAATTTCTTCTTATTCTTCTTTTTTTAATCTTTATTTGGCTTTTGATGAATTTAGTGTAATCCCTTAAATTGATAACTACAATACCAGAGGGAGTAGTATAGAATTTAAATTTGAATTCCTTGTATTATGATATATAACCTTTGTTTTTGTTTGTCATTGTCTACTATTAATTTGTTAGTATATAACTTCAATTTGAATTCCTTACATTAATATATATAATCATAAAACACACAACTACGGTTCTTTTTTGGGCTCCTCGAATTGATCTATCATAATTTGTTTGGACAATACACATGTTTTAGCGCAGTAAATCTATACCAAGATATTTTCATGATAAGGGATATTTTCAGTTGAGTCAATACGAAGATATATTTCTCTATATTAAATAATACTTAATTTAATAAATAATGATATAACTTAATATGAACGATAAAGATAAATTATTTATTAAAAATTTAAAATATAACTAATTGAATGTGAAGTAGGTCGGAATAAGTTATCTTCTATATTAATTTAAATAAACTGTTGGTGCACAAAAATTCGTCTTAAATGCACTGGTTGAATACTCCCTTCTTCTCCTTTAGTTCCAAGATTCTCCTCAACCTTGAACCTATAAAACAATGGACATATGGGACGGAGACCCCCTATCCACCTCCGATGCCTAAGTCAAAAGAGTGATTGTCGATTGAACGTCGAGGTAAAGGACATGACTTGCGTGCGAGCTCATCAAATATGAGGTGCTCCTCATACATGGCAAAGACATGTATTTATAATGGATGAGAGGGAGAGAGAAGGTGGAAAACTCTATCTCTAAGGGTGGGCCGATAATGCTCCAGACCCAACAAGCGGTTTCTTGCTCCCCAATCCTAGCGAAAATTATATCTTTCGACTAAGATAGAATCCTCCATCATAACGAATAACCACCATATTTAATTTTATAATAAAATACTTAAAGATAGAAAAGCATAATAAGTAAAACTACCGTTTGACGGATAATAGCGAAAATTATTAGCGCAATTAATTTACCTGCTCACAAATGCTCCACTTAGGTGATAGTTACGTTAAAATGCAACAAAGTACTGTAGATCCTATTCGAAGTGTCCATGCGGATAAGTCAACGGGTTCCCCTTAGTGTGCGTGCATGTGTTCGTCTATGCGGGTTTGTCTGCCGGATTTCGAGATACACTCATTGTAACAAGCAAAATGGAGGAGGGAGAACAGAGCATTGAAAAAGGGTCCCGATCGAGGATTGTTTTTAGAAAACAAATAAAAAACCCGAGCTTGTTCCATTAGCCATTCTCAAAAACCTTCATGCATGCGAGGGACTCCAGAAAGAGCTCTTTGTCGGCGATCTGCGATTGCGGCTACATGGGCCGACGTCGCGGTTGACAGATTCGCGGTCGCGGCGATAATCTGCGGTAGCGATTTTCTCTATGGGAGTAACTTCTTCAAAAATGGGCGACATCCAAAGTCCGAATGTCAACACTCCCATCATTACTCTTCAACGAATAGGCTCCGCAACCGTACACTACGTCCACCTACCACGATCCCTCCTAATTCGGGCTGAGTTATTCCATACGCGTGTGCTTTCCCCGACCCTACAACATATAGGTCACCGACTCGAAAGGTACGACATTCCACGCGTTTGGTCTATAGTTGCCTATCGGTAGTCTGCGATTTTTGCAGTTGCAGCGTCTCGGCGATCCTCAGCGAAGACAAGGTGGTTAGAAAGAGTGCGACTATTTTCTATTGGCTTTCTCGAGGCACTATATAAGGCCACCAAATACGAGCTCGAAATGTCAAACTGCAAACTCTGGCGTGCATCTCGCATATGCCTTCATGAATCTCGTTTAATAGAGGTTCAACCTTGCTTGGGGGTACGCATCTCAGGTTTGGCCCGGAAAAATACCGATGATATAGAATCTTTTCCAGTGATAGCCAAAACCAATGAGCCCTTAAGAGAACATCTCGGGCCTCGATGATATCCAGAGGCGGGAAGTTCATATCCAAGTTGTGTAGGGCGTTTTCCATTTGAGATCCTTTGTAGTTTTGCTTCTTGTGATCGCGGCCTCTGTTGAGGCGATATCCACGGTCACGGTTGTAGGCATGTTATTGCTTGCAATTTCAATTGAGGTGCCAATTGCTTGGACATCTGGATACCTCGATCTGCATCGAGGTCTTGAGCGATCTTCCTGCACGAGTAACTAATATTGCCAAGGCATCAATGGACTTACTTTGATCGTGTGATGATTGTCCAATCTCAAACCGTTTGCTTTCTTCATATATTTGAGCATTTTTTGCTCTTTGGCTTCATAGTGCCCAAGCTGCGAGAATCAAGATTACGCTGGTTTGGGCATGTCCAAAGGCGGAGCTTTGAAGAGCCAATTCGCCGTTGTGAGAGATTAGCCCTTGGAGACGTACGGAGAGGGAGAGGGCAAACCGAAGAAATGCTGGGAGGATAGTATAAGGCAAGATGTCAGCCAATTGGGGATTTCGACAGCTTTGGCGGTGTGCAGAGATGACTGGAGAGAGTGGATTCGAGCGGTGGACAGTTAGCCATCTGAGCAGACCGGTCCAAGGGGCTTTGAGGCGAAGACACCTTATTTTGGTTCTAAGTTTCAAAGTTCTAAGTGTTTATGTCTTTTTTTTCTTTTCTTTGCCTCATTTTTGTCTGTTTCCTTTTGCATTCTGCGGTCCTGTTGGGTCTATTGGTCACACCCCCTTGCGTTAAGCCAGGGGTGCCCCCATCTTGACCCCCCAAATTTCCCGCAAGGGAAGCCTCACTGGGTAATTGTTGTTGTTGGCTTCATAGTGCTCCCGCACTCGGTTTACATATCATCTTTGGATCATTGATTGAGAGTCACGCCGTTTAATTTCAAGGATCTATTCTTGATTTACAGTTCCCTAAGGGTGATCCCCGGTCGCAGTTTCAGAATTTGCACCCGCGGTACTCGTTTACTCAAACAATCTTTATTTTTGTAACCATCCGTGATCGCGGTATCCTAGCCGAGATCGCGGATTCGCTGGTCGCGATCGCAGTCCTTGCTACTCGAGGAATACCGCATTTTCGGCAATTGCTCTCTTAGTCAGCTTGCATTCCTTAGTACTTTTCATCAGTGCTTACCGGCTTGGGACCATGGCGGTTATCAGTGAATTTGATAACGCTAGCGAGCCGTCAATTGGTCCTTTCGATCATCGATTCCCTGATGGGGCGCTTCCCTTGGATCTTTTGTAAAGAACACTTTAGTCTAATGATTTCTCCCAAGGCTTGATAGCGGTGAGACTACATTTGATCATGTTTGCTTTGAATCTTCTTGTTCTCTCTCAAAGAGGATGCCAAAGTGTGCATAAGTACAATTCCGTCTTCATTCTTGGCGGTGGTAGAAGTCCTACTACCTTGGTTGCTTTCGGATTCAACGACGTACATCGCTGATTCCCAAAAATGATTGAATTCATAAAATTGTGCAGCGCTACGACCATCGATTTTGTCACTTGATCCAAACCTCTGCTTGTTCGCATGAAGAACAGGTAGGTTTTGCGAGTGAGTTCGAGTCACAGATTTGATCATCTTTGAGAAAGGTGCCTTACTCGGTGCGTGCTAGGGTTTGATCATCCGAGCGAATATCAGAGTTTCGCTTGATCACCCTGCAGGTTACAGTTGTCCTCCGAGCAATGATCGGAGTTTTCTTTATGGATTCGTGTGTAGCGAACGCTATTTTGAAGGCGGTTGTTGCTTCCACCTAGGCCGCGGTCGCAGTCGTCTAGTTCGTGGTTGTGGTCGTCTAGGCCGCGATATCGATGGCTTCCATGTTCATTGGCGATTGTGGTTTGCGAGTTCATTGTTCTTTAGGGCCAAGAAAGGTTGCTTCTTTGGTTACCAATGATCGATTCTAGCATCATGATTGCATGGATCAATTGCTCATTTACATTATCTGAGAACTTCAGTCACTTGTGGCTCCACGTGGAATCCATTGATTGATTGATCTTTGAAAGCGGAAACAAGTCTTTTGGACTAGCTTTGTTGGGATTGTTATGCACTCTCTAATCTCGCTTCACCATGACGGTGTATGATGACCAAACCTCTTGAATAGTGTTAGCTTCCTTTATTTCAGCGGTCACGATTTTAGTATGCTGGATAGAGGACCGCTTTTTCGATCGGCTTTACGTCTAGGAGGACGTTCAACCTATGGCAAGCAAGATCCGGGTCTATTCCACGCAAGTTGTATGGGCTCTAAGCCTTTTTCAGTCCGTTCCGGCACGAGGAATTTCGAATATCTTCAGTTTCAGGGGTTTTGCGGTCACAGATTTGTCCTTTGCGGTCGTGGTTGCATGGGTCGCGGTCGCGACTGCTCGGGCAGTGGCCACACTGACCCCTTATCCACCTCTACTGCCTAAGTTAAAAGAGCAATTATCGATTGAACGTTGAGGTAAAGGACAAGACTTGCGTGTGGGTTAAGTGAATATGAGATGCTCATCATACATGGCGAAGACATGTATTTATAATGGAAGAGAGGGAGAGAGAAGGTCAAAAACTCTATCTCTAAGGGCGGGCCGATAATGCTCTAGGCTCAACAGTGATTTCTTGCTCCCATTTCCAAGCGGAAATTCTATATTTCAACTAAGATAGAATCCTGAATCATAACGCACAACCATCATATTTAATTTTATAATAAAATAATTAAAGATAGAAAAGCATAATAAATAAAAGTACCTTTATGGGGATAATTTAGAAAAAATAATTATGGCAATTAGTTTTATCCGCTCACATAAACGAAAGGGAAAATAATGTAAATTTTTATCAAAATTCAATTTAGGCAAATAATGGTAAAGATATTTTGAATTTTTACTCTTTTTTTTATCAAAATTCTATTTAAGAAAAATATTTTACATAAATGGATAAAAACATTAGAATAATATAATTTTTATTATTTTAAATTAAATTTAAACTTTTAAAATTTTGTTAACATAAATAGATAAAAAGAAATTTAATAAAAATGCTATAAGAATATAAATAAATATTAATTTTTAAAATTATAAAGTGAGACTAGAATCAATGTGGTGGCTCCAAATGTACAACTTTAGTATACAGTTATATACTATATTTAACACTTTGTTCCAAGCACTTTTACAATGAACCGAACACGGAGCGTGTGCCCCGCTAGTTTCATTTTTTTTTTGCACTTTTTCCATTTCGTAATGTACTTTTTGGATTTCACGATCCATTTTTTCACAATAGTGATGCACTTTTATAATTGTCGAGAAATTACAAAAATGTCATTGTGTCTCTAAAAGGGATAGAACAGATCCAAGAGCTCTAAACGCTCTTTATTTTATAGGATAAAGAGTTGTTTTATTTGAACTTTACTCACTAAACTATATCATATATTCTAAAAAGTATTTGTTGTATTAGAAATATCAGCTAATAGATAGAAAATTATATACTTAGACCCGAGTCTTGTTAAAAAATAAGAAATACATGTAACATTAATATAGAGAATATAAATTTATTCATATTACACGTATAAAAAATTGAATTTGTAGTAAAAATATTATGTCCTTACAATATTTATTAAACATATATAATTTCTGCTGTATAATATATTAGGGTAGTTTGTGGATGATACATTTCACTTTGAGTACTGGCATATCACTGTCATATTAGGGTAGATCGAACAAAGCTTTAAATTCACAATGGTGTGTGTACTTGGTTTACAAATATACGGAGAGAGGGTTGATGAATAATGTTAATAAGCCCGTGTAGCCCCGCCCGCCACCTAGCTTATTATTCTTTCCTACCAGAGTTAAAGGTTCTCTTCCTTCACATCGATCTCTTACTCCTCGTTTTTTAACTTTTTTTTGGAAAAATTTATGATTAGAATTAAGAAGGGGATATACAGAACAGCTCAAGGAAGTTCAAAAACTTGAGGCTGAGTTTACAAGGCCAGAGAAACAAAAAGGCCCAGGCAAAGACTAGATTCCTATTCTAACTTTCCAAGTTGGAGGAATTTGCTTGTTCCTTCTCCAATTCACATGGGTGTTTATCTTCATCGAGTTCTTAATCTGTTGGGCACTTTCTTCAGCCGTTGTGATGGTTTGACAGTGGATGCGCAGGTTCCTGGCACGCCATATATGGTAGACAAGAGTGGTCAAAGAGCTGCTCCTGAATTGGTGTGTGAAAGAGTCCTTGCTAGTGTTGTCATCTAGCCAGCTGAGCCAGTCATGGAGCCTTTGAAAGCGGGACGAGATGCCGAGCCATTTGAAGATGATATCCATGAAAGATTTGGTGAAGGAGCAGGTAATCCAGAGGTGGTCTTCGGTCTCTTCTCCGTTGTTGCAAAGCTTACAAGTAGTGTCGGTCACCGTTCCCCACTTAGCGAGTCTGGTCAAAGTTGGTAAGCGTTTGTGGGCAGCGATCCAAGTAATGAAGCTGTGGCGCGGGGAGTGGAGACGGCCCCAAATACTTGGATTCCACGTGTTCTCGGGGTTGCTTCTTCTGAGGATGTTGTAGACATTCTTTGTTGAGAACTTTCCTAGGTTGGTGTGTGCAATTCTTGTAAGTTCATCTGGGCTGTCTTTGGCAAGTAGTTCATCTCTGATTTTCATGAGTTTTTTCCAACTCCAACAGTCACTCTCCTTGGCTGTAGCGCTCCAGATGTTCCTGTTGTGTAACCTATAAGCTTGAATCCAGGTTAGCCATAGACTTTCTTTACATGAGCTGATTTCAAAAATAGAGCGAGAGTTGTAGGCTTTGTTCCATGATAAAAGTTCCTTGATGCCCAAGCCTCCTTCCCTAATAGGCTTGGCAACTTGCTCCCACGCAATCAAATTTTTCTTTCCATTTTCACGGCCGGTCCAGAGGAAGTTCCTGATGAGACTTTCAATTTTATTAATAACAGAGGTGGGAAGCATAAAGATGTTGCACCAGTAAGATTGTAAGCTGAAAAGAATTGAGTTGATGAGTTGCAACCTCCCAGCGTAAGAAAGGGTTTTTGCGGTCCATGACTGGATACGGTTGGTGATTTTTGTGATTAAAGGATTGTAGGCTCTGGTGGAAAGGCGCTTTGATCCCATCGGCAATCCTAAGTAGGTGATTGGGAGGTCGCCAATGGGGAATTGGAGGATGTTGGAGAGTCTGACTTGTTCTTCCCTGTTGACGCCTCCAAAATAAGCACATGATTTTGAACTGTTAATGTGCAAGCCAGAGATATCCCCAAATTGTTGGAGTGCATTTTTTAGGATTGCAGCAGAGGTGGAGTCGCCTCTACAGAACAAAATTAGATCATCTGCAAAGCATAAGTGTGTGAGGTTGAGTCTCTCGCATTTTGGGTGGAAGTTGAAATTGGGGTTTTTTGTTTTGGCTTTGATTATTCTAGAGAGGTATTCCGTTGCTAGCACAAACAGGTAGGGTGACAGGGGGCAGCCTTGGCGGAGCCCTTTACGACCCTTGAAAAAGCCTTCGAGGGCTCCATTGATGTTGATGGAGAAGGAGGTGGTGGTGATACATAGTCGAACCCAGTCAATGAATTTTGATGGGAATCCAAAGGCTGTCATGGCATTGAGGATGAATTCGTGGCTGACCGAGTCGAAGGCTCGACGAATGTCCACTTTAATTGCGCACCGGGGAGTTGTATTTGCTCTTTCATAATTGTTTAGCAATTCCTGGCATAGGAGAGAGTTATGCCTGATTGATCTGCCCGGAATGAAAGCGCCTTGGTTATTGGCAACAATATCAGGAAGCACTCTTTTGAGGCGACTTGCTATCACTTTGGCGATGGTCTTATAAAGGGTTGTGCAGCAAGAAATTGGGCGGAATTGGTGAATGGAGGAAGGGTCATTTAGTTTGGGAATGAGTGTGATGGCGGTATGGTTAAGCTGTTTGGGAAAGAAACCCTTGTTGAAGAAATCTAGGACACCAGAGGTGATGTCATTTCCTATTATGCCCCAAGACCTTTTGTAGAAAAGTGCCCCAAACCCGTCTGGTCCGGGCGTTTTGTTATTTCCTAGGCTGAAGATGGAATCTTTTATTTCAAGGGGATTGACATTTCTGATCAGGGAGTTACTAGCCGTTTCTCCCAGGGTTGGACCCTCTCTTACAAATCTGGTGATGAGAGGCAAAAGGTTTTCTCTGGTGCCTAGCAGGTTTTCGAAGTGAGAGAGGATTGTCTTGACGATTTCCTGATGGTTTCTGAGCAAAGAGCCATTGTTGTCAGTGAGGGTATAAATTTTGGAGATGTTTCTGTGGCCTTGCACATGTTTGAAAAAGTAGGAGCTGCTTTGGTCATTGAATTTGATCCATTTTAGCTTGGAAAGCTGGTTGGTGGTGATTTTAAGTTGTTGCATACTCTCTTTCAACTTGGCTAGAGTTTGGTGTTCAGCAGAGATAAGGTTTTGGTCGAGGGGATTGGTTTGGAGTTCCATTTGGATTTTTTGTAAGGTTTCCCTTTGGATAGCAACATTGTTTTGGAGGGTCTCCATACTTATACTCTCGAATTTTCTAAGAGCAGCTTTCAACCTTTTTTTTTGGTGAGGATTTGGGAAAGGGGGTTTCCCTGGTGGTTTTGATTCCAGATGGTTTCCACGGTGGGGAGAAAATTCTCATGGTTTGCCCAGAGGTTGTTGAAGCGGAAAGGAGGTTTTGGTTGGGAAATTGTGGAGTTAATTTGGAGAATGGAAGGGGAATGGTCGGATGGTCCCGCGGTGTCAAAGTGGACAGCAGAGTTGGGGAAGGTGAGATGCCACATGGAGTTAGTGAGCACCCTGTCTAATTTGCACCAAATTCTGTGAGGAAGAGCTTGTTTGTTGCACCAAGTATAGGTGCAACCGGTGAAAGGGTGATCAGAGAGGTTGGTTGTTTGTAGAAGGTTTTGGAGTTCGGTGGAGGTGAAGGAGGGATTGCGGTTATCACCCAAGAGCTTTTCAGTTGGATCGAGAACGACATTGAAGTCTCCGAGGATTACCCAAGGTGAGTTAATTTGGGCTGCAAGTTGGGAGACTTCTTGCCACAAAGACTTGCGGGATTGGGTTTGATTATGAGCGTAGATGAAGGATGCTTGGAAAGAGTAGGTGGTGCAGGTGGAGGTGATTGTGGTGTGGATGAGTTGATTGTTTATGAGGGGGGAGACAACTTGGAATTTGGCTGGATTCCAGCATAGGAGAATTCTGCAGTTTTGGGTGGGAAGAGAGTTTGAGATGTAATTCCAGTTGTTGAAGAGACTTTGGGAGATGCTTTTTTCTTTCTCATGACGAAGGTGTGTTTCAAGGATGCATACGATGTCAGGTTTAGAGGAGTTCACGAGAAGTCGGAGAGAGTCTTGTTTTAAGGGGTCGTTTAGACCCCGGATATTCCAACAAATGATTTTTGGGTTAATCATGATCACTTGGGGGTTGAGGAGGACACTTGTCTTTCAAGAGGTTTGGAATAATGTTTGGTGGGGGAGAATCTTTGTCTTCCAGGATTGGAGTATTGGAAGGGAGAGGGAGAGGGGGCGGTTGATTTGAAGCCTGTGGAGTAGCTTTGCCATTTGTGTGTTCAGCTTGAATTGTTTGGTGGTCAGGAGAGGGAGAGGAAGAGGCAATCATAGTTACAGCAACATTGTTATTTGAGGGGAGGGGCAAGTTAGAAGAAGTTTCAAGATCAGTGGTAGAGAGGTTTTTGAAAGAGGAAGTGTTGTTTTCAAGCTGTCGAGCAGCGCCGGGAGCCGCTGAATTCAGATTTTCAATTTGTTGTGGATTGAAGATTGGGTTAGTTGTGGTTGTGGAACCAGTTGGGAGTTTGAGAGATGGGTGGGGGGTTGGTAGGAGAGCAGCTTTGTTGGCTCCATCAGGCGGCAATCTTGGCCAAGAGGAGGGGTTGATTTTGTGTTGGGAGGGTGGGTTTGTGATGCAGTTGTGCCCGAATGTTTGACATTTTGGGCATTTGGGTGGGAGCCAGTCATAATGCAAGGGTTGATTAATTATTTCTCCATCAGGCCCGTGGAAGCTAACCTCACGCAAAAGTTCAGACTTGGCCGTTATTTCAACCATTACTCTAGCGAACGAGAGCCGGTCTTGGTTGGCCGAGGTGAAATCAGTCAGGATCGGGGTGCCCACAGCTGACCCAATACGGGCAAGCATGTGTTCGGACCAAAATCTAACATCTAGGTCCGGAAGTGTAATCCAGATAGGAACTTCATTAAGGCAAGTCAAGTTGAGTTCCATACCTTCGTACCATTGTTTGAGAATGATCGGTCTTTGGCCTCCCATCATCCAAGGCCCGCGTTCTAGAATAGAAACCATATCTTCTTCTTTGTCGAAGTGGAATATAAAGAGGCCGTTGTCTTTGCGGAGGATCTTCGGGAGGGTGATGTTGGTCCAGTTGTTGCCCACATATTTTTCCATTGCCTTAAAACTGATTCTTTCTCCCAGTGGAGCTCCAACCAGCGTAAGTTTCCATTTGCTGACCAAATCTGAGATGTCGTCATGTGTGAAATGTATGATGCCATTCTGGATTCCGGGGACGAAGTGGAGCAGAATAGCTTTAGGTCCAGTTTTCCTCTCTTGACCTACGTGCAGGAAGGAGGGGCGGTTTGGAGGAGGGGGTGGGGGGCGATTGAGCTTTGCTGGAGGTGCCAGCAGAGGAAGGTTTGCCGTTTGCACAGGGGGAACCCTTGAATCAGCAAGGCTAGGGTTTGGCAATCCGGGCTGATTTGTTACAGGAGCGGTCGGATTTTGGGGGTTAGAGGGGTCAGGAGAGAGAGGGGGGAAGTTCTCTGGCGTGAGAGTGATTTGGGGCAAATCGGGAGTTTTTGGAGTGTCAGAATCGGAGGGAGGGAAGAGATTTGGCTACGGAATCAATTGGGTTGAGGGTGGTCATGGAGTTGGAGTGGGTGGAGATGGGAACGGAGTTTTTGAGGAGTCGGTTGTTGTTGCTGATGATGAGGTCTACCGGAACCTCCGAGAAGGGGCTGGAGTCGCCATTATCGGAGGAGGGGGAAGTGGGTTTTGGGTCGGTGGGGGGGATCCCGGAGATGGCGGAGGCCTTCAGCGATTTCTTCTTCTTGCGTTTCTGTGAGTTGCTGCGCATTCTGTTGGGGTGGTTTTGCTGTCGGCGGCCGGTGCGGCCCAGGCCGGAGAGAAATCACGGCGTTGGCCTCCAGTAGTTGTTGACCAAGACGTATCACGTATGGTGGACCCGTTTTTTAACTTGAATTTAGCTAGCTATAGGATATATATGTACTATATAATGAGTGTTTTCTGACTGGTGTATATAGAAACTGTCAACTGTGCATTTTAATAACACATACATATATACTCATACTATAAGTTCTTACTATGTCTTTGACATTTAATGAGCTCGAAAATTTTAAATATTTTATATAGTACATATATGAGCTAGGAAGAATCATATGAGAATCATGGGCAATTTTATGTGAACGAGATATATTATAGCATGAACACGTTTTATATATAAAATAAACGAACTCATTGGAAAACAACATAGCCGTTATCTACCAAGTACGATACTAAAGTAAAATTCATGTTATTGTAAGAAATTGTGCCACGGTAATTGTTAAAAAAACTTAAATTTAAGTCAAATTTTTAGGTCATGATCACAACAATTCGTAAGTGGTTTAAGAAAAACTCCTTTCCACTTTACAAAATAAACAAACTACCTTCCCCACTAAACCGCTTTTAAACCCACCACCTCCACTTCTCCCAAATAATCCAGTTAAAAACTATCTATCACAACTACATTCATAATAGAACACTAGATCTCAAAACACCAAATTATTCCTTTGAGCTAGCTAAATCTCATTGAAGTAGGCACAATTCGTATTGAACTTGCTGTCTAGAGTGTTTAATTTTTTTTTCCTTCAAATTCTAGACTCTCTTTAAATTCTTTGTAGTAAATGTAATCTTAGATTATGTGGATCAATTTCTAAGCATCTAAACCCTCTTTAAATGCTTTGAAATAGATATAATTCAAAAATGGTCTTCAGCTTCAATTTGTCATTATCAAAACTGAGGGCGTTGTTTCAATGTTAATGAATGTGAGTTTCTAACACCGACTCAACAATTTCCCCCTTTCTGATGATGACAAACCCATAATAAAATGACAAGTATTTTACTCAATGTGATGCATGCAAGTTCCCCCTGAGTGTGACAACATTGTACATGGACTTCCACTATATGGTTATATAGTTCCTACTTAGCAGATTTTGTGAGATTGTTCCCCCTTAGCAAAGGTCATACTATGATAAATTAAAACAACGCATCTCACACATTTTATCATTCCCCTTTTGTCATCATCGAAAAGGTTAAGAATGAAACATAGAACAAAAATAATAAGAAAACGCGTTCAAACTAAAAATTCATTTTATTACTTAGGAAAACAAGTTGTACAAAAGGGAACTCCAAGGTGAAATACAATTTGGTAAGATGGGGGAAGGGCAACACAGAATGAAGAAGAAAAGAAGGAACTGAGGTTCACTGACGACATCTCTGCAGATGGTGTCACGAGTAAACCTTCTTCTCCACGCAAACCCCGCAAAAGCTCCCGTTTGATCCTCTTTCTCTTCATATGACGTCCACGAGAGTCTTCTTCCAGGCTTAAGCATTTAGCAAACTGATGAATGGCATGGTGTAAGAGTTAATGATCTTAGCGATGAAGCATCCCTTTGGAAGGATTGATTGTGTCGAAGACGTGAGAAAAGAGGGTGTGTGGTATACATTTCTTTCCTTGAAGCTTTTCATAAAAGAGATGTTTCAGAGCAAGAAAAGACACAGAGGCTGTGTTTGAAGACAAGTTCCAGTTTGAGACGAAAGGGTCGATATTTAAGGAGTTTGAACAGTTGTCTTTTTCATTGTGTCCTTGGAAATCGGAAGCAGCTGATGTCTCTTCATCTTCACTGTTTTCGTCTTAAATAAGCTTTGAAACATGGAATCTTTTCCATGATAGGAACTATTGAACAATTGACTAGTTTAGTTATTTTGCATGATAGGAACTAGATAGGAACTCTGCATTTATTTTATCCATCCTATCTAGTTCCTATCATGCAAAACAACTAAACTAGCCAATCATAAGGAAAAGAATAAACATGGACTTGTTTAATTTAAAGTAATCATCCCTAAGAGCATACGAAGGAGCTCGAAGGGACGTCTATCCAATGCTTTGGTGAGAATATCTGCTCTCTGCTCTTTGTTTCTACAGTGTTCCATTATAATATTCCCTTGCTCAACATTCTCACTTAAAAAGTGATGATGAATGTCAATGTGCTTAGTACGCGAGTGATGAATGGAATTTTTGGATATGTTTATGGCACTACTGTTACCACATCTAATAGGAACATGTCCATAAGACATACCGTAATCACTGAGTTGGTACTACAGCCATAAGGCTTGGCAACAACATGATGCAGCGGCCACATATTCTACTTCGGCTGTCGAGAGTGCCATGGAGTTTTGTTTCTTTGATCCCCACGACACGAGGCGCTCTCTTAGGAACTGAGCCATCTAAGATTTGCCCTTCCTATCCACCAAATGACCAACAAAGTTCGCATTTGAATATGCAACAATCTCAAGGGAACTTCTTCATGGGTACCACAAACACAAGTTATCGTTCCCTTTAAGATACCTGAAAATTCTATGCACCTGATTGAGTTTTGATTTTTTCGGATTAGCTTGAAAGCGTGCACATAGGCACACGGAAAACATGATATCTGGCCTACTAGCTGTAATGTAAAGAAGGGAACCGATCATACCTCAATCTGTAGTTCTTTTGGTCCACATCCATACCTTTTTCATCCACATTCAGCTTTGAGTTGGTGGAGATTGGAGTATTGATTGGTCTTGAATTCTCCATCCTATATTTTGCCAGTATTTTCTTTATGTAATTTTTTTGATGTATCTTTTGTTCCCTCCTTGGTCTGAGTGATTTGGAGCTCCAAAAAGAATGTGAGTTCCTCAATCAAGATCATCTCGAATTCTAAACTCATAAGATCTTTTTACTTTTCAACAAGTGAGGGTTAGTGGCACCAAAAACCATATCATCAACACACACTTGAACAATAAGAATGTCATTGGACTCTTTCTTAAGAAATAGGGTCTTGTCAATGGAACCACGAAGGTATCCATGTGACAAGAGAAACTTTGCTAAATTGTCATACTAAGCTCTTAGGGCCTGTTTGAGTCCATATAAGGCCCGTTGAAGAATTAGATGTGATCTTCAAAGTTCCCATCTTCAAAACCTGGTAGTTGAGCCACATATACTTATTCCTTTAAATCCACATTAAGGAAGGCAGTCTTCACGTCCATTTGATAAAGCATGAATCCCTTGTGAGCTGCAAAGGCTATTCGGAGTCCGCTCGCTTTGATCCTTTCCACAGGAGCGAAGGTCCCATCATAGTTGATTCCTTGTTCCTAGTTGTACCCTTGAGCTACTAGCCTTGCCTTGTGCCTGGAAACTGCCCCTGTATCATCCAGCTTGTTGCGGAACACCCACCGAGTCCCTATCACATTCTTTCCTTTAGGGAGAGGAACAAGTTTCCATACTTGGTTCCTTTTAACCTAGTGGAGTTCCTCTTGCATTGCAAAAATCCAATCCGGATCTTTAAGCACTTCTTTGATGTTCCTTGGTTCCACCATGGAGACAAAGGCGTTGAATGGGCATAAATGTTGAAGTGAGGATCGAGTCTTTACGCCTTGGTCAAGAGGAGAGATAATATTCCTTGGATTGATGTTGGTGACATCAGTGTCCTCCTCTTGTTCCCTATCATCATTGTCATTGCAATCTTCTTGCAAATCCTCATCTTCATGGAGGTCTTCAACTGTTTCTTCATTTTAAGGTTCTTCATTCTCAACATTGGGCATGTTACCTCTATGTTCCCCTTGTGAGCTTGACTCGGGAATATCTTCTGGTTGAGGAATTAGGGAACCAACTTGTGAGGTGTCAAGTGATTCATCAAGTGATGGGAAATCAACGGACTCTTGAACTTCTCTGGTTTGAGAGTCGTTGTTTCCTTGAAGATAACGACGTGTTCCTTTCCTTTGTAATATCTGCTAAATTCTAAATATAATAAATATTCAAATAATTTTTTTCTCTAGAATAGAGAATTTAATTATTATTTTTATTTTCATAATTTAATATTAAAAATTTATAAAGGCATAGTTTAATGACAAAAAAAATTTAATTAATTGAGATTAAATAAATATTTCGAAATTTAATTCAACTAAATTTATAATTCAAATAAAAATAAAAGGGAAGGACTAAAAATAAAGATGCGAGAGGGAGACTCGAACTCATGACCTTTTGCATCTTCCGAACAAACACACTCCCTTTTCCGCTATGCTATGGTAATTTATCTACCCATTAAAGACTCCTTATTCTTTTATTCCCTTATTTCCTTCTTCTTCCCAAATTGAACAAATCAGACTTCTGATTCAATTGACGTTCAACTTAACAAATGCATGTCCATTTCCTTCTCCAATTGCCATGGTTGCTTCCCTTGCTCACCAAAACCACCATCCCCCTTTGTCATCCATCAACTAACACAATCCCACCCAATCACCATTAAGCTTCCCCTCCATGGTTGGTCCATTCCAATGGTGGTGGATCAAGAGAGGCCTCAAATTTCACTATAAAAGGGCTAAAACTCCATAGAAAATTCACACAATAAATCCTCTCATCTTTCTCTTACAAATTCACTCCCATTAAAGTTGAATTTCAGCCCCTAAATTAATTGTTTAAATGCTAATTTTTCCATTAAAAAAATCCCCAAACCCTATTCCTTGGTTGCCTTGCCCCGCCGGACCACCAGCCGAGCCGCCCACCATCGCGCGCAGCCGCCGTTTCCACCAGGGAGCTGCCACGCCGGTGCCCTGCTGTTGCTCGCCTCCATCGTCGTTCTTGTCTTGAAGTTCTCCCTCTGGTTTGTACGTAGAAAGGAAGAAGGAAGTAGTGGGCTTGTTCTTGTGGGTTATTTTGAGCTACTGTTGGGATGAATTTTAGGCCTATATGTCTAAAATAAACCCATTAGAATTTAATTAAGCGAAAAAGAGAAGGAGAAGCCAAAGATCTGCCCATCTCGTTTTGCATGCCATTCCCGTCCCGTTTTCGCTCGGTATAATTTCCCGACTTATATTTTAATTATAACTATTTATAAAATATTTTTAACATTTATATGATATTTATTTAATTAAATTGAATAAAAGTAACATGCATGTGAAGTCATAAAAGGAAATAAATTTGGAAAGACATTAAGGCTTCGTTCGGAAAATCGGTACTTATCGGTGTTGATCCTGATGTTGATGTTGATGCTGATACTTATGGTTGTTGATGTTGATCGTGGATGCTGATATGAGATACTGATATGAGTTGTTTATTTTCCAAATAATCCGGAATGTGTTCGGTAAACTCAATTGCTGATATTTTAAGCAAGAGGTATATAATTACTAAAAATGGCATAATGAAGGGTAAAAAATAAAAAATAAAATTTAATTGGGAAATCACGTGGGTCTCGCTTACTTATATTTTGGTAGAAAAGTTAGCTTATTTGACATAAGGTTGGGGGTGCTGATTATTTTTTCAGCAGATAAGGATCGGATATAAGTAACTTATTTCAAATAAGCAAATTTTGTCGAACACATAAAACGAAGCTTATTTTTTCCATATAAGTAATTGGGTACTTATAAGTATCCAGATAAGCGTTGCCGAACGGAGCCTAAATAAATTCCAATAAATTATAAGAATAATATAGATGATTTTTTAAGTATGAAGATTCTGATTTTTAAAAAATATATTAACTTGGTCGTGTTTTTATTTCAATGATTAAAGAACTAGAGTAAGATATAAGGATCTATTTAAAGAAGACTCTATTAAAAAGAAAATATACTTGCATGTCTTTTAAAAAGCATATGATATACTTAAAAATATATTGATAAGATGTGTTAGTCATAAGATATATTTTATGATTAAAATATGGAATTAAAAAATATATGGGAAGAAGGTTAAAAATATATTATGATAAGGGCTTAATGGACTTTTATACCATAAGAATACTTTTATAACCAATATGGAATCAAAATTGTATGGGAAATATATTTTAATGAACTTTATTATTTTACCACCTTGCATGCCTTGAATAAAGACTCACTTAATATAATAAGAATATATTAATTTGATTATAAATCAAATAAAAATGGTATAATTATTTTAATTGAATGTTAACCATAGATTAATTAATGTTTAACAATATAAATAAGAGTATGTCTTGACTTTCGAAACCTTATAATACTTGATATAATATAAATATATTTTTAAAGAATACTTGAGATATTACAAGTAAGAAATAATAATAAAGAATATTATTATTTTACCACCCCCAGCTAAATTATTAATTATAATAATTTAGTTTATAAACTCTCTTATAAAAAGGAATATAAGGGGAAATAAAACCTTAGAAGAGTTAAGGATTTTATTAAAAAATTCGCTCGTAATCTCTCGTGTCGCTAGGTCGAAGTCTCAAATCCGACTAAGTCATCGAATTCTGTTTCGTTCAAAATTTCTTGATGAAATTTCTCCTTATAGCCTTGATAATTCGTTTCGTGAAATTTCTCGATGTTGGGAACAACTTGTTTTCTAATAATAAACGAATCTAGGAATATCGATTGTTAGTAATAATGACCCAATTGTTATCGTTATCACGCTATTTAATATTCGATAGGACTATTACGCTAGTCTTGTTTGTGTGACCTCGCTTGTTTAAGATCTCTTTTCGAGATCGGTATGGATTAGATGAGGGGTGCGGGATTAACCCGACACATCTATATAACCTACTATGTCGTATGGCATCACGCCTAAATTCCGCGACTTTAAGGAGCATCATCCACTATCTGCTCCTGCTCGGAGGAGGGAGGTGCGCACCCTAACTAGGTGCCGGAACTTCGGTTCCCTTAAGTGGACCCGACCCTTTCATGGCCCCCCACACTCTTAAAAATCATTAACGTAAGTGAAAGTTTTCATCACGATACAAAATAAGTGCCAAAGCACAATTAAAAGAAACCAAAACCGGGTCGGAGTAGTACAACGTGGAAAGACCGCCCGACTCCCGGTTCTTGAAAAGATCTTCTTTCCAATCTGAATGCTTATATGGGCTTGTCTAAGGTGGGTGGGTACTTAAGCGCCTTTGGACAACCTCCCCTATCTGGAGCACCGAATAAGATAAGGTTGGTTGTGGTCCGACAAGGGCGCGGGAGGTTTTTAAAACTTGTATCAATTAATAACGTTCCCTAGGGGTGGGCACAGTCGGTTAACCGGACATCGGTTAACCAAATCTTCGGTTAGTAAATTTCAATAACTATAACCGTACCGTTTATTATCGGTTAACCATGAAACTCGGTACGGTTTATCGATTAACTGACTTGTTTTATTTTTTATTTTTTTAATAAAAAATCAGATTTTACAAAAATTACCTTATTTTTCAATAAATAAACTTAAATTTTAAATTAAATATAAAATACGAATAATTATCTAAAATACAAACAAAATACAAACCAATGAAATATCTAAAACAACTTGCCAAAGTGCGAAGTGAAGCATATATGCCACTGGAAGTCTGAAACCAATCCAACAAAGACTTTCAATTCACAAAACACCAATCAAGTTCAACACCAAGCAATAGTTGAATTCTCACTCAACAGTCAACATAATTACATCAATTACAGCAAATGAAAAATAGCATGATAGTAGTAGTAGTTATCATCCTAATAAATTCACAACTTAAAAAATATAGCAAAGGTCACAACTCATAACTAACAAACTGGAAGTGAACGCACCAATATTATTTCACCAATGTTTTTTTCATTTACTCAGTCAGTTTATTTGCTTTGAGACTCTAGTATTAAAAAAAATTAAACTATGAACAAAATTTATAATAACTAGTTTATTATTTGTTAAAATACATTTATTTTTAACTAAAACTAATTGGATATATAATTCTCTTTTTAAAAACATATAATATATAGTAAAAATATTATCGGTTCATCGGTTAACCGCCTGTAAAGATATTGATAACTGTATCTGAACCGTTGAATCGTTAAAAGTATCGGAGGGTTAACCGTAACCGGTTTTAAAAAAATTTCGGTTCGGTTAACCGTAAAAAGTGATCGGTTTTCCGGTTTTTCGATTCGGTTTTTCGGTTACGGTTTTTTTTGCCCAGCCCTAACGTTCTCAACATATCTTCTACTCTAAGAAGTCTACAATCTAGTACGTAGTTCTTCTCTCGATTATCGAGTTATCTCATCTCGAGATATACTCCGTTCCGTTCCGATAAAGCTCCACATAAAGTTCCATATCTAAAAATACATTCCGATCACATCTCTCGAATATTATAAATTACCATAATACCCTTGAGAATTTCCATTCTCACTTGCTTAGTCTCCTTAGACTAATTCCACTATTTTCGCATTTTTGCCTGGTATTTCTCGCCTTTCGCGACAAATGCCAAACTCTAGGAAGTTCACACCGAAGCTTTGAAGACAAAGTCTGGAAGGAACGAGAAGCGTTATGCAAGGATAGAAGGTCAAGGAAAGACGACGTGCGGAAGGAAGAAATTTTCATAAGAGCAAAGCATTCCGAAGATAGTGCACTAGCTCTTCTATTTTAACCAAGCAAATCATCATCATATATATGAGTTGTTCTGGAGAAACACACTTGTATTTTTAAATACATCTTTTTAACCCTTTTTAAATGGGCTTTACTTTCCGCTGCTACATCATTTGTAAAACGACTCTCAATGTAATGAACGAAAGTTCTTATCAATGAATAAAATTCTGTTTTTAGTCAATTTTATCTTTAATTACATTTAATTAAATTATTTAAAGCCTTGGCTAACTTTGGACGGTAAAATCCGAGGTCACTAGCGGTAATACCCAGTGTTGCAAAATAGGGGTGTTACATCCTTGGCTCATCGTCATCATCGTCATCTTCTTCTTCGTTCATGGGAAGCTGGAAGAGAGTTCCCACCTTTTGCACCTCAGTTCCCGTTTTGGATTATTCTTCCTTGAATATCACGTGAATGATTTCCTCTATTTTCTCAGTTCTCTTGTTATACATCCTACAAATCTTGTTGTGTGGTGAGTAACCTAAGAAGATCCCTTCATCACTTCTAGCATTGAACATACCCAAGTTGTCTTTCTCATTGTTGTGTACAAAGCATTTGCATCCAAAGACTCTCAAATGGGAAATGTTGGGCTTCCATCCTCTGATCAACTCATAAGCAGTCTTCTTGATCATAGGACGGACCATGGCTCTGTTGAGAATGTAAGTTGTTGTAGAGATTGCCTCTGCCCAACAGCTCTAGGGAACTCCACTCTCAATCATCATTGTTCTGGCCATTTCTTTCAAAGTTTAATTGTTCCTTTCCACCACAACTTCATTTTGTTGTGGCATACGTGGTGCTAAAAAGTTGTGCTATACTTCATTCTTATCACAATATTGTATGAACTCTGAGTTCTTGAACTCAGTTACATGATCAGATCTTAGAGTAATAAGCTTCAGTCTCGAGCTCACCTCGACTCTCTTCATGAATGCCTCAAACTTCCTAATTGTATCTACTTTAGCCACAAGGAAAATAACCCAAGTGAATCTAGAAGTGGCCTTTTATGAGAGTAATACAATGGCTAAAAGGATCTTTGATCTGATTCAAATAGATCTCTAGGGAGCATACAGGGTTCCTAGTATTTTTGGAGCAAAATATTTTGTCACTATAGTTGAAGATCACAATAGGATCACTTGGACCTTTTTACTCAAAAACAAAACTGAAGTATACAAGTGTTTGACGAACTTCCTTGCTTATGTGGAGACTCAATTTAGCACACTTGTAAGGTGTAAGAGAAGTACCAATGGGATAGAAATCATAC
This sequence comes from Fallopia convolvulus, assembly GCA_964016875.1. Lineage (NCBI taxonomy): Eukaryota > Viridiplantae > Streptophyta > Magnoliopsida > Caryophyllales > Polygonaceae > Fallopia > Fallopia convolvulus. The sequence continues at coordinate 9,276,500 of OZ024723.1, forward strand.
AAACAAAATGCACAAAATTGCTAATATCAAATGGTAATTCACCAGAGAAGTGTACCTTACACATTATAATAGAATGAGAGAGTGAAAATGAAGCATTGACACCTCCTTGAGATAGCAAGAGCCATCAGGCTACACTCAGGACTGCCTCTTAAATTCTAGGGAGATTGCATTCTTTCAGCAACCCACATCATTAATAAACCGCATAGTTAGTAATGATATCTATTTATCTATAGAGTAAATTTGTATTTTTTGTCATTCAATGCCATAATTATGATTAAAATTTTAGATTTTTTTATTGCATAGTTAATATTATATATTAGAAGTAAATGAAAATAATCTTATTAATTACATTCTCTTTGAAAAGTTAATTATGAAAACAATATATCGCTTAGTTAATAATCTTAAAAGTTTTTTTACATAAACAATATTTGTATAAAATAAACAACAAATTTATTATACACAAAATATATTTAATATGGTATTTTATTGGAATATTACATCATAGTAGTTTTGTCTTCCACACTTGATATCATCCTTATATTTTTACAATTCAAAGTAAAATTCATAATAATAAAATAGCATAACACTAATTGAATGTGAATTGTAAATGCATGTGATACTTATATGTAAGAAAATATATACAACTTCAAAGACTTCATTGATGGAATATAATATTTGAAAAAAATTAAATACATAAACATGCACTACAAAAAAACACAGATTTAGCGACCATATTTATGGTCGATAAATAAAAAATCAGGTCGCTAAATCGATAAATCGTAGTCGCTAACCAAGTGGCGACCATATGGTCGCCGTAATTAGAGACCATGGTGACCATATGGTCGCTACTTTTGGCGACCATATGGTCGCTACTTTTAGCGACCATGTGGTCACCATATAGCGACCATGGTCGCCAATACTATGGCGACCACAGCGACCACTTGGTCACCATAATTAACGACCATTTGGTTGCTACTAGTCGTCACTGTCGCCGCACCATAGCGACCATTTGGTCGCTATTTAGCGACCAAATGGTCCTTAAAATCAATAAAAGGACGCACGGCCCTGGCTTTTGACTGAACGTAAGCACACGATCGTGCGCTTTGGAGTGCATGATCGTGTTTGCAATTAGCGACCACTTGGTCGCAAATATTTACTTAATTAAAAAACAATAATTACGAATTAATTTAAATAATTCACATTAATTTATATAAATTTAAATAATTTACAATATTTTATAATATTTACAAAAAAATCCTAATCTAGCCGGCTTTGCCGGGACCGTCCGCGTCCGGCTCATTCCCGTCGGGACCGGGCTGGCAGTACCCACTGGTTTGTTGGTCGAAGCCTCCACTTCGCATACGTTGCATGAACGCCTCGACCACGAGCATCCTACTTTGTAGGTCCTCCACGGTTTGCGTAAGCGCGACATTTTACTGTGTCAATTCCGCCACCCGAGGAGCTTATCGACACGGCGTTGTCAATCGCTTGCAGTAAAAATCGGAAGCGACGTTGCCAAGGCCGAAGACGGTGCCTCTCGTGTCCACCTCTCCAGGGGCCGTCAGATAGGCATCGCACTCGTCCTAAAAGGAGGACAGTGGCCAAGTCCAAGGACCAATGGGAGAGGATCTCTTGGGCCCGCGCTTAAAAAAATGTAAATACTATAAATAAAAATAAAAATATACGAAATTAAATAAGACATGAGATAATTAAAACTTACAGCGATCATGGCGGACCGCTCGTCTATAAAATGTCGGTCGACGCCCTACGCATTTGTCTCGATGAGAAGCTCGAGACGCGTAATGCGGCGACCCCGTTGTACTTCCTACGAAATTCATCAAGCGTGTTACAAACTATTCGACGCATGGTATCGAGGTGGGATTCGAACTACTACTCTGGTTCGCCGGATTGGCATTTCAGATTTGCTTCTAGCGTGCACACTTGACCTTGAACGCGTCCGTGTTCCAATGCGTCGTCTTCCAGTTCTCTCAAGTGCCGGACTGGATGAAATTCGGCTTCGTCCCGCCCCGACGGTGCTTTTCAACCAAGTCGTCATAACGCTTCTTGACGATCTTCTCCCACAGCAATCGGACCGTCTCGACGTCCATACCCGGCTGGGAGTGATCCATCGGATGTGTGTCTAGTTAAATCTAAAAAAACAATTAATTAAATATATTAATTAATAAATACGGAGTTTCTAAAACTAAATGCAAATTAAATTAAATTTACCCTCCAAGACTCAAACCAACGTGTCTTCGATGTGGCGGAGGCAAAGTCGAACTACGACGCCTTATCGTACGGTTGGTTGCATATGATGTGTGTCGACCACCTCGACACCATGCCCGACGGCTCAAAGCCGTGAGATTTCGAAACACGTGTAACATATTTTAAGGTAATATAAGAATAAAAAACAAGCAACAAGTTCATGTTGTACGTACCACCAACTGACGATGGAAAGGTTCCATATGCGATTAGGATCGAGCCCTCGGCTCGATCCCTACGAGGACGGGGGTGTAGGGCCCTGGACTCCTCCGCTTGGATATCGTCTCCTTTGTAATAGGATGACGGGCTCGTCGTCAACGGACAAGCGTGGTGTGTTCGTGTGGGTCGCCTCGGACGAGTTCTCCTCGTCCAGTATCTCGGACGAGTTCTCCTCGTCTGGTATCTCAGATGAGCCCGACTTGTCCACGTCGACGTCCTCCGGTTACAACAACAACAACAACAACAACAACAACAACAACAACAACAACAACAACAACAACAACAACAACAACAACAACAACAACAACAACAACAACAACAACAACAACAACAACAGCAACAACAACAGCAACATCAGCAACAACAGCAGCAACATCAGCAACAACAGCAGCAACAGCAACAACAACAGCAGCAACAACAACAACAACAACAACAGCAACAGCAACAGCAACAACAATAGCAACAACAACAGCAGCAACAGCAACAGCAACAGCAACAACAACAACAGCAACAACAACAACAACAGCAACAGCAACAGCAACAGCAACAGCAACAACAACAACAACAACAACAACAACAACAACAACAACAACAACAACAACAACAACAACAACAACAACAACAACAACAACAACAACAACAACAACAACAACAACAAATCCTTCAAACAAATTTCCCGTGGAGCCCATCAATTCAACATTTATCAACCAATTCCACATTTTTTTTCAAACCCTATCAATTAATATCCAAAATTGAACAAAGTCATAACGGGATAGGGGTTGTACCTCAAATGGGAGGAAGTGAGAGGTGGGTGCTGCGGTGGCGAGGGCGGCGAGAACTCATGGAGGCGAGAACTGGTGGCGGCGGCAGCCCGACGAAAGAAAGGGAGGCCGGAGAGAATCTTGCGCGAGAGATAGTGAGGTGGAGGAGGAGTGTGTGCGAGGTGGAGGGAGGTGGCGCGGCGCCGGCTCGACGGTAGACGTCGTAGGAGGAGGTGGAGGGACGGAGAGCGACAGGCGAGGAGGACGACCCGAGCGAGGCCCGAGAGGGGCGGACGAAGAGGAGGACGAGGACGAGGGAGGGCCGAAGAGGAGGACAAGGACGAGGCGGGTTTGCTGAGAGAGAGAATCGGGAAAATCGTAGGGAAGAGAATGGCCCTTCTTATTTAGGGTTAGCGACCATATGGTCGCGAAGTTTAAGTGATAATGGAAGTGGGCCATGTACAAAAATTAGCGACCATATGGTCGTTACTTAGTGACCATATGGTCGCCTTTTGGGTTAGCGACCATATGGTTGCTAACCCAAAATTTGGAATAAGCGTCGAAATTTCAGATTTCCCCTCAATTATTTCAGAATTCGCGCCTTAAATTTCGTTTTAGCGACCATATGGTCGTTATATAGCGACTATATGGTTGTCAAAATGAAATAAAATTTAATTATGCGCTACAAAAACTCAATTACGATATAAAATTTTCATGTTGGCGACCATATGGTCGCTATTTAGCGACCATATGGTCGCGAAAATCGATAAAAGGGCGCACGACCCTAGCCTTTGACTGAACGTAGGCGCACGATCGTGCTCTAGATGTGCACGATATGTCGCTAAGTTGCGACCATGTGGTCACCACTACTAGCGACCATATGCTCGCCACAGACAGTATATGTAAACAAACACTCTCCACACGCCCAATTGCTATGCTATATGAATTTAACAATTATATAACACAATCTCTTATAATTATATAAATGGAAACATTCTGGCAACAATACTTGCTTCTTTACCGAGGACTCAAATGGGACAAAACGAACAAGTTCATTGCTTCCACACAACCAAGTTACAAACAACTTCATTACAGCTTACGAATAACACTTGCTTCTTGTAAAGCAAAAACATCAACAAACAACTTACTGAATTACAAAATGACAAACATCAGTCCTAATCTCATCTCCTTCGAGCATTCGAAGCTGCACAACCGTTTCGTTGGCCTTAATGCAGTGTGTGATGTCTTCGCCGTTCAAGAAAAAAGGGCAAAATCCCGGTGGTGCTCCCTTGCAAGATGACCTCCAACCAACGATCTCAACTCTTAATGCGCGGGTCTGGTGCTCCATTCCGTTCTGTTCTCCTTATCCCCACGCAAATGCACGATTGAGAAATGGATGAGTTCTGGAGCAAGGGCGATCGTGCGCCTGGAACACGCTCTCCTTTGAGTCATTGATTGGATGAATTGGACATGGAAGCTTTAGGTGAGGGTTTGATGTTGGAGTTGGAGATGAAGATGGAAGATTAATGCATGTGAGGGTTTGATGTTGGAATTAGAGATGAAGTCTCCTTTTATGGTTGGAAATGGATGACCACTTGTGATGTGCATGCAGGACTCTTGTCATCAATCTAGTAAATGATAATAGTGTCATCAGAATAGTGTCATCCGAATAGTTTTATCAGCATAGTAATAGAAAATAGGTAATCGGAATAGTAAATGATAATACTGTTATCAGAAAAGTCAATGACAATACAATAATAGTATCTTGATTACCTATCTTCCTCATCTGTATTTGTCTCAGTCTCAAACTCCCCCTCAGGCGTTTCACTAGACGTCTCTGCTTGTTCCTCAACGACATGATCTTCTCCGTTTGGTTCATTTAGCGGACCAAGTGGATTATTATCTTGTGTGTTGTCGATAACTCGTGGAAGGGAAGAATCATGTTGAAATGCCTCTTCAACGGCAACGCCCCGTGAACCACTCTCATGAGGGTCTACGCACGTACCTTCATCGGGCCACACACGTGACTTCACTTTACAAACCGCTATCCATTCAGCATTTGCACACCTCATCTTAGGGTAATCGAGGAAATAAACTTGAGTGGCTTGATGTGCTAAAATGTAACGATCTTTTGTTCTTAACATTTTATGTCTATGAACATCGACAAGCTTTAGGTGAGGGTGAATGCGTGTTCCTCCACGACTTCTAGTGTCAAACCACGAACAATTAGAGACAATAGGGCACTTGACGGTTGGAGATATGTAATCCAGCTCAATGATTTCCTCTAGCACACCATAGAAGTCCTCCTCTTCAGTGTCGAAGCTTTGTCCTAGAACACAAACTCCACAACCGTTAGTAGCCATGGTTGATGTGTGTGCCCTCGTGTGGAATCGGTAACCATTTACAAAATAACCAGGATATGTCCTCACTTTTTATAGGGTCCACGAGCTAGTGTTGCAATGTTAGGATCTGTAATTGCCGGACTGTCAGCCTACATGTGGATCGAGAAAACATTAACCGTCAAAAACAATTTGAAATTAAATTGAAATTAATTTAGGAAATCCTTGCATGGGAGTAGAACCAGAGGCGAAAGTGTCTTTCCAAAATGTTTTACTCTTCAGCATCGGTTATTGTAGGATTTGACAGCCGCACGAAGTTTGTCAAATAATATCTACCAAAGAGTAATTGAATCAAGTACGTACTTATATTCAGACCCTATTTTATTCAAATCAACATATATAATATTAATTAGTTGAGATTATAGAAACTTACACAATATAGGGTTCCACTTTGACGCAGTTCATGAGTATGTAAGTTTGGATCACATGAAATTCATCATTTGTGAGCACACAACCACTTGATTTACCACCCAAGGTTCGACCAGTTGTTGTGAAAATAGACAAATCGTCCGGACCAACCCCAACTGAAAGTGTGCAACTCACGTTGTGAGCTAAAATAATACGAGCAAAATGTGGACGTCTCCATAACGAGATAGGCACTACAAATTGACCCCTCAACGTGGGCTTTATTGCCAACTTTTCCCTTGATAGGCTATTTTCCTATACTGCAAGTATACGGTTCGATTGTAGTATCAAGGTGTCGAACTCAGGGAACTTTGTAGTATTGATTATAGCTCGATCCAGTAGACTAAGCCAAAGATAAGAGAAGAAGAGTTGCAATTGTATTCAGAAATAACTAAAATAAAAAATAAGAAGTAACTATCGATGGAGAAAAGCATTCCAAGATCAGTATTCCCACAATGATTTTTCAGTATATTACTAGTGATATTTATTTGGATTTCAATTCGAATGTTGTTTGAAGGACTAACTATCTCAAAAGTCAACATTAACTCTTTTTAGACGATTAATGCATGTACCAAGACTCGACTAGAAGTCACTCTCGCACAAAGCAAGTCTTATTTAGGTCCTTTAAGTTCTTTAGAGATCATTGAATCAATAGAAATAACATCCGCTCGCTCTCGCGCTCTGTTAAGACTATTCAATTAATAATTTCTAGGATAGGTTAAGTTCCACATGTGAATTAAGTCACTCTCGCAAAAATAATTCAACAAGTTCAAACCTAGGGATCTAGCATGAATTAACAAATTGTGAATTCAATTCAATCAACCTCTTGTTATTCTTATCTCCTCTCGGTATCTAATCATAACAATATTCCTAATTCAAGTAGATTAAGTCATTAAGCATCCTAGAATGAATCAAACAACAATTCAAATCTCAACTTAACCAAACATCACCCTTAGATCTACCTACTCATTCATTGGGTTCACCCTTCCTTGGAATAGAGAAATTAGCTAGACATAGTATGAAGAGAAGAGAAATCCAAATCAAAGATAAAATACCGATTGTCTTTTCAAAAGATCTAAATCCAACTCCAATCAAGTCTTGCAAAATCCACAGTTCTCCACTCTAGGATTCTTGAGAGAGTTTTCAATAGAATAAAACCTAATAATCTCCAAACCTAATCTCTAAGTATTTATATTACACCCTAGAAGCAAGATAGAAAAAGGCCCGAAATAAAAATAAGGAGACTCGCAGAAGAGAACTCGCGAAAAAGACGCGCCTCGGTCCGAAACTCGATCGAGTTTCAAACCGAGTTTTGTAACCCTCGGTCCAGGTCTCGGTCGTGACTTGGACCGAGTTTCTCACTGGTGCAATGCTTTAATCACAATCTTGGACGAGGCTTCTCTCGTGCCTTCCATTGAGCTTTTGTCCATCTTCTCTTTAACTCCTTGCATCCGCTTGACTCCTAGCCATTTTCTTTCGGGTTGCTTCAATCACCCTTGTCCTTGTTATTGCTTAAACTCCTTGAATCCACCTCCAAATGATCCTGAAAAGGAACAAAGCGAGAGTAGAAACCGAAACTACAAACTCTACAAAAAAGAAAACAAAACCAAAAGAAAAGAAAATAAAAACAACTAAACTAATGGAAATAAACATACTTTAACCTAGCCTAAATGCATGTTATCAGCCCTTCATCCTTTTTAGGAACCTACAATATACATTGAAGATCATTTCTTATACAAGTTATTTAGATAAAACCAAAATTGTACAACTGCATATAATTTTACACACCGTTCTTCTAGATACATCCATTTATAATTGACATGGCCACAAAGTGAAGCTTCCCTGGCAGATGATTAGGCAAGTGCTCCATTGAATCAAATAACGCGGGGGGAAGATACGCTCCAGCCTGCACAAAATTATTGGTATTTCCTTGTGCAACTGCATAACCACCTCAGGCTTAATCTTGTAACACGTCAGGTCCCTAAAGAACGTACTTAGCTGAGCAATTGGCTCCCAAACTTTGTCATCAAGAAATGCTCAAAAAGCAACATGCATCAACCTTTGCATGAACACATGACAATCATGGCTCTTCATCCCAAAAAGTCTAAGCTTGTGCAAGTCAATACAGCGGCTCAAGTTGGACACGTAGCCATTCGGGAATTTTACGTATCTCAACCACTCTAGAAGCAATTGTTTTTCATGACGATCTAGTGCATAGCAAGCCTTTGGGTACCTATTGTCCTCCTCGTCGGGTTCCAACTCTGGATGCTTGCACAATTCCTTTTTATCCTTTCTGGCCGACCACTTGTCTTTCCACTTCCCTGGAACATCGAGAATGGTGAAGAAAATATTATTGAAGACATTCTTTTCAATGTGCATGACATCTAAATTATGTCTTACCAGCATAAGGTAGGTCCCGGAAAATGCTTTTCTTCTTCCAACCAGAACCTCTACTGACCGTGGCATTGTGCTCCTCAACTCCCACTTTAGTTATCTTCATCAACCGCATATTGTTTATCTGGTCTAATATCTCGTATCCGTCACGGAGTACCGGGGGACCACGACGATGATCATGTTCTGTAAACCTTCTAACCTTCTTGAAATCGGTCTTATTGTTTCGAAAGCGATGATCATGCTCTGTAAACCTCCTGTGACAATCGAACCAGCACATTTTGTGTCCATGTGTTAGATAAAATGCATCGGTGTCCTCCATGCAATAAAGACACGCGTATTTCCCAAAAGTGCTCCAGCCAACACAAACATATATTTTGTATAACACATTAAATTTCACAAATAATATGTGCATGATTATATATAATAGTTTCAAATCAATTACGCATATGTAAAAAAACATAACTGACAACATCTAATATGTCGGGAAGTCACTAATAGTCCATATTACAGCTGCACACAAGACAAAATTCTGCTTCCTCCAAGAATCGTATGTGTACACCCCATTAAGCCACAAATTCTTCAGCTCACCTATCAACGGCTGCAAGTAGACATCCAACTTTTGCTTCGAACTCTTCGGTCCAAGTACAATAACCGTCAAAAGCATAACCTCTTCTCGCATACACATCAACGGCGGAAGGTTGTAGCGTGTGAGAATCACAGGCCAACATGGCGCCCAGACGCCCCGAACGGATTGAAACCATCCGTGCACAAGCCTGGTCTCACATTTCGTGTTTCTGCTGCAAAATCTGGCCACATAGCATTGAAGTGCCTCCATGCCTCTGCATCTGATGGAAGTCTCATCACCCCATCTTGTACGTGCTCTGCATGCCATCTCATGTGTTCGGCAGTCACCACCGATGCCTACAACCTCTGCAACCGTGGAGTTATTGGCAAGTAAAACATACGAGAATAGGGAATGAGGTTTGACTTGTCTTGCCTCCATCTAGGATAGTCACATATCTTGCATGTCGCGTATTCTGCGTCTGCACCCAAATATATCATGCAAGAGTTTGGGCAACAATCAATGACCTCGTACGGAAGACCGAGACCCTCAACTAGTTTTTTCGTGTCGTAAAACGTGACTGGTAATGTTGTCTCCGGGTGAGAAACACGTCCGGAGAAATCTGAGATCATGTCATATCTGCGCTCCATCATCCTTAGCTTAGACTTTAGGCTAAGTAGCTCAGTCGCCGCCTCCAACTGGGTGATATCACATCCAGGCCACAATGGCCTATTTGCGGCCGACAACATGCCGTACATATGTTGTGCATCAGGATTAGGCGCTTCATTATAATATTTCTCCCATTGCTCATGCCTTATATCCTCATTCTGCACGGGATCCTCAATAGTGTAATGACTTCGGGCATTAAAACCATCATATACCATCTGTTCCATTCGATTGTCATTCCCACGATATACTGATGGTGCTGGATCAGTACTGCTACAACCTTCATGCTGTCTAGACTCGGCCAACAATGCGGCGAACATTTCATCTGTCTCCCCGTGCGAAACCCAATGGTAATAGTTAGGAACAAAACCTTCTTTAACAAGGTGATAATGCACATCATCTACAGAAATCAGTTTCTTATTCTTGCACCTCTGACACGGACACCTTAATTCGAATGGGTCATAGGTCGGCATAGATTTGCAGAAGTCGAGAAATTGCTTAACGCCAACTAAAAACTTGTTGTTCAAAAATCCATTTATATGTTGCCCGCCAAAACATCTTATCCATGTCAAGGACCATTTGTGGTCGCTGGAGTGCTGGAGACCACATGGTCGCTACATTTAGCGACCAAATGGTCGCGGATTTGGGTTCCATAAATCGCGACCTTATATCGCAATTTATAGCGACCATGTGGTCGCCGATGGCTGGCGGAAAAATTGCCCGCGCATTTATTGCGACTATATATGATCGGCGACCACGTGGACGCCCTCATTAGCGACCACGTGGTCGCTAATTTGTTTTTTTTCCCCGTTTTGACGTCCATATTAGCGACCATTGGCGTCTATATGCATGGTCGCGAAGTAGCGACCATATTATGTGGTCGCTTAATCTGCAGAATGGTATAGTGATGTAAAAAAGACTTCAGACAAAATTATTAACCCGTGCAAATGCACGGACATATACTTATAGTACTTCTAGTATTTTTGAAAAATAATTAAAGATGTATAATTTGTGTTCCTCTAACCTGCTTTCAAGATCAAATGAATTAAACTTGAGACATAAATAATACTTTTCTGTATATCCAATGTTACCATACTCCTTACATGAAATTTCAATTTAAAAAAGTACGTTCTCAAAAAAAAAAAAATCAAACAATTAATAATATGTAAGACGAGTCTAAACCTCACAAATGATGCATCTGGAGTTTCATTAATTTTTTTATATATTACAATACGTACACTCAACATTATAACACCTTATACCATATCTTCACTTATATATATATATATATATATATATATATATATATATATATATAATACATAAAAGAGTATCCTTTTGACCACTTAACTTCCCTTTCCACTCTCATGCGGTTCAACTAATTAACTAGTATCCAATCTACAAAGTCTTCAGCGAGTTTAAAAAAAACACTTCTCCATCTTTTGTTAACAAACAAAATCCCAATCGCTCCCCAAAAACCAGCTACAAAGCCTATTGGCATGGCAATAAAGAACCACCTATTTTCCTGCTCATCTCCAGCATCATAATCTATAACCGAGTGTGTTGGGCTTTTCGCTGATTTTCCACCATCGCAATTTTTTGGCAATGGGTCTCCACATAAGCCCGAGTTTCCTGCATATATGGATGGATCATTGAGCGTTTGTAGTTGGTTGCCTGTTGGAATCATTCCATGGAGATAGTTGTATGACAAGTTTAGGTGCTCCAAAGTGTTTATAAGGGACATGCTTTTTGGGATTGTTCCAGATAGATGGTTATTTGATAGGTCAAGGGATTCTAAGGATTTCATTTCACCTATCATTTTGGGGATTGGTCCACTTAGATGGTTGTATGACAAGTTTAGGCCAAGCAAAGAGTGTAAATTTGTGAGCTCCCATGGGATGCTACCAACTAGGTTGTTACATGAGAGATCCATGTTTACAAATAGTCCAAGGTTTGTAGTATACTCTAGCTCCTCTCCTTTTGTGACTTCTACAACACTTCCATGTGAAGGGAATGGTCCGACATTTACCGGCCCTGGTATTATGGTTAAGGAAGCCATTGCACTGAAATTTCCAAAGCATTTGGGAATGGATCCTGTCAATCTATTGTTTGCAAGGTCAATGATTTGAAGCTTTTGGAGCGAGCATAGTTGTGGAGGAAATTTTCCATGGAGGCTATTTTCTCTCAACCTAAGAATTTGCAAATTCGGAAAACATTTTGCATTCCATGGAGGTATCTTCCCAAACATATAATTTTCGCCCACATCCAAGATTACCAAATTGGTCAAGTTGCACAAGAAAAATGGAAGCTCTCCCTTAAGCTTATTGTTGCTTAGGCTTAATGATTGCAAGGTCGGAACCCGTGACAAAGATTTTGGCAAGGGACCTGATAGTTTATTTGAGGACAAATCAATAACTTCCATTGCTTGGGAATCCTCCCAACAATCTGGGATTAACCTTGTTAGTTGATTGTTTTGGAGATCAAGGAGCTCTATATTTGTTAATTTGCACAGGGATTGTGGTATTGAACCATTGATGAGATTATTGGCCATACGCAAAGTTTCTAGTGAAGGAAACAGGTCACTGATATTGTTTGGAAGTGATCCAATGATCCCACAATTAGACATATCCAACAATGATATTCTCTTTTGTGTTTGAAGCCATTGAGGAAATGAAGTATTTATCTTCAAAGACCGAAGAAACAAGATTTGAAGTTGAAAGGGTGGAAGCCAATTAGAGCCTATCTCAAGAGATAAGGAGTTTGAGCTCAAATCAAGATAGGTCAAGCTAGAGAGGTTAGCAAAATTGGCTTCACACACTATATCATCCAAATTGTTGTTTGATAGATCTAAATGCTCCAACGATGACAAACTACCAAGAGAGTTTGGGATATTACCGTTAAAATGATTATGTGATAAATCAAGATGTTGGAGGGATGACAATACTTCTAGGGATGCAGGGATGTTACCTGAAAAGGAATTAGACCCTAGATCAATGTACCTTAAGTGTCTAAAGTTTACTAACCAAATAGATAAATCACCACTAAAGTTATTGACATTCATGAATACACTCTCCAAATCATATACGTCGCACCTAGAAAAATTAACATGGGAGTGTGATGTATCATCTTCAAGGCGATTAAATGATAAATCTAAAGATTTTAAACCACATAATCCCCCCAACAGACCTAGGATACCCCCCTCCACACTTATAAGATTGTTGCCAGCAAGGTTCAAGTTTTGGAAATTTATCTTGGTTTGCAACCAAGACGGAATTGAAGAGCTAAAGAAGTTGAATGAAAGGTCAAGGACTGTTATGGAACTCAGGTTTGCTAGTACTTGAGGAAGGGGTCCCGAAAAAAGGTTATCACTGAGATCTAAATGTTGGAGATTGCTTGTAGAGTTCAAAAAAGGTTTAGGTAGATGGGTGTTTCCAAGTTGGCAACTTGACAACCTCAAGTATAACAAAGATGGAATCTTGTGAAGTACCTCTATAGAGTCAAATGCTTGACTCAAGTCAATTGCAGTCATGTCAAGGTACTCCAAACTTTGAAGAACAAAAGTCCATTCTAGTTTGTTCGCCTGCATTGGGAAATCACCGGAACTATAGAGATCAAGAGAGCGGAGGTTTGTGAGGTTTCCAAGTTGGTAAGGAACTTCTCCACCAAACTTTGCCAAGGAAAGATTGAGATATTGCAATTGCTTCATTGATCCCATGAAATGAGGAATTTGGACCCCGTTGAAATTGATACCACTCAAGTCTAAGTACTTCAAGTGCTTTAGTAGTACCAACGCGGGATCAAGTTGGAAGGCTTCTAGCTCGGCACATGAACTTGAATGATTGTGTGTGTTGGAGCATTTTAGGTCAAGCGCCACAACGTTGCCTGTGGACTTGTCACACCCGACTCCTTCCCACATACAACAATCTTCACCTACCCATGATGCAAAATGGTTTGATCTATCGGTGAAGCTTTGTTTGAAAGTGAGTAGAGCCTTCTTTTCGTATTCTTTACAAGAAAAGCTGGAAACATTGCTTCTACTCAGTAGTAGAAGAATATGGAAAGCAAGAAGAGCAATTTGAAGTTGCTCCATGAGAAACAAAAGGTTGATGATGCCTTTATTTTCTTTGGCTATCGAGGAACTTTAGGTAGAAATTTTTTTTTTCTGGTTTTATAAGCTAGAAGAGAAAGCTTTTTTGTGGAGTGATGTGTGCAGAATCAAACCATGGATTTGAGCCTATTTATACGAGAACATGCAGGATTTTTCATCAATGAAAAGTAGTGTAATTTCCCAAAATTATATCAAATTATCCAATCAAAATTGTTCTTTAGATCCAATTTTAATTGTTTTCAAACTATCGTTTCGACAAAGTTTGCTAGTGATGAAAATTCTTACAAGAATTTTTGTAGACCTTCTTTTCTTAGGTAGAAATTCTTTTTTGGAGCCTTGTATGATGTATGCTCACGAGTGAGTTATGACGTCTAAGAATGAGAATCATCTACTTTGAATTCTTCAGTTGATGGTGTTTTGTTTTCAAAATGATGATAAATTAACTTATTCGTAGGGTATTTGTAATAATTTAAAAAAATAAAAATTTTATAAAGGATATTTGTGTAACTTTTCTCTTGAAAATTATTTTAAGTTCGGTAGGTAATCAATATCTATCTATTACTAATAACTAAAGCCGGACCAATTTCTCGCACCACATTGCGCCACATCACCCTTTTATTAAAATAATAATTTTAAATAGTTAATTATGCAAAAAAATTTATCTCCATGTAAAAATAAAGATAAATTAATATTTTTAAAAATTTATCCCCAAATAAACATAAAGATAAAATAATATTAGTAGATTTGATCAATTTAGATAAAAAAGATATTATATTTATTATATTTGTAAGATATAAATTAAGACAAAATATGTTTGAAATATGGTATATGTGTTATATATATATATATATATATATATATATATATATATATATATATATATTTGAAATAAAAATAGCCATACAAATGATAATATCTTTGAAATATGGATTATGTGTTATTTTAAATAATTAATATTTTTAAATAAAGAAAAAATATATATTTCACCATATTACATCACATCATCTTATAATAAAATAGCCATTTAAGATAGTGATATTAAAAATATATAATTTTTTTTATTTATTTGTGATAACTTGAGCAATATAGATAGAAAAATATTAAAAATTGACGACTACAATATTATCTTATTATATGTAAAGTAAATATAGATAAGGAAATATTTTTATCTTATTTATGCCAATAATAATGAAATATTTGTTTTTTTACTTTTTTACTTATCTTCTTTCCAAGATAAGACAATCAAATATATTAATTTTTATGTATTTTTTTATTCTTATAAGATAATACCATAAAAGACTTATTTCAATTCATTTTTTCGTAATTTTCATATTTTTTATTTGCCTGCTTTCATAACATAAGAATATAAAATTCATCAATTTAATTTATCAATTTTTTCAAATAAATCTATTTAATTGCAAAAATAATAATATAATAATTTTTTATTTTTCTTATTAAATTATTTTTATCTATTTAAATCTATCCTTAGCACCAAATCATCATAAGTTATTTAAATTAAAAAATAACGATATCTTTTGAAGACTTCCTTATACAAATGTTTAAAAAATAATTTAAATATTAAAAGTATTAAAAAATAAGGATAAATATCTTTTATCATTATATTTTTTACCAATTTCTTTATAGATAGATGTTGATTTTCTTTTACAATAAAAAATTAATAATAATTTCATTATAGATATATGTTGATTTTTTACACTAAAAAGAGAAACAATATATTAGTTTTGAAGTCACAACATTGAATTTGGCCCCACCTTATATTTAAAAATAATAATTTTTTATATATATTTTCAATTAAATTCCTTTCTATATATTTATATTAAAAATATTTAATTCGAAATTTAAATAAAAATAACGAAAATTATTTGATCATTATCCTTTTATTTATTTATGGAAAATACTTATCTTAAATCAAATTTTGATAGAAAAAATAAAAAAAACTTCACGATCTAGATAATTGCTTGCCTAAATTGAATTTGAATAAAAAACTTACATTATCTTTTCCTTAATTTTCTTTTCATCTTATTCATGTAAATATAGAAGATTTTTATCTTTACAAAAAAATCGATCTTTATTCATATTTTCTTATTAATTATCTTTTTAAATTCAATATTAATTTTCTATAAATAAGAATGATAACATTTTAAATTTTCAACCGTAAATATGTTGAGTTTTATATATTAGTTTTCTATCTATAAATATGAAAGTTAAATGCAATATTGTCATTAAATTTTAATGTCTTATTCACCATATTGTTAGTTACAAAATTGTTTATATTTTATTTTATCCATAATTATTACAACCGTTTTATATAATATGAACCATAATAAATAAAAATTATTGATCACTTAATCTTAAATCGGTTAATCACTATCCAAAATTATCCATATATATGACACATAAAAAATA
The DNA here is from genome assembly GCA_964016875.1 of Fallopia convolvulus. Classification (NCBI taxonomy): domain Eukaryota; kingdom Viridiplantae; phylum Streptophyta; class Magnoliopsida; order Caryophyllales; family Polygonaceae; genus Fallopia; species Fallopia convolvulus. The sequence goes on from OZ024723.1 coordinate 9,292,703, forward strand.
CTAACTTAATCTATTAGAGTAAAATAAATAAATTTTTTATCAATAAATGTGATAAATAAAAAAAAATTATATAATTTTTCTATTTGTAAGTATATTTTTAATTGTAAATTTTTAATATTAAGTTCTTATCCATAATTATGGCAAATATAAAATAGTAATTTAGTATCCCAAATACCTTTTTTAATTTAATACACCATTTAAATTAATTTTAGTATCTCTAAATGAAATAGGTAACTTTTATATCGATGAGTATGAAATATGGACCATATTTTAAATTGCGAATTTTCAATATTAAATTTTCTTATTCTTTTATATTAACTATCGATTCGAAAGTATAATAAGTTTTTTAATTAATATGAGACATATTTTTAATCATGTATTTTTTATATTAATTATCATATTTTTTATATTAATTTTATTATTTATAAGTATGATAACAACTTTAATTAATATTGACCATGTTTTCATAATAATTTTGGATTTTTCAATATTAATTTTCTACAAATAATAATGATAACTTTTAAATTTTCCATCTATAAATATTTTTTATTTTATATATTAATTTTTTATCCATAAATATGATAGTTAAATGTAATATTGTCATCAAATTTTAATGTCTCAATCACCATATTTTTAGTTACTAAATTTTTTATAATAATATTTCTATTCATAAATATGAAAAGTTTTTTAATTAATATGTGCCATGTTTTTAATTGTAGATTTTATATTAAATTTTAGATTTTCTTATATTAATTTTTTGTTCAGAAGTATGATAACTTTTTAAATTTTCTATCCATAAACATGTTGATTTTTTATACTAATTTTCTATTAATAAGTATGACAATTTTTAAATTAATTCGGTATGGATATGTTGTGTCTTACAATATATTAAATTTCTATTCATAAGTATGTTAATTTTTTATATTACGGATACGTACATAAATAAATAAAAATTATTGATCCTTTACTGTTAAACCGATTAATCGGGTGAGTTCAATTGAGTTTAGGTTCAGTCATTTCGGATTTGTGTTGAGGACGGGTTCATGTCGTTAAAATTTATGGATTGATTGAGTCAATTTATTGCGCTTTTTGTGCGTGTTCAAGTAAACCCTACGAGTTAAGAGCATCAACTTTTTTATAATTATTACATAAATATTACAAACAACATTTTAAAAAATAAGATATTATTGGTATACATTTTGCGTATCCCTTAATAAATAAGTAAAAAATTATTAGTCCCTTAATGTTAAACCAATAAATCGAGTAGATTCCGTCATTCGAGTTTACTTTTGCTTCAATCATGCCATTAAAATTTACGATAAATTGAGTCAATTAGTTGTGGTTTTTGTGCAGGTTTGAGTCGTCCTAACAAATCGAGAGCGTCTATAAATAGCATTATATCAAAATAATATCTTGATAGTAAAACAATATTATTTTTACTATTTAAATTGTAATACTTATATCATATGTAAATTAATATATTAGTATTTTTTATTTGAAAAAGCCCTCGGGCAAGGCCCGGGTCATCAACTAGTCAATATACTATAACTAAAGTCGAATCCTTCTATTCTACGTATCGTCGTCTTAACTATGCCACATAAGCGTTTTAATTTTTCTATTTACCTCGTTGCTCTTCATTTATTTAAGTATTTACAATCCTTATAATATAATAATATTCCTTATATTAATAATATATAATTATATTTAGAGATTTTAAATTTTGACAATTTATGTATGGAGTATAATTCATTATGGAATAATTTTGACAATTTGTATATGGAGTATAAATTTTTTTTTGGAGCCTTTGTATGATGTATGCTCACGAGTCACGAGTCATGAGTGACGTCTAAGAATGAGAATCGTCTACTTTGAATTCTTCAATTGATGGTGCTTTGTTTTCAAAATGATGATAAATTAACTTATTCGTAGTGTATTTGTAATAATTTAAAAAAATAAATTTTTTATAAAGGATATTTGTGTAACTTAGAGAACTGTAAAGGTTAACTAGTTGTAGTCCCGTAATATTTACGGGATAATTTTACTAAAAATTATATAATTTTACTATATTAATTTAAAATACTAAATATATTTATATAATTTCATAATAAATTATGCAATAGACAAATTATTTTTTTCGATTGTACTTCATATTTTAATTGAATATATTTATAAATATTTTTTTATTATTTGTGGAGATCTTATCCGAATTTAGATTGAAATTATTAAAATATTAATTTTACTTTTTATTGAATATTTCTAAATAATATTTTCTTATTTTTTTTGACACTAATATGTATAAAATACTTGGTTTTTTTTATAAAGATAATAATAATTAGGATAGGTTATCTACAAAGCATAATATAATTTATTAAAATATTTTTTAAATTTAATTTATTAAAATTATATATTAGGGTTCTTATCTTTTACTCTATAATAATAAGAATGTTTGTAAATATGAAAAATACAATATAAAGATTAGTATAGAAGAGAAAATTGTCCTTGATTTAAGAGATAAAATATAGAGAAAATTATCTATGTATTATTTTGCAAAATTCAATCCATCTATAAAGTTGTTTTCCATACTAAAAAAATTTACATAACGGAGAAATAAAATATAAAAGAAATTAATGTATATGAAAATTTACAAAATTCAATGTATTAATCAACCTATCATCCATATTAAATTACAAAAAAACACAAAGATAAAAAAAATTTAAATGTAAGGTGGGGCTCGATAAAAAATATTCTATATTTACATAAATAAAATAAAAATGAAATTAAGAAAAATGTAATGTAAATTTTTATCAAAATTCAATTTAAGCAAGTATTCATCAAGATTTGTAAATTTTTATTTTTTTATCAAACTTTGATTTAAGAAAAAATCTTTAATATAAATGCATAAAAAGATAAAGAAAATCTAATTTTATTAATTTAAATTAAAATTCGAATTTTTTTGACATTTACAAATAATCTTAGTCATCAACATAAAATTATATCTTTTTTCTCAAAATAAAAATATATCAACATAACAAAATTTATTATTTAAAATTATATCATTATATAGATATAAATTTTATACTTGGAGCTCAAGCCTTGTTAAAAGATAAAAAAAAAATATTTTAAGACCCTAAATCTTGTTAAGAGATAAAAATATTAAATTAATATGGAAAATATCATCTCATAGGATTTTATGTAGATAAAAATTATATAAGTATGTTATCTATTGTAGTAAACTAATACATAATCCATAGATAGAAAATTATATACATAAAAAATTATACAAACATGTTATCTATTTAGTATATATAGCAAAAATACTATAAGTTGTTAGAAAATTTATTAAAATATAATTTCACATTAATTTATTCAAAAATCCCACGTGGCGCAAATTTTACAACAGACTTGGATTCTGCTTTATAATGTATTAGGGTAGATTTGAATAGAATTTTCATAATAATAATGTTGTTTCCATAATTTGGGTGAATAGATTGAAATAAAATTAGTTTTCCATAATAATAATGTTGTTTCTACAAATAGAATTTTCATATAATTTCAAATTTTTTAATTTAGTAAATTTTAACATTTTTAATTTATTTTGTAATTATTGAAGAAAAATAGAAAATAGAAGGAATTAAATCCAAAAAAGTCACATAAATTGAGAACAAAAGTGTTCTAGGTATTATCCTTATAATTTGAATATGAAATTGATGTTTTTATTAGTTTTATTTTTTCAATACGTGTTGCATGTTCTTTTGAATTAAAAAATTAATTTCATAAATCTTTTATATTGCTTTTTTAGGTTCTTTAAATTTTTATTCAGAAAAAACGATCATGTGTTTAAACTAGTTTACTTTATAAGGTTATAGTTGTAATTCTACTTAAATTCCTACAAACTTTCCACAATCATTTAAATCACATAAATTGTAATTCATAGAAAATTAATTCATGTGATTTAATTTGTAGGAATTATATTTTTTACATTCAACCAAACGAGTACAAATTAAGATTTGAAGCAAGATCAATTCCTTCATCCTATATTACTCAACTACCAACTATAAAAAAAACTATTTAGATGTTTTATTGTATAGGCCATTAATATATAGAGTTTGGTTTAAATGAAACAAACTCTTATCCTAAAATGTGAGACGCATGCACTTTTCCTAGTTCGTAGTGCACTTTTCATATTCTGTAGTGCACTTTTCGTATTTTACAACACACTTTTCGTACTTTGTAGTGCATTTTTTAAAAGTTTTCTTAAATCAATTTGGGAGATTGATGTCTTCGTGTAAATTGTTCTTAAGTGTATTATGTTGGTGAGATTGATGAAAAAAAAACTAATTTTGGAAGGACTTGTACCATTTTTATAATGCATTTTCACTTATTTGTAGTGCGCTTTTTGTATTGAATTAGAAAATTGCCGCCATTATGAAACTCAAGAATACCAAGGGCAATATATTAGTGTGGTCAAGATGCCTCCTTGAGAGGCCGGAGAGTACCGTCTCTCCTTCTACCAAAAAAAATTAGTGTGATCAAGACACTCAATATGCGCGAAATTGGTCAAAATTGCAAGTGAAATTGAAAATTATCGAAATTACCGAAAATACCTAACGCATTCCGGTGCTAGGCTAACATGATAGGTTTTGAGCGATTCTTTCCTATTTAATACGGAGTAGATTTTTTTTTTTTTGATTAGGAAAGGAATTAGAGAGGTCACTAACAAATTAGTGACCGCCCTAGGGCATCCTGACGGATGAGGGTATAGAAACCCAAGTCATCTGCAAGTGGAACGGAAGATACACGTCGGAAAGAGCCAACGATGAAGTCAGCTACAGAATTGCGCTTACGGTAGATATGAGTAATACTCCAATCCTGAAACTGAGCCTTAATACGGAATAGATAGTTTTAATAGACATTATTTTTTAGGATTATAAAAAATAAAATCAATTTCAATCAATACAAACACAATCACAAGAAAGTTCGACAGATAAAAACATATTACCTGAGCTTGTTGTATACGTTGTAGCATTTTGTATCTTTACCTAATTCTAGTGGGTAAGTACGGAGTATGTAAATATGGTTTTAGTCAATTCTAGCATTATTCTACATGCATTTTTTTTGGTAGAAGATTCTACATGCATTTTGACTGATCAACATCTGCGTCTAGAACCGTCTGCAAATTCTTCCTCGTGAGCCATGGCAACCTTCCACGTATTATGAAATCTCCTCCACAACTTTTACTTGCCTCTAGATTCAAGTTTGCCTTCTCTATAAGACTTCAAACAATGCCATAAAACTCACGAATTGCTTATGACGTACAGTCAATTGACGCCAAGGTGGATCCCATACTCCCATAGCCAAACCTTTCTTTACGAGGTATTCTATTATTTTAATGAGGACAAAAATTCGGAGAGCCTTTGCAAAGGTTTAAGGGTCATATCCTAGAATATTCAAATGGTCAAGTCAGGGACGGACCAAAGTGGGGATTTAAATATTATTTTGGATAGGCTTTTAAATATTATTTTTAAAATTTAAAATAGTTAATTTTGTGTTTTTTTTTTCCAATGATAAAAATTTCTTTACAGTTCCACTATCTTATTTGTAAAGCTTCTAATATTTTTTAATCTGGGTTACGCCACATAACAAAGTTCGTCGAGTTAGAGCGAGTACATAACTTTTTTTCTTAATCAAGGCTAAACCATCACTATCGAAAACGAGAAAATCTAAAATGACAATAGGATCGAAGGGGCAAGTGTGCTACTACACTAGACTCCACGCTTAACGCCTCGCGCCAGCGATCTTATTTACTTGTGCCCCCACACAAATTAATTTTTGCGTCCGTCCTTGGGTCAAGTCGAGCAAGTTTGTTAACAAACCGATTTACTTTCTTAAAGACGGGAGCTAAGCGGACAATAGATGACAGTAAGAATCATTTATATCTCCCAATGACATACAAGCTAGAAACCTAAAGTTGCATTAATAAGACATTAGTTATCTCGTTCCACCTTAAGAAATTTAGTGTCCATTTTATTTTGCTAATGGTAAAATTGTATTAGAAGAAAGAGGGGGATACAAAGCACAAATGTCAAACCGACAAGTGTGAACAAAAATACAAGAGCACATAGCAAGCCTAAAACACTTCCAAAACCCCAGCCGAATTTCTTAAAACATATCATATTCTAATGCCAAGGCACTAATGAAATAGGCTTACATCAGTAAACTCTACTCATCAAGGGTGTGTAAGGGAGTGTTAACAAACAACCTGATATATTGTATTTCATATAGCATAACTAGGGCTACATAGTACACATTATGTATAGGATTAGGTCTTTCTAGAGCATTGTTGAAGATTCAAGAAGAAGAACGAAGAATTCAAGAGTCTAGGATAAGAAGAAGATTCACAGAAGACATAAAAAAATGGCGAAAACAAGACTGAAGTGAAGACTCGCGCTTGCGGGTAGTTGTACAGCAACCGCGGTTTTGAAGGTCGGCGGCCGCGGGTGGCTATCCGGCGCCCGCGGTTTCCTGCGCCGAAAATTATCCGAGATGGCTTATTTTTATTATTATATTAGTTTATATATTTCTTATTTCCGTATTTTGCTATTGGAGTTGACTATATAAACCCTTGTTTTGGGAGACTTTGTTTTATCATTCAGTATTCTCTCTAGTTTTATGTTTTGGATTGTATTCTCTATGGAGAACTAAAACCTTAGATCTTATTCAAGTTGAAGCCTTTTAGACTTAAGTTGTTGTGAGATTTGACCATTCAGGCTTATTTCTACATATTATTTCAATTCTCTTGTGCCTAAAGTATTATTGATTGTATTGATTTCTACTTGATTGACACCTTGTTGGAATTAATACTCTCTATTGATAGATCTAGGTTTTCTCGTATCAAAACCTAATCTTTGTAGCAACTCAATTGGTTTAGGACTCGTTGGACTAAAATAATTGAGAAAGAGATTTGAATGCATGTTGATTGTTTGACTCGTTGGAATTCAATTGCATGTATCCTGTTTATCCTTGTTCTCATTGCTAATGTCCTTATGATTTATGATCGTTTCATGTATTATTTGGATATTAAGTTTTCATGTCTCGTTGTCATGTTATATATCTGATCAAGATAGGAATAACCAAAGGAAATAACTTGTTTGAATCTATGATCAATAACTTGATGATGAAAGTGGATGCTTGAATAGGATTACTTTCCCTAAACTGATAAAAATCGAACCTTTGCTCTGTTTGATTTACTTGCTTTAATTTCCCTAGTTTTAGAATTACATTCCAAAATCCCCCATTTGTTACTTATTTGAGTTGATAATAATAACTATTTGGAATACAAGTGTCTCTTGGGTTCGATCCCGACATACCGACTATACTAGTTGTGTAATTAGGGATTTATATTTTGATTTGGCACGACGACTTTCAACCAATCAAATTTTGGCACCGTTGTCGGGGACACTTTGTTTTATTCTAATTTTTTATTGTTACCAACTCTGGTGTGGATCCTAGTTTATGGTCCACATCCGTGCTACTGATTCTTTTATTTTCCCTGGTCCCATCATCTGCGGTCACTGTGACTGTACCCTTATGTGCATCCAAAACTGCTCGGTAACGTATCATCCAGTCCATCCCCAGAATCACGTCATCATCTGGCGACAACTGCATTACTATAAAATCCGCATACCAATCCCTATTCCCTATTCTAATAGGGCACTGTAAAATCTCCTTATTCCCTCTCACTTTACTGCCGTCAGGCAGCCCCACAACAAAAGACACCCCCTCAGTGCAAGTCAATCCTAGTCTAGCCACGCAAGCAGAAGACATAAAAGAATGGGTAGCACCCGTATCAAACAATATATGAACAGGTTTAGACTGTATCCAAATCATACCTGTAGCAGTCGGCGCGTGCAGAGCATCAGCCCTCCTCATCTCAAACATACGAGGCTGATTGCCCCCGGTATTACTAACTCCTGCGCCGCGTCCTCTGCCCTGACTCGGTGCCTGCTGAAACTGCTGAGGCTGACGACGAGGCATCTGGTTCACCGTTCCCGGTGAAGATCCCTGTGAAGGTGCTCCAACAGTACAGTACTGCAGTAAATGGCCAGGCTTCCCACAACTGAAACAACTCCTGACTGGCTTCGGACACTGACTCCTCAAATGAGCAGTGCTTCCACAGTTGAAGCACTCTCTCTGGCCTCCCGTGGACTGACTCTGACGGCGCTGATCCTGACGACCCTGTGACTGAAACCCTGATCGTTGCGGCTAAGAAGAGCCGGGACGACTATCTCTCCTAGATTCTGTCGGGGCAGACAACTTCTGCCTCTTGCTCCCCGGGGTATGCACCTCTAGCTGACTCTGTCGGGTCGTAGCCATAGCATAAGCCAAAGCAGACTGCTGAACATCTGCCAATGTCGCAAGTCGGAGACCAGACACATAAGCACGTAAATGCGGCTGCAACCTTTTTAGAAAGGTTGTAATCTTCAACTCCTCAGTAGGGGCAGCATTTGGCACCGCTGCCAACTCTTGATGAAACTTCATAGTAGTCTCAGATACTGTGATATTTTCGGGTCCAGCATCCCGAAAAGCAGCCTCCCGAGCCGCCCTCACCACCGGAGGACAATACTGATCTCGAATCTGCCTCTCAAACTCCTCGAAAGTCGCCTCAGTCCGGTGATCCCTACATAACTCCCACCAGTCAAAAGCACTTTCCTGTAGCAGACTCTGTACTAAGGACACCTTCCGCTCCTCCGGTGCCTTAATGGAATCCAACGCAGATTTCACCCTCCTCAACCACTGCTCTACGTCAGAACCCTGAGCTCCAGCAAAATTCGGCACTCCAGTCTTCCTAAACTCCGCGAGCCACTTGTCAGGCTGAGGCTCGCGATACTGTCTCCTCGGTTCGACCACATGATCAGCTACCACTGGTCCTCTTGAATCTGGCATTGCTCCTAACTGAGCAGCCAAAATAGAATCTGGTCCTGTGCCCTCCTCTCAGCTCCTTGTTGCCCCGCAACTGCGTTCAGATTCGGTGCAGCTCCTGCACCCATCAAAGTCTGCAATAACAGCTGGATTGCAGCGTTCACCTCTGGGGCCAATCCTGCTGGTGGTACTCCTCCTCCTACTTGAGCCCCGTTTGCTGGAAGAACCCCTCCAGCGACAGATGCGCTATCCGCTCGATGAACAGTAGCAGCCACATCCTGACTCTCAGCAACCTCCTCCTGATGGATATCATGTTGTACCTCTGGCTCAGCATCTACAGGGGCCTCTCCCCTACCCCTACCACGGCCCCGACCTCGGCCTCTACCGCGGCCTCTCCCTCGGCCTCTTCCATTGGCTTCAGCAGCTCTTGCTCTGGTTGGTGGGGCCATCTATAACAGAAAGTCCCACAGTCAAAACCTAAACATTCTATTTATTAACGTAATTCTTACTATTCTACGTGAGGTCCTTCAGCTGATGGGGCGGAGTCGCGATGTGTCACCTACCCCCCTATATGCAACATGTCTACCCCAGTGAAAACATTTTGAAAACACTGGCCGGTTTTGGTTTTAAGTTGGACCTCGGGTACTCTTTGTTGGTCAGTTCCATGTGCCCTGTTGTCAACCTGGCTCTGATACCAATTTGTAACACCCCGACTTCCGACGGGGCACTACTAAGAAATAGACCTTACTAGGTACTATTAAATAGGTTGACAACTACACTTTAGGATCTTGCAACGCGGGCACGACGAGAAAACGAAATAAAAACATCCAACCTTTCTTTTCTAAAAATATAGAAAACGTAGTTATGCATGAATTCCCGAAGACCTAATTATAAATATCCTGAATCTAACGAATCATCACCAACAATAAAATCATTCGACGAAAACAGAAGACAAGTCATAATACCAACTCTAACATATTAATAAAAATAACATCCTAAAAATAACACAACTAAACTATCGTAAAAATAATCCCATCCCACTATGACACGCGCTCTTTACCGCTCCGGCCCGCCATCTGGCCTCGGTTCCTGCACGGCTCCCTGATTCATACCTGGAACTGAAAAATATTCCCCGAAGGGTCAGCGTCTAATCTACCAAGCTAGATAGAATACGGAAATTGTAGAACGTTTCGAAAACATTTCTAAAGTCAGCATACAAATCCTCAATCGCAATCATATCTCTAAAGGCCAATACCTAAATTAGTTATAATCAGTCACACAGAACCACAAATGCATTCACAATCACAATCTCATAACACAACAATTCCTCCTTTTCCACAATCCGACTACCAAGGCGCTCATCACCGCGCCGAGTGCAGAGGCAGGCCCTCCCACTCCACTTCACAATCTCCCTTCTAACCCCGGGCTAAGCCTCCACTGGAGCACTTGCCAAAAACACACAGATAATACTTTTCGTTTTTAAGGGGCACGGTTTCCCTGTCACACGAGTCAAAGTAGCCAACTCTTCCTCCACGCCAGCTACGATGGGCCGTGTCGGAAACGGTACCAACACAGAGAAAACGTTCCAAAAATATCCTTCCGATAAAATACATTCAAAACCATTTTACACACACAACAACACGAGACGTTCAAAACAGTTTATAAAGGCATTCGGGACTAGTTCCCAAAACCCGCCCTACAATATCGATACGCAATCTAACAAGGTAGAGAAGAACCGAGCAAGTCGAAAAACGACTTACCTCGAAGATAGGGATTGTTGAAGTAGACGGAGTTAATAACGTGGGCAATTACGATTTCCTAAGAGGAATATTAATGTGGCAAAAAGAGTTAGGTTCAACCCATAATTCCTCTAACAATATACAAAACGATGAACCCTTATTTTACAAACCCGACTTAAAAACGTGATTGACCAACCATTTTCAAGCTCTAATTAAACCCACTTCCCTTAACTACACATGCATATTTATCATACGAAATATATGATAGGCTTAAAATCAACTAGATGTAATACTAAACTACCCTACTAATTAATACTTAATTTTAACTTATTAAAACTAACTAACATTAGCCCAGCATTACCCAAAAAAAAAACAACTCACGAATCTGCATTATTAACAATGACACCATTTCCACAATTTGGGTAGAAGACCCATCTAATCTCGTTGGAAATTTTATAACATTAACCCATTCGTACAACTCACAGCCCAGCCCATTCCTCCGTTCTACACTAGCCCAACACATCAAACGAATGTGACAAGTAAAACTACTCTCATACTAAAAGAAATTAGACTAAGAATAAAAAAAACAAAATAATAATTATAGAAAATCAGTCGTCTTCCTCCTCCATATTACTCTACCAGAGATCTCCCCGCCCGACCCGCTCGAACGACATCTTCTGGCGGATAGAAAATCAGGGCGCACACCAGTACGATCAGCCCCCACCAGCCATCCCAATTCAGTTTCTACCCAACATACTATCCAGAAACGAAAGAAAGAAAAACAGGGGACAAGTCCGATCAAGCTTACCGGTAAACGATCGGAGCCACGGACTGAACAGGAAGCTTGAATGGAGCAAGTTGTCTGGAAAATAAAAACAGAGTGGGTAAGGTCGGAACAACAAGGCAACGATCGGAATCGAATTATCGATGCCACTTACCGACGATCGAACCTATTACGAGGATGGAAACCGGCACCAACGAACCCGATTGTCAGGCGAAACAAAGAGATAGAGAGAGAGAGGAGATCTGTTGGCGGTGAAACCACGAAGGCAAAAGGGCGAGATTTCTCCGGGGAACGAGATACTCGGCTTTTCTGGTTAGGGGACTCACGAATGAAGATCCGAAAAGAAAGCATCGGTTTTAAAGTATGAGATTGGGCTTAAAAGATAAAAATTGGAAGGTTAGATATAATTAAATTAATGATATTTTTATTCGGATAGGCTAACATGAACATCGGTCGTGGTTAAAAATATATATATTATTATTTTATACATATATATACTATAGGATCAACTCCTTGCTAAAAAAGATATATATATATATATATATTTGACTTGTCAAACCGGATTAGCGAATCGGGTTATGAATCGTATTTTTGTTAAAATGACGTTGCTTACGGTTTAAGAAACTCGATTTCCGTCTATATGACCAAAATTGAATTCGGGTATTACATCAAGTTTGTGTACACAATCGAAGGGATTCACAAAAGAAATCAAGTGTTTCAACACAAATAAAATAGAATCACCAAATTGCATCTGAAATTCGAATCTGGCATTTCGCAAAAAACCAAACAACATGCCTTTGATCATGAAAAGCACTAATTTCCAAGGGCAACAACATCCAGATATCCCTAAATCAAGTGTTCTAACACAAATAAAATAGGGAACACCCAATTTCAACTCAAATTCAGAGTTTTCAATTTGCAAAAACCATAACTGCATATCGAACCTAAAAATTTGAAGCATAGATGGTGTTTTTTACCTTCTTCCGAACCTGATTCGTTGACTCTTGCTCTTGATCTGCCATCGAGCAGCTTGAAATTAGTTAGCCACGCTTGATTTCGTTGAATTTACTCCAAAATCGTATCGCCGATTGGGAGTTTTTGTGTGAACGAAAAGTTTTGTTTTTGCGGACGTGGTTCTATTTTGGAAGAAAGGTAGGGGTATCATGGTTGGTTTTTTATCATTTTGGATACTTTTTGTTCTTATTTACAAAAGTGCCATTATTTTTGGCTTCTAGACGCGCGCCTATCTTTTTCTTTTTGCTTCTCTTGTTTTAAGTCTAGCCTTACATTTAGTAAATCTAACGGCTTAAATTGAATCTTAGTTTTCACCCATAAGATATAATTCCACATGAAATACCCTCACATTATTGGTCCACTAAATTTTTAACAAATCTTAACCTGATAAAAAATTTCGAAATAAATCATATTATTTCACCATAATATTTTATGGTCACTTATAAAAAAAAAATATAATAACAGTATATAGATATAAAAAAACATACTTTATGTTTTAATTTAGTATAAATAGTAGACCTGTCAAAAAATGACCTAACCCGCTAACCCGACCCGACCCGCCCGATAATTTTAGGGTTAAGACCCGAAAAATTGAACCCGAAACACGAAATAAACCGAACCCGATAGAACCCGAACCCGTTGGGTTGAAACCCGAAACCCGTTGGGTTGACCGATTTAACATATTCATAAAAAAATTTAAATTTATTTTGAAACTTATAGTATATTTTATTATTAAAATAAATAAAAATAATATATTATAATTAAATATTATTATTTAATTAAAAATTGATTTTAATAATTATAAGAAAAAATGATATTTTAGACCCGCTGGTCAACCCGACCCGACCGAAAACCCGCTACAACCCGACCCGATTGACCCGTGACCCATAACGACCCGGAACCCGATTTAGCCCGAACCCGAAATGACCGAACCCGAACCCGCCCAACCCGACCCGATTGACAAGTCTAATAAATAGTCATTTTTTAAGATTCTAAAAATCGTTCCTAGTAACTTTATACCACTGTAGACAAACACCTCCTACCGATTATAACTGTATCACATGAAGATCTCACTTCAGGGACGGACCCTACCCCAGCCCACCCTCAAAAAACTATAAAAAATTAAAATAGTGTAAATTTAATAATAAAAAATAAAATAATAAAGTAATTTTAGTGGTAAATTAGTTAAAATAAGGTATTTTAGCCCACCTAAAAATTTTCAGTGTCAATTAGCCCACCTTAATTTTAATTCCTGGTCCGTCCCTGTCTCACTTCCGATAAAATTTCGAGTTTGTTATACCCATTTTGAAAGTATAGAATCGTTAGATTGATTCGAATTTTAACAACAAACTAGTGTCATTCTCGTACCTTGTACGGGTTTAATTTAAAAATTACTTTATAAAAAATGTTTTCGACTTGTTCTTAAAAAAATTTCCCGTACACATTTTTCACGACTGAATCACACTTTTTTAATGTTATTCATGTATATTGTACGGATTTAATATAAAAGTCATTTATAAATTATTATCGACGGTTCTTAAAAAAATTTACAAACACATTTTCACAAATCACAATAAAAAATTACAAAATATTAGGATTTATTTAAAAAACAATTTTTATTAGATCAATTTTAAAAAATGATTTGTCTTAGTCTCTTAGATGATCAATTAAAATATTTTAATCAAGTGCTCATTAACAAAAAGAAATTACATAACTTCAAATTAACTATTTATATAAAATTCTTAGAATAGTAAAATATTTTGGAATCAATTTTCATCAAAAAAATAATTTGTAATTGTTTCATAGAAAGTGGGGGAGTGAGAAAGTGGGTAGGTTTTTTTGCCAAATTTTTTGATGAAGTGGGGAAGTAGTTTTAGATTTTTAGTTTTTGGTAAAAATTATAAATTTTAATTGTGTATATTAGATTAAGCCACGTGGTTAATTTTTTTTCAAAAAGATAGGTTCTCCTTTACAATTGTACTATATAGATAATTTATTTTTAACAACAGAATGAGTTGATTAGAAGACCGTAAATTTTAGAGAAAATTGCACTAAACCACCTGTTAAATAGGCGAAGTTACACTTAACCACCCGTTATACACGAATTTATTTTAAACCACCCAAAACTTCGATTCCGTTAACAAATAGCCACCCATGGCGTTATTCCGTCAAAAATTATGTTAGATCGTGTACAATTACTACCTTGCCCTCAATTTCGCCCCAAATTGAAACGAGTTCGTGAGTTACAAAACAAAGACAATTGAAAATCTAATCAGAGGTTCTAAATTCCCCCAAGGACGATTCAAACGCGACCAAAACGTTAACTTATTGTCTCTAAATCCCCCCAAGGACGATGAAGGAACATGTAATCTTATATTCAGAGGTTCTACAGTCTAAAATCTAATCAGTTTCTTCTGCATTAACACTCAAATTGGAAAAGATTACAAACCCTAAAAACACAAAAGATGAAGAGGGACGAAAAAACTGCATACTCAAAATCCCCAGCAATCTGTATGACATGGGCAATGTTTGCTCTGAAACTGGAATGGGAATCCCCCAAAATCATCGAACATAGAAAATAGATTTACACCATCGCTACCACTACAGATTTGCAGCAACCGGAGCTTTCTTCCCTGGAGAAGTACGAGTCGAGGTCCTCGCCACCTTAGTCGCTCTCTCCTTCGGCTTAGCTCTCCCCTTTGCAGCCGGCTTCTTGGGTTCTGCTGGAGCCGCCTTTCCCTTGGACTTAGCCACTGCTGGAGCCGCCTTTGCCTTTGACTTAACTGGAGCTGCCTTCGCCTTGGTCTTGGCTGCTGCTGGAGCCGCCTTCCCCTTTCCCTTAGCCGGAGCAGCAACTTTCTTGGTCGAAGCCGCCGGTTTGGCAGCGGGCTTCTTCGATTTCGCGAACGGCTTAGACTTCGGAGCTGCTTTGCCTTTCGGCCACCAAATCGCGACCAAAACGTTAACTTATTTAAAGAGCCCCTAAATCCCCCCACCAAATCGAACCAGATTTCCCCCAAAGATGAACCCTAGACTCGAAAGAACGGATTTGGGGGCAAATTTTTCAATGGTCTCTGTTTTGTAACTCACGAACCCGTTTCAATTTGGGGCGAAATTGAGGGTAAAGTAGTAATTGTACACGATCTAACGGCATTTTTGATGGAATAACGCCATGGGTGGCTATTTGTTAACGGAATCGAAGTTTTGGGTGGTTTAAAACAAATTCGTGTATAACGGGTGGTTAAGTATAAATTCGCCTATTTAACGGGTGGTTTAGTGCAATTTTTTCTAAATTTTAACCAAAAAAAAGAAGAGCGTAAATGGGTCAAAACGTAGCTTTCGACAAGAACGAGTCCAAGCCATGCCGGGGGATGGGTGGCGGTGCCGGCAAGGGGGCCATTGGCCAAGTGGCCAAACCAGCCTGTGGAAAATAAAAAAGTCAGCTTGCCCTAAGATAAAGGGTTTGACTGACCCACCCATATATAATTCATTTGAAGGTGTCAAAAACTCACTTTTTGCAATTAATTTTCATTCCACCCACCTAATGCTTGGTTGTTTAGTCACTATTATTATTCTAAACATCTTTCTCTCTATCTATGATTTGATCAAAGTCCAAAAACTTCTCCATCCTTTCTTTCTTCCCAAAGGTTGAATTTAGAGTCCAAGTGTAGTAGCATTTATATCAATTATAAAACATATCGGTGGTACGTACACTAGCTTGCCACTTCAATTATTAAGGATCATATCTTATATAATCACAACCCATATGTTTGACTACTTATAAATTAATTTTGTTGTATTTATGAAAAGAAGAAAAAATAATGTTCAATAAACATGACCTCTTTAATTATTATTTTTTGTATGTAAATGTCAAAGGACGAGAAGTTGCACAACGTATTGTGCGGTTTAAAATTGATGATTTGGACAAATTAACTATTTCATCTGTCCAAAGAAGTTAATGAGATAGCTGATAGAGGATGTACATGATGTTATAATTGAGTTTACATGATTTTATTATTAAATGTGTATAACTGAGTTTACGCGATGATAATAAAATTAAGTGTGCATAATTGTATAGCAGAGATTAAATGATTATATATATACCCAAGTAAGCATGAATGTAAAACTGAGTGAGTGTGCATAATTGTATAACTGAATATAAATGACCTTTTATAACTTAGTGTACACAATCTTATATATAACTAAGCATGAATGTAAAATTGAGTGATTGTTGATTGTATAACCAAGTATACATGATCATATAAATGAGTGTGCGCGACCTTATAAAGGTCAAATATACTTAGTTATAAATGTCATGTGTACACTTAATTATAAAAGGTCATGCACTACACACTCAAGTAAAAAGACCATGCACACTTACTTATAACTAAACTCATGCACACTTAGTTATAAGAATGTACACACTCCGTTAAAAGGTTGTGCACACGCAAATAAAAAGTCAAACACACTCAGGTAAAAAGACCATGCGTCCACTACTATGATATCATACACACTCAATTGAAATATTATACGTATTCGATTCAAAAGTTATGTATAATCAATTATAAAGTCATGTAAACTCATCTAGCTAGCTAATTAAAAATATCATGCATGCTTAGTTAAAAAGATCATACACACTCGGTTATAATATCGAGTAGATTCAGGTACATAATTATGCTCACTCATTTGCAATATCTTACATATTTAAGTAAAAATTTGGGTTTTGTCAATTCGGCATCGTCAAATTTTTATGTATTTTTAATTTTAATGATATTTTGATCTGGTTTGTTGTTTTCTTTGTGATCTAAAAATTAGCACGCATTCTCACTTCTCTCCTCAGCTACCTTCCCAGCTTGAACCACCAATAAATTAATATATTTCAGATTTTAAAAATTAACTTTACTTGTAAAGGATTTATTATTCACCTTTGATCTTACTCATAAATAATCTTAGTCATAAATGATCAAAATATACATACAAATTAGAGTTCGGTTCAGGTGCGAATGGGCGCTCATGTGCGAAATAAGAAAGAACAAGAGCCGTTGGATCAAGAAAAATCAAAGGCGCTGATCATTTCACTTAAAAAGGGGAAAAAACGGCACGGGCGAATTTTTGGCGAATTATTCGCGTATTTTTGAAAAAAACGGAAATAGGACACGCGCCCAGATTGTTCATCGAAAATGTGAATTTGTTCATCAGTACTATGGATTTGTTCATCAATACTACGGATTTGTTCATCAACAATGTGGATTTGTTCATCAACACTTTGGCATATTTGTTCATTGGTTTTGACATATTTATTCATCGGTTTGTGCATATTTGTTCATTAGTAACATCAATTTGTTCATTGGTTTATGCATATTTGTTCATTGATACATGCATATTTTTTCATTGTTATATTCATATTTGTTCATTGGTTTTGGCATATTTGTTCATCGGTTTGTGCATACTTGTTCATTGATTTATGCATATTTGTTCATTGTCTTTTCATATAATTGTTCATTGCTAAATGCATGTTTGTTCATTAGTAACCTCTTAGCATACACCATATTATTGCAAAGTCAGATTCTTTATCTATTATTCTTTGTATTCAAGTTTCTAAATCAAACTTATCTTGTTTAGGTACTACATTGAGCACTTCATTCGTATTCACAAATTAGCCTTAAAGCACTTCATTTGTATTATCCTTTGCATTCAAGATAGCCTTAAAAATGCACAAATAGATAGTCCTAAATGTACAAGTTAATGATATTAATAGTCCTAAATATACAAATTGATGGTATTGACACATAAACATAAGTATATTTCTATTCACAAATAGGATATATCAATGAACAAACAAGGTTATATCAATGTACAAATAGAAGTATATCAATGAACAAATATGAGTATATCAATGAACAAATAATGGTTTATCAATGAATAAACAAAGTTATATCAATGAACAAATAGTAGTATATCAATGAACAAATATTGGTATATCGAAACTAATTATATGTGCATCAAAAACTATATAATATTGTATTCATACACATAAATAAGGTTAAAAAATAAAATTAAAAATAAAAAAGTTCAAAATCGATGAACATTGTTATCAAAAACTCGATGCACAAATAATTAGTATTGATGAACTTTTGGTCAATATTGATGAACAAATCTCTAGTTTTGATGAACAAATTGGGTGCGTCTCATAAAACGTATTTTTCGAAAAATTCGTGAATAATACGGGAAAAATTCGTCTGTGTCGTATTTTATTGAAAAATACGTGAATAATACGGAAAAAATTCGCTCGTGCCGTATTTTATTTTTTTTAATGAATGTTTAATCAGGGACGTTGATTTTTTGGAAGGAACGAACGAGATTTATTCTCAATTCTCATCTGGGCGCCCATTCGCACGGAACTTTTCCCCTACAAATTAATACTCCTTCCGTATAAGTCTTGTCTTTTTAAATTTAAAATCTTGTTTAAAAAAACTTGTCCTTTTACATATTTTGCATCCAACTTTCCCACTTTTAACCCTTACATTTAATGAAAAAGTGAACAAAATTTGCTCCATTTTCATTTTCAATATATAAAGTAAATATTTAATTAAGGAAATTTTTGTCTAATTTTTATTTTTTTGCTAATAATTTTTGTCTAATTTAAAATTTCCTTAAATAATGTGTCCAACTCTAAAAAGACAAGTAAACTTGTACGGAGGGAGTATGAGTTTTTTCGTCACCCAAACCATCTAATTCCTACATATGTAATCTACCCTAATACATTATAAAGCAAAATCCAAGTATGTTGTAAAATTTGCGCCACGTGGCATTTTTGAATAAATTAATGTAAAATTATTTTTTAATAAATTTTGTAACAACTTATAGTATTCTTACTATATATACTAAATAGATAACATGTTTATATAATTTTTAATGTATATAATTTTCTATCTATGGATTATGTATTAGTTTACTACAATAGATAACATATTTATATAATTTTTATATACATAAATTATTATGAGTTGATATTTTCCATATTAATTTAATATTTTTATCTCTTAACAAGATTTAGGGTCTTAATATATATATTTTTTATCTTTTAACCAGCCTTGAGCTCCAAGTATAAAATTTATATCTATATAATGATATAATTTTAAATAATAAATTTTGTTATGTTGATATATTTTTATTTTGAGAAAAAGATATAATTTTATGTTGATGACTAAGATTATATGTAAATGTCAAAAAAATCAAATTTTAATTTAAATTAATAAAAATAGATTTTCTTTATCTTTTTATGCATTTATATTAAAGATTTTTTCTTAAATCAAAGTTTGATAAAAAAAAATCGAAAAATTTACAAATCTTGATAAATACTTGCTTAAATTGAATTTTGCTAAAAATTTACATTACATTTTCTTAATTTCTTTTTCTTTATTTATGTAAATATAGAATTTTTTTTATCTAGCACCACCTTACATTTAAATTTTTTATCTCTATTTTTTTTTTGTAATTTAATATGGATGATAGGTTGATTAATACATTGAATTTTGTAAATTTTCATATACATTAATTTCCTTTATATTTTATTTCTTCGTTATGTAAATTTAGTAGGGAAAACAACTTTATAGATAAATTGAATTTTCAAAAACAATACATAGATAATTTTCTCTATATTTTATCTCTTAAATCGAGGACAATACTCTCTTCTATACTACTCTTTATATTGTATTTTTCATATTTACAAACATTCTTATTATTATATAGTAAAAGATAAGAACCCTAGTTAACTTAAAAAATATTTTAATAAATTATATTATGCTTTGTAGATAACCTATCCTAATTATTATTATCTTTATAAAAAAAACCAGGTATTTTATACATATTAGTGTCTAAAAAAATAAGAAAATATTATTTAAAAATATTCAATAAAAAGTAAAATCAGTATTTTAATAATTTCAATATAAATTTGGACAAGATCTCCACAAATAATGGAAAAATATTTAAAACTATATTCAATCAAAATATGGAGTACAATCTAAAAAAAAAATTGTCTATTGCATAATTTATTATGATATTATATAAATATATTTAGTATTTTAAATTAATATCATAGAATTGTATAGTTTTTTAGTAAAATTATCCCGTGAATATCACGGGATTTCAACTAGTTATGAAGTATTCTAAGAGATGAAGCCAACTTGCAATCTTGCACGATAGTAACATATACATAATTTTTTTTTCAAAAAAAAATATACATAAAGAGGGGTCCCTATGATAAGAAACAAGTCACACTCAAGTCTCTTCGATCTACTTCTCAAAATTTCAGAATTTGCTGCCTGTTGAGATAAGAACACCATTTGACCCATTTGAAAACTCCATTTTGTTGGTTCAAGGAGGCTGTAGAAAATAATGACACACTTTCATACTTGCAATAATAGAATAATAATGGATTTGAAATTCTTGGTAATGAGGGGCCCTCTTTTGTCACACTAGGAATTTTGTGGTCACCAATAATAGATAGTCCTATACTCCTATTCCAACAAATGGGTACGTACGTAAATTATGAGGTTTTTATTATGTAATATCTCGTTAAAATTAACTTTGATAAATCGAAAAGAGATAATGAGAATACAACAGCGGGGTTCGTAATCAGAAATCACCTCGGTAATTAAGGTTATTAGAATCGGGATTCTAGGTTGGATCGTTGAGGGTTTTTTTGATCGGATCGTAGGATCGGATCGCTGAATCGTAAGATCCTACATTATAACTAAAAGTATGCAAGAATAACCTAATAGATTGAATAGTTTGTTATATATAATGTAAGAAAATGATAAACATTATTAATTTAATTATTAAAAATGGTATAAGATGGACTAGTCAACTATTTTAATGGAAATGAAATGTTAACCGTGAAATTATTAATAATATATAGTTAAAATTATCATTTTATAGGATCGTTAGAATCGTTTGTAAGATCGTTAGAATCATTTATAGGATCGCTAAAATCGTATGTAAAATCGGGATCGGATTGAGATTGTATTCTAAATCATATAAGATCCTACTCCAATAAGATCCTACTTGGGATCGTGGATCGTTGCACGTGTTATGGATCGTAGGATCGCTAGAATCGTAGAATCGGATCGAGATTCTGATAACATTGTCGGTAATATTATTTATTTGGATTTGAAATCTAATAGACATTGGATTGTAGTATAAGCAGGAGCGATAGGTATGTACAATGTTGTATTTGAGCCTAAGGAGAGACAATTCAAGAAAATTGAGCTGAAAGGTGATAACCTTGTGGTTATTAACGCGTTATTAGGTAGACAATTGTGCACATGGCCTATTGAACAGATAATTGATGACACTCTTATTCACATGAAATCTTTCGAGGTGGTCAGAATAAAATATTTGCCTCGTGATTGCAATTTGGTTACTGATACGACCGTCCAATTATATATGTCACACGTTAAGTGCCAGTTAGATTCGATAAAATTCAGTACACCACGATCTCATCTAAAAAGATGCTCTAGGCTAAACCGTAGGTTTTAGCCTAATTTTTACCCACTCAAAGAAATAATTACGTCACATCTCATTCTACCTTCCGTTCTCTTTTAGCTAAATTCATTGCATCTAGGGTTGAGCATTGGTCGGTTCAAACCGATATATTAAGCCAAAACGAACCGAAACCAATATTATTCGATTCAGTTTTTGGTTTAGGAATTTCCCAAATTTCGGTTTCGGTTCAATTTGATTTTTGTTAAATTTCAGTCCAGTTCAAATTTCACAATGGATAACCTTCTATCCATCTCAAGTCGACAAAACCGAAACCAAACCGAACTAATTTGGTTCAGTTCGATTTTCGGTTCACCTTAAACCGGAAGGCCTTATTGAAGGAGGTCCTCTCATTGATTGGAAAGAAAACCCCTATTGCTTGGAAGGAAGTCTTTCTACTACCAAGAAGAATTGTTTGAAATATCGTTTATGCAATGAGGAACTTTATGTGGACTGGATGTAGTGAAGGGAAGCAAGCCCCTATTGCTTGGAAAGAAGTATATAGGCCGAATGAGGAAGTGGGACTTAGATTGAAGGAGGTCCTCTCATGAAATAAAGGATCCTTAGTTGAGATGCTCTTTGAACTAACCCTTTGAACTAACCCAGGATTCTACCTCGATTTGGAATATATGGGGGCGTGATAATCTTATAAAAAACGATTTTTCTAACCTATGCCTTTAAGACATAGGTTAAGAGACTAAAAATGGTAATTTATCTTGTTATTGTATTTATTGAGATTTAATTATTTTTTCAATGGGTTTATTAGTTTCCTATTAGGGTTTTAGTTTCCCATATTAGTATTCTTAACCTATGCCCTAAGGGCATAGGATAGAAAAATGGCAAAGAAGACCAAATCAAGTGCAATTTGGAAGGCCTTATTGAATGTCAGATATGAGATTTTCCAAAAGTTAGGTAACGATAGTGACAACATCAACATGCTTGTCACTTGTGGATCGGAGTATGACTACAAGTTGACATATAACGCTTTGAGGGAATATGGAACAACCCAACATTGCAACAAATATATATATATATATATAGGATCTTGATAAACACCTCTTTATAGAGAAACAGAAGTCGTAATAAGAGGTGTTGGATTAAAATTTTTTTAATGGGTCGGTCCAGATTTATCCAAATTAAGTGGATTATTAGATTTTAATGTTTTCTCTCTCCATATCTTTTACACTAAATCATATTTTTCTCTTCGATATTAATTATTTCCAAATAAAAACACATCAAAATCGTTAATTTTTTCAATAAGACAATCGAATTTACAATGAGTAACGATGAACATGTGCAATCGAATTTACAATGAGTAACAATGAACATGTGCGGTCGAATTTACAAGCAGTACAATTGAATTTACAATCGAATCAAATTTTAAAACTTCCTTATAAGGAAGTCGTAAAATTTGATTCGATGGTAAATTCAAAAAATATTCAAACATATTCAAACATACACATGACAGATTCGGAAATTTATACAATCGAATATTGAAGCAGTGAGTACGGATGAACATGTGCAATCGAATTTACAAGCAGTACAATCGAATTTACAATCGAATCAAGTTGTAAGACTTCCTTAAATTCAAAAAATATTAAAACATATTTAAACATACACATGACAAATTCGGGAATTTATGCAATCAAATATTGAAGCACTACAATCGAATTTACAATAAGTAACGATGAACATGTGCAATCGAATTTACAAGCAGTACAATCGAATTTACCATCGAATCAAATTTTAAGACTTCACATGACAAATTCAGATATCTATGCACTCGAATATTGAAGCAGAACAATCGAATTTACCATTGAATCAAATTTTAAGATTTTCTTATAAGGAGGTCGTAAAATTTGATTCGATGGTAAATTCAAAAAATGTTAAAACATATTCAAACATACACATGACAAATTCTGCAATTTATGCAATCGAATATAAGCAATACAATCGAATTTACAATGAGTGAGGATGAACATTTGCTATCGAACTTACAAGCAATACAATCAAATTTAGGAAGTCTTACAATTTGATTCGATGGTAAATTCAAAAAATATTAAAACATATTCAAACATACACATCACAAATTCGGGAACATGTGCAATCAAATTTACAAGCAGTACAATCGAATTTACCATCAAATCAAATTTTAGGACTTCCTTATAAGGAAGTCCTAAAATTTGATTTGATGGTAAATTCAAAAAATGTTAAAACATATTCAAACATACACATGACAAATTCGGATATTTGTGCACTCGAATACTGAAGCAGTACAATCGAATTTACAATGAGTAATGATGAATATGTGCAATCGAATTTACAAGCAGTACGATCGAATTTACCATCGATGGTAAATTCCCCATATATATATATATATGGGGAAAGATGATCACTCCTAGACTTATATTTTGCACGCAACTAGATGATCATCAAACAAGGGGTCAAACTGAAAGAGACATTAAAAGAGCTTGAGATTGTGCAAAAGGAGACTTATGTGTTGTGTAATAGCCATCAAGAGACATGGGACAATGTTTGGTTCCGCTACAACTACTCAGAAGTGGTTATGAATAGAGTGCTGACATAGGCCATGATTGGAAGAAGAGAGGACTCGATAACCCATTGGCTCGAATCCATGTAGAGATGCTAAGGCAAAGTTCTCGTTTTGCTTGTACGTAGATCACTTGCATCACGACTTTGACTATCATTGGGGGCGCTCGAAATCTAAGAATTTTCAAAGATAAATACCTAGGACCAAGGGTTTGTGCTAGCATCACTATAAATCATGTATGAAATTGTACAAGAGTTAGATGACTGAAAGGCAATCGAAAAGTTAGAAAATGATTTGCCAAGCTTGGGATTGCGAAATCCTTGTAAAACCTAGGAAAATATAAAACTTTTATAAGTTATTTTTTCTTACAGTGAATGGAAAATTTCAATTCGTTTAAAAAAACCCGTCTCAACCTATTCTAAGAGTTTTTGGAAAATTTTATACAAATTGTTATTTTATAATATTACACTTCTAATGTAATATTACTTTTCTTTAGAAAAATATCCAACTAATTTTTTTTTTTGTAATATTCCAAACTGTTTGTATTTTTATTTTCTTCTAACTTCAATTACTCTCTAATTAACTTACAAGCTTCAAATAATTTTACAAGTTTGACTTCCACAAAATTTTGTTAAACTCAATTTCAATGGTTCTTGAAAAAGTGGTAAGTTTCACCCATACATGCTATATTATTTACGATAACAAGGGATAATTTTTTTGATAAGGGATCCACCTTTAATAGTAAATATCTAGTTCGTGAACTAGCCATCAAAGCCCATGAACTAGGTAAATCGGCTTACGATGACCGGTTCAACCTAATGAAAGGAAGGATGGTGAGATTTGGTTCTTCTTTCAAGTGAAGGGGTAGAGCCTATTAAATTCTAGCGGGCCGATTAAACTAGTAACAAGTCAACATTTTAACCATTTCACATATAAATTAGATATTATACCGATAAACATTAGTTGCTCTTAAGTCAATGGATTGGGTTTCCCTATTCCTTATATATTAGTTGGTCTTAAACCCCATCTTTCGATATTGAACCGATAAACATTACTATCTCTTACGCCCTCTAGTTAGATTTTTTAACATGCTGACTTTGGATTTTTTGGGACATTTAAATTAGATATTAAAGACATATTATTAAAGGAGATAATTTAATAGTTATTAATTAATAATCTAATAGAATTTGAGCTACCCTAGGAAATTTTGATTATCATTGAAGATATTAGGTGTATTCTAATGTATTTTGACAATTTCATAATTAGCCATTGTTTTTTGGAAATATATAAAGCTGCAAATTTTCTTACATCTTCCAAGAATATTGAAGAACTATGTGATAAGGTATTTTCGGTGGTTGTTATACCTATCAAAGAACCTAACTTAACCAAACTTAGTAGAATGGTAAGTAAGGGTTGATCCCACAAAGACTTGTGTATTTGTGTTTTTGCTTGCGTGCCAGTAACCAAATTATGGGTTTTTTTTGGAATGATTATCTAGTCTAAGTTGCAAACTAAAAAGTAAATATGAATGCAAATTTGATTATAAATATACGAGAGACAGGTGTTCTACTAGTTAGATCCATCATAGATATGCTTATTGATCATTGATTCTCTTGATTCTCAATTCACTTGAATAATCTATCATGGATTATGATCCTACTAAGGATTATGACCCAAACTTCAGAATTAGTTGAAAGAACTAACAGTCTAAACAACCCTAATCATTAAGCAACCTAAAACAACATCTAGATTCAATTAAACAACAGCTTTAAGAATCAAGTTATCGATAGAAACAAACACTTAGAGCAAACAGACATCTAAGTTATTTGTACATATATTCCCTTCTACAATTGAATAGCCCGAACGGATCCAAACAATTATAGTTGATACTTTATCTAATCAACCCCGAACGGGCATTAATCAGATTAGTTGTAAATTAACCTAGAAATTCTATTAGGTGATCAAGCTAACAAAACACTAGAATAAATTTGATTCAATTAAAGCATAAGGAATAAAACCAATTAAAGTTGTTGAGAATTAATCAAATCTCACAATATTATGCAATCTATGATTTCAATAACTAGTCAAACACAAAGAATTTAGCAATGCATAATTAAATTAAAGAAAAACTTACAAGAGGTTCAAAGGTTGCTCTAGAGAGAAAAAACCCTAACCTCCAAAATTATGATCTAAGTTATCAAAAAGATAGACACTAACAAGAGTTTTTAATATCTCGTTAAACTACTAAAAGATAACAAAGGAAACAATCCCCCAAAGCCAAACAACTTTAATCTCTAAAAAGATAACCCGAATTCCACAAACCACTACAGACCTATCAGTCTATGTTCCACGATTTATAAGATAATAGCAAAAATTATTACTGAACGATTGAAAAAAGTCATGGGGAATCTCATCCACCCTTTACAAGGTGCGTTTGTGGCTAACAGAGCCATACATTAATTGCGCATGAAATTTTTCATTCATTAAAAGCAGGAAAAATAAAGATGGTTGGGTTGCCATCAAATTGGATATGGGAAAGGCATATGACAGGGTTGACTGGGATTTTCTATTTTTAGTCTTAGATAAATTTGGGTTTGACAAAAAGTTTATAGGATGGATAAAAGAATGTGTTAAAACGGTATCCTTCTCTGTGTTGGTCAACAATGGATCGACGGATCCCTTCTTTCCTGAGCGTGGACTACGATAGGGTGACCCGCTATCCCCCTACCTTTTCGTACTAGGCATAGAAATCTTAGCAAGGAAACTCCAACAAGTAAGTATGGAATCGAACAAGACGGTAGGCTTTGCGCTTGCCCGAGCAGGAACTAAAATTCCATTCTTGTCCTTTGCTGATGATATCATCATCTTCTCAAAAGCAACCCAATCAACATGTCTCTCTGTTAAGAGAATCATTGAAGACTATTGTGCTATTTCGGGTCAAAAAGTTAATTATCACAAATCTGCATTCCAAACATCCAAAATAGTCTCAAATCAGCAAAAACAAAGAATTCACGACGGACCTCGATAAATACTTGGGATGCCCGATTATTAGTGGTGTAGTGAATAAGGAAACTTTCAAGGAGACAGTCGAAAAAACTAAAGATCAACTAAGTAAATGGAAGGCAAATTCTCTATCCCAAGAGGGAAGAACAATATTAATACGATCCAACCTAGCAGCTAAACCAATCTATCTAATGCAAAGCTATGAGCTACCCGCGAGTGTTCACAATGAACTCGATAAAACAAACAGAGGCTTCTTTTGGAATAAAAACCAAGATTACAAACCTCTCATTGGATGGGATAGAATTTGTAAACCAAAGACACATGGAGGCCTTGGAATCGGAAAATCAGAACATATGAACAAAGCGTTGCAAATGAAACTACTTTGGAAAATTCTAGCAGAACCACACAATATTTGGGTACACATAATCAAAGAAAAATACATGAGGAATAATGATATTTTCTCATACAAAATAAAATATAACGCCTCATGGCAATGGAGAAACTTAATCAAACTAAAACCATTATTTGATAAAGGACTCATTTGGCAGGTGGGTGATGGAAAAAGTATAAAATTCTGGTCTGACAGGTGGGTTATGCCTGAACCACTAATAAATTACGCAATTAATGCAAATACGAAAAATTTGGAGACCAAAGTGGTTGATTTCTTAGAAGATGGAAAAAGATGGAACGTGTCTGCTCTTCAACAACAATTACCACTTGAAATAGTCAATAAAATTGTTGATATAATCATCCCAAATAATGACATCAAAGACCGACTGTATTGGGCACCTAGCAAAAATGGGTGGTTCTCCACTAACTCTGCTATAGACCACATTACAAACATAAGTAACTACAACCCAAATGTGAACAATTGGGTATGGAAACTTGATACATTTTCAAAAGTAAAAAATTTCCTATGGAAAATAGATAACAATGGACTACCAACTAAGTCTCGACTTCAGGCGAACCATGTCCCAATCTCGGGGGGATGTCTTATGTGCCACTGTTCCTTCGAGGACATTGGCCACTTACTTATCAAATGCCCTCATACACACGAGATTTGTAAGAAAATTAATCCTAAATTTAACCAAATCCTACAACAACTAGATATAAGGAACAAGTCACCACGTCAGATTATTAATGAGATAAGACAACAAGTAAATGCTAAAGAGTTCATTGAACTAGCTGTGTGTCGGTGGGGTATATGGCACCAGCGAAACAAACTAGTTTTCCAACAGGCACCAAATGATTTCATTCCAGATTTGGCTCAATACATTAATATGCAAATCCTAACATGGGAAACAACAAAACAATGGTGTGATGATGAACCAAGGACAAAGAACCCTAGCAAGGGAGGACGAAAACAAAATAAAAAAACTTGGAAAAAACCACCTATTGGGTTTTAAAAACTCAACTTTGATGGGTCTAAATTGCAGAATAGAGCTGCAACGTCTAGCATTGTAATTTGGGGGCCTAATGCGGAGGTCATTGACATTGCGACAACAAAATATGGGCGGGTTTCAGTGGATAAAATAAGCTCTTGCTTTAAGAGAAGGAATACAACGCGCTAAAGACATGGGAATTAGGAATATAGAAATTGAAGGCGATAACCTTACAATCATAAATGCCATTCATAAACAGCGTCAATGCCCTTGGGATTCCGACATGGTGGTTTCGGATATCTCGATTTCGCTTGCGTGGTTTGATTCTTTGCGTATCAACCACGTTAACCGGAATTGTAACGCTGTGGCCGATAAAATTGCTAGGTTGGGCCACAGCCTCCCGCTGGTCTCTATTTTGAATCACCAAGAACTTTTAGTTCTCATCCGAAAGGATGCTCTAGGGCGTCCTCCGTAAGGAGGATCCCCTAATTCTTACATGTTTTAAAAAAAAAAAGAACACGTCGGAATCATAAAGCCAAGCCCAAAACTAAGCCCAATTCTCGGCCCAAGATATCTCCGCGTAGAAAGCCAATTGCGCGGCTTGACCTCCAAAAGCGTGGCCGCGCTTTTTCATGCTAACCCGCGCTTTTACCCTCGGTTCAGCATTCAGGTGACACTTCAGAGGCTGTTTTGACCCCCTTTCGAGTTGAAATTTGGACTCGGAGTAAAAATATGAATTGTAGCTCTTCGAGTTAGCTTTCTAGTGATACAAAATTCAACTCCATCCGACCAATGTAGCTCCCAAATCAAGCATTGCAAGATAGAGGTGTCAAAACAAGAACTCCAATGCATAGCTCGGATTTAAGCGTTCTTTTCACACAAGCTCTTGGGCCTTAGCTCTTACAATCTTCACTTGTATCACTCTAAGCTTCATCTTGATCCTCCACAATCATCTAAGATCCATCCCGTCAATGCTTGTTTACCTAAAAATCTGCAAAACCGAACAAAACAAGCGCAAAACCCGAATATCCTAGAAAACCTAAGAACTAGACTAGATTAAGCTAAAACCAAGCAAAATAAACATAAATATGCATCTTACGCTATACCTAAATGCGAGCTATCACTAGGCCGGAATTGTAATGCTAACAACAACCAAGATTCTTTGGTGATACAATTCTTAAAGATCTTCTGTTTTGATTATTTAAATTGATTTCATTTTTTGATGATCACCTGTAATTTGTTCATTGTACGAAAAATAATTACTTTTACAACTTCAACTAACTTGCACCTTCAACTAATTACATAAGAATCGACAACCACACCAAAACTAATCTCTAAAACTAGCTAGGTTGACGATGCTATATATCCATCTTTATTGTTAATCAATAACCACGAGATCGATCTGGTGTCTTATGTCACTTGCTTCAAATCAAGTTCGCTTGCCCTTAAAAGGTAATTAAACTCATTAGTTAAATTGTTTGATCATCGTCTATATACCTTAAATACATTTAAAAAACGATGTATATCATGTGTATATTGTATGTATGTATGTATGATTTAGACGTGATGCCGCCCCAAAGACATTCTATGTCCTACAGACAAGGACTTGTGAGGCTTGCCTGACTTCTTCTGAAATAGTTGGATAGGGTGGACTTTGATTTTTAAACTTTATTATATTACAAAAAGTTTTTTTTATATGATGATATTACAAATAGGTTGAAATTCATTAGAATAGAATTTTTAAGTGCCTAATCAGTAATCAGTAGGTCTGTCAAATGGGTCGGGCAGGTCGGGTTCGTGTTTGGGTCAATTGGGTTCGGGTTAAAACGGGTCTTGAGTCGTCGGGTCGTTAAATTCACGGGTTTAATGGACCGGGTTGTAGCGGATTTGGTACCGGGTCGGGTTGATACAATGGGCCACGATCGTCAATTTTTTTAACCTTTATTTTTATGTTCATCAAAATAATTAATATTATTAGAGTCACGTTCGGGTACAATATATCGCTACAGTGAAAATGCGATCAAATTCCGATCGTTGGATTCAAAGAATCGACATACATGATTAGATAAAGCGGGTTTGATGAAAAATATATAAAAAAGACCCGGTTCATTTACAATGCCATTGGTAAATAACTTAATTTTTTTGTTCACAAACGGAATTACCCTTTAGACAAATTAAACATCGCGGCGTTAATTGTGACGAATGAAGCGTTCTAGGGTTTGGCTTTTACCCAACATCGCATGTCATTTCCACACTCTGGTTGGAGGCTTCGATCGATTTTCTTTGTCTTCCAATGGCTTCGCCATCCACTTTGATTCAACACACAAATTCAGCTTCTCCTTGCTTTGGGTTTAATTTTCAACGGCTTCTGAACTCCATTTGAATTTTTTAGATCAAATATTGCTCCAATATTCAATATATAATCGATAATCTCTCTATCTCTGCAGCTCCCCCCCCCTCTCCATCTCTCTAGTGGTAGGATCGTTAGTACTAGGACGAGTCGGCGACTCCTACGAAGTCGTCGACTTTGAGTAATAAAGCAGCGGAATAAACACACAGTAAAGTAAACGTTACCAACGGTCACTGACAAGCGATGTATAGTGGAAAATCTTCGTAAACCAACTAGTTTACTTAGAGAAAAACCACTCCCTTCCAAGTTTATCACTTGGTCGGATCTCAAGAGTCCTTAGACTCGCTCTATTGATTTCTTGAGTGATTACAAAGCTCTCCCGTGTACAAGAATGAATCCCACACCCTTGAACCACGCTCTACCTTTGCACTCACACTCTCAATCTCACGCTATGCCTAAGATCTCTTGACTCACCACTTGTACGAATCTCACGCACAAGTACACTCTTTCTTTCTTACACACGATATGAAAATTAAGCTCACAAGTCCTACCGATCAGCCTAAACACAAGAGTATTTAAACTAAGGTAAGAGAGATCTCATGTATATTATTTTTCATTCGATTAGGAAAACAATATACACTTAATCTTTTACAAATCTTTCCAAATAAACAATTGTACGCATACTCAAATATTCTAGGAGAATCACGATTATCTTCATCTTGATTTTAGCACTCTTTTGATGATCTTCTCCTAAAATAGAACACGCAACTGTCTTCAATTAAACGCACAAGATCTGTGTGTTCCTTCTGTAAATAAATCGCTTCGCCAACTGGTTATGTCAGTGACTTTGCCAAGTCGCCGACTCGACTTGCAAACATAGGGTCACTGACTCTGGATCCCCCTTATTAATCTATTCCCCCGGTTAATTCCCCCTTTTGGCATCATCAAAAAGATGGCTAAAACAAGAAAAGAAAACAGAGGCAAGTATAGAAACTTAAATTATAATATCAAAAACATTCATAGAGAGTCACCCACCATAGCAAAATAAAAGTACGATGCAAACACACACAATCCAGAAATACGTTACAACCAAATTGAACTAAAAAAGTCTTGTAAAGTGGAGAATAATGTGGCAAGGAAAGAACAAAGGGATAGAGAAGGTCATGAGTGTACGACAGTCACTGACATCAGGCTCCAAAGTCATTGAGCCTCTCATCTATTGCATCCAACTTTGACAGTGCACTGCCGACCATATTCTGCAGCTTCTCCATCATCCCCTTCAGAATCATGTTCTGCTCCCTGATTTCCTTCAGCTCATCATTCATCGGAGCAGATTTTGGTCCTTCTTCTTGATTTCCCTTGTCACTGACCTCAGATGTCTTTAGTATCCACTGACCATCAACCCAGTTCCAACCAAATTTTCTGATCATCTCCTTGTTGAGAACTCTAGTGTTGAGGACATTAGCACGGCTGTCCACATAGACCTTATGCTCATACATCATCAGAGCAATCAGCATTCCATAGGGAAGAGCATGCTTGGCAGTTTCAAGCACATGCTTCATGTGAAGCATCATCAGACTTGGCATGTTAATCTTCTTGTGACACCCTTACACCCTATGACGTATACTCTGTAAAACTTATCTCTTATATAAACAGATAAGAGACATATACCAACTATTCATGTAAGCACATAACAGACATTAACAACCATAAAAGGTTGCACACACACATCTATGTCGTTACTTCTCATACTAAAACATCTATTACTCTAACTTCTATTACAACTCATATGTCTATAATGCAAAATGAGGAGGAGAAGGTTGCATTGAGCTTCAGCCGGCCGACCTGTATGAATGTGACCTCTAAAAGAGACACACGTCATTAAGAACTAGCTGAACCTGAAAAATTGTTTTGCGATTTACGTGAGTCGCATACTTAGTGAATATAAACCATCATCAATTATTTCACACAGAGTCAAACATTTAGTCCATCTACATATACATACATATTATATATATATATTAAATTACTATGCAAATACCGATGTATCCGATTCTTTATTTTGTGAACTGTTCAAGCCTGAATCTGCCCCGGGTTTACTGTATATGGACTCTTATGGTCCCTGTAAGAATTATGACCCGTAGGTCCTGTATGATCCGTAGATCCTGTATGATCCGAAGATCCTGTATGACCCGTAGGTCCTGTAATACAAATTCAGGGCAAGACAGTCACAGGTCCTTTTAATCTCATTGCAATATGCCAATCAAATGCATCATGTAACCACATATCATATGCCATCTATTAACATACGTTCTGTGCAAACAACTCTGGAAATTTCAGAGCTATCATATAAAATATATATATCCATATAATCCATATAACACACATATCCATAAAGCACATATATCCATATAGCTCATATAGAACATATATCCATATTGCACATATAGCACATAGGGTTGAATCTCCGGTCTATACTCACCTGTTCAAGACAGATATTATATCTCTCCATTTCTCTTTGACCACGATCTATGACTTGTGCTCCTATATATAACCCAATGCAAAAACAACCTTTTACTCTTACAACTCTAACCCCAAATGCAATAAAATGCCAGAATGCATTATAACTTCTTGTGCATCTTTTCAAATCCTTTAAAACTTGACAACAATAAACTATATATATAGAAGAACATTTTTCTAGTTCAAACCTTTCTGAAAAACTTGATCAAAGGGCTCCCTAATATCCTTACAAAACAAAACCCTAAAAATACTCTGAAATCTTCTATCGAATATAAATCCGATATCAAAAACACCCTCTGAAAACTATAGATCGACTGATTTTCAAATCAGAAGCAACTGTAGATCTAGATCTGGAAAAATTAGAAAAATCCAGATAAACCATTAACTAATTAAAACTTACCAAATCACGCTTGTACTTTAGGATTAAAACCCGAATACCAGATAGAAGAGATCTTGAACCAGATCCACGTTAAATACCAAATCCTTAAAAATTGCCTCTGCTCTCATTTTTTTTGTTCGTACATTCTTAATGAGTAAGAATGAAAGAGGCATATGCATATATATCATGTACTCGGCAAAGTCGGCAAAACTTTAAGATAATTTCATTTTTCACCCTCAAATCTCCTTTACTACAAACTTTACCCTGAAATAATTAATAATTAATTTTTATATAAAAACTTTTTAAAATATAATAAACTTAATTCGAAAATAAATATTACTTTTAAAAACTCACTATATATCATGACAATATGCTATGCATATGCTCTTAATCTTATATGAACGTCGAATGACGTATGCACTTTGGTCGGGGATGTTACACTTCTTCCCTCGGATGATCTTGTCCATGAACAGCAGATCTTGAATAGAAGCAGCATTCCTCTTGAGCTCCCTTGGCAGCAGGTTGCTGATGAGGTAATTGAACATTACCTTCTTCTCTATTCCCATCTTGTTGACCAGATAAGGGCTCGTGAAGTTATCATCACTATTAGTGACAGTTTTGATGATCTCACGGTCATCAACTCCTTCAGGCCAACCTCCTTTGTAGTACTTAGCAAAACCTTCATGAGGAATTTCCAGAATGTCACTAACATCCTTGCTTGTAAAGGAATACGTCTTCTTATCTATGGTGTACCTCCCTATGGTCATGTTCCCCGTATCTTCAATCACCAAAGTTTCATAAAACATCTTAACCATCAATGGATTGTACTCATGTTCCCCTTGGATTAACTTATCCCACTTCTGCTTTTTCAACCAGTCAAGGACCTTGGTCAGTTTGAACTCCTTCATGAAATTCTCACCCCACAACAGATCCTTAGTGAAATCCCTAGACGACATATCAATGCACACACTTGTTTTCTTGCTCTTTTTACTAGACCCAACATCAGACTTAGGATATCTTCCCCTTTTCTTCCTAGTGACTTTCTCAGAGAAGGAAGAGTCACCTCCCTCTGAGACAGCCTCAGGGGTTTCCAACCCCTTGCCCTTTTTGGCTTTAAGAGCCATTGCCGAGGCTCTAGCACTAGCAGATCTAGTCTTAGGGAGAAAAGGAGGAGGCATTTCTATCTCATCGTCTTTGAGTAACTCAGAGTCATCTCTAAAGAGGTCTTTTTCCAAATTTTTCTTAACAGACTCACCATAAATGGGTTTCTTAGAAACCAAGATGGGATCAGAAGGAGTACCTTCTTTAGAGTTGTCTGTTGATTCCTTTCGAGAGGGATCCTTGTCAGCCACCTTGTCAGCATTCTCAGCATCAGCATCAATGTCGATGACTTTAGAGGAGTCATTGACAGCCTTTCCTTAAGGAGATAGCCGTTGGTTCTCCTTTTCAGCAGCCTCTTCTTCTTTCTCTTCTCCAAACGACCCGACTACATTCTCTGTTTCCTCAAAATCCATCGACCCCAAAATCGGAGTCTTCGCTCTCTCTTCCTCTACAATCTCTGGGTTTGGGGATTTGGGTAAGGAGGATTCACCGGTTTTTGGAAAAACCATTGGTTGCACCATTTGGCGCATTTTTCTAGACTCTGGTGAAGCGGTTAGGGTTTCGTTTTCGATTTGAGGAAGGGGATTTTGGAGTTTTTTAGTGATAACGGGGGATGAGAGTGTTGATTTTGGAGGAGAGGGGTTCGGATTTTGGTTCTGTGGAGGAATGAGGTTTTGGGATTGAGGTTCCATGGCGGTTGGAGGGACAGTGGAGGAAGACGATTCCCCGGACAAAAGGGCTCGAAGAAAATCGTCGCCGAAAAGTGCGAGAATCTTCTTTTTTGCCGATTCAGGGTTGTCGATTTTGGTTTTGGGAGAGGCGGGAAGATCGGAGTTGGAGGGAGACGCCATTGGAGAAGGATGAAGGTTTGAGGTTTTCGGGTTCGAGAGAGAGAGAGAGAGAGAGAGAGTAGAAGTTGAGAGAGAAAAGGATTGAGAAAAGTGTACCTTTAAGATTGACGGTTGAGGCATAATAAAGGAATCCACTTCCATCATTAAGGAAGCTGTCAAATCACAAGATCTTCTCTTTCCTCTCTTTTGAAATCCACTATCCAATTTCAAAAGATATTGTTAAGCCATGATATTTTTCTCGCGCCTGAAATCGCAGTCACTGACCTTGAGCATGTCGGCGACTCTTAACCCAAAACTGCTATCGATATATGTCTGTGACATGTGTCCACACATGACTTTCTCTTTTAAGAACTTACTTGGTGATGGGTTTGCACAGGGAGTGCCAAGGAGAACCAAGTAAAATTTTATTTTTGAGGATTTGTCGATCATGATGAAAAGTCTCCGTGTAATAAGAAAATAATAAACAGATGGGCTCATAGAGACTCTCAAACATGATAGGTTAGGGACTGGTTTTAGAATCAACTATCATTTGGGCTTATAAAGAGGGTTAGGATCATCAAGTTGATTCTTTTGGGCCAAAACAAAGAGCTCAAAAGGTTGCACATATACTGAATGTAGTGAAAGTCATTGACAATCAAATTGCATGGGGTTTTCTAAATATGATATCTATCAAGTATGTCTAAGAATTATACCATACAAGCATGATTTCAAGGCATATGTAAAGCAATCAATTCTAGCCAATCATCGAGGGAATTTATGTAGGGAAATAGATCATTGAAGAGAGATCATACCT
The DNA here is from genome assembly GCA_964016875.1 of Fallopia convolvulus. Lineage (NCBI taxonomy): Eukaryota > Viridiplantae > Streptophyta > Magnoliopsida > Caryophyllales > Polygonaceae > Fallopia > Fallopia convolvulus. The sequence continues at coordinate 9,329,632 of OZ024723.1, forward strand.
AGTTCCATGTGGAGTTGTTCAAAGGGTTCACGATTTAAGGCTTTTGTGAAGATGTATGCTCTTTGATCACTTGTTCTACAAAATTCCATAGTGACCATGCCCTTTTCCACACAATCTCGAAGAAAGTGATGCCTTATCTCAATGTGTTTTGTCTTTGAATGTTGCACCGGATTCTTTGAGATGTTGATTGCACTAGTGTTGTCACATAGTATAGGCACTGACTCACACTGTACACCATAGTCACTGACTTGTTGCTTGATCCATAAGAGTTGTGAGCAACACGCTGCAGCCGCGATGTAATCTACTTCTGCCATGGATAGAGCCACAGAATTTTGCTTTCTAGATCCCCATGAGACAAGACAAGGCCCAAGAAATTGAGCCATCGCAGAAGTGCTTTTTCTATCCACCTGGTTTCCAGCAAAATCAGCATCTGTGTAGCCGACAAGCTCAAAATCAAATCCTCTGGGATACCATAAACACAGATTGTCAGTCCTCTTGAGATAGCGAATGATTCTTTTAACAGCTTTCAAGTGGGACTCTCTTGGATCGGCTTGAAACCTAGCACATAGACATACTCCAAACACAATATCCGGTCTGCTTGCAGTGAGATAGAGCAATGATCCAATCATACCCCTGTACATAGTAGCATTAACTTCTGGATCCTTGTCGTCCTTTCCAAGCGAGGTAGTCGGGGACATGGGGGTATCAAATGGTTTAGCATTCTCCAGACCGAACTTCTTAACACATTCTCTGAGATACTTTTGTTGATGAACTCGTGTCCCATCCTCATTTTGAACAACTTGAAGTCCTAAAAAGAACTTAAGCTCGCCAACCATACTCATCTCAAATTCACTAGACATGAGGTCAGCGAATTTCTTCACTAGCTTATCATTCGTTGAACCAAAGACGATGTCATCGACATAGACTTGAACAACTAGTGTGTGACTTCCTTCTCTTAACAGGAATAGTGTCATATCAACTTTTCCTCGAACATAGCCATGTTGAATCAAGAACTGAGACAAACGATCATACCAAGCACGCGGGGCTTGCTTCAATCCATAGAGTGCTTTGTCCAGTTTGTAGACATGATCCGGGTGGGCGACATCTTCAAAACCCGGAGTCTGTTCAACATACACTTCTTCTTTTAGATATCCATTCAAGAATGCAGTCTTGACATCCATTTGTTGTAGCTTGAATCCATGATGCGCAGAATAGGCAATGAGCAATCGTATAGCCTCAAGACGAGCCACTGGAGCAAATGTCTCATCATAGTCAATGCCCTCATGTTGATTGTAACCCTTAACTACCAGCCTTGCTTTGTTTCTGACCACATTTCCTTCATCATCCAGCTTATTTCTGAACACCCATCGTGTTCCAATCACAGATCTTCCCTTTGGCCTTGGGACCAAATGCCAAACCTTATTTCTTTCAAACTGATGAAGCTCCTCTTGCATGGCACTAACCCAATCCGAATCTTTCAACGCTTGTTCAACATTATTAGGTTCCAACATTGAGATGAAAGCATTGAAAGCGAAGAAGTTGTTTAGAGAAGATCTAGTTTGCACACCCTTTGAGAAATCAGTGAGGATGTTAGTGACAGGATGAGCACTTTTCTGTTGATAATTTCTGACATGTATCTCCGTCAGGTCACCGACTTGAGTCTGAGGAGTTCTCACTGAATCTTCTTCTGAGTTCTCCACGCTTGATCTCCTATCAGGTGTTTTCGCGTCATCAGATTCATTGTCGCTTGAACTTTGATTTTGACTCCTTCCCCTTGTATTGTCTAAGTCGGTGACTTCAACATTGTCACTGACTGTTGATTCTTTTGTAGGCACTGGAAGAGAGTCGTCTTGGACTAGATAATATCCTTGATCACCATCGTCAAGATCTTTAATCATCGATCCTCCCATAGTGTTTTCATCAAACACCACATGAACACTTTCTTCAATCCTTCTTGTCCTTTTATTGAACACTTTGTAAGCTTTGCTATGAGGAGAGTAGCCTACAAAAGTCCCAACATCACTCCTTGGATCGAATTTTCCCAGACTGTCTTTGTCGTTGTTGTGGACATAACATTTACATCCAAAAGTGCGCAGGTGGGCGACACTGGGCTTAACTCCTCTAAGAAGCTCATACGGAGTTTTTCCAAGAAGTGGACGAAGCATAGCACGATTCATCACATAGCATGATGCATTAATGGCTTCACCCCAGAAATTTCTCGGAAGACCACTTGAAATGAGCATAGTCCGTGACATGTTCTCCAAGGCACGATTTTTCCTCTCGACAACGCCATTCTGTTGAGGAGTTCTTGGCGCTGAGAAGTTGTGACTTATGCCATTTTCTTGCAAAAAGACAGAAATTCAGAGTTGTCGAATTCTGTTCCATGATCTGATCTGATTGATACAAGTGTAACTCCAAGCTTTTTCTCAACAACCTTCACCCATGCTTCAAACTCTTCAAAGACCTGATCTTTAGAAGACAGAAAAATAGTCCAAGTATACCGTGAAAAGTCATCAACAATGACAAAGATATAGCTATTTCCTCCACGACTTTGAACTCGCATGGGACCACATAAATCAATATGAATGAGTTCTAAAGGTCTAGTGGTACTTACCTCATTTTTGGATTTGAAGGAAGACTTTACTTGCTTCCCTCTCACACACGTCTCACAAACTTCATGCTTGTTTGGATCAATCTTGGGTAATCCTCTAACCAGTTCTTGCTTATGAAGCTTGTCAAGAAGTTGAAAGCTTGCATGACGAAATCTCTTGTGCCAGAGGTCGGCGACATCTGTAACTGTTCTAAGACATAGTTTTTCTTCAGGCTCAAAACAGGGGTCCACCTTATACAAATTGTTTTCACATACCCCTTTCAAAAGAATTTTGCCTGAACTAATCTCTTGCACCTAACAACCATTCTTATCAAAAATAACTTGATATTTTCCATTAGCACAGATTTGGGAAACGCTTAATAACTTGAAACTCAGATTATCAACAAGATTCACATTGTCTATAGTTAGCTTATTTGAAAATCTTACCGTACCAATACCAGAAAGACCACCTTTGCTGTTGTTACCGAAGGTAATCTTACCTCCCTTGTATTCTTGAAGTGAGACGAAGTCCCTGAGGTTTCTCGACATATGAGTTGAGCATGCACTATCAATGAACCAGGGCTCCTGGTCACCCACTTCAAGCTGTATTGAAACAATTAGTTCTTACGAACCCAGAGTTGTTTAACTCCTCTGGGTTTGGCAACATAATAACTCCTAGACCAACATTTGTCACAATTAGCACACACAGATCCTGGAGGACAGTCAGTGACAGTGGATCTGTCATGACTATCACTCAGAGTCTGTGACCTTGCATTTTCATCATCTCTTGCCTTTTTGTGACAACCATGTTGATAGTGACCAGGCTTGCCACAATACCAACATGTCCTATGAGACTTTAGGGCAACATATTTGCTATAGCCCGGATAGATGGATTTGTTGTTGATGCGAGATTGAAAGTCAATTTGTGACGGAGCCGAGTTCTAGACTTGTTTTTGCCATATGTTGTGCACCTTTTGATCAGGATACCACTGTTGCTTCCCTTTGTCAGGCTTAGCCACCACATGTGTAGAACAACTTGCATTGTCCCTATACATAGGGGTTTTACCTTTAGACGCGAGAGGAGTAGCCTTGGTACCCTGAGTATTGGGTGCACGAACAAAACCAATTCCAAATCTGTCTACCTCCTTCACAAACTTCCTTTTATAGTCATTTTTGACCTCTTGAGCCTTTTCAGCAACAAACTCATCCAACCATTTCTTTCTTTTGGTCTCATCCTCGACTTTAAAATTTTCTAACTCACTGGATAGCTTAGCATTACCCAGTCTGAGCATGATTCTTTCACCTTCTAGGTCAGTGACTTGTTTTTCCAGGTCATTGACTTGTTTCTGCAAGTTAGTGACTTGGATCTTTGAATCTGAGCACAATTCACAGGTTACTGACTTAGGAGATGATACTTTTTCAAGCTCGATTGCTTTAGAGGACCAGTGTTTGTTATCATCGAAGAGATTGGAGATTGTTTCTTAATTTTCTTCCAATTTTTCTCTTAACTCAGTGACCTGAGTTCCAAGCTTTTCGATGATAGCAACCAGCTATGCCCTAGACTTTTTGATTAAAAGAGAAGAAAGTTCGGAGTCATTTACCTCTTGAGAAGAATTGTCCTCAATGGCCATGCAACATTTTCCTCTTTCTGGTGCCACCTCATCATCATCGTTAGACATGTCCCAAGTTGCCATCATGCCTTTGCCAGTTTCTCCACTTTTTCTCTTTGGACAATTCTTGGCAAAGTGTCCCTTAGCTTGACATTGATAGCAAATGACATCCTTCATATCTTTCCCTTCTTTGGATGATTTTGGAGCTTTTATGGGAGCTTTGTTACGATTCCACAGCCTCTTCATAGCTTTAGAGATGAGACCAACATCCTCATCTATTCCATCAGTGTCATCGTCTCCCTGAGCCAAATCAAACGCCCTTTCAACCTTAAGAGCAATGTTTTTTTACTTTCTCTGAATCGAGCCTTTCAACTCTTCTTTGCTGAATGCCTCCATACATAGTGAGTTGTCCAACAAGGTCTTCCAAGGTCAGCGACTTGGTTTCCTTTTGAGTAAGAAGAGACGAAGCAATGCTGTCCCAACTTTTGTTCAAACCAGAGATCAACTTGTTGGTGAGTTTCCATTGAGGTATTTCTTCACCAAGAAACTCCAGTTGATTCACAATCGTCTGAAATCTGGAATGATAGTCACGAAGAGATTCTCCTTTTCCTTGAAAAATGTTGTCATACTCTGTTTCGAGACTAATGATCTTGTCCTTCTTTACATCATCATTTCCTTGATGAAGTCTTTTAAAAGCATCCCAGATTTCTTTAGCCGTTTTGTAGCCGATCACCTTCTTGAGATCTCCTTCAATAAGAGCATGATGTAAGACCTTCTTTGCTCTAGCATTCTTTTCCAGTTTTTTGAAGTCAACATCATCATACTCAGTTGTGGTCTTTTCTGTTTTTCCATCCTTTCCAAGAGCAAAAGTTTCTGGACCAATCTCTATCACCTTCCACAGTTGACCATCAAGAGAACAGATATGAGTTTTCATCTGTTCAACCCACCAGTCATACTCTCCTACCCTTAGGATTGGAGGCTTCCAGAACGAGTGATTCACAGAGGTGTTGGTGGACGTCATTTTCCTGTATGAAAAGTACTAAAAACACAATCTAGAGCCTTCGCTCTGATACCAATTGTAGGATCGTTAGTACTAGGACGAGTCGGCGACTCCTACGAAGTCGTCGACTTTGAGTAATAAAGCAGCGGAATAAACACACAGTAAAGTAAACGTTACCAACGGTCACTGACAAGCGATGTATAGTGGAAAATCTTCGTAAACCAACTAGTTTACTTAGAGAAAAACCACTCCCTTCCAAGTTTATCACTTGGTCGGATCTCAAGAGTCCTTAGACTCGCTCTATTGATTTCTTGAGTGATTACAAAGCTCTCCCGTGTACAAGAATGAATCCCACACCCTTGAACCACGCTCTACCTTTGCACTCACACTCTCAATCTCACGCTATGCCTAAGATCTCTTGACTCACCACTTGTACGAATCTCACGCACAAGTACACTCTTTCTTTCTTACACACGATATGAAAATTAAGCTCACAAGTCCTACCGATCAGCCTAAACACAAGAGTATTTAAACTAAGGTAAGAGAGATCTCATGTATATTATTTTTCATTCGATTAGGAAAACAATATACACTTAATCTTTTACAAATCTTTCCAAATAAACAATTGTACGCATACTCAAATATTCTAGGAGAATCACGATTATCTTCATCTTGATTTTAGCACTCTTTTGATGATCTTCTCCTAAAATAGAACACGCAACTGTCTTCAATTAAACGCACAAGATCTGTGTGTTCCTTCCGTAAATAAATCGCTTCGCCAGCTGGTTATGTCAATGACTTTGCCAAGTCGCCGACTCGACTTGCAAACATAGGGCCACTAACTCTGGCACCATCAAAACTCAATCTTCCATCTTCTAACACTAGTGATCGTTGTTTTTTTTGGATCTTGATTATGAATTTCCTAATCTTCACAATATAACCCTAATTAAGATTAAAGTAGAAGTGGGTTGTATTAAGATTAGAGTGGAATTGGCATTGAAATTATGGTTTTTTCTTATGCCTTAATTGTTGAACAAATTGCTTTCTTATACCAATATTAGAGTGCTAACCTCATCCGTTGGACGGGGCAATGGTTATATTTTATGTTTATTATTGTTTCAAATGTGAAATGTCCAGGTTTTTTTGGAAATTATAACATATGAAGTGTATTAAATAGGTTTACTGAATTGCATTATAAAATAACATAACCAACCATATAACTAAAACAAAATGAAATGTTGCAAATCATAAATAAATAAACTATTTGATTATTTAATCGGTGTACACTACATAGCAATTCAAGATATATACTATTAGATCAATAGTTTACTTTATTTTATTTTGCTATGGACATATAGGTGATTCTTATACTTAATTGATGTTTTGAATATGGTTTAATTTTACGATTATATAATGTTAGTCTTAATTTATTTGGTTTGTAAATATTATGCGAATATTATACGATTTAATGTGTAATAACAAAGCAAATAAAATGTTACGATAAATAAGTTTGTCATTAACTAATAATGACGAACATGGCTGCTCGTACGATGGTCGACTTAGTCGTCATTGATATCAGTTAACGACAAACATGGCTACTCGTCTTTAACTGAATAACGACAACTGGTTGCTCGTCGTTAATCAATTACGTCAAGCAGCCATGTTCGTCATTAATAGTTAACGACGAATAACCAGTTCGTCGTTAATAGTTACTGACTATTAACGACGAACATGGTCGTTAAAACCAATAACGAGGGAAGCAATAACGACGGACACACGATGAAGTTTATTTCGTCGTTAATAGTTTTAACGACGACGACTTTGTTCATCGTTAAAGACCCCTTTTCTAGTAGTTAATAAATTTCTTTTCCATCTAAATTTGGTTGGAAGTTTAAGTATTATTTTGATTTTATTGCTCAATCTACCACCGATTTTGCAGGTTTATTTCTTACATTTTTTTTCAAATTCAAATTAATTAATGTGGTTCTCGTACATATAAAATTGTGAATACCGAATATTCAACAATAATATTTTGTCTTTTTTTAATAAAAATGATATTATGTCTTCATATGTTTTTATATCATACATCTTGATCTTGATATTATATTTTTTCTAAAAGAAGAATATCAAGTTTTTTTAAAAAAATAAATAGTCAATTTATCTTAATATTGAGAAAAATCAAGGCATAAATGTGGAGCATTTATTTGACTTGAGAGGGACAACTTTTATAGTTGTAGAGAAGATTCCAATGTTCAATCTTAGTCAAAAATATGCAATCTTGATTTTTAGTTAAAGGGAACGATTTTTGTTGTCAATTATAACGATTGGAAACTTATGTGGTAGCCTATTAGCTCAAATGGTAGAGCAATGTGCATGTGCACATAGATGTGGGTTCAAATCCCACATAGGCTAATTCTTAATATAATCATGTCTTTTTGTTTATATCGGTTGTTCTTTTAGTTCATGCCTTTTTAAGGTAAGGTTCATAATATTTATTCTTATGGTTCATAAATTTTGTTCCATGCCTTTTTGTTTATAACAATTGTTCTTTTGGTTCATGTTTGAATAACCTTAGGTTCATCAAAGTTGATCTTATGGTTCATGTCTTTTAGTTCATGCTAGTTATTATTTTCTTTCGTGATTGTTGGTTCATGGTACTTGTTCTTTCGGTTCATGTTTTTGTAGCCTAGGTTCATAATAATTCTTACGGTTCATGACTTTTAATTTTTTAATAGTTTATCTTATAGTTCATGTTATTTAAGTCATACTAGTTATTTTGGTTCATGGCTTTTGTTCTTTTAGTTCGTGTTTTTATAAGCATGAGTTTATAATATTTGATCTTATGATTTTTAGTTCATAAAAGTTGGACTGATGGTTCATGACTTTTTACGGTTAGGTTCATAAAATAAGGTTCATGACAATTAATTAACAATACTTTTTATTTGTGTCATGTTTTCATAAATGATATTATGCTAGTTCAAGTCATTATATGGTTGAGTTCATAACAATTGTCATTAAGCATCATGAAATTTAATTCATAATATTTTTTATTTTTTACATGTAATCTTGTATATAAATCATATTTTTCGGGTTCATGTCTTAATATGATTAGGTTCATAACAATTTTAATACGGTTTGGGAAATTCAATTCGCGATAATTGTTACTAGTGTCGTGTATTCTAGTTCATAAATGGTATAAGTTAATAATTTTGGTATACTAGGTTCATAATTTATGAACAATTGGTTAAAAAAAATGATCTAAGCGCTAAGTTGAACATTTGGGCATTTTGTCGAACACATGGTAGGCGGTTAGATGTGCATTGATCATTAACACTTGTTTTCAATCAAAAACTTGAAATTGTAAAGCAAAACATGCACAATCTTCATATGTTTGATTATAATCAATAAAAATTAGTCCAAAACACAAAAAAACATGTAATTGAAGTACCAAGTTCCAAAATTTGAAAAAACCTCCAAATGTGAACTTGAAACTATAGAAAAGAGATCTGTAGCAAAATCTATGAAGAGAGAACATAAATTCGGGCCGAAAAAAAAAGTGAACCAAATTAGAAGAAGCAAGAGGCAACAAGAATGGAGAAGATTCAATCGAAATAGGCGAAAAAACAAATTAAACGTTCAAGAGGTTGAAGACTCTCCTGTAGCTTTTGTTCTAACCTGATGGGTGAAAGACAAAAATACCCCTTCGTGTATAAAATCATTAAAAGGATGTGTCTTCATCTTAGCCATTAAAAACACTTGATTGAACAGCTTAAAGTTGCTGACATATTACATTATAACGGGATTTTGCACATGAGCGTGAATCAAAATTATTATATTAAATATTATTTAATAATAATTTTTATAAAATTTTATAATAAAATATTTAATTTTTAGTTGAAATAATACTTTATCGGGTTGGTCGGATCAACCCAACGGATTGGTGATCCAACCCATTTTTTCTGGGTCTACCGGATTCGGTTACTCTTGTCCCATTGATTTTTGGGTCGAGTTTCAACCTAAAAAATTTCGGGCGAATCGGATCGGGTCAAATTTTAACAGGTGTGCTAATCAAGCTATGTATATGTACTAAAATAAATATCTTTAAAAAAAATATTATATAATATAATCCACTAGACATTATGGGCGCTAGTTGGTCTCGAACAACATCATCCGTCATGATGATGCCACCATTGCGTCACAAATTTGGTGACGTGTTATGAAGCCACGGTCTCTCACGGCCAAGGATAAGTGGCCGATATTAAAAAAACGACGCCGTTGGCATTTATGTAACCTTACACTCCAATACTCCATCATCTGCTGCCCCTTAAAAGTGGTCCATTATTTGTCAAAATGAATCACTACAAAAGAGGCGATCGAGTCGTTTCAAACCATAGCTTTTTAACGTATAGTATCCGCATAATCGGAAACGAATAATACGTCTTCAAACGTATGTGACCAGTGTACAAACCGAGTGAGTGAGTAGTTGGGAGCAGGATGAGTTGGACTGGTCGCGCCGGTGGGCCACCCCTAGTGTGGATGTAGGACCCACACACGTCTTTTAGTCGGCGCGTTTAGTGGGCCCACTCTTTGGGCAGCCCATCCCAAAGTCCAAGTATAATCCAATACCGACAAAACTCGCCTTTTTGGTAGATGGGCCATCAAATCACATGGAGGACTTCCTTTTTATGCTTATCCTCATTTCACGCTTCAATTTTTAAGTCTCAATTTACATGGAACTATTTTTCTTACATTGCCAATTAATTGAGGAATACTTGTTTAGATGGCTAAAATGTCTTTTCTTTTCTAACCTAAATAGGCCAACATTTTTGTTGTAATATACATAATGATAAAAATAGACTAGTATATAAATTTAATGAGCTATTTTTCCAATTGTCTATTAATTTTAAGTTGAAATCTCACTCGGTTTACATATGCACAACCCCTAAACTAAAGGTCCACGGACTTGAATAATTTCCATGCGTTAAGTAAGAAGCTTCTAAGCGGGGCAACTTATTGATTTTCCTTCATTTTAAATGAAAGTGAAAACCACAAGAAAACATAAACTCGAAGACAATAGCAATACAAGACCCCTCCAAATAGTTATTAGATAGGAAAGAATCGTTTCAAGGAGGCCCTTGAAATCTTGTACGTCCATAATCCCATAACAAGGGATTAGAGGTATAATGATTAAGAAAGGATTTGAGCTTGTAAATTCAAAGGAAATTGGACGAGGATCACAGAAAGTTTGAGAAAGCTTTTTGGGCGGGTTTGACTTTGGAGAGGAGGGGTAGGAGGAGGTGGGGCTTCATGTTCACATGGATGTTTGAAAAATTCACATGCTGTGTCTTCTTCATCTCTCCATCTCTCCATCTCTCCATCTTCATACACACTGCCTTTATGTCTTTAATGATCGCTTTTAATTCAATAGGCCCCCCTCTCTGATCTTGATGTTTACCTTTCTGATTCTATGAATGCCCATTCAACTCCATCAAAAAGGCAGAGTTTGGTCTCAACTACACTACACATGGAAATCCACCAGCCATCCTTGTATGTTAAAAATATCTTACTACTTGCCTATAGTTTTGAATGATTAAGTTGGAACAACTTCTAAATTCTAGAGGTTCATTTACAATGCTAGAGGTTGGAATAAGTAGGCTTATGAGTGGGATCCTAGAGTCCAATTGGGATTTCAAACTCATTTGCAATTTGCAAAACTTGGATATTACCCACCAATGATGACTTTAAACATCAAAAACATGAACCAGAATCAAACTCGACTATTGTATTATCAAGATGCAAACGTTGTTTTATGTTTAGGGCTCCGAGCACTTGTAGGAGAAGTAAACTTGGCTTTAATTTTAGGTTGTGTATATCAAGTCTTACTTAGCACCCCAGTGTAATTCAGCTTAAAGCGAGGTCTAGGGGTTGAGTTGTATGAAATCTTATCCCAACAAATTCGAGAGGATGTTTCCAAAAAACCCAAAAATGACAAGAGTAAGGTTTTGCTGCAACAACAACAACATTGACCCAGTGAGGTTTTGCTGCAACGAAATCTGGGGGGTCAAGATAGAGGTACCCCTGCCCAAAGGGAAAGGGGGTACACCCCTTCCCTTTCAACCTAATTTGAACACTTAAGGAGATAAGAGCTATGTAACAAAAATAACTTAATTTATTAATATGCATAATAATTGCGATAAGAGCTATCTCAAAGAGTCAAAGGCACTGTATAAGAGCATGTTTAATTAGGTTGTTTAGAGCTCGGAACACTTAAGAGCAAACAAATTGCCCTTCAACCTAATCTGAACGATTGCCTTTCAATTTGAGCTCCAAACCATTCTCAAACCAAAAATAAAAATGCAAACAAACATGAGGTATCAAAATGGCCCCTTAAGTAGTTCCCAACAAAACTCCTAATGCTGTTGTACCGGATTAAATACTCGTTACCTCAAATATATGTATGATCCACGTCATCTGACAACACAATTAAACGTAAATGTAAGTTGTTGCATTAAAAAAAAATGTACCGCATGTACGTACGAAATCACCATACAAAATCATGGAGAGGTTGGGAAGCCAATGGAAGCCAAGATAGTGATCCTTCACAGTTTCATATACCAAACAATACAACTAATAAAAAGAAAGAAATCTTCTACCAAAAAAAAAAAAAGAGAAAGAAATCATGAAGGATTGAAGGGGGACCAATGCAGAAGTCTAAATTTAAATTTATAAATGTTATCCACCCCTCAATACTTGACAAGTGTCCCTGGAGTTATTGGGTATATTTAATTAACCGTTGACAATTTCGAGTCTCTCTTATTGAGCTCTCGCTTCTTCCATCATGTCTTCCTTATCCCCCTATCCCCCTAACTGATATTTCCTACTGATATTCCCTACTTATTTGGTTGATAAATGTGTATAAATGATAGTAGTACATTAAAATACACTACTGTACAACATTTCTATAAGCAACTATCATTGGATTCATTAAGAATCTTAATGCGACCACGTAACAGGCAAATCAAGAATTCAATTTCTATTTTAATCATCAAAATGCCATAAAGTAATGGTGGAGAAACAAGATCAAGATTAAGGCATAAACCAAAAACATCCTACAGTTTTGAATTGATTTTTTTAATGTTTTTCTTATTCATTCAAAATATTAGTAAAATATCTAGTAGTATGAACGGATTGCTCATATATTCAATTGCAACTTGCTCCCACAAGATTGGAAAATTATCAGCAGTGCGTCTCACATTTCATGGAAAGTAAAAAGTAGGCACGTAATTTCACATGCAATCTATGAATTCTTCAATCACATAATGCAAAAAATGTAACACACATAAAATGAAAGAATATTAAATTTAACTACCTCAACTTGTTCAATTCAAAGGGTTAGAAATATTGAGTACCATATACTGTAATCCTGTACATTATTAATCCAAGAGAAGAGATAAAGCCGAACCAAAGAGAACAAGTTAGAAGGGAACTGTTCAATTTTCCTTCCACACTTGTCCCTTTAAAGCCGAACCGTGTGAAAACTGTAATCCTGTACATTATTATCTCAATTCTTTCAACTTTATCTTGAAACCGTGTGAAAACTGTAAAGTTTTCAACTAAAAGGACAGATACAGCTACACAAGCTACGTGCCTTCATATGATAGTTGAATTGCCACCAAGAAACTGTGCAAGTGTGTAATTGATTTGGTCCACTTTCTCAAAAGGTGAAACTTGTCATTTTGTGGAAGAAGCAAAGCATTCAAGATTTCAAGAGGACAACAGCACACCTCCTTTCGGAACATTGTTCTTTGGGTTATTCTTTTCTTTTCTTTTTTTCTTTCCTATTGGAAATAACATCTCTACTTTGCCCTCACAAGCTCCCACCTATAAATATCATTCACCAGAAAGGGAAGCTCAAAAACCCAAAGTCATTCTTTTAGACTAGAAACCAGTTGCAACTCAAAATTCCCATCAAACCTCTCTAACATCTTCAATTAGTTTTACATCTTTTTCCTTCTTTTTTTTTTTCTGGGGAAAGCTTTAGGTTCTTTGAGCTCTTTTGCTTCTCTGATCCATAGTTGTTTTTTTTGTGCTGTTGGATCACCAGGTCTTTTTTAAGCAACAGAAGACACCTTTCTTTAACTTCAATTTGATCACTTTCACTTCTACTTTCCTAGAGGAAGAAGAAGGGATCAATTTTTCAAGAATCCCTCTTTCTACCAAAACCCAACCATGGAAATAGCTAGTTTCCAAGAAAACAACTTCTCCTTAACTTGCCAAGAAGCCACAAAAGTGAGAGACTCACTCTCCACACTCATATTAAACTCTGGTACAACCAACACACTGGACTCAATCTTCTCTGAGTGCCAGCCTTCAAACCTAGTCAACCCAGACACCACAACTCATGAGCCTCTAGGCACCTCTGTGTACCTCAGACAAAGAGATCTACTCCACAAATTCTGGCAAGAGAACAGGCCAAAGGGGTCAGCTTCTCTCCCCTCTACTCTCCTGATCAACCACTACCAAGAAAGCTCCTTTGCTTCCTCTTCTTCCTACAGCAGCTTTCTGGGAGGTTCTGCTAATAAGAAGAAGTTGTACAGGGGAGTTAGACAGAGACACTGGGGGAAATGGGTTGCTGAGATCAGACTCCCACAGAACAGGATGAGGGTCTGGCTTGGAACCTATGACTCTGCTGAGGCTGCAGCCTATGCCTATGACTGTGCTGCCTATAAGCTTAGGGGCGAATACGCACGTCTCAATTTCCCCAATTTGAAGGATCCCAGTAAGCTGGGAGTTGGAGACTCCACAAAAATGAGTGCAATTAAGCTCACTGTCGACGCCAAGATTCAGGCCATTTGCCAAAGGGTGAAAAGGGAGAAAGCCAGTAAGAATGCAAGGAAGAAGCAGCAGGTGACTCCCGTTGACAGCAGTGGTGATGGCGGCGCTGGTAATAATTTGATGAAGGTTGATTTCTCGTCGCCTTCTTGCTCCTCAACAACAAGTTCTTCATTGACGTCTTTGGCGGTGAATGAGAGTTGTTGGGTAAGTGAGATGGGATCGTCGCCTTCTTCATCACAGGCAGCTTCTGAAGAGGTTTTTTGGAGCAACTGTAATGGCGGTTCTCCAGCTTCCGATACAATGTTCCCTGTTGTCAACCCAGAGGAGTTGTTGGAGTATGACGGAAGCTACCCACTTGCTAGGATGCCGTCTTTTGACCCGGATCTGATCTGGGAAGTTCTAGCTAACTAGGGAGGTCGTAATTTCATAAGCCAAGTTTTATCATGTGATCAAGGAATTTTAATGGCCTTGGGGGTTATGTAAGGTCAAGTTTAGATATTTTTTTTCTGGCCTGGCAGTAATATTTTTGTATTTAGGGGATAAAAGTTTTATCAAGTGTTAATGTATTATAGAGTTTTGCTGCTACTATTTGGTGTATATCCTAGTTTTGTTCAAGAAATATTCTGTAATGAATGTTTCAGACTGGGATAAGAAGGATTATAAACATCTTTGTATCTAATAGTTGGATATTTCTTATGTAGACATGGCCTTTCAAGGTTTTTCAAAGAAAGGAGCACACATAAAAAGAAAGTTATATTAAGTAAATTCCCTAAACATAGATATCCTGCTTCTACTTGTAGACTGTCAGACGTTGAAGCTTTCATTGAAACATTATAATAGCAACAATTTTCAAGTCTAAACAGCAAATTTCACAAAATTTCTGGTATAAGTAAGAAATGAAGCTTTACAAAAAAATTCTGCCCATCTGCATGATCTTTTGGTCTGATAAACATTAGGTTGGACTACACAAATTTGCATACTTTCATGAATATTCTGTTTTTTTTTAATTCACAAGATAGTGATGCAACCACTGAGGACTGCTCGTTGCTGCCTCATGTGTTCCAAGCTGGTATGATATACAACAGAGAAACAGAGTAGAGGGAGGCTGAAAATGGAAACTTTTTACCAGCTTAGAGAATTCTTGTTCTGCTGAAACTGAGTGATGAAAGACTTCAACTGTGAAATTGAGTACTTGACATAATTTTGCACGATTTGATCTTTCTAAGAAAACTGCACATAAATAACAATATCAGTACTGGAATGTATTATAGAAGTTTTATCAGTATTAGGTAAAATCAAATTTATATGATTTTATTTTCTTACAAAGATACTTCCTATAAGAATAATTTAGGCAGAAAACATGGATTAGCTAAATTAGGGATGCTGAATCAAAATATGATGGATTCCCTAACAGATGTTAAATCCAAGACTGCCATCAAACTATACAACATGATTAGATGCAAGTGATTCATGCCCTAAGATAAAACAGTGCAAATGAACTTCCTGTTGCAAAGGCCTTTACATTGCTAAAGGAACTTCTGACTATGAAGGTGGAAAGACATGGACAGTCCTGGATCACATGGGCATGAACTCGAATACTAATTGGACATTTTACAAGAAAACAGAATTTTCTGCATCTTTTAATGACTTGCCAACCTCAACTCCCACTGTCTCCTCCGTGTCCATCCTTGTTATGTACCTCAACAAGTCCTAGGTTTTTTATTAATAACGAAAAAGTAAGACCACAAATTTCATGGTAGATACAAAATTTGACCTCCAACTTTGAAGTGTAATTATTATGAAATAATGTAAAGCATACATATTACAGCAATAAACAAGAAAAAACATCATCTCAACCACTTAATATATGTTTCGCCATGTTGAAAACTAGATTCAAAACCATTTATTGTCAGATTTGCTTGTTTATGCCGGGGCCATATGCATCAGGCCGATCTCTATTATCAACCTCTTCTCCTCCAATTCGTTAAATCTCTTCACCATTTCAGAACAAACAGCACTCACGTATCAGATTATGCAAACGAAACACCACAAACACAAACAGTTCCATTTTCCAACATCTACAACATTCTATTACACAAGGGAAAAGGGACATATACGTATGGATATAATCTCCTAATCGAAACCTCCTACATGTCAGAAATCCTAATTAACCGGGAATGGATGAACCCTAATCAAGTAAACCCTAAAACAGACAGTCCATCAAATTACAATATATTATTATCGAGTATTGAATATAGAAGCAACAGAGAAATAAGAGAGTACATACTGTTTTGGTCAAATTTCGACCGGTGACAATCAAGGGTGAATTTTTGGATTTGTGGGAGCAGACTAACCGATAAACGCAATTTCAAGGCCAAAGCAATCGTTTGTATTCAGAAAATCCTTGATTACAGCGGGTGGATTTCTATACATTCGAATGAGTTCCCTTCCTAGACTAACCCTCTTATTTAAGCGTTGTTTTTGGTGTTAACTTCCGTCTTCCAGCTTCGTCGATCGTGGCTCCATTCCCGCACGTTCCACGCTCCACCTTCTGGTCAGTTGTTGTCGAGCCCCAACCGCCGATTTTACCGTCTGGAGGATGATTCCGGTGATCTGGACCTCGCCTTTGGGCCTATCGTTGATGGGCTGGGCCGGTGGGTGGACTGATGATTCTTGGGCCCAACAATAGCCCCAAAAGATTTGGGTGAATTTGAATTCGCCGAATCTTTTCACCTGTTGGTTTCCGGGATCTTGGCTATCCCAGATCTCCCACGTGTAGGGTCCGGATCTCTCTACGCGTTTTGTTTTGCAGGCGAAAAGACGTTGACCCTCTTTATTTACTGCGCCTCGCAAGGATAACTCATTATTTCACTGCTCTGTTGATCTCTCCCGAGGTACGAATCTCTTACCCTTCTTTCCTTCTTCTTCGTCTCCCCCGTTTTTCTTTCCGTTTTCCATGGCTAGGGATAGGGCATCTTCCAGGCATGGCTTCTCGCCCTCTAGTATTCTCCAAGAGTGCGACAGGGTCCCAAACACGATGTCTTTGGAGGAGATGCACCAGACTTTCTTAGAGGGGGGATTTCCTGGGGGTGTAGTTGCTTTGTGTCCTGAGGCCGAACACTCAGACTGGGTTCGCCCCGGTTGGGTTTGCTTCTTTGAGTTTCCCTTCACCATTTCCTGCCGATTCCTCTTTCCTCCCATTGTTCAAGAGTTTCTGGCGCGGTTTAAGCTTTCCCCTGCACAGCTTCTCCCTTCTACCTGGAAAATTCTTTCCTGGGTGAGTCGAATGGCAGAGGTTGCGGGTGTAGACTTTACCGTTTCTGACTTGCTCCAAGCCTACCGTATTACTACGGTAAGGAGGCGACGATTCATCCTGCAATCCCGAACCGCTCGCCAGCCTCTTGTTTTAAACACTAGGGTCAACGGGAAGGGTTGGGCAAACCGTTTCTTCTTTGTCGAGATCGTGTCTCTGTCCCCTGAAAGTCGTCTATTCTTGCATGACAAGTGGAACTCAGCTAGTAAGAGTTTCTGTTCCTCTTTCGTGTTGATCAGTGAAGCCCTTTTAACGTTTATTTATCCTCCTTTGCTTTGTTTTGCAGGTATCCCGGATAACGTGGAGCCGCCGAGTGGTTCGGAGAGAGTCTTGTCTAAGCTTTTCAAACTTACTTCCGCTCAAAGGACATTTGGGGGCATCTCTTACCGAGCCGTCGGAAGGATCCTCGGAGAACGAGGGTAGTGCAACCAAGTCGGATTCAGAAGGAGACAGTGACAAGGTCCACCTCCCTGTTGTCAGGATGTCTGCAATGCCAACTTCGACCAACGCTTTTGGCCCTTCTGTGGGTAAGTTCTTTTACTTGGCTATTTCGTGCAGTGGCTTAGATATTGCTTGACTTGCCTTTCCTTTTTCCAGAGACTCAGGCTCGCAAATCGGGTTCTTCCTTTTCTGCTTCAGACTTGATCCTCAAGAAGACCCGTTCTGCCGATTCGAAGCCCCCGGCCGCCCCTGCAGTCAAGAAAGAGCCGTTGGGCGTTCCAGGAACTTCGCGCAAGCGTTCTACTCAGAGCGACGACGACCCTTTGGACCTTCAGGATGACGCTTCTTCTGACTGGCAATCCCTCCAGCGGTACCGGGACCCCAATTTCAGGAAATATCCGGCCCCTGTCTCTGCTCATGCTATGGAAATTGAGGTAGGCATGGGAGCTTGGAAGGTAACTGGCCTCTTACTATGCTTTGCCTGATGGTTGCGACCGGTGGCCCTTCTGGGGTCGTGTCCTAACTCTCGCCCCCCGTTGCATGCAGCTTTTTTAGGAGATTGGCTTGTTCATTGATGAAATGGACAAGGAATTCGCTGAGCATGAGCGGAGGAAGAAGGAGGTCGCCAAGCACCGTGAGGAGATTGATAAGGCTCGAGAACAGTCTGCTGCTCGGGCCAAAGCTTTGGCGGCTCAGGAGGAAGCCGCGAAGGGGCGGGTTGTTGAACTAGAACGGGTGATCGCTGCTCAAGAGGCCAAGGTGAAGGATCTAGAAGCTCGAGCTGCCAAGGTGCCTTCTATGGGGAAGGCCGACGCGGAAGATATCGGGGCATTTTTCAGTATGCTGGCCCGACTCGAGACTATCAGGGAGTTTGAGGAAGGGAAGCTTTCGGTCGGTGATGCGGACAAGTTTAATGAGCAGTTCTTGGATTCTTTCCCCGGCGGCGTGCCCTCGACTCGCATCGCGTCTCTGATGAGCCCCCCGTTAACCGCAGCGGAGCAACTGAACCTGGAAGGTGGCGAGCAGATGGAGGAGACGGGAGTTTCTGAAAACCCTGCATGATGGTCTTGTGAATGTGAAGAAGTCTGGCGGCTCAGGCCGTTTGTAAAAATTATCTTTTGTTTTTCTGGGGACAAGTTGGTAAAAGACAAGTAGTACCTCATCGGCGTGCCGTTCATCGGGCGTTTGGTGAGGGTTTCATGTGTGGTGGCGAGGCCACGGATATTATGTTTGTGTTTTGCCCCCCCGTCAAGGGGCGGGGTTTTTTATCTACTATTATGCTCTTTGCTCTATCGTATTTTGCTTGTGCTTTGTGCTGGCGTTTGTGCAGGTGTCTCTCTGCTACGTGCCGAGTGGTGTCCAAGCAGCCCCTGCAGAAGGCTGAATGCTTAGGAAGTGCATAGCTATGGCTTAGAGGGTGAGGAGAACTTCAACCAACGTTATGGGTGACTTGGGTTTAACTCCAAGCTCCTGTTGGTGGAAAGAGATCACCTACCTGAAGGCGCGCGAAGGACAAGGTCCGTTGCTTCCCGCGGTGCCCTGACGATTACTGTCGACGGTCTGGCGATTGCTGGTGGAGCTGGCGACTCGGGGGATTGATCCACGATGCCGACTGGCGAGCTTTTGTGAAGCGGCCTTTCAAGGGTACTTGTGACTGGCGATTCTGCCGGATAGCGGGCGTCTAGGAGAATATTTCCTGTGCCATGTAATTAATTTGTAAGAGAACTTCGTTCGGAATACAAGTACCATATTTGTAATTTCAGAAGGCTTGTTACCGCTTTATCATTTCATTTCCGGTTCTCGTCGGGTTTTCTCTTTTCCGGCGATGTTTGCCGAGAGTAATTCCCTTGGGAAGTTTTTGTTATTTCTGTCTCTTTTTCTGGAGAGGTGCGACACATGTGTTTGGAATAAAAAATGTCTGTTTGATTGTGTTAAAGATTGAAAAAAATTCATACCGTATCTTGGATCTTACTTGGGTTTATTCGGCCGTCTCAGGCGACTCGGTTGTTTTTCTAGAAGTGATACCTTCGCAGATGCGTAGCGTTCCAGCTGCGCGGGACGAGTTTTCCATCTTTAGACTCCAGTCGGTAGGCTCCTTGTCCGGTGATGCCAACTATCTTGTAGGGTCCTTCCCACGCGGGAGCGAGCTTCCTTGCGTTTATTTCAGCGGTGTTTTGGAACACCTTTCGGAGGACCCACTCGCCGATGGCGAAAGCCCTGATCCGCACGTTCTTGTTGTAGCTGCGGGCTTCCTGTTGTTGATGTCTTGCTAGGCATAGTCGTGCCCTTTCTCTCAGCTCTTCCAGGGTGTCGAGGTCGGCTGCCAGCTCGGCGGCGTTCTGATCGGGCGTTTGCAGCCCATACCGCGCAGTCGGCATAGTGATCTCAGCGGGTATCACTGCCTCGCATCCATACACCAAGGAAAAGGGGGACTGCCCAGTGGCGGCTTTTGGGGTTGTCTTATCGGCCCATAGGACGTAGGGCAGCTCGTCGGCCCAGCGTCCCTTGGCCTTCACCAGTCGCTTCTTGAGGTTATTGATGATAACCTTATTGCTGGATTCTGCTTGTTCGTTGGCCTGTGGATAGCGGGGGGTAGAAGTTACTAGATCGATGTTCCACTGTCGGCAGTAGTCACGGGTTTTCCTTCCGATGAACTGTGACCCATTGTCGCAGATGATCTCTGAAGGTATCCTGAAACTGCAAACAATATGCTTTTTGATAAACGCCACCACTTGGGATTCCTTAATCTCCTTGTATGCCTCTACCTCAATCCATTTGGAGAAATAATCCGTTACTTCTAAGAAGAATACTCGCTGTCCAGAAGATGGCGGCAGCTTCCCCACGATATCCATCCCCCATCTCATGAAGGGCCACAGGGTCAGCGTCGGGTGCAGGGGCTTTGGCGGTTGGTGAGGAGTTGGAGCGTGCTTCTGGCAAGCCTCGCATTTCTGAGAGTACTCCGCGGCGTCTTGACGCATGGTGGGCCAGTAGTATCCCAGGTTGAGAGCTTTGTTCGAGAGGCTCCGCCCCCCTGAGTGGTTTCCGCACTCACCTTCGTGTAATTCTTTGAGTATCCTGGGTACCTCTGTTTTCGTGACGTAGTGGAGAGACGTCCCTACTACGGATTGCTTGAACAAGACGCCATTGTTTGTACTGTATCGGTTGGCTCTCATTCGGAGTGCTCTTGCCTCGGATTTCTCTGCCGACAAATGTCCATGATCGAGCCACTGCAGATAAGGTTTCGTCCAGCACTCTGGATCCTGGGAGGTGCTCGAAGTGCCGGCTGTTGAATTGATGTCGCCGGGTATCCTTGCCTCTTGGGGGTCTCCATTTCCTGATCCCTCGGGATCTTCCCTGCTGGGTATCTCTGGTCGCTCGAGATCGTCGATGGCGAGTATCCTTGGGAGATGGTTGTTTCTCAAGATCTTCTCTACTTTGTCTCCGGCCGTCGGCAATCTGTCCCGAGATTCTTGTTTTGATGGATCAGCTTCCCGTTTGATTGCTGGAGCTAGCACATGGACCAGGGGAACTGATGCGAATTCTTCGGGATCTAGGGCGGAGGCCAAGTTGGCCAGGGCGTCAGCCTGTGCATTGTCTTCTCTGGGGACTTGCTGGATAGCGAAGCTCTCAAACTCGTGCACGATTTCCTTGACTTTCTCCGCGTACGCTACCATCCTGGCGTCTCTGGTGGTGAAGATTCCCAGAATTTGGTTTACGACCAGCAACGAATCGCACTTCACTTCTATTTCTCTGACAGTCAGATCTCTGGCGATCGTTAGCCCCAGTATAAGTGCTTCGTATTCTGACTCATTGTTGGTGGCTTCGAAAGCGCACCGTACAGCTTGGGCTATCTTGTCCCCCTTGGGCGATTTCAGCACTACTCCAATCCCTACTCCTCGGGTATTAGAAGCCCCGTCCATATGTAGAGTCCAGATTCCGGAATACTCTTCTTCTGTTACGAAGGCTTCTTGCTGTCTGGCTTCTTCGTCCAATGTAGGGCTGAAATCGGCCACGAAATCTGCTAGTGCCTGGGCCCGGATCGCCGCTTTTGGCTCGTAAGCGATGTCAAAACCGCTCAGGTGTATTGCCCATTTGGCCATTCTGCCGGTGATCTCTGGTCTTCTTAGTATGGCTTTCAATGGGTAATTGGTGCGAACCGTTATGGGGTGGGATTCGAAGTACGGTCTTAACTTTGCGGAAGCCATGACTAGAGCAAGGATCAACTTCTCCAGAGGTGAGTAGCGCGTCTCCGCTGCGAGCAGGGTGCGGTTGACATAGTAGACAGGAAGTTGGCTACCCTGATTTTCGCGCACCAACACGCCACTAATAGCAGTCTCGGTCACCGCCAAATATAAGAGAAGATTCTCACCTTCCTCAGGTTTGGATAGCAGTGTCGGGTTGGACAGATAGTGTTTGAGCTGCTGGAAGACTGTCTCATGGGCTGGAGTCCACTCGAACCTTTTGTTCTTTCACACCACATCGTAAAACAGGCGGCATCTATCGGACGACTTGGAAATGAAGCGATTTAGGGCCGCCACTCTCCCCGTCAGTTTCTGCACGTCTTTCACGCACCTGTGCGATCGCAAGGCTGCTATGGCTCGAATCTGATCAGGGCTGGCCTCAATCCCGCGCTGGGTGACCATGAACCCAAGGAAACGGCCTGAAGTTACCCCAAACGCGCACTTGGCTGGGTTGAGCTTCATACGGTAGTTGTCCAAGATCTCGAAGGCCTCCTCTAGGTGCTGGACATGCTGTGTGGCCTGCCTGGATTTTACGAGCATATCATCGATGTATACCTCCATAGTCCTGTCGATGTGCCTCTAGAACATGCGATTAACCAACCGCTGGTAGGTAGCCCCGGCATTCTTGAGCCCGAAGGGCATCACTCTGTAACAGTACGTACCCTGGCTGGTGATGAATGACGTTTTTTCCTGATCTTCTTGATGCATCTGGATCTGATTGTAACCGCTGAAGGCATCCATAAAAGAGAGCATCTCGTGGCCGGCAGTGGCGTCTACCATGGCATCGATGTGCGGCAGGGGGAAAGAGTCTTTCAGGCAGGCCTTGTTAAGGTCCGTAAAGTCGATGCAAACTCTCCATTTCCCATTTTTCTTGCTAACCACCACGACGTTGGCCAGCCATTCCGGGTATTTCACTTCCTTAATCTTCCCCGTTCGGAGCAAGTTCTGCACCTCCTCGTCCACGATCAGGTTTCGCTCGGGTGCGAACTTTGTTCTCTTTTGTTTGACTGGAGGATGGCGAGGATCCACCTTCAACCGGTGTGTGATGATGGCGGGGTCAATTCCGACCATGTCCTCATGTGACCAAGCGAAGCTGCTGCTGTGTTTTTTGAGGAAGGTGACCAATTCGGATTTTTTCTCCAGAGACAAGTCCTTCCCGATCCGTACTGTTTGTTCGGGATTCTGGTTGTCGAGGACGATCTCCTCGATCTTATCGGCCTCGGGGTCCAATTTTTGCGCGGGCCCCTTGGCTTCCTGTAATTGCTATGCGGTGTGGGCGACGGTCGCCTTCAGGGCGGACTTGTAGCATTCCCTAGCTAGCCTTTGATCTCCCTTGATTTCCCTCACTCCCCACGGTGTGGGGAATTTGATGGTCTGGTGGTAGGAGGAAGGGACCGCCTTCATGTCGTGGATCCAGGGCCGCCCCATGATGATGTTGTAGCAGGACGGGCAATCGAGCACGGAGAATCTGACCTGTAGGTTGATTCCTTTAGCGTAAGTGGGGAGGGTTATTTCCCCAGAGTATGAGCAATTTCTCCGCTGAATCCCAGTAGCGCCACCGACTTTCTGAGGATGTTCTCTTCCTTCAGCCCCATCTCTTTGAGGGCATCTAATGTGATCATGTTGGTGGAGCTTCCGGTGTCGATGAGGATTCTCCTCATCAGTACGTTTCCCACTGATAAAGATATGACTAGACCGTCATGGTGAGGTCCCACTAGACCAGCCGAATCCGAGTCGCTGAAGGTGATGACATCTCCTGCACGCCCATCGGGTTGACGGATGTTTGCTATCAATGGTCCTTCTAGGTGCCCTCATGCATGGCGCTTGGCTGCCGAATAAGTTACCCCACAGATATCAGATCCGCCACTGATGACGTTGACTACTTTGGCATACTCTGGAGATGATGGAATATCCATGGGCTCGGTTAGATTCTGGCTGGCGGGTATACTGGGGGTAGCGGAGATCTCTGACAGCAAGCCTCTTGAGTGTAGGTATGCTAACTCTTTCCTGAGAGCGAAGCACTCGTCTGTTTCGTGACCATAGTCTTCGTGGAAATCACACCATTTAGTTTTGTCCCTCTTGGGATTCGGGTTCTCCGCCTTCTTCGGCCACCTGATGCGATCTCCGAATTTCTGCAGACCTTTCACGATCTCGGCGTTCCCCAAACCCAGGTTGTACTCGTGGACCCTCGGCCGATTGGGGGTGTCCTTCTTCTCGCTCGGCTGTTTGATTCCTGCGGCGTGGACTCCGGGCGCTTCGGGCCTGCTTTTCGAATACAGTTGCCCTCGGCGCTCCCTTCGTTGGTCGGAAGAGGCTTTCCTTTCGACCTTGTCGAAGACTGAAGCGGCTCGCACGGGAATTTCGTCTTCTTCGAGCCGAATGTGTGCCAGAGCCTTTACTTGGATGTCCTCGAGCTGTGGCACGGGTATTTAGTAAGTTCCCTGTAGAGCTCGCTATCGGGCAGTAGACCTCTCCGGAAGGCTTCTATCGACGTGGGCACGTCGCAGAGCGGTATCGCTACTTTCTCCCGGTTGAACCGGTTCAAAAAGGCGCGCAGGGACTCCCCGGTCTTTGGGCCACACGGTACAGGTCATTAGACTGCTTCATAAGCTTCCTGCTGCTGGGGAATTGCATCCGAAAGGTATCCACCAGTCATGCGAAGGACGATATTCCCCCTCTAGGGAGGTTAATGAACCAGGTCAGGGCGGCACCGGATAGAGTGGCGCCGAATCCCTTGCACATGATTACTTCTCTGGATTCTCGCTGTATGGAGCTGGTCATCATTTTCTGCTTGAAGATGGCCACGTGCTCGTCGGGATCCCCTGTCCCATCATAGGTGGGAACTGCTGGGACCATGAATCTCTTCGGGATGTCTACACTAGCGATCAAAGCCGTAAAGGGGGATTCATCGTAGCCATCTAAAGCTTCTTTCTCAAGGGGTGGTGGTACCCCGGGTATCTGAGCGATCTTGTCCTCGAGTCCCTTGAGCCGATCCTGCATATACTTATTAAAGAGTACTTCTAGGAAGGGTTCAGTGGGGGATACCTGTCTCCCGGATCCTCCGCTGTACTGGGGTGGAAGACTCCCGTTCCTATAGTTTGGTTTCCCGGTGTCTGGGTGCTAGGTACTCCAGGAAGGGTGGCCGCCGGTGTGGCTGCGTTCACTGTGGGGGGTGGTCCCCCGACTTGCGAGTTGAAAGCCTCCCCTAGGTTGAGGCGGACAGTGGCCTCCCGGACGGCTCCGGTTGGGCGGGATCCACTGTACGACGCCGAGGCCGCTTGTAGTTGTCCACGGAGGTTTGAATTTTCCGCGGTGAGCTGCGTGATATGGTCCATATGGGTCTGGCTGCGATCCTTTTGGCTGACCATATCCTGCTGAAGGGCGAATATCTTGGTTGAGAATTCGTCCAAGATGCCGCGCAGGTCCAGGGCTTCCTCGGTGTCGACGCCGCGAGCGATCTCTTCGGGACGATTGCCCCGACTTCCTCCACTTCCCCCGTCAGGAGGGGAGGACGGTTGCGAATTTGTCATCTTCCTGAGCGAGAGTGTTCCTGCTTTGATCGAGAGAACGAGCGAAACCGGCTAGGGCCCCACGGTGGGCGCCAAATTGTTTTGGTCAAATTTCGACCGGTGACAATCAAGGGTGAATTTTTGGATTTGTGGGAGCAGACTAACCGATAAACGCAATTTCAAGGCCAAAGCAATCGTTTGTATTCAGAAAATCCTTGATTACAGCGGGTGGATTTCTATACATTCGAATGAGTTCCCTTCCTAGACTAACCCTCTTATTTAAGCATTGTTTTTGGTGTTAACTTCTGTCTTCCAGCTTCGTCGATCGTGGCTCCATTCCCGCACGTTCCACGCTCCACCTTCTGGTCAGTTGTTGTCGAGCCCCAACCGCCGATTTTACCGTCTGGAGGATGATTCCAGTGATCTGGACCTCGCCTTTGGGCCTATCGTTGATGGGCTGGGCCGGTGGGTGGACTGATGATTCTTGGGCCCAACACATACCTGCACAACAATGCATTCAGCAGAGCTACCGATCGACAATGAAGCCGGAAATTGCGAAATTGGAGGGTTTGGAATTGGAAATGCCGAGATGGCGGGAAACAAAATAAAAGAACAATGGACTGCACAGTCGACTTTTTTAATAGAGGGCTTCACGGTGTTGGTCTCAAAAAAATTGGCCTATTGAACTTTTGGGCCCATTCTAAGTTCTAACAAATCCAAAGAAGCAAACATATTTTTCATAATTTTTTTTCAAAACAGAACCATATTCTCCAAATTTCATTGTTTAAATAAAAGGATAATTCATGCATATAAATAACTAGTTACAAATTTGTTTTCTATGAGAACCTAGAAGTATCAAGGAATACATGTTGTTTTGGACATTACCCGACCATGGTGACCACCACGGTTGTGGACGACTAAGACATGCCCTTGTTCTGGCCACGATCTTGGCGTGTTGGCCACCATGGTCAGATTGGCTGTTATGGACCAGACCGAGCCATCGGGTCCATTAGCAAGATCGGTTCGGGAACGGCGTAAATCGAAGCATTTGGATGATTATTGTTAAGTATTTATTTCTTTTAACTAATATAATTTTTAAACAGAGTGTTATAAACTCCTTCTCGGGTTTTCTTTACGGTTGTTTCCCGGGACGCTTTATTTGAACCGTTAGGGCCTAGTATAAATACTTTCATATTGTTATGTTTCTCAATTAATCAGAAATTATCTTTGCCCTAATCTCTCTCTCTCTCTCTCTCTCTCTCTCTCTCTCTCTCTCTTCCCTATAAATTATAAACTTCTTCTCGTCTGTCTTCTTCCCCAGGCATTAAGCCTTTCTGTATTTTACTACATTGATCAATGGAGTGTACAAGCTAAATCAGTCTGTGTCAACTGGTGCTTTCATTCTTGAACCTAGCAACTACCATGACCAACGAGGATGCAACGTCACAGGTTACCAACAACAATTCGGAACTTCAGGATCTTCGGGACATCCTTCAAAACATGTCGTTGGAAATCACCACTACGCGCCATGAACAAGAAGCACAACGACGAGAAAACGAGATTCAACGTCGTCGGTTGGATCAAGTGTTTCACATCCTGGAGACTCGTCAAACCCTAGATGACGCTAACCAAGGCATTCCCGTGGCAAATCTGCGCGCTGATTGTCGCCAGCAACCACCGGAAGGGCCGCCGCTCATCAACAACAACCACCGCCCCTCCAACAGCAGCATCCGCCCCTCCTCCCATAGCCGCCGCTCCACCAGCAGTTGCCGTCGGACCATCAACAATTACCGCCGGCACCACCTATCGATCGGTCGGGTGTGGGCGACGACTTCCGGCGTCACCACCGTCACTTTGGTGGGGAGGAATATGATCGTCAGGATCGCCATCCCAAAATTAGGGTTGATGCGCCTCGCTTTAATGGCTTAGACCCGGCATGCTAGATTTTTAAGGTATAGTATTTTGATTATTTTCATACTCCTGCTCATGAACGCCTTCAATTAGTGGCCATGCTATTTGATCACCCTGTGTCAGACTGGTTTCGTTATCAAAGACGGAACAATTATATCGGCACATGGCAACTTTTTCTTGATGTAGTTAAACAGCGTTTCGGTCCTCATCACTATGAGGACTATGTTGGCTTGCTCGCTAAATTACAACAGAAAACGATAGTGCTTGATTATCAAACGGAGTTTGAGACCCTACTTAATAACATTGAAGGGCTCTCTGAAGCTACATTGATCTCATTGTTTAAAGCCGGGTTGAATTGAATTTGAGGAATCCAACATCACTAAGCCAGGCTTTTGCTTTATCCCGGGAACTTGCAGCGTCATTTATGAACACCACAACGGGCATTGCAACTCAGCGTCGGTAGAATCTGACAGGGTTCCGAACCAGGGGACAAAATAATCTGCCTACAGTGTCCACTTCACAGACTCCCGCACCTACTGTTACACCGGGCACTCACTTATCCTCACTTCCTATTAAGCGACTTTCAGTTGCCGAGCGTGAGGAACGAACCAAAACGGGGATGTGTTGGAACTGTGATGAAAAATACGTCCCAAGTCATTGTTGCAAGAATCGCTTTTTGGCACTATTAGGCAGTGACGAACCGGATGGATAAGAGGTTCTTATTTCTGCTGATGATGAACTAGCGGTTACAGGTGATATCTCTAGCATTCACTCGATGGAAGGTCATTTAAACCCCAAGTCCCTAAAAATTTCCGGAACCATTAACGACATGCCAGTTCAAGTTCTAATTGATTGATAGAGCATATAGTTATAGGTTTAGAGCATATTTTTATTCTCTTTTCATGCATTTCTAGCTAGAGTTTTGTTTTAATTTGTAGTTTAGTTTTTTTTCAGTTTAGTTCGGAATCTACGCTCTTCTGTGCTTCATTACAGGTTGGAAGGTGATTTGTGGTGGATATCAAGCTAAGGACCGGAGTTAGGACTGAGTGGAGAGCATTGAGGTGAAGAAACAAAGGGAAAAGCACAACTCAAGAAGGAGAGACAAACCACGCTCTGGAGACATGTGCCATCGCCGAGGGGAAATAGATTCTGAGACCGGGGCGCGAGCAGACTGGGGTGGAGCGCGACCGCGCTCCTGCGCGTTGATCCGACGCTGTTTCGGGGCTTCCATGTTATCTTTTAGCCGACTTTATTATTATTTTAGGATGTTTATGGATATGATATAAATACTCTTTTAGGTTTTTTTTTGGGAACTTATGCTTTATTTTCTACGTTACTTTTCACGCTAGAGAGAAAACTCTTGGGAAGAAACTCTAGATTGCACAATTGAAGAGAAACCTAACTCTTGTAAGTTTAATTTCTTCTTTAATATCGTTTTCTAGCTAAATTCTCATGTCCAATTAATTTGTATGCTTGATCGATTGTGAGATTTGAATTATTTCAACTTTCCTTGACTAGATTGAATTTCTCCATGCTTAATCGATTAGATTCACTTAGGATTATAATAGCTTGATCACCTATTTTGATTTCTAAGTTGAATTACAACTAGAATAACTAAATATACGGTGGAATTTGGTTATTCATGGATGAATCCGTTGATTAAACTTATAGACGGTGGGATAAGATTAATCAAAGGAGGAGAATTCAATCACAAAACTTCATGATAGACGGTGGAATTTATGAACGATGTTTCTATTGAATGCTTTGAACTAATTTGCATGATCAATTTGACATAGAAAGTTTTCTAGGTTAATTGGTTAAAAGGTTATTAAAGACGGTGTATATTAATAACCACTTTAAGCTTGAATTCCATGAATTCACAATAGATTAGTCAAGGGAATTGAAATAAGAATAATCAAGGATCAAAACTCATGTATGCAATGGATACGAAACTAGTTGAACGTTTTTCCTCTATTTGAAACCCAATTATTTTTTTACTTGCTTGTTTTATTTACTTAGATTAATAGTTTGAATTCTAAAAATCCCCTTTTATTACTTAGTAATATTATTTAAACACGAGAGATCCGAGTCCCTATGGGTACGACCCTTGCTTTCACTATACATAGGTTTAAAAGTTAGGATTTTTCTTTGACAACGCTTTTACTACGACATAAAAGTGCTCGTCATTGATGGTGGTAGTACTCACAACTTCGTCCTCCCTGAGGTTGTCAAAAAGTTACAGTTGCCATTGACTCAGGTGACTCTGTTCCGAGTTTATGTGGGCAATGGAGCCTCTCTGTTATGTACTCATCAATGTGCTGCGACTCAACTGATATTACAGGGTCACTCCTTCCCTATTGATTTGTATGTGCTGAAAGTTCACGGGCCTCAAGTAGTTTTGGGTTTTCAATGGCTACAAACATTGGGCAAAGTTGATCATGATTATGCTCAACTCACCGTGGAATTCGCTTGGAAAGATCAGTTGGTGGTTTTAGGGAGATCGTCAGTCTCCGAAACTAATTTCTATGCATGCTTTCCAATCTTTATTTGTTGCTGATTATATTGGTGAATGCTTTGAAGTCTTTCAGTGTTCGGATTCCCGAACAGTCGCGCATCACAACAGCCTAGTGGTTGCGGCCTATCCCCTCGCGCTTGCGGTCCTTACAACCATGTCCGAAGCCGCGGTCCACACGTCCGCTCCCGCGGGTACTCACGGCGCGGTCGCGACACCTCCGACCGTGCCCGCGGGTTCGGCTCCGTTTTTTCCGGCGGATCTGCAATCTGAAATTCGGGAAGTTCTAGTGTTTCATGAATGTGTGTTTCAACTTCCTGTTGGCCTTCCTCCGGCACACCCTTGGGACCATCGTATTCATTTACAACAGGGCTCAAAACCGATTAATGTCCGGCCTTACCGCTATCTGTACTTTCAGAAATCTGAAATTGAACGTCAGGTTCAAGATATGTTACAGTAGGGTATTATTCAACACAACACCAGCCCATTCTCTTCCCCTGCCCTCTTGGTTTAGAAGAAAGACGGTAGTTTCAGATTTTGTATTAATTACAGGGCCTTGAATACAACTACGGTGGCCGATAAATTCCCTATTCCGACGGCTGATGAACTGTTTGCTGAACTAGGTCAGGCTGTTATATTCACTAAATTAAATCTCCGCTCCGGTTATCATCAGATCAGGATGCACACTTCGGACGTTTATAAGACGGCATTCCACACACATGACGACCATTTTGAGTTCTTAGTCACGCCATTTGGGCCGACTAATGCACCGTCGACATTTCAGGCGGCCATGAATCCAATTTTCATCCCTTACTTACGCGACTTTGTCATTATCTTATTTGACGACATCTTAATCTATAGTTCATCCTTAGACCTCCATGTCAGGCACATTGATATTGTTCTTCAGACTCTGTGGGACAATCGCTTCTTTGTCAAGAGCTCTAAGTGCTCTTTTGGAACTACTACTGTGGAGTATCCGGGCCATATTATTACTGCTGGGAAATTATTCTAGAAAGCTTGAAGCCATGGCTAAGTGGCCCAGCCCTAAATCAATCAAGCAATTGCGGGGTTTTCGGGGTCTTACCAGGTATTTCCGCAAGTTTATTCGCAATTACGCCATGCTGGCCGCCCCCCTTACAGCTCTCTTACAGAAAGACAAGTTTCTTTGGACAGATTTGGCTGAACAGGCGTTCCAATGCCTCAAAACAACAATGATGTCTCCACTGGTGTTATAGTTGCCTGACTTTAATAAACCCTTTGTAGTGGAGACTGATGCATCTGACGAGGGTGTGGGAGTTGTGTTATTACAGGATGAGAGGCCACTCTCTTTTTTCAGTAAGACGTTGGGAATCCGATGCCGGGGTTCTTCGGCTTACCATCGGGAGTTATTTGCTATTGTGTCAGCGGTACAAAAATGGCGAAAATATTTATTAGGCCGGAAATTTCTTGTCTGTACTGACCAGAAAAGTCTTAAAGAGCTTCTCTCCCAAGTTATACAAACTCCCGATCAGCAGTCCTTTATTCGGAAACTCATTGGCTACAAATTCAGGATTGAATACACGACTGGTTCAAGTAACAAGGTAGCGGACGCATTATCTCATTGCATGATCAATGATGATGCGGGTTTGAAGCAATTTTTGGCTTTGACCACGCCTATGCCGGATTTGGTACAACGTGTTCACTTGGAGAATTCGACCCGCCGTGATCTGATTGCTCTTCACAAAGCCGCGGCCGCCGTCACTCTGGCTTCCCCATTTCACGTCCATAATGGTGCCATTTACTATGACCACTGGCTAGTTTTGAGCAGCGATTCCGCTCTTAAGGCGGACGTTTTGGCGGAATTCCACTCCTCGCCAAGCGCCGGACACCCGGGCGTGGATCACACATTTCGTCGGGTGGATGAGGTCTTCTTTTGGCCTGGCATGCGTAAGGACGTCAAACATTTTGTGGATTCTTGCTCAACTTGCCAATCTTCCAAATATAGTACAAAGAAACTGGCATGCCTTCTTCAACCATTGCCGATTCCACAACAAGTTTGAGACGCAGTTTCCATGGATTTTATCATAGGTCTACCACCTTCGCATGGCTTTACTACTATTCTGGTTGTGGTTGATCGCTTGTCTAAATTTGCGTATTTTGGTGCCTTGGGCCCACATTATGACGTCGTGAAAGTGGCAACCTTGTTCGTTGAGATTGTGGTTAAGCATAATGGCATTCCGGCTTCCATTGTGTCTGATAGAGATGTAATTTTTACAAGCACTTTCTAGAAAGAATTACACCGGCTCAGTGTTACTCAATTGCGCCACAATACCGCTTAGCATCCACAATCGGATGGTCAAACAGAGGTCAAGAATCGGGGTCTTGAGCAATATTTGCGTGCATTTACTCATGCTCGTCCCAAGCATTGGGCTGATTTCCTTCCTTGGGCCGAGTTGGCATTGAATTGTACCCTTCATGAGGGCATCAAAATGTCCCCGTTTCAGGCCTTGTATGGGTTTCTACCCCTGCCTTTGGTTCGTGCTACACGATCATCGGATTCTGTGTCCCCCGTCCCGCCATCGTGACGCTTGAAGAGCGTGATCAAGTTTTGGCATTGCTGTGTCAGAACTTAAAAACAAAATGCAGCAACGCATGGCTGCTCGGGCTAACTCGAATCACTGGGATGTTGAGTACAAGGTGGGTGATCAGGTGTTGTTGAAACTTCATCCGTATCGGCAACATTCAGTAGCCAAACCCTTATCGGCTAAGTTGGTTAGGCGTTTTTATGGGCCTTTACTATCTTGGAGCGCATTGGAGTGGTAGCTTACCGTTTTCAATTGCCGGAAAACGCTAAGATCCACAATGTGTTTCATGTCTCATTGCTCTGGCCGTTCATTCCGTGTAGCCCTGGTGTGATTCATCCTGCATTTCCGGTTGAGTTTCTTAACGATCAACCCGTGTCTTTACCTATGCGTGCCATTGCTGAACGGCACATTATGTGTGATGGCCAGCCTCGCCTTGAATGGCTTGTTGTTTGGGAGGATGGGTCCGTAGAGGATGCCTCTTGGGAGCCCGTCGATCAGCTGCGTCTTTCATTCCCCGATTTGTGCCTTGAGGACAAGTCGAATCTCAACAAGGGAGAGATTGTTTTGGACCAGACCGAGCCATCAGGTCCATTAGCACGACCGGTTCGGGAACGGGGTAAATCGAAGCATTTGGATGATTATTGTTAAGTATTTATTTCTTTTAATTAATGTAATTTTTAAACAGAGTGTTATAAACTCATGCTCGGGTTTTATTTACGGTTCTTTCCCGGGACACTTTATTTGAACCGTTAGGGCCTAGTATAAATACTTTCATATTGTTATGTTTCTCAATTAATCAGAAATTATCTTTGCCCTAATCTCTCTCTCTCTCTCTCTCTCTCTCTCTCTCTCTCTGTTCCTCCTTCTTCTCGTCTGTCTACTTCCCCAAGCATTAGGCCTTTTTGTAGTTTACTGCATTGATCAATTGAGTGTACATGCTAAATCAGCCTGTATCATTGGCCTTGTTTTTTTGTAGTTATGGCTTTTTGTTAGGCACTTTGTTAGGCCTCTTAGTTGTTGTTGTTGCCTAGTCATATGTACAAATTGTATTTTCAAAATACGTATCACTTTATATATTTGTATGTTCGTTTGTATAAAGCGTTGACAATTGACTTGTATAGACTTGATCAATGAACTTTATACCTAATTTTTTTTCTTTTGTATTGAATCTCGTACCACGGTTTATTCTCTTAGAGCATTTCCAACAGAATCTTAATTTTCTTAAAAATGGTAAATTTAGAGAATTTAGTGTGTGTTTTAAGTCCAACAATTTCTCCATCTATTTCTCTAAAATGGAGAGAGTCTCCAAAATACAACTAGAGATCTTTGCATTTAGGGAATTCCTTAAAAATATTTAGAGAATGCATTAAATGTATATGTAATCATGTCTTCTTCCAATTGGTTAAATTAGATTTTATAGCATTATGTAAATAAAAATAATATTAGTATAAATATGATTCTTTAAAATGGAGAATTTGTTGGAGTTAGGGTATAAAAAATTTAGAGAATATGAGATTTTGTTCTCTATCTAAAAAAAAATAGAGAATTTGTTGGAGATGCTCTTATAAGCAATAAAAATAAAGTATCAACTAGTGCACAGTCACATGGGAGTATGGCTTTAGAAGAGTCATACTTGAAGTAGACTCTAAACTTTTCATTTCTCTCATCAATTTCCATTTTAACTCCTTCCAGTCTCCCAAGTCCCACCCCCTTGCTAGCATGGCCTTCCATTGCTAAGACTTTTTTCGCAGAGACTTGGCCATCTAGTTTCTTAACTCCTTTATGGAAGCCAACCGTGTTGTGAAAGTATTGGCCTCTTAAGCTCACTCATTTCCCCTAGGTTGCCACTACCTCATAGACCCCTCAAAATATAGTTAATCTTATTAATAGATATGTAAGAGGCGTAGCCTTCACCCATATGGTTTCCAATTGTAACTTTCTATCAATGCATCTCTTTGACCAAAAAAATCAAGAAAATATATCAATTTGGCAGTGGATGATTCCGTATAACCTACGTATCTCTGGTTGGTTAGATATAGGTGGAGCATTCCAAGGGTGACAATGAGACATTTTCATTCGTAAGTCGAGCAGTGGAATGGCTTTGTCCACCCAAAATTCGACCCACGTTTCCAATCATAATGTATGTTGGAATCTTTTTTAAACCTTAACATCTCTAGATTTTTATTTATATCTTATGACTAATTTTAAATTCTTAAATGTCTTTTTATCCCACCATAAACATGATCAAGTTTAGGTTGCTATTGTCCCATCATTTTGTTTAATTTTAATATAAGAAACTAATATTTGTTATTATTATCCCCTTCATTTACTCGAATTATATATAAGAAACTAGTTTTTTTCTAGGAGTATAATTTCTTCAATAGTTTTCAATTAAAATATTAAATAAGGCTCAAAGATAAGGCAAATTGAATTACATAGAATAGAAAATCTAGATTTATACTTTGGTAGCAATTTTAAGAGATTTGCATGGGGAGTGGAGGTGACAACCCCCTCAAGCCCTAAGGTCCAAGCTTGATAAGTTATTGAGATAGAAACACATACAACATTCTAGTGAAAAAATCGCAAGTTGGAGATTGTCCTCGTCTATGTGGCCTCGGCCAATCTATACAACCATACATGGTTAATCCTTGTCTTTTATAGGACCTTACAAACATTGGCATATGTTGGAAATTTTATCAATTTATCACATTGGAAACCCAACATTTTGTTAAGGATCGATTCCTCATTCATAAAGCCTGCTAACAATTTATGTGGAAGCTCAAAACAAAAATCCACGGGACACAAATTCGACCAAGATGACAAACTCCAAGTAAGCAAAGCACTTAACAAATTTTTTAGAGAACCAAGCAACACAATCAAGCAAGGCAAACTCAAGAAAAAGTAATGCAAAAAATTCAACACCAAATTAAGTAAGAAAACCCTCAAAACTAGAGAGGATAACTCCATTAACTCCCGACCAAGCATGAAATCCGCTAATCAACAAAAACGAGTATAAGTGTCCATAATTGAATATAATTCTCACATTATAGATCATCGAAGAATGGAGAATCAATACAAGAACATCTCTAAAAACAAAGTGAATACTTACAAATCTTATTAAGTGGTTCCCAAATGAGATGATACATAACAACAAACTTTCGTTGTTGGATTCCTGAAGCAAGAGATAAACACTTCAAAGTTTGACACAAGAGATCACTCTTTTGTGTGGCTAATTTTTCTTCTCTCTTCTCTCTTCTCCTTTCTCCTTCATATCTCTTATGGTCCAATTTTCCTCAAATGGTCAACTTCCTCACTAGATCTCTCGATGCTTCTTCTGCACTCTCAACGATAGAATTCAATAAAGTACCTTTTTTCGTGATATTGCCCACATGCACATCAATACCTTCACTTATATGTGGCTTTAAATATGTCAATCGGATGGGACTTTAGGTTAGAAACCAATTTGGGCTTTTAGGCCCAACAATATCCTCCTATAACTCAAGGGAAAAAGTTTATTAATTCTACTATCTTGGTGTAGAACTAAAGCCTGTTAACGGTCACCACCTTGGCGAGCTTGTTAGTTGGATTCTTGTAGTCTTCCTCAAGCTCATATGACAATTGCTTAAAATATCATGATTCTAATGGTACCTCACAACAATATTCTTTATCTGACGATGGTACATAGTATTCTTGCTCAAATCTAGATCACATTGGCTATCAAAATTCATCACATACTTACGAATGAACTATTTTTTTTATACAACACAAGGCTAACATTAGGTTACTTTAGTATTAAAAAGCTAACCTAAATCATCACCACAAATGATTTTGAGGAAATCCAATAACAAAGGATTAAATACAATTTAAATCTACACCACACAAAGAATTTGAAGTAGACATCACTTTTGAGTCGAAAGAAAGATTAGTTGAACGAAAAGATTGAATGTTGATATTTCTTCTTGCTTGAAAATCTGTTGTACCATTACATTTCTATAACAATGAAAAAGCCGATATTTTGGAATCATATAGAGCAAGTTATGAATTTTTGAGACTAATTATGTATTTCCTAATGTATTTTCTAGATATTTATAATTGAATTAATAAGATTTAAAAAATTTCCTTCTATAATAAGTTTATGGCTTACGGTGGATATGAAAATGGAGAAATGGTAGAGTTTTTGGGTCGTCCATTGAAATATGTGGCCCTAAACACGTGTTTATAGTTAACAAAGCTAGAGAGTACCTTGACCTCCAAGCTAATCGAGGTGGGTTGGGCTCGGTGGATGACTATAACTGGCACAAACCGACTGTTGACTAGAAGAAACTCAATGTTAATGGCTCATATCAGGAAGGAACTGGGTTTGTGAAACCTGACGGGCTCATTCGGAATCACAATGAGGATTTTTTTGAAGGGGTTCACAGTCAGGACACGTGGTTCTACTACCACTACACCATTCTGCAGTTTTAGCGACCATATTTTAGCGACCACGTAATATGGTCGCTAATTAGCGACCATATGGACGCCAATGGTCGCAAATCTGGTCGTCAAAACGGGAAAAAAAATAAAAACAAATTAGCGACCATATGGTCGCTAATATCCGCGACCACATGGTCGCTAGGCTTTTATAGTCGCAAAAGGTTCGCGGGAAGAATTCCCGCCAGCATTTAGCGACCATATGGTCGAGCATATTTGCGACCATATGGTCGCAAAAACAAAAAGACATATTGGCGACCATATGGTCGCAAATATCTATGACCATATGGTCGCTAACGAGTCTGCGACCATATGGTCGCAAAAATCCGCGACCATGTGGTCGCAATAACAAGAAAACATATATGCGACCATATGGTCGCGGATGTTTGCGACCACTTGGTCGCAGACTTGGTCAGATGTTTTGGCGCTTCACATCTACTTTGGCGGGTAATAGCCCGCGTTTTTAGCGACCATATGGTCGCGAAAAACCTTAATTGGTAAAATTCCCGCCATTTCAGCATGTATTGCATTCTCATTCCACAAAAAAATGCACTCTCGTTCCGCTTCAACACAACTTCACTCTCATTCCGCTCTCTTCCAAAATATTCAGAAAAGAGAAAAAAATCAACCACAACTGTGAATTGATTGTAGGAAGAAATTACGTCAAATTTTACCGACATCCTCACTAAAGGTATGTATTTAAATCTTATTCCTAATTTTTCATTCCGTCATTATATTGTTTTAGAAAGATATTGAAGGTAGAAAGCTTTCGTTTATATATTTATAAGAGATTGTGTTACAGAATTTTACCGCAAATAGCAATTGGTTATGTTGTGAATGCTAATCTACTGTTTTGAAGCTGGCGACCATAAGGTCGCTAATTAGCGTCCATATGGTCGCTAAAAGCGTTTCAGCGACCATATGGTCGCTAAAAGTGTATCAGCGACCATATGGTCGCTAATTAGAGACCATATGGTCTCTAATTAGAGACCATATGGTCGCTAAATGTAGTTGAATTAATTTAATTGTACTCTTATTTTGAAATGCAGGAAGGAAAAAATGCGTGAGTGGATGTATGTGCGTAATATAAATGGTTTTTTGAACGACGAGTTTTTAGCTGGCGTAAAGCAATTTCTTGATTTCTGCAAATCTATGCCGTCCTATAACCCATCCGAATTAAGGTGTCCGTGTCGTAGGTGCAAGAATAAGAAAATGAAATCTGCGGATGATGTGCATTATCACCTTGTTAAGGAAGGTTTTGTTCCGAACTATTACCATTGGGTTTCGCACGGGGAGACAGATGAAAGGTTCGCTGCATTGTTGGCCGAGTCTAGACAACATGAAGGTTGTAGCAGTTCCGATCCAGCACCACCATTAAATGTTGGCAATGATAATCGAATGGAACAGATGGTGTATGATGGTTTTAATTATGGCCGAAGTGATTACACTGCTGATGATCCCGTGCAGAATGTGGATATAAGCCATGAGCAAAGGGAGCAATATTATAATGAAGCGCCCAATCCCGATGCACAACGTATGTACGACATGTTGTCGGCCGCAAATAGGCCTTTGTGGCCTGGATGTGATATGACGCAATTGGAGGCTGCGACTGAGCTACTGAACATAAAGTCTAAGCTGAGGATGACGGAGCGCGGATATGACATGATCTCGGATTTTTGCGGACGCGTTTCTCACCCGGAGACGACATTACCAGCCACGTTTTACGACACGAAAAAATTGGTTGAGGGTCTCGGTCTTCCTTACGAGATGATTGATTGTTGTCCAAACTCTTGCATGATATATTGGGGTGCAGATGCAGAATACGCGGCATGCAAGATATGTGACTATCCTAGATGGAAGCAAGGCAAGACAAAGCTCATTCCCTATTCTCGTATGTTTTACTTGCCAATAACTCCACGGTTGCAGAGGTTGTACGCATCTGTGGTGACTGTCGAACACATGAGATGGCATGCAGAGCACGCACAAGATGGGGTGATGAGACATCCTTCGGATGCAGAGGCATGGAGGCACTTCAATGCTATGTGGCCAGATTTTGCATCAGAAACACGAAATGTAAGACTAGGCTTGTGCACGGACGGTTTCAATCCGTTCGGGGCGTCCGGACGCCAGTACTCATGTTGGCCTATGATTCTAACACCCTACAACCTTCCGCCGTCGATGTGTATGCGAGAAGAGGTTATGTTTTTGACGGTTATTGTACCTGGACCGAAGAGCCCGAAGCAGAAGTTGGATGTCTACTTGCAGCCGTTGATAGCCGAGCTGAAGGATCTGTGGCTTAATGGGGTGTGCACATACGATTCTTGGAGGAAGCAGAATTTTGTGTTGCGTGCAGCTGTTATATGGACTATTAGTGACTTCCCCGCATATTCGATGTTGTCTGGTATGTTGTTAATTTTACATGTGCTAATTAATTTGAGACTATTATATATAATAATAATGCATATATATGAGTTGTGAACTTTAATTAATGTGTGATATAAAATATATGTTTGTGTAGGCTGGAGCACTTCTGGGAAATACGCATGTCCTTATTGTATGGAGGACACCGATGCATTTTATCTAACACATGGACACAAAATGTGCTGGTTCGATTGTCACAGGAGGTTTACAGAACCTGATCATCGCTTCCGAAACAACAAGACTGATTTCAAGAAAGGTAGACGGGAGCGTCGTGGTCCCCCGGTACTTCGTGATGGATACGAGATATTAGACCAGATAAACAATATGGGCTTGATGAAGATAACTGAAGTGGGAGCTGAGGAGCACAATGCCGCGGTCAGTAGAGGTTCGGGTTGGAAGAAGAAAAGCATTTTCTGGGACCTACCTTACTGGCCTAGTCTGCTGGTAAGACATAATTTAGATGTCATGCACATTGAGAAAAATGTCTTCGATAATATTTTCTTTACCATTCTCGATGTTCCGGGGAAGTCGAAAGACAAGTGGTCGGCTAGAAAGGATATGAAGGAATTGTGCAAGCGTCCGGAGTTGGAACCTGATGAGGAGGACAATAGGTACCCAAAGGCTTGCTATGCACTAGATCGTCATGAAAAACAAGTGCTTCTAGATTGGTTGAGATCCGTAAAATTCCCGGATGGCTACGTCTCCAACTTGAGCCGTTGCATT
Organism: Fallopia convolvulus; assembly: GCA_964016875.1. Lineage (NCBI taxonomy): Eukaryota > Viridiplantae > Streptophyta > Magnoliopsida > Caryophyllales > Polygonaceae > Fallopia > Fallopia convolvulus. The sequence continues at coordinate 9,369,775 of OZ024723.1, forward strand.
GACTTGCACAAGCTTAGGCTCTTTGGGATGAAGAGTCATGATTGTCATGTGTTCATGCAAAGGTTGATGCCTGTTGCTTTTCGTCCATTTCTTGATGACAAAGTATGGGAGCCCATAGCTCAGCTAAGTGCGTTCTTCAGAGACTTGACGTGTTACGAGTTGAAGCCTGAGGTGGTTACGCAGTTGCACAAGGAAATACCAATCATTTTGTGCAAGCTGGAGCGCATCTTTCCCCCTGCGTTATTTGATTCAATGGAGCACTTGCCTATTCATCTGCCACGGGAAGCTTCACTTTGTGGCCCTGTCAATTATAGATGGATGTATCCAGAAGAAAGGTACGTATAGTTGTATGCAGTTGTTCAGTTTTGGATTCATATAATTAACTTGTACAATAAATATTAATGGTTTTGAATGTATATCATGTAGGCTCTTAAAAAGGCTGAAGGCCTCAGTTGGCAACAAAGCCCACGTTGAGGGGTCAATTTGTAGTGCCTTTCTCGTTAAGGAGACGTCCACATTCTGCTCGTATTATTTTAGCGACCATGTGGCGAGTACTCATATGGATAACGCCCGCAACTTCAGTTGCACACTTCCAGTTGGGGTTGATCCGGGAGATTTGTCTATTTTCACAACAACTGGTCGAACCCTGGGCAGATCAAGTGCTCGTTTCCTCACAGATGATGAATTCCATGTGATCCAAACTTACATTCTCATGAACTGCGTCGAAGTGGAACCCTATATTGAGTACGTTTCTATAATCTCAACTAAAGTTGGTTCGATATATATAAAGTATGTATTTCATTCAATTACTCTATCGTAGGTACTATTTGACAAACTTCGTGCGGTCGTCAAATCCAACAATAACCGATGCTGAAGAGCAAAACATTTTGGAAAGACACTTTCGCCTCTGGTTTTACTCCCATGTAAGGATTTCTTATATTAATTTCAATTTAGTTTCAAAATATACATTTTTATGTTGCATCCGAAATTGTATATACATGCTGATTTAAAATTGCATGCAGGCCGACAGTCCGGCAGTTACAGATCCTAACATTGCAACACTTGCTCGTGGACCCTCTAAAAAAGTGAGGACGTATCCTGGTTACTTTGTCAATGGTTACCGATTCCACACGAGGGCACACGCATCAACCAGAGCCACAGACAATAGTGGAGTTTGTGTTCTAGGACAAAGCTTCGGCACCGACGAGGAAGACTTCTATGGTGTGCTAGATGAAATCATTGAGCTGCATTACCTATCTCCAACCGTAAAGCATCCTATTGTCTTTAATTGTTCGTGGTTTGACACTAGAAGTCGTGGGGGAACACGCATTCACCCTCACCTAAAGCTTGTCGATGTTCATCGACATAAAATGTTGAGAACAAAAGATCGTTACATATTAGCACATCAAGCCACTCAAGTTTATTTCCTCGATTACCCAAAGGTGAGGCGTGCAGATGCTGAATGGAGAGCGGTCTGTAAAGTGAAGTCACGAGTGTGGCCCGATGAAGGTACGTGCGTAGACCCTCATGAGAGTGGGTCAAGGGGCGTTGCTGTTGAGGAGGCATTTCAACATGATTCTTCCCTTCCACGAGTTATCGACGACAGTACACAAGATAATTATCCACTTGGTCCGTTAAACGACCCAAACGGAGAGGATCATGTCGTTGAGGATCAAGAAGAGACGTCTACTGAAACGTCTGAGGGTGAGTTTGAGAGTGAGACTGATACAGATGAGGAAGACATGTAATCGAAATAACACTATTGTTTAGTTGTTCACTTTTCTGATAACACTATTGGTAGTAATTTCGTTCTTAGCGACCATATGGTCGCTATTTAGAGACCATATGGTCGCTAAATCTAAAATTTTGGCACGAAATTTGGTTTTTGAGCGCGTAGTTTGATTAAATTTCGTATTTAGCGACCATGTGGTCGCTAAATAGCGACCATATGGTCGCTAAGCACGAAATTTATGGCGCCACGTGGAGGGAAAATCTGAGAATTCAATTTTTCACGAAATATTTCAATTAGCGACCATGTGGTCGCTAAATTGCGACCATATGGTCGCCGAAATATCGGCCTGGTCCCAACCCTTTTTCACTTACAAGTAGCGACCATATGGTCGCAAAGTAGCGACCACATGGTCGCTAATTTACGACCATATGGTCGCTAAATTAGCGACCATATGGTCGCTAAATGCGAATAAGAAGGAGAACACCAGTTCTCCTTCTTCATTTCGCTCGACTCCTCTCTTTCGCTCTATCGCTCGACTCTCGCCGCCTCTGTCGCCCGACGCCACCGCCTCCTCCTCCCGTCCTCCTCCTCCGTCCGCCTCCTCCTCCGTCCGTCCGCCTACTCCTCCTCCCGTCCGCCTCCTCCTCCGTCCGCCCCTCCGCCTCCGTCCGCCTCTCCGCCTCCTCCTCCTCCTCCCGTCCGAGCACCCCTCTCTTTATTTGTAAGTGATTTGTGGATTTGTTGTTGGTTTTGATATTGATTTTTGTTGTTTGTATTGTTTAGGGTTTGTTGATTGAGAAATTTGGTATTGTTTAGGGTTTGTTGTTTTTTGAGAAAATTGGTATTGTTTAGGGATTGTTGTTGTTTGAGAAAATTGGTATTGTTTAGGGGTTTTTGTTTAGGGTGAAATTGATTGAGAAATTGAATGAGAAAATTTTAGAAATTGATTGAGAAAATTTGAGAAATTGGTATTGTTTAGGGGTTATTGTTTAGTTGTTGTTGTTTGAGAAATTGATAGAGAAAATTTGATTGATTGAGAAATTTGTGAAATTGAATTTGAGATTGTTTAGTTGAAATTTGAGAAATTTGTGAAATTTGAGAAATTGGTATGGTTTAGTTGTTGTTGTTGTTGAATTTGAGAAAATATAATTGAGAAATTGTTGTTGTAGCTTGTTGTTATTGGTTAGTTGTTGTTGTTGTTTTAGAAATTGATTGAGCAAAATTTGATTGATTGAGATAGAGTTTGATTTGGAAAAAAAAGTGGATTAAATTGATTGTTGTTGTTGAAATGTTGAGAAAAATTGATTGAGATAGAGAAATATGAAATTGATAGAGTTTGAATGAATTAGAACAAGTTGATTGTTGATTTGTCAAGTTTGAATGAAATTGATTGTTGTTGTGCAAATGTTGGAAAAAATGAATTTGTATTGAATTGTTTGTTTTTTAGTTGTGTTATTATGGCCGGAGCCGGAGGATCACGCCGACGTGGACGAGGTCCTCGTCCGGACGAGCCGAACTCGTCCCGGATACCGATCGATGACGAGTCCGAGGCCACCCACACGGACACACCACATTTGTCCGATGACGACGGGGCCCACACGGGCACCGAAGCGGAGGCGACCCGAGCAACTACGTCCGCGTCCTCGTCGGGATCGTGTCGAGGGTTCGATCCCAATCGCATTTATGAGCTTTATATTGCCGGCGGGTGGTACGTATAATTTCTTCTAAGACAAAATTTTTATTTTAAGTCTTTTCTTACTTTTAAAAATGTTATAATATGTGTTTTCAAATCTCGTAGCTTGCAGCCGTCGGGACCGGTGTCGCGGTGGTCGACAACTATCCTACAAAGTCAACCCGACGATAAGGCGTCGCAGTTCGACTTTGCCACTGCCGCGTCGAAGCAACGTTGGTTTGATGCTTGGAAGGTAAATTTTAATTTTTTATATTTCTTTTTACAATTTCCGCATTAATTAATTACTATTTTTAATTAATTGTTTGTTGGATTTTATTAGACGCACTTTAGGTGGGATGAGTCTGAGCCGGGTATGGACGTGGAGTCCGTCCGGTTGTTGTGGGAGAAGAGAGCGAAGAAGAGATACAATGACTACATCGGGAAGCACCGCCGGGATGGGAAGAGGCCGGCTTTCATCGCAGAGGCCACTTGGGAGAAGTGGCAGACGACGGATTGGGCCACAGATGAGTTCAAAGTCAAGTGTGCCCGCCAGAAGGCAATCCGGAATGCCAATCCGGCGAACCATAGTAGTGGTTCGAGGTCCCACCTCGACACCAAGCGTCGTTTGGTAAGTATTTTATCTTAATTTGATTAAATTTAAATTAAGTTAATTTTTTCTAATAGTTTCTAACACCCTTAATGAATTTCGTAGGAGCAACACCTGCAACGCCCCTGCACGCCTCTTGAGCTTCTCATCGAGACGCACACGCAGGGTGCCGATCGACATTTTATAGACGAGCGGTCGTCCTTAATCGCTGTAAGTTTTAATAATTTTTTCTCTATTTTAAAAGGAGTTGGTGTTGTGTGTTTGTTGTTGTTGTTGTTTGACTTGATTGAAAAATTGTTGTTGTTGTTGTTGTTGTTGTTGTTGTTGTTGTTGTTGTTGTTGTTGTTGTTGTTGTTGTTGTTGTTGTTGTTGTTGTTGTTGTTGTTGTTGTTGTTGTTGTTGTTGTTGTTGTTGTTGTTGTTGTTGTTGTTGTTGTTGTTGTTGTTGTTGTTGTTGTTGTTGTTGTTGTTGTTGTTGTTGTTGTTGCTGTTGTTGTTGTTGTTGTTGTTGCTGTTGTTGTTGTTGCTGTTGCTGTTGCTGTTGCTGTTGCTGTTGCTGTTGCTGTTGCTGTTGCTGTTGCTGTTGCTGTTGCTGTTGCTGTTGCTGTTGCTGTTGCTGTTGCTGTTGCTGTTGCTGTTGCTGTTGCTGTTGCTGTTGCTGTTGCTGTTGCTGTTGCTGTTGCTGTTGCTGTTGCTGTTGCTGTTGCTGTTGCTGTTGCTGTTGCTGTTGCTGTTGCTGTTGCTGTTGCTGTTGCTGTTGCTGTTGCTGTTGCTGTTGCTGTTGCTGTTGCTGTTGCTGTTGCTGTTGCTGTTGCTGTTGCTGTTGTTGTTGTTGTTGTTGTTGTTGTTGTTGTTGTTGTTGTTGTTGTTGTTGTTGTTGTTGTTGTTGTTGTTGTTGTTGTTGTTGTTGTTGTTGTTGTTGTTGTTGTTGTTGTTGTTGTTGTTGTTGTTGTTGTTGTTGTTGTTGTTGTTGTTGTTGTTGTTGTTGTTGTTGTTGTTGTTGTTGTTGTTGTTGTTGTTGTTGTTGTTGTTGTTGTTGTTGTTGTTGTTGTTGTTGTTGTTGTTGTTGTTGTTGTTGTTGTTGTTGTTGTTGTTGTTGTTGTTGTTGTTGTTGTTGTTGTTGTTGTTGTTGTTGTTGTTGTTGTTGTTGTTGTTGTTGTTGTTGTTGTTGTTGTTGTTGTTGTTGTTGTTGTTGTTGTTGTTGTTGTTGTTGTTGTTGTTGTTGTTGTTGTTGTTGTTGTTGTTGTTGTTGTTGTTGTTGTTGTTGTTGTTGTTGTTGTTGTTGTTGTTGTTGTTGTTGTTGTTGTTGTTGTTGTTGTTGTTGTTGTTGTTGTTGTTGTTGTTGTTGTTGTTGTTGTTGTTGTTGTTGTTGTTGTTGTTGTTGTTGTTGTTGTTGTTGTTGTTGTTGTTGTTGTTGTTGTTGTTGTTGTTGTTGTTGTTGTTGTTGTTGTTGTTGTTGTTGTTGTTGTTGTTGTTGTTGTTGTTGTTGTTGTTGTTGTTGTTGTTGTTGTTGTTGTTGTTGTTGTTGTTGTTGTTGTTGTTGTTGTTGTTGTTGTTGTTGTTGTTGTTGTTGTTGTTGTTGTTGTTGTTGTTGTTGTTGTTGTTGTTGTTGTTGTTGTTGTTGTTGTTGTTGTTGTTGTTGTTGTTGTTGTTGTTGTTGTTGTTGTTGTTGTTGTTGTTGTTGTTGTTGTTGTTGTTGTTGTTGTTGTTGATTTGCTGTTGTTGTTGTTGTTGTTGTTGTTGTTGTTGTTGTTGTTGTTGTTGTTTTTTGTTTGTTGTTGATGTTGTAAATGGTTTAGTTGTTTGTTGTTGTTGTTGATTGTTGTTGTTTTATTTTAATTGTTTCATTAGGCTCGGACCCAAGAGATCCTTACCCAGAGGTCGGAGGAAACGGGCACCCCGCCGTCCTTCCAGGACCAGTGTGATGCCTTTCTTACGGCCGCCGGGGGGGTGGGCCCGGGAGGTGCCGTCTTCGGCCTTGGCAACGCCGCACATGAGTTTTACGGCAATCGATTGACGGCGCCGCGTCGTCCACCTCCTCGGGTGGTGGAATTATCGCAGGAAAACGTCAGCCTTAGGCAAGACGTAAATGAGCTCAAGAGTAAGTTCTCGATGTTCGAGGAGTGGATGCGCCAGCAGAAAGGCGGTGAGGGCACCTCCCACCCGTCCGGTCCCGACGACGACGGCGATGACGACGGCTCCGGCGCAGCCGTATAGATTAGCGTAATTTTATTATGTTATTGTAAATTATTTGAATTTATGTAAATTAATGAATTTATGTAAATTAATGAATTTATGTATGTAAATTATTGAAATTTATGGAAATTAATGAATTTCTAGTAATTAATGAAACATTAAATATTAACTATTTATATTAATTCGTAATTATTTATAATATTTCGTAATTATTTTTTTTTAAATTAAAAACAATTAGCGACCATTTGGTCGCTATATTACACATTTTTATTTGGTGCTTTTAGCAACCATATGGTCTCTAATTAGAGTCCATATGGTCGCCGATTTTAGCGACCACCTGGTCGCTTTGGTCGCCAAACTGGTCGCCGCATGGGGGCGACCACCAGCGACCATGGTCGCTAACTAGCGACCATATGGTCGCTAAAATCAGCGACCATATGGTCGCGTGGTCGCTAAATTTAGCGACCATATGGTCGCAACATGGTTAGCGACCGGCCTTTTATCGACCATTTTTAGCGACCATAATATGGTCGCTAAATGCATTTAGCGACCATATTTTGCATTTAGCGACCATAAATATGGTCGCTAATTTCGCTTTTTTCTGTAGTGTACTTTCATGGCTGAAATGGTGGGGCTGCTCCGAGGACTCTCCATTGCGAAACAGATGAGGATTGGCAAATTGGTGGTGGAAGGTGATGCCCTTGGCCTTGTCCAAGCGGTGACAAACCTGAGCCCAAGACTTGGGCTATGTTGGGAGCTCATCTCAAACTATAGGAAGCTCATTAGTAGTGAGGAGTGGGAGATTGTGGTGAAACATGTGCCAAGACAAGCTAATCAAGTTGTTGATTGGTTAACTAAGATATGTATTGAATGTTTGGAAGAGAATACTCTTTTCAAAACTACTCCTGAAGTTTTAGTTATATTTTGGAGGTGGAGAACTAGATGAATGAGAATATGTAAGCTAATTATTACTTATAAATAAAATAGGAACTATCCCTCCTTTTACACCAAAAAAAATAAGTTTAGTTATTTTTAAAGAAACCACTCTCTTGAGACCATCCAATAGAGCTAGAGTAGAACTTGAAGGTAACCTTGCGCATGGACACAAGGCCCGGCTTGTGGTCGGAGAGGTGCCACTTGTTCAGATAATTAGTATGACAATAAAAACCAGAATTGAGCCAAGAAGGATTTACCAAGACTCGGTCAATTTTGCTCCATTTGGTGCCATTGGTCCACGTGAAAGGGTTGGCACTCGTGCTCGGGGTGTCCACTAGTCCATGTTTCCGACAAGCGTCCACCATGTCCTTGCACTCGTACATAGAAACCGACTCACCATGGGTCCTCTCCTCCTCAGCTATAACACAATTGAAGTCACCAAGTACAATCCACGACAACTTATGAGCCTCAAAAAGCTCCTCAATATGATCCCACATCAGACGGCGTGCCACCACACTATGCAAGTCATACACAAAACACGCACCAAACTTTTGCCGGTTCGTCTTACAAGTAAGAAGACAACCCACATGTTGTGAAGACATGCTAAGAATCTCAACATCAACACAATTAGCATCCCACAAGGCAAGTATACACCCATGTGAATCAAGATAGAAATTAAACGAGAACTCTCACCCCGGGGCCACAGGGCGCACCAAGTCATGTAAATTCAACCCACCACACTTTGTTTCAAAAACACCACATACCTTAGCCTCAAAATCATGAATTTCTCCAAGCAAGCCATTTTGTTTTTGGGCTTGGCCAAGTCCTTGAATGGTCCATGCTATGATCTTCATGGAGGCAAAACGCCCTTGCCTTTCTCGGTTCTTGTAGTGCTTCTAAGAGCTCTTTGATGCCTCGGCCATTTGGTGTGAGCTTGGAGGCCTTGAGACACATCTCTTGACTTAGCCTTGGCCTTCTGCTTTTGAGACCTCGAGAAAACCTCCTTAAAAGGAGTCTCGACCTCCTCTCGGCCCCCTCCTTTTCCATCCTCGGTGGAATTGACCAGGACTTCATCATCTTCTTCCACACTAGCATTGGCCTCTTCCAAAGTCATCACTTTCAAAGTCATCACCTTCTAAGTTAGAATGCTCATCCGAGTCATGAGATTCATCCTCACTATGCGTTTCACTAGATTCCCCACTCTCACCATGTGTTTCACTCAAAACTTTTGTTTTAGAAGGAGAACCCTTCTTGTGTTTCCCATTCCCATCCACATCTCTTAGACGTGTCCTTCTCCTTTGGCGTTTCATTATTGGAGGCCACGCCGTTTCTAGGGGAAATTGGATCCTTCGCGACGGAGTCATTCGGATGGAGTCGACCCTTTGTGTCATTAGCGTCCAAGGAGCCACTGATAACTTGCATTTAGGTAGTGTTTAGAATGCATGTTTACGTTTCGTTTGCTTTGTTTTTAGGTAGTTTTAGTTAGTTTCTTTAGTGTTTTAGAGTGTCTAGGAGTTTTGGGTTTTTGCACTTGTTCTACGTTTTTTTACAGGTCTTAAAGTGAAAAAGTGTGAAAGGAATGGTAATCGGGGGAAAAACGCTTGAATTCGGGCCATCCATTGGAGTTGCTAGTTCGACACCTCTGTCTTGTGAGGGCTCGTTCGGGAGCTATAGTGATTTGATAAAGTTGAGTTTGGCATCATTGGAAAGCTAATTCAAAGATCTACAATTCAGGTTTTTATTCCGAGTCCAAACTTCAACTAGAAGGAGGTCAAAACAGCCTCCGAAGTGTAAGTTGAATTCTGAACCGAGTTGCTGGAGGCGATCGCCGCCAACCCAGTGGCGCCCGCCGCCTCTGACAACGCGAGATTTCTTATTCACCACGTGTTTTAATCTGATTGGTTCCTTTTCTGTCAGCTTTATTCCGTGTTTTATGTATTTTCGGATAGACTTTTTAGACCTAGTTTGATATACTAGGGTTTTAGAGAGTTGCACCTCTCATCAATCTATCATCTATCTATTTTTTTCTGTCAGACTTTTGAATTTTAGCCTTTCATGGCGAACTAAGCCCTTTTGCTTAGTCAGACAATTGAAGCATCGTTTTGGTAAAAGTTGTGAGATTTCTAATTCCTTATCTATTGCTTGGGTTTAGTCTTATCTCTTGCTTGAATGTTTACGATTTATTTCAACAATTTCTAGCCTGATCAACTAGGGTTTGTTGTTATTTAATCTATTGCTAGATCTTAGGCTGGGCAAAAAAACCGTAACCGAAAAACCGAACCGAAAAACCGTAAAACCGATCACTTTTTACGGTTAACCGAACCGAAAAAAAATTTAACCGGTTACGGTTAACCAACCGATACTTTTAATGGTTCAACGGTTCGGATACGGTTATCAATATTTTTACGAACGGTTAACCGATGAACCGGTAATATTTTTACTATATATTATATGTTTTTAAAAAGAGAATTATATATCTAATTAGTTTTAATTATAAGTAAATGCATTTTAATAAATAACAAATTAGCTATTACAAATTAGCGTTTGTGAGCCTGTTATTTCATTTGGCTTGATTGTATTGGAAATAATAATACTTAATATTATCTACTTATGCATTGTAATTAACTTTAAGTGAGCTTGTTACACCAAATCAAAAGTTTAAGTGAGCAGGTGAACTTATTACACCAAATCAAAAGTCACCAATCTGGACGAGTAAGCATGTGATGTGGAAGAACATACAATGGGAATAGGGTCCTCCATGGAGAAATATCATTCTCATTATTGAAAAATAATGTATTTTTTTATTAAAAATCTAATTTGTGATTTTTAAAAAAAATTAAATAAAGTCGGTGAACTGATAAACTGTACCGAGTTTCACGGTTAACCGTTAACGGTTAACCGATAACGAACGGTACGGTTATGGTTATTGAAATTTACTAACCGAAGTACCGGTTAACCAATGTCCGGTTAACCGAAACTCCGGTTAACCAACCGTGCCCACCCCTAGCTAGATCTAGAGTGTTACTGGTTGAGCATCTCTAGATTAAAGTAGCAACTGCATCGTACTAGTATCTGGTTGTGCTAGTCTTATGCAGAAGAGATTTGATTTGCATTCTAGGGTAAAAACTGGTTGTTTTATGATAGAGTTGTATCCTATTATATTCCTATCCTTATTGCTTCTATTAAACGGAATCATTGATGATTTCATGGTTGTTTAATTAGTTAGAACTAATAGTATTTGGTTGTGCTGTTAGTTAGAATTGAAAAGGAATTGGAAAATCCATTGCATGTGATATTGAGGTGAAATCAATAATCAACTTGTCATTCGATTGTGGATATTTCTTTGCCTAAGATATCTTCCTAATTATTGTTATTCATAATCTTTTATTGCTTTGTTAGTTTTGCATTCTTAGATTTAGTTTCAAATACAAAAACCCCTTTGTTACTTGGTTTGACACAAAATTCATACAAAACGATAAAGCTGTCTCCCTGTGGATTCGACCCGAACTTCCTAAAGACTACGGTTCTTAGTTAGTTTGGATTCTTTTGCATAGCCGTGATTTGCACGACCATTTCATCGCTATCAAATTGGCGCTGTTTCCGGGGAGGCAATAATTGTCTTTTGTGTGATTTTTGTGCCAATCTTGGTGTTGTGAACCTATCTTACGGTTCATAACACTTGTGCTACTAATCTATGGCTTTGTTCAAGTGTAGAAAGCTGCAGGATGAACACTTCCATGACTATTTTTCTAGATTTCAAGACCATATGTTCAAACTTGGTACTTGGGGTTCCCGATACAGTGATGAAGAGGTCAACATGGGAGTCATTCATGGTATGAATCTTGAGACAAGGGGATTGGCTGACTACATGAGCAATGAGAGGCTGTTATATATGGGATCCGAGGAATGCTGGGATTTCTTATGTTTCATGAGCTATCAAATCTTTCATGTTGAGTCATCTTTCCAACGGCCACATCCGGTTGATTCGCCTCTTTAGGATATGAGAGGGATCTCTGTGCAAAGACGGATACATTGACTAGGGATATCTCTACATTCATGGATACTTTGATCAAGGAGCCCTGTAAGTTCTATTCTTCACATTTTCATTCCACAACCTCATGTCCTTTTGAGTTGTGTGAAAGGAATGGTGGAATCACATTGGAATCAAACAATCACGAGTCAAACACCCAGATACAAGTTGAGGAGCAATCTAAGACACTTGATGTGGGTTATGAAGATGAATTTGATGCTCAATATGAATTCACACCTAAAAAGCACGCTGAGCAGATTATCACAGAGCCCAATGAAGTCTGTGCTGGCATAGAGATACTTACAGAGCCTAGGGAGCCTGAGTCATCTTCTCCTATGTGGAGTCATGAGTTTGAGGGTTCTGTGGTTTTGGAAGAAGACTATTTTGTCGACCATGATGACTTCTTTGCTGATGAAGTAGACAACAATGAGGGAGAAAATCAAGATGATACAACTGTTAAGGCTCCCGCCATCATGTTGAGCCCTATGCTAGGCCTTGAAATCCCATGTTTCAGTTTCCCCACCTTCTCACATACAGAGCTTATGGAGTTGCAAGATGAGGAACCAAGTCTAGAACATAAGGTGGAAGATGAAAAATATATGGAGTTCATCTTTGAAGAAAGTTGTAATGGTGACAAGTGCTTTGACCCCTACTGTAAGTATTTTCTAATTCCACCACTTGTGCTGGATTTATTTGAGCAAATGCCCTTTCATGCCAACTAGGCACGCATGTTTGATAAGTTAAAACGGTCTTTGAAAGTTATAATATGCATCTTTAATTTATCATTGTGTTACTTATGTTTTTCTGAGATGTGTGCACAAGGGTTTGACAGGTTGTTAAGGGCATTGACAATGTCTAATCTTGTCAATTTATGCTAAACGTCGAGCCACGACGTTAAATAAGGCGCTTGTCGGGAGGCAACCCGACCTAGTTACTTCCTTTCTTTTTCTTTTTCTAGCTTAGTTGTTGTTTCGGTTTTTTTTTCCTTTGCTTTTGGTTTGGACTAACCTGAAGATAGGCAAAAAAGGAGCACAACGCACCGCCAATTAATTTCAAAGGTCCTCGGCTACGAAGTGGCCAGCGACGCCCGCCGCCAGCCTGCCGCCAGCGTGGCGCCCGCCGCCTGGTCGCCGCCAGCCCGCTGCCTCTCAGATGTTGATTTTTGCCCTTCTGATGTTGCTCACCACCACTCCGTTACCCAAATTATTAGTTGGTTTGTGAGTTTTTCTCTTTCTCTTTACTTTTACTTTACATTGGGGACAATGTAAGATTTAAGCATGGGGGAAGGGAATGACTTGCTTTGCATTCATGTAGTTGCATTAGATTAGGCATATTTACTTTATGTTCTGCATCGACTAAAATCTAAAAAAAAAAATTCAAAAAAAAATATTGCGTTTTAGGTTCTTATTTCTCCAAATGTGTAAGACCTCTTGTGTTTCTAAGTTAAGTATGGATTCTAACCCATGACTTGTATGAAGTGCTGAAGTTTCTATGATATGAGCATGTTCTTTGGCTATTTTACTTTGATTATAGGATTGAGCATGTAGACGAGCTTGAGTTTTAGATATATTTTGAAGTTCTAGACAATTAGCCTTGTGAGATTGTTCTTGGCCTTTTATTGTTTAATTGTTCTCTATTTTTGAGTGTGTCACTTTGAATTGCTAGCTCTAGAACTTGCGTTATGACTCTTTTTCAAGGCTGCTTTACTTGACTATAATACATGACATTAAAATGATTGAGGCATGTTTCTTTATTAGCCTATTATTTCCTTTCCTACCTTACAAGATCCATGTTTTGACACCCCATTTCTTTTGAGCCTTAAAGCCTATTTTTTTGCTAGCTCCACAAAATAATTCCTTGCCTATATAAGCTTGACCCATCCGGGATTTAGGACTTTAGGTGTTTTTGTTTTGTGTGGTTATGAATAAGTATGGGGGAATTGTGATGAAAGGGAGGTGGAAAAGAGGAAATACAACTCTAGTGTGCAAAGTGAGAAAAAAAGTGAAGATAAAAAGTGTTAAAAGAAAAAAAAATTGAGCTTCAAAAGAAGTAGTCTTCATAATTGTTGAGAGAAAAGAGTTAAAAAAGATGCGAAAATGTTACAAAAGAAGCAAAAAGAGCTTATATGAGTGTGATTGGAGTTGGTGAAAGAGAGTTGGAAGTATTAAGAAGTGAAAAGTGTTGGGTTTGGGTTTAGTTAGTTCTTTGTCCCGAATTTAGCACCACAAGAACAAATATGATCCCTTCCATTTTCTCTTTACCTTGGCCCCATTACAACCCTTGAAAGTCCTCATGATTTTTGTTGTGTGTTTGGTCCACAACCGTGGAGAATTAGGACGCTGATGCATGCATATGGTAGTCGAGTGAAACACATACCTTTAAACACTTGAGTGAGAGTGCAAACACATTACCTTGGTGAGGTCTAGAATGGATGAATTGTTTATAATCTTCGCTTTAGTCAATTGCATGTTAGGACGTCTTGATCAAGTTATAGTTATATGTTAACTTGCTCTATGGATTATGAGATGAATGCATGGATTGTAATGTTGTGGTGTGACTTGATTCTATGTTTTACTTGAGGACAAGCAAGGTTTAAGCATGGGGGAATTCCACCATCCCCGGCTAGCTTGTTCCCTCTCCGAGCATTGCTCTTTGAGGCCTTGGAACTTTTCTTCGCCTTAACACCAGTGTCAACCTTCTTCTCTTTAAACAAGCATTCTACATCATCATGCCCAAAAGAACAACACCCTTTGGAATACAAGGGTTCATTTTCCACAAGAAAAGTGCAATCAATTGAATCACCATCAAACAAATCAAGACTTACTTCTCTCGTGATAGGCTCGGCGAAGTTGATTTCCACCAAAACCCGAGCATAGGAGACACGCTTCCATCCATCGGTCACGGTGTCCAAGTAAAGAGGCTTGCCAAAATGGGAGGCAATTCGTCCAAGAACTTCCGTCGTCCAATAAGTTTGAGAAAGACCATAAGTGCGGACCCAAAGAGGGATCGTGACAATGTCACGCCTATTGAAGGCAAACTTGTCCGGGATATGAGAATCATCGGCTTGCCATGAATGAAATACGGGCCTCCTTTGAGAACCTTTTCTTGATCTTCCTCGAACTCAAATTGGAAAATAATCAAGCCGTCTTCCTCTCGGTACCGAGCCTTAGTGCCCCACGATTTCATCATATCATTGATCAAGAAATGGCCCGGGTAAAAATCCACATATTGCCCAAGCAAGGACCAACCCCACACGGATTGTTTCGAGAGCCCTTCCAAGACCTTGATGGCAACTCATTTCGAGGTAGGAGGGGTATAAACAAGTTTACGTCCAAGACCGGCGTTCATGAACACTTTTTTGGACCGAGTGGCCCACACATTAGGACGAGATGCATCGTTACCGAGCCTAGATCCATCGGTACCGAGGCAAGACACATCGTTACCGGGACGAGGGGCTGAAGCATTGGTGCCAACGTGCCTAGTCGGTATCGAGGACTTGGGGGGTCGTAATTGAGAGCTCAGGTTAGGAGCATTCGATACCGAGGACTTTGGGGGTCGTAACTGAGAGCCCTGGCTAGGAGCAGTCGAAAGCGAGGCCTAAGCATGTTGTAAAGTGTCAAAGCTGGGAGCAGCCACGTTGGCGAGTGCGGAAGTCGAAGTGCCAGGCGCGTGTGGTGGCAAGCACACCTCGGGAACCTGTGCGGCTTTATGGCACGCGATTGCATGTGCAACCTTGGGATCAAGTGGCGACGCTTCGGTTTCCACAATGTTATCATTTCCATCAATGGCATGTAGAACCTGGTCAGCAATGGTGGGAGGCGGACGGTTGGCACCAGCCACGTGAGGGGTTAAAGATAAGCGAATTTCTTTAGCATCAAATAGACCACCACAAAAATCTAAGGTTATCAACAAATTGATTAGATCGGAGAGTAGCCATAAAATTATCAATAAAATGGCGTGAAGAAATAATATTGAAATTTAACATCAAGCTTAGATTCTAAATTACAAATCATTCTAAATGGGGCGCATCCTCATGCTCATTGGCTTTTATACACTATCTTTGAGATGGATTTAGTCCTTATATCAATTTTGGTGCATTCTAACTAAATTTAGTTATTATTGTCACATAGCTGAATTTCAGTTTTTCTTGGGTCTATCGGGCGTACCCCCTTTCCCTTAGGCAGGGGTACCCCCATCTTGACCGCTAGATTCCGTTGTAGTGGAGCCTCACTATGTCAATGATGATGTTGATGGTGATGATGATTCTTGTAGTAAAAGGAGAATGGAAAAAGAAATGGTTTAAATCTTCACTAGAAATCTGACGGAGTGGGCAAAAACCTGGAACACGGTTAAAAACTCGTTTTAGCATTTTAGTAGTAGGAAGACACCTGAAAGTAGTCGTCCGTAAGAAATTTTTAATATTTGGTGGAAGGTTAATTTCCAAATCCAAGAGAAAACAAAGATTAAGAGTGACAAAGTGATGTTAAGATGGAGTATGCTGTTATAACTAAAATTCATCGTCAATAGAGGGAAGCCAAACTAATTTGTTGTACAATAGAAGCAAGCAATAGATGAGATAAAGCATTAATCTACCCAAATTTGGTTGGAGTTTATAAACTTTTAAATTAGAATTTCTATTATTAAAATAAGATTGAAGATAAAAACTATCATTCCTAGTATCCGACCAGAAATTAATGGTATAACCACTACCAATCAAACATCGAACACTTGAAGAAAATGTATCACGGATATTAAGAAGACGTCCAAACTACCACAAAGCATTTTCTTTTTATAATGGAACAAAGATGTCATGCTTGAACATTTATCTTTTATGATTTGAACTCACATATTATCAGGTTGTAATTTTAACTAACATAAGAGTATTAATATGTGGAGTTAGCAAAAGATCAATTGAAGAGTTTAAAGATGTTCAGATTTTTTGAGTTACTCATTATTATTTGTAATAAAACATTTGACGGTGCGCAAAATAACCGTTAACTAACCAATGGCAAAAACATAAATATTAGAGCAGAGCAAATACTAAAACCGAATTGAACAAGAACGACAATATGTATGTATACATGTATAGGTATGCGTAGCGTACAAGTTCATAAGAGAGTGTGCGTATAGTCCAAATGGGCCTATAATCTTTATATAAAATAATTAATGGCTTGGCCCATTAACTGAATTTTAAATGATCGGCCCAAATACCACAATATGCGTCTCACTCAGAGGCTTGCATGAAATTTAATTTGGTGGTAGTCATCCACGTAAATGATTGGCTTGACATGATTCACTGATGCATGACCATGTAAGCATATCATCACTTTCATACAAATACAATCTTATTCACGTCCCACATCGACCATGGACAAACAAGCTAACAGGTGACCGATCATATAAATAGGAAGAAGGTAATACCGAAGAAAAGGTCGAAAAACATCTCTAACTCAAGAACTGTATTGCTTGTTAAAGTTCGACGTTTTTAATCTCTGAGTGAGATCGCGTTATTTACGGTATAAAGTCCAAAAAGCTTTATTTGTAAAGTGACAAAAACAATCAGCTGAAGCGTTACAAAAACCGTTTGGTTGTACGAAATCCCAAGAGTTAGTATTTAATAAAATCTTGTTTATAGCGCGTATTATTTCGGGTTTCAAAACTGGCGCCGTCTGTGGGAACCAACTCTCCCTATCCGACCTACTCCCCGTATTCGACCTACTCTCGGGTAACAATCAAGTAAGTCTCGTTTCCTCCCCTCCGTTTAATCAAAAATATATGTAGGAAAATGTGCGCCTACATGCATGTACATGTGAGTATGTATGCTCGGCGGGCGGGCGAGGTGTCGCTGAGAGGTGTGCGGTCTTTCTTGTCTTGTTCCGGCGCCAATGCGAGCCCGACTCCTTTGGCCACGATCCCTTGCCTTGTTTCGGTGCCGCGGCCAGCCCGACTCCATCAGCGCGGTCTCCTTGGCTTAGGCTTTGAGAGGTGCAAATGGAGGCTACAAACTAATGCAGAACTCTAAGGCTCATGCATGATGGCCAAGACATGCTTGGAGGCATGCTTGTTGCATGCATGCATGCAATTGGGGCACTCGAACGTTACAAGGTGATGATGACCACGTGGTAGGTGCTTCATCTCCGTTCCAAAACTCACGCATTGCATGGCCATGAAAGGAGGGTTGGCGTGGCCATTAGTTCAAGTAGCATGGGCAAAATAAAAATGAGCCAAGTTTGAGGTCTTTTTGGGTTGACATTTTAGCTGGGCCCAATGCACAATGCAAATACTATGTGGTTAAATCAACGAGGCTAAGGCATGACTCGTGGTCCAAGTTAAACTCATTCTTTGCCTATCTTCCTGCATGCATGGATAAACAATCTTGTATACATGCCCGAATCGCATAAACAATTTTATATGCATGAGTGACATGCAAAATCTCATGTGCATGCATGTATGTGGAATGAGGAAAGTAATTATATATGGCCTGGAATAAGCCCAATTTGTGGGCGCTGATCGCACATCTTCGTGCATGGGTGTGTGTGGGCACACATGTCATGACCCCGCATGTGGGGTTTTTTGTGTTCAACTTTGTGGGCCAATTTCAGCTTTGGCGTGGTATGGGTACGCGTGGCTTCAAAAGTGCATCGTGGCATAATATTTAAGAAAAATGCTAGTTTTCTCGCTGTACGGAGCGTGAAATACTCTCGCATAGTATAAGGTCCACACTTTTTTTTATTTTCTCCATTTCTTTAACCCTGCATTAAAATTATCATTCCTTCAAATTTACCAAATGCCCTCTTCTCCCACCATTGCTCTCAACTTTTGCAGCAGGTAACCAAAAAAATTTGAAAAATTCCCAAATCTAATTTCATTAATGAAGGTTAACCAAAACAAAAATTATATTGTGCATATGATAGCCTTAGGATTTTGTTCCATTGGTATCAGTTTCATTATGCAATTTGAAATAAAACAAATCAGTTTCATTGTTTCAGAACTAGAGTTTACAACTCAAATTAGAATAGAAAAGAAATTTATAGGTAGCACAAATATGAAATTATCAACAAAAACAAGGATCATTTCTAAAATAATCCGAATATTAAATCGGACCGTCGCCGGAGGAGTTGCAGAGGCGGGCAGGTGGGGAGGCGGAGGCAGATCTGAAAATCAGAAATTTTTTAGATCTGATTTGTACTAAAATCGGAATTTTTTAGATCTAGGATTTATTTTCAAAAGCCTAAAGATTTCAGATATAGAAATTTCGCCTCCATCGCCAGATCTGAAAATTTGTAGAAGAAGGAAGGAAAAGGACAACGGCGGTGGTCCAACGAGAAGGGCGGCACTAGAGGAGGAGGTTCAGTGATAGTGACAGGACCGACGAGAATGTCTGGCTAGGCGTCAGATTTGGAGTTAAAGGAGCGTTGGTGGTAGCGACGACGGAGCCGGTGAGTAGAGGCGGAGGATGTGGCGGTGGAGTTTCCAGATATGAAAAATGAAATTCTGAAAGCCATGGGTCATGGGATAAGGATAAATATTAATACTAGATTTTTGATAAAAAAAATAAAAAGAAAAAGAAAATTTAAAAAAAGTGGACCCTGCACTGTGTGCGAGAGTATTTCACGCTCTGTACAACGAGAATACTAGCATTTTCCAATATTTAAAGGCTCACACCTCTTATGACGATGTGGTGCGCATATTGGGATTTTTTAGGCCAAATACTATTAACCTGGTTACTTGGGCATATCTTGATCACACAATAAACAAGCATGTCAGTCAAATTGAGCTGACTCTAGAGTTGTGGGCCATGCATTCTCCAAATAGCCCAATTTGATCGCGCAATCTCTCCACTCGCACTTGCAAGCGTGTTTATTTCTGGCAGAGATGGCTTCGATTCATAACTTCTGTTCCAAAAATCAGCGTCGCGTGGTCGTGGAACTAGGTAAGTCTTGAAAACTTGACTTGCTAATTATTTATACTCGGTATATACTCGCATGTTGGAAAAAAGTTTCCTAATTCTCTTTAAATAATCATTTCACCCCTCGCTTTCCGCTGGGGGTTGGAAACGATCTTAGTGAAAAGATCGTGGTCATTTAGGAGGCATCCTAAATGATCGGAATAATCATTCCACCCCTCGCTTCCCACATGGGGTTGGAAACAACCTAGTTGGAGGGACGAGATCCTAACTCTCAAATGTGCGCGCAACCCGAGTGAGGCTCGCAGTTCGCGGCGACTCTCTTAGGGACGAGGTCCCAACTCGCGAAAAGCGCGCACAACCCCACTAAGGACCTCGGGGTTGGCGGCTATTCTCTTAAGGACGAGGGCCTAACTCTCAAATGTGCGCAAAAAACCGAGCGAGGCTCGGGTTTGGCAGCAACTCTCTTAAGGAAAAGGTCCTCACTCTCAAATGTGCGCGCAAACCGAGTGAGGCTTGGCTTTGGCGACAACTCTCTTAATGATGTTTGTGTTTTTAGTATAGTTTTAAGTGTTTTTTCTTAGGTTGTTCGGTTTAATTTTATTGAGTTTTAGTGTTAGTTTTGTGTGTTTTTGGATAAGTTTGCATATTTTGTGAAAAGTATGGAAACTACTCCTTTTTGTGTCTTTTTATAGCTTTTTGAAGTGGAAAGGAGCAATTTTGAGCAAGC
Organism: Fallopia convolvulus; assembly: GCA_964016875.1. NCBI lineage: Eukaryota > Viridiplantae > Streptophyta > Magnoliopsida > Caryophyllales > Polygonaceae > Fallopia > Fallopia convolvulus. The sequence goes on from OZ024723.1 coordinate 9,389,583, forward strand.
TGAAGTCAAGTGGTCAATGGTGGAGTGCATAGAGGAAGAGAAGAAGGAGTACGTCTTAAAGATCCCGATGAAGTCTAAGAGAAGCTATGAAAAGTGTACAAAAACCCTAAACAGAGAGCTCGTTACCAACCTGTGAGGGTTGGTACCGAACTGTGCAAGAGGATTTTATTTGGAGAATTCAGCAAGTGTCTACCAACCCTGTGCAGGTCGTTACCGAGGTGACCTGTGTCGGTAGGCGGCGCCGACTTTCGGAAATTTTATCTTTTATCTCGTAATCTTTTATCTTAGAAAAGTTCTATCTTTCAGGAAACTTGATAGGTTGTTTCTCTAGTATAAATACCCCCTTATTCTAGCCTTAGGGGGGAGACGAGTGGAAGAAAGCGGGAGAGAGAGAGAGAGACACGTTGAGACTTGAAAAGATAGAGTTTTCTCTTGTTTTCTAGTTCTAGCGTTGGATTACTTGGAGTTGAAGTTTTTGAAGACAAGATCTGATTTTTATATTTTCAAGTAAGTTTTGTTTCAAAAAAAAATTTTATTAAATTTTTTTTTCAAGTAAGTGGAAAGGAGCACTTGACTTCAACTTGCTCAAAATTGCTCCTTTCCACTTCAAAAACCTAGAAAAAGACACAAAACGGAGTAGCTTCCATACTTTTCACAAAATATGCAAACTTATCCAAAAACACACAAAACTAACACTAAAACTCACTAAAACTAAACCAAACAACCTAAGAAAAAACACTTAAAACTATACTAAAAACACAAACATCACTTAAGGACGTGGTCCTTAGTGGGAAATTATTCATTCATTAATTAAAAATTATAAATGAATAATTATAAGTAATAAAGGTTATGCAGAAATATCATAGTATATTTCTAAAATCTTTAATGATATGTTAAGCTAAAGTTTAAACAAATAAATTATTTTTGGATAAGTATAATTTTGGGAAAAATATTATTTATTCTCTTATAAAATATTTCTATAAGTGGGTATTTATTTTTTTCTTCTAGTGTAAATAGGTTTTTGAAATAAAAAGGAGTGAAAATAAAATAAAAATAGGCAAATGCCATAAAGCTCGAACCCGAGACCTTCCCCTAGATACTCATAAGAACACTCAAACATTTGGGCCAGTTGAACTTTCACAGACATATGGAAGGGAGTTTTATTTATCCTTTTCCAAGATAGTCGTCTTCAACCTAGCAATAATGGACGACGCTTTGAGTGCAATGTTTATCCGAAATTGATGGCAGAATTACATAGCGGTGTCCAACCGATTCAAGTTCCTCACGATTCAATTCTGAATTTAAGTATTGGGATTTAATAGAATCCGTTTTTGTAATATGAAGAGTTGTCTAGGGTTCTCTGATGTAGTGTGACTCAGCTGCAAAAGGATAAATGTTGGATTAGGAACTAGAAGCTCGAGAATCCAACTACATGCGCTAGGATTAGTGGAGAATTAGAACACTAACCGAGAGCATGCTGTAAATTGATGAAAAATGGGAGTTTTAGAGTGGTAAGAAGATACTGTTCTATTGATTGATTGCGACAACGTTTACATAAGGATTTTAAATACTAGCTAGGTAGGTTTCCCAAATGGGGGGGGGGGGGGGGGGGGGGGAAGACAACAAACCGGGTTCCACCAAACAGAAGTGTGAACCGGAGTTTAGGGAAAACAAAACCTTAAACTGGATAAATTGTCTACTAGACCGAAAGACTGTAAATAGACAGAATCTGAAAAATAAAGACGTTGTCGAATGAAGTTTGCCCTGTAACAGTACTCCCCCGTCGAAGCATCCTTGTCCTCAAGGATGAAAGTCTGGGAATTTTCGTGAGAGCTCGTCAGCATACTCCCAAGTGGCGTCTTCAGGGGGCGCATTCTTCCATTTCACAAGGAGATTTGTGGCTGCAGTAGACCCACGTTTCACCATTTGTCTATCCAGTATGAGTTCTGGCTCTCCAATTATTCCAGCATCTGCCATGTACTGGTGAACATCGATTCTTGTTACTGTAGAGGGATTTTTGCAGATTTTGAGTTGACTCACATGAAAAACATCATGAATTTCTGCAGAAGAGGGAAGTTGCAGCCTGTATGCCACCTGACCCACTTTGTCAATGATAAGGAATGGGCCGTAATATTTTTGAGAAAGCTTATGAGGGCCTTTTCCCTTCAACGAGGTTTGCCTATATGGTTGCAACTTCAAATACACCCAGTCACCAATGTCAAAAGCCCTCTCTGACATGTGCTTATTAGCAAGCTGTGACATTCTGTTTTGAGCTCTCTGGAGGTGTTGTTTTAGCAACTGGATTAATTCTTCTCTTTTTTGCATATGTCTGTCGACAGAAATGACCTTGGACTCCCGTGGGAGGTATGGAAGGTGCAAAGGAGGTGGCTGACCATATAATATTTCGTAAGGAATTATGTTTTTGTTGTGTGGTGGTTAGTATTGTACCACCACTCCGCAAGTGGCAGCCATGAGCTCTAAGTTGTTGGTGCTTCGGAACACATGCAACGAAGGTAGGTCTCCAATGTGCAGTTAGTAACCTCCGTTTGCCCATCACTTTGTGGGTGATATGGGGAAGAGAAGTTCAATTGCACCCCTACAGCCGGAAAAACTCTTGCCACACTTCGCTGAGGAATAGAGGGTCTCGGTTACTGACGATTGACTTTGGGAACCCATGAAGTTTGAAGACATTATCTATATAGACTTGGGCCACATCAGTTGCTGAATAAGGGTGCCTTAGTGGTATGAAATGGGCATACCTGTTGAGCCTGTCTACAACCACTAGAATTATGGTAAATTTTTTTATTGATGTTGGCAACCCTTTGATGAAATCGAGACTAATATCTTCCCAAACTGAATCAGGTACGGGAAAAGGCTAGAGCAAGCCCGCTGAAGCTTCATTGTCTGATTTGTTTCTTTGGCAAACCGCACAATTTCTCACATAATTCTTGATATCCTTGTGCATGCCCTTCCAATAGAAGAGTCGTCTCACTCTTGTGTAGTTGCATCTTTGCCTGAGTGTCCACCCATAGAAGAATCATGTAGCCACTTTAGGATCTTTGTCTTAAGAATGGGGTTGTCTCCTACCACCAGTTTCCCTTTCTTCCTTAATTCATCACCAGAAAAGGAGAATTTTTGATGTGTGGCTGGATCAAAATTCAGATCTTTAATGACTTTTTGTAGGGACTCATCCTCCTGCCATGATTGTCGAATGAGCTCATACAAATCATCATGTTGTAGATTAAGGTGAATTTTGAACAGCTCAGCGTTGGATACTCTAGATAAGGTATCAACAACAACATTTTCCCTTCCCTTTTTGTACTGAATTTCGTAATCAAACCTTATCAATTTTGCCAACCACATATGCTGAAAGGGAGTTGTGACAGACTGGTCTAGGAGAAATTTGAGACTCTTTTGGTCTGTACGAATGATGAAATGCCTTTGTGTCAAGTAAGAACTCCATTTTTGAACAGCGTAGACGCCATCTAGAAGTTCTCTTTCATAGACGGATAGTTGTTGGTGCCATGGGCTAAGGGATTTGCTTATGAAACAGATCGGGTGGTGATCTTGCATGAGTACGGCTCCTATTCCCATTCCTGAGGCGTCAGTTTCAATCATAAAGACCTTGCTGAAATCTGGTAAGGCTAAGACGGGCGTTGAGGAGAGGGCCAGCTTGAGCTGTTCAAAGGCATCGGTGGCTTCAGTGGACCACTTGAACCCTTCTGTCTTCATCAGGTTGGTTAATGGCCTGGAGATGATGCCATAATTTCTGACGAATTTCCTGTAGTAATTAGCCAAGCCCAATAATCCCATGAGTTTCTTGATGGTGTTAGGCAGGGGCCAATCTCTGATTACTTGAACCTTAGAGGGGTCCGTGCTCACCCCACTGGAGGATATAAAATGCCCTAGGTATTCTATTTTAGTCGCCCCAAATGTACACTTGGATCCTTTGAGGAACAACTTGTGATGATGTAGGATGGAAAATATCACCTCTAGGTGCAACAGATGGTCATCCCAGTCCTTGTTGAAAATTAGGATGTCATCGAAGAAAACGAGGACAAATTTTCTTAAGTGTTCACGGAATATTTCATTCATCAATCCTTGAAATGTGCAAGGGGCGTTCGTGAGGCCGAATGGCATGACGAGGTACTCGTAGTGTCCCGAGTGAGTCTTAAATGCAGTTTTGTAGATGTCATTGGGGTCCATTCTGATTTGGTGAAAACCCGATCTCAAGTCTAGCTTGGAAAACAATGTTGCCCCTCCCAGCTCATCTAATAAGTCATCCAAAAGAGGGATTGGATACTTATCTTTTATAGTCTGTGCATTGAGGTCCCGATAGTCGACGCATAATCTCCAACTCCCATCTTTGTTTTTCACAAGGACAACCAGGGAGGCATACAGACTTGCACTGTTTTGTATTACTCCTTATGCGAGCATATCAGAGATTAATGCCTCAATTACATCCTTTTGCATGGTTGGGTATCTATAAGGTCAATTGCTAACCGGATTTGAACCATGCTGAAAGGGGAATTTGGTGGTTGTGGCCTGGTCTAAGAGGGGGCAGTTCTGTTGGCTCTTCAAAGATGTTTGCAAAGGCATGCAAGAGGCTATCGAGGGTTGGAGGTACATTGATTTCTTTGTCCACGGTTGTGATGTGATGCAAAATTGGGCTGAAAGTGTTGTTAGTAGCTGTTGTAGCTTGTATCAATGCTATTTGGGGTCCCTCGGTAAGGATTCTATTCATGGATGATGCCCTCACCGTCTTATAGTTGAGGTTTAGCAGCCCCCGGAGAACATGCTTGTTGCCCTGAACCTTAAATTCCATTCTCAGCTGAGCAAAGTCCCAAAGGATTGGTCCTAGAGTTGACAACCATTGGATGCCTAAAACAAGGTCGCAACAGCCCAATGGTAAAGCTACTACATCTGATTTGAAAGTGGATTTTTGCAACCTCCACATGAATCCAAGATAAGCGTGGCTGGTGACAAGCTTGTTTCCATTGGCTACGGAGACCGATAGGGATTGAATTGGCTCGAGTCTACACCCGAGGAGTTTAGCCACGTGAAGGTCTAGAAAATTATGGGTGCTTCCGGAGTCGATTATTATGTGGAGAGGCCTGCCTTCGTAGTAGCCCGTTACCCTCATAGTGTTGAAGGTAGCAACCCTAGTGAGAGCATTAATGGAAATATGCAAGGCGGTTCCCTTTGTTTCTTTCTCCTCTATGTCCTCCTCATTAGTTTCGTCATCACTGTCAGGATCCCCTTCCATTAGATGCACTTGAGCTTTCTTGTGTTTAAGGTGGTGCCACGGCGTGTATTCTTCGTCACAAAACATACAAAGTCCCTTGGCTTTCCTCTCTTGCATTTCTGAGTATGTCATGGTTTTTCCGGTTTTTTCAGGTTTGGTTTGAAGGGAGCCGGCTTAGTGTTTGGTAAGATGGCCAGTGGGTGGTTCTTTTGAGTGGTTATCTGTGTGGGGGTGGGTAAAAGGGGTGTGGTTTGTTTTTGGGAGAAGGTAGTAGTGGATTTTGATGTTGGGTAAGAGTATTTGTTGGAGGACTCTTTTCATTTCACCAATCTGGCTGCCTGATGAATGTTGGTGGGAGAGAACTGTCTTGCATGAAGTTGCATTTATGGGCTAAGGTTAGCGAGGAAAAAGCTAAGCACTTGAGCTTGGGGGCAACGACAGCTTAGTTAGGGCACTTTCAAAAGCATCAAGGTAGTTATCCACATCACCATGGTATCTAACATTCACTAACTCAGCCAAAGGATCATCTATAAGTTCAAAAAATCTAGCAGATATATCAGCCACATACTCTGACCAAGATGGGAACAAATTCGACCTCTCTCTCATGTAATTATGGTGCCATTGCAAGGCCCTACCATCTAGATGCAAGGATGCCAGCCTCACTCTATATTCAGGCACGGTATTATCTAGGGCAAAAAATTGTTCGCACTTGTACAACCACAATTTTAGCCCGGTGCTGTCAAATTTGGGGAAGTCCACCTTGGTGAGTCGCGAAGATAGGCCTCTTGGAAAAACAAAGCCCTTGGTAGAAGTAGTGATAGGGGCAAAAGAGGAATGGAGCTGGTTACCTCGTTCAGCGGTGGCGCTAGTAAAAGTCGTCGGGGTGCTCGTGGGGGCACCATTATAGGAGGTGGAAGGTCGGTCAGGCGGTCGGACCAACTGGGCTACGACGGCGATAGCATCCTTCAATTCCTAGATATCACGGTCGTGCTTCTCTTGAGCAGCGTCGCGAACCTTATCACTGTGCTCTTTGTCAGCAGCCCATTCAACTTGCATTTCCTCGAACTTCTTGGTGAGATCAGCAACAGTCATGATTCAAGCAGAGTAAGCGCGAAATCGGTCGACTCTGATACCAATGATGCAGCGTGACTCAGCTGCAAAAGGATAAATGTTGGATTAGGAACTAGAAGCTCGAGAATCCAACTACATGCACTAGGATTAGTGGAGAATTAGAGCACTAACCAAGAGCGTGCTGTAAATTGATGAAAAATGGGAGTTTTAGAGTGGTAAGAAGATACTGTTCTATTGGGAAAATTGCCCCAAGATACGAAGTATCTCATTAAATTGTTCTATCATCGGTCTTGCATCAACCATCTTATAACTGTTGATGTTACTCACGACGAACTTCACACCTAAAGCATCCTCAGCCATGTATTTGGACTTTAATGAATCCCAAAGTTCCTTGGCAGATTCAACATTTTGGTACATATCAAAGAGAGAATCAGACATACCATTTAAGATGTGGCCTCGACAAACGTAGTCATCATTCTCCCATTTTCTCCTCTTCCTTAGGGCTTCAACCATCACTTCATCATCGGCCACCTCGGGCATTGGAGTGGATAGGACATACACCACCTTGAGCGTGGTCAAGAGGAAATGCTTCTTGTTTTGCCAACGACGAAGATCCATTCCCTCAAACTTCTCCAACTTTTGGAACTTTGTCGTCATCTCAAGCACATACGTCATTGATTAAAATTCTGATTTCGATTCTTATAATCAATCAATCCCATCCGTAGTTGACAGGGACGGACGCAGGATTTAATATTAGGGTGGGCTAATTGTCACTAAAATTTTTTGGGTGGGCTAAATTACCTTAATTTAACTAATTTTTTGGGTGGGCTAAACTGTCACTAAAGTTTACCTTATTTTTATTTTTATTTTTATTAAATTTACTCTAGTTTTATTATTTTTTATTTTGTAGCGCAGGGTACATCGTACCCCAGCCCGCCCTTCAGTCCGTCCTTGATTGATACACTATATTTGCAATTGAAAGTGGACTATAAATAAAGATGAGAACTATGCATTTTACATCTAAATTCATTGGTTCACATCCTACCATGTGATGATGAAAAGATTGGTTTAGATACACACATGAAGCTAGAAGACACCAAATGGCAACATACATGCAAACATGTATGATGTGGGAGGATGATTTGGTGATGGACGCGGGATTTAATATTAGGGTGGGCTAATTGTCACTAAATTTTTTTGGGTGGGCTAAATTACCTTAATTTTTTTTTGATAAGGAAAGGGGTTAGGGGAACCACTTGTAGGCTAGTGGTCGCCCTAGAGCATCCTGTCGGATGAGGGTCGACAAACCCGGATCAACTGCGAGAGGGATGGAGGAGACACGTTGAAAGGAGTCAGCGATGAAGTCCGCCGCAGAATTGCACTCCCGATAGACATGAGAGATACTCCAATCCTGTAAGTGCGCTAACAATTTAACACTAAGTTTATCTTATTTTTATTTTTATTATTATTAAATTTACTCTAGTTTTATTATTTTTTATTTTGTAGGGCGGGCTACATCGTACCCCAGCCCGCCCTTCGGTCCGTCCTTGATTGATACCCTATACTTGCAATTGAAAGTGGACTATAAATAAAGATGAGAACTATGTATTTTACATCTAAATTCATTGGTTCACATCCTACTATGTGATGATGAAAAGATTCATTTAGATACACACATGAAGCTAGAAGACACCAAATGGCAGCATACATACAAACGTGTATGATGTGGGAGGATGATTCGGTGATGGACGCAGGATTTAATATTAGGGTGGCCTAATTGTCACTAAAAAATTTTTGGTGGGCTACATTACCTTAATTTAACTAATTTAACACTATGTTTACGTTATTTTTTTTATTATTAAACTAACCCTATTTTTATTATTTATTATTTTTTAGGACGGGCTGCAGCGAACCCCAGCCTGTCCTTCAGTCCTTCCCTGCTAGTTGGCACTGTCGAGGAAAATGTACAGAGCAATGAGGATCAACGGAATGAGTAGGAGAAGCGGTACTCCCGGAGGGGGCATAGGCCTGGGCCCCATCTCCAATGGATCGAAGAGGATTATGACTGCCACAATAAGAAGGTAATCCATGACCCTGAACCCCATTTGTAATCCATAATGATTGATTGGGATTTGGCTTGTTCTTACTGTTCCAACGAGATAGTTGATCAAGTGGCTTATATAGAACAACATTTCTCTCCAAAATAAAGAAGTTAAATCAAAATGAATAACCGATTGCATCACTGAGCCAATTAATTCCCTCTAACATCTGGTACGGCGTGATAGCTACTGCCTATGTGCTGATGAGCTAATGAGCTAATGAGCTATATATATATATGTGGGGGGGGGGGGAGAGGAGGGGGAGAGAGTAGGTTTCTACTTTTAGTTTTTTGTTAAAAGAAAATTGAAAAATGATAAGATGATGACATACTAGTGAATTAAAATGAAACTTAAATAAATAAATTTGTCTCGCTCATAAAAAAATAAGATGCACAAATCATGTGCAATTGGAGCTTATATATGCACGATCAATCCCGTATTCTAGAAGCCAGTGAAATCATTGAGAATTTGAAGACTTATCAGTTAAGAAGATATCCGTACAAAATCTAACACTGAAAGGTAGTTGGCGTGGGCAAGGTTCTTTTTTTGCTTGATAAAAGCACGGGCTAGGTTCTTGCTTGTATTATTCCTTCTTTCTTTTGGTCGAAGATTGTTTTTTATTCCTTCTTGGCAAAGGTCGTGTTCCTTTTTGATAATGTATAATTCTTTTTGATAATCCGTTGTGCGTTTAATTTTTTAATAATTGATTACGATTTTTTCTAACTTATGCCTTAAGGACATAGGTTAAGCTCTTAAAAATGGGCAATTTCTTATAAGTTTGTACTTATTTTGTATTAATATTTTTATTTAAAAGGGTTCTTACCTTGAATTGAACAAGCCTACTGATTAGTATCAGCTGAAGCTGTTAATTTGTTTCTTCACAAGTGATGTTTTAGTTATTATTTTCTAATGAATGACTAATTAATTAACCATATCTTCACTTATTTTGTTTATACTTTAGGCTGTAGTTTACTCAAAAGTGAATAAAATATGCATGTTGATTATTGAATGAATGACACGTAAGACTTAATTGCACCAAAAAAAGTAGTACTTTTTTGAAAAAACAATAAAACATGAGACATCATACAATGAGAAATTATCTTAATTTAACTAATTTAATACTAAGTTTACCTTATTTTTATTTTTATTATTATTAAATTTACTCTATTTTTATTATTTTTTATTTTGTAGGGCGGGCTGCAGCATACCCCTACCCGCCCTTCGGTCCGTCCTTGATTGATACCCTATACTAGCAATTGAAAGTGGGCTATAAATAAAGATGAGAACTATGCATTTTACATCTAAATTCATTGGTTCACATCCTACTATGTGATGATGAAAAGATTGATTTAGATAAACACATGAAGCTAGAACACGCCAAATGGCAGCATAAATGCAAACATGTATGATGTGGGAGGATGATTCGGTGATGGACGCAGGATTTAGTTTTAGGGTGGCCTAATTGTCACTAAAAATATTGGTGGGCTAAATTACCTTAATTTAACTAATTTAACACTATGTTTACGTTATTTTTTTTATTATTAGCTTAACCCTATTTTTATTATTTTTTTTAGGACGGGCTGCAGCAAACCCCAGCCCGCCCTTCGGTCCTTCCCTGCTAGTTGGCACTATCGAGGAAAATGTACAAAGCAATTAGGATCAGCGGAATGAGTAGGAGAAGTGGTACTCCCGGAGGGGGTATAGGCTCGGGCGGTCGGGCCCCATCTTCAATGGAACGAAGAGGATTATGTCTGCCACAATAAGAAGGTAATCCATGACCCTGAACCCCATTTGTAATCCATAATGATTGATTGGGATTTGGCTTGTTCTTGTTCCAACGAGATAGTTGATCAAGTGGCTTATATAGAACAACATTTCTCTCCAAAACAAAAAAGTTAAATCAAAATGAATAACTGATTGCATCACTGAGCCAATTAAATCCCTTAACATCTGGTAAGGCGTGATAGCTACTGCCTATGTGTTGATGAGATAATGAGCTATATACATATATATATATGTGTGTGTGCGCGAGCGCGCGTGGAGGAGGGGGAGAGAGTAGGTTTCTACTTTTAGTTTTTTTGTTAAAAGAAAATTGAAAAATGAGAAGATGATAACATACTAGTGAATTAAAATGAAACTTAATTAAATAAAATTGTCTCGCTCATAAAAATTAAGATGCACAAGTCATGTGCAATTGGAGCTTATATATACACGATCAATCCCGTATTCTAGAAGCCAGTGAAGTCATTGAGAATTTGAAGACTTAATAGTTAAGAAGATATCCGTACAAAATCTAACACTGAAAGGTAGCCGGCGTGGGCAAGGTTCTTTTTTTTTTTTGATAAAAGCGTGGGCTAGGTTCTTGCTTGTATTATTCCTTATTTCTTTTGGTCGAAGATTGTTTTTTATTCCTTCTTGGCAAAGGCCGTGTTCCTTTTTGATAATTGATAATTGATAATTCTTTTTGATAATCCGTTGTGCGTTTAATTTTTTAATAATTTATTACGATTTTTTCTAAATTATGCCTTAAGGACATAGGTTAAGCTCTTAAAAATGGGCAATTTCTTATAAGTTTGTACTTATTTTGTATTAATAAATTTTTTTAAAAGGGTTCTTACCTTGAACTGAACAAGTCTACTGATTAGTGTCAGCTGAAGCTGTTAATTTGTTTCTTCACAAGTGATGTTTTAGTCATTATTTTCTAATGAATGACTAATTAATTAACCATATCTTCACTTATATTGTTTATACTTTAGGCTAGTAGTTTACTCAAAAGTGAAAAAAATATGCATGTTGATTATTGAATGAATGACACGTAAGACTTAATTGCACCAAAAAAAGTAGTACTTTTTTGAAAAAACAATAAAACATGAGACATCATACAATGAGAAATTACCTTAATTTAACTAATTTAATACTAAGTTTACGTTATTTTTATTTTTTATTGCTAAATTTACCGGATTTTTATTATTTATTATTTTTTTAGGGTGGGCTGCAGCGTACCCCAGCTTGCCTTCGGTCCTTCCCTAATTGATACCCTATACTTGCAATTGAAAGTGGGCTATAAATAAAGATGAGAACTATGCATTTTATATCTAAATTCATTGGTTCACATCCTACTATGTGATGATAAAAAGATTGGATTAGATACACACATGAAGCTAGAATACACCAAATGGAAGCATACATGCAAACATGTAAGATGTGGGAGGATGATTCGATGACGGACGCATGATTTAATATTACGGTGGGCTAATTGTCTCTAAAATTTTTTGGGTGGGCTAAATTACCTTAATTTAACTAATTTAACACTACGTTTACCTTATTTTTATTTTTTATTACTAAATTTACCATATTTTTATTATTTATTAGTTTTTTAGGGCGGGCTGCAGCGTACCCCAACCCGTCCTTCGGTTCGTCCCTACTAGTTGGCACTATACTAGCAATTGAAAGTGGACTATAAATAAAGATGAGAACTATGCATTTCATATCTTAATTCATTGGTTCACATCCTACTTTGTGATGATGAAAAGATTGGTTTCGATACACACATGAAGCTAGAAGACACCAAATGGCAGCATACATGCAAACATGTATGATGTGGGAGGTGGATTCGGTGACGGACGCATGATTTAATATTAGGGTGGGAAAATTGTCACTAAAATTTTTTGGGTGGGCTAAATTACCTTAATTTAACTAATTTAACACTACGTTTACCTTATTTTTATTTTTTATTACTAAATTTACCATATTTTTATTATTTATTAATTTTTTAGGGCGGGCTGCAGCGTACCCCAACCCGCCCTTCGGTCCGTCCCTGCTAGTTGGCATTGTCGAGGAAAATGTATAAAGCAATGAGGATCAACGGAATGAGTAGGAGAAGCGGTATTCCCGAAGGGGTCATAGGCCCGGGCCCCATCATCAGTGGAACGCAGAGGATTATGGCTACCACAATCAAGAAGGTAATACACGACCCTGAACCCAATTTGTAATCCATAATGATTGACTGGGATTTTGCTTGTTCTTGCTGTTCCAACGAGATAGATTGATCAAGTGACTTATATAGAACATCATTTCTCTCAAAAACATAAAAGTTAAATCAAAATAAATATGCGATTGCATCCCTGAGCCAATTAAATCCCTCTAACATCTTGTATGGCGTGATAGCTACTGTCTATGTGTTGATGAGCTATATATATATATATCATTTCTCTCCAAAACAAAAATGTTATGTCTAATATCATTTTATGTTGTTGCTTTTATTGAGTCCCTTTCTCCATTGCACTTTCTTCCGTTTGTTTGGATGGTGAGGCCTTCATCATCGTTATCATTCTCCTCCTAATTATTTACCAAAAATAGGTCTAGAATATGACTTAATCGGAAATAATCTTAGTTTTCGTAAGTGGTCCTCTTTTGTTCTTCACAAACATAAGGGTAGTCATAGATCTATTTTGAGATCAGGTGTAATTATACTCCAATTCTGTGAGATATAGGTATTGATTCTTTTATTCTTACAAATTATAGTCCACTTATCTTCATTGCTCTTTATGTGCATAAAGTATATGTTGTCACTTCTTCGACTTAGTGGAGGTGTCTTTTTTAGTAACCAAATTTTTTTCATCCAGTTATAAGAGAAGCATGACATGGAAAAGAAATCTACAAGCGGAAGTTCAAGCATTTTCAAAAAGTATCAGCTAACTACTGTAATAAACATAGACTAACTGATAACGTTGGACCATTCCAAGGCTAGATTGTACTTTTGGGAAAAGCATATTGAAGACTAGATCTATTGTATAGAAATTGCGCTATTCTTTTCTGTTATAAAATAAATTAAAAATTGATATTAATAGATGACAAAGGACTTGAGAGAATGATTCATAGTTGATTTAGAGATCGATGTTGAGAGGAAGATAGATTGAGATAACGAGGAGGAGTTTGTTGGTGAAAACATGAATGAACAACAAATGTGGTTGCCATAGATGTTATATCATATATAGTTATTTAAGTGCAAAAGTATAAAAAATTCTTCAATGACCTATGAAGCATATTGATGCTCCCAAATCTTGGCTCACACCCCACTGCCAATATTCTCATTCCCCATCCAAAACGATTTTTAATGGGATTTATCTTTTTTTACCTTCTTTTTTTCTAACCATTATTATTTAGCTTGTGTCAACAATCCTACCCACTTTGTGTAGTGGTGGTCTGTATATTATTTTTTGGTTGGATGTAAGAAAATTTAGTGTAAAAATATTCATTCGGGTCTGACCTGAAATTTTTGTTCATTTGGTAGTTGCAGTATGAACATCTGATTTTTTAGTATGAATTATGCGAGAAGACGAGGAAAAACTAGCATATGTCCTTCTCAAAGTTATATTCAAGCAATCTCTCAGAGTTATATTAGAATTTACAACATAATTTAGGGAGCTAAAAATGGAAGATTTGTTTCTCAAATGAAAAGAATGCAAGAAGAAGAGGAAAAACTAATACTCCCTCCGTTCAGAAATACATGATATTTTAGGATTTGTCTCTAAAATTAAGAAGGTATGTGATTTGACCTAAATACCCATAAATCTTGTGAACATCTTTCCTTTTCTATTTTCTGTTTTTATTATTCTTTTTAATTAATGAGGGTAATATTGGAAAAAATATGATAAATTATGTAAAACATCAAGTATTATTGAACAAGAAAATCAAGTTAAAACATCATGTATTTTTGAACGGAGGGAGTATATGTCCTTCTCAACAAGAAAATTAATCTAAATCCAATGTTCTTGCATATTGCTTCTGCAATTAATTTCTTTGGTTTGTTATTTGCTTCTGATTTCATTTTATGACATTTGAACTTTTGATTTAATATGACCCCGACTCCACCCGTGAAAGTGTGAAACCCTAGATCTGCACCGCCCAGCCCTCTCCCGACTCCGACCTCTGCTCCAGCCCTCCAGACCTCCCTAACTTCGCACTGCAACTCCGAACGCAACCCTGAGTCGTTGAGCATTCTAAATTTAGGTTATCAAAAATATTAATGCTACTTTGCTTGTTAATTTTTTTTTGTCTTCAAGAGGTAAATCTCCTCCTCCTTGTTCCTGCTCTCAATTTCTCTTAATTTGCAGATTACTATCCTTGAGCGCTCGTAAATTATTTCTTTCAAGTCAAGCGGATTTTCAAAGGAGTTGGAGAGGGGAAGTTTGATCATAGATGGCGAATTTCCCAGGTTCATTATTATTATTATTATTTTCTTACTTTTTGTATGCAATTGTGAATTTTTCTATGGAAAAATATTCACATACTTGACAATAACACTATGTCATCACAAAAGCAGATACTTCTTATTTATTCAAATTATATAAACTATTACAATGACATTACAGATTATAATAAACTACAATAAAAAGTCTTCAATCATCATCCAACCCTAACCTGTCAAAAATTAAAACATTAATTAAAATTATAATTACTTACCCAAGAAGCCAACTCGGTTGCCTTGGCCTCTGCCTCTTTCTTCCTGGGGCATTCCTGGGCACTGGTAAACATTCCATTTCCAATCTTCACCTGCGCTAAAAACATGGGTCGGTGATTAGGCCCACCAACTCTCTTCGTTTGGTACACGGGAAATGGGAGGTTATTGTGAAGACAATATTCTTGAAGAAAGTTTTTGGGCGACATGGCTAGAGAACTGACTTGGACATATACCACATAGACCCTATGAGTCATTTATATTCTTCCTTCATCTCTTTAGTTTTCTTTCCGAATTTTTTTCTGCCGCTAGTATTCTACCTCACTACCCCGCCACCGCCCCTCAACCCCTAGATCTGCCACTGTAATATTTATGAGATTGTTTCAACCAATTCTCCTAAAGCTTGGATTTTGGGATGACAAGTGAAAATGACCACAAATATACTTTATTACTAATCACGATAATACAATACGCAAAGGCAGATTCAAGTTTACTGCAGATAGCGACTAATACAACAACAGCTAATACATATCACGATAAAAACAACCGAGGGCAACAAATATCACCAAATACCAGCTAATACATCCCTCTGCTTATAATCAATTAATCCCATCCTTAGTTGGCAAGGACGGACGCAGGATTTAATATTAGGGTGGGCTAATTGTCACTAAAATTTTTTGGGTGAGCTAAATTACCTTAATTTAACTAATTTAACACTAAGTTTACCTTATTTTTATTTTTTATTATTAAATTTACCCTATTTTTATTATTTATTATTTTTTTAGGGCGGGCTGCAACGTACCCCAGCCCGCCCTTCGGTCCGTCCCTGATTGATACCCTATACTAGCAATTGAAAGTGGGCTATAAATAAAGATGAGAACTATGCATTTTACACATCTAAATTCATTGGTTCACATCCTACTTTGTGATGATGAAAAGATTGGTTTAGATACACATGACACTACAAAAAAACGCAGATTTAGCGACCATATTTATGGTCGCTAAATTAAAAATCTAGTCGCTAAATCTGGTCGCTAAAAGGCCGGACGCTACCCAAGTGGCGACCATGTGGTCGATAAAATCAAATAAAGGACGCATGACCCTGACATTTGACTGAACGTAGGAACACGATCGTGTGCTTCGGGGTGCACGAAATATTTGTAATTAGCGACCATTTGGTCGCAAAATTAAAATGGTCGCATAAGGAGTCGGTAACGACCCACTTTTCTTCTTTACCGAGGCCCCCTACCGACCCAGTTGGATCGGTAACGACACAAGTTTCTTCGTTAGCGAGGCCAGTACCGACCCAGTTGGGTCGGTAGCGACACAATTTTCTTCATTACCGAGGCAAATACCGACCCAGTTGGATCGCTAACGACACACTTTTCTTCGTTACTGAGGCCAATTTAAATAATTTACATAAATTTAAAAAATTCACATTAAATTACATAAATTTAAATAATTTACAATATTTAATAATATTTACAAAAAAACCCTAATCTAGTCGACTTCAACGGAGCCGTCCGCGTCCGGCTCATTCCCGAGTTTGAGGATCTCCTGGGACCGCATCTAAAAAAATACGTAAATAATATAAATTAAAATAATAATAGGCTGTTGCCTTGTGCACAGGAATTTTTATCCTGGCGCACAAGGAAAGCTGCGCTTCATGAAGCGCGTCGACGAAACAGGAAATGGTTGGATACCCGCGTTTCCTGCGCATCATGAAGCGCAACGCTTCATGATGCGTAGGGTTTGCGGCGGTTAGAATCGCGCGACCCTTTATTCAGTCGCACACGAAAAACAAACATAATTCGGTCGACGATAATCAATCACGTACAACGAAAATTTTTCTATCCACCAAACCTAATTTTTTTGAATAACAAACTGCATAGTGAACAATGTCATCCGAAACAGAATTTTCGGATTCATCGTATGAATCAGAAGACGAATCGCACTCCTTGGAAGAAGAGTCAGAGTCATCAATGAGTGTTGAAGAAGAAGAGGAAGTTGAGTCTGAAAACGAGATGGTTGAATCAGAGGTAATTTACGATTTAGTTGAAGTAGTAATATATTTTTCAAGATAATACATGATTTCGATTGTTGTGTTAAAAAAATTTATTGAAATTTATAATGTGTTACTATTATTGCATAGTATACATGTTCGATGTATTAAGATAAGTTGTGATATTATATACGTAGGTACCTAGGAAGGATTTTTCTGTTGATTTTGAGAATGATATTGTGTGGGATAATAGAGAAGACATGCTAAATTGGGCTAGGCAGGTCGGTCGTGAAAGAATGATGATGTTGACAATAAAAACATCAAACCAAACAATGGTCAGGCTTGCATGTCATAGGCATGGCAAATATAGATCTGGAAAGAAGGGTGAAGTACTCCCAATTGTTAGACCACCAAGTGTACGGACACTTCAGAGCAAATGCAACTGTAAGTTTGAGTTGGTTGGGGTTCGAAGCAAGTCAACGGGAAAATGGGCATTAACTATTGGGTGCGGAATTCACAACCATGACCTCCCAAGTAGTTTACTTGGTTATTCATTTATGGGACGAATGACGGAAGCTCAGAAGGAGTTGGTTAGGAATTTGAGCTACATATATGTGCCTCCAAGGAGAATAGTCGAGGAATTGAGGGCGCTATATCCTGGTAATGTGACATCGACGAAACAAGTTTCAAATATGAGGGCAAAGTTTCTAATCGAGGATCGTGGAAATATGACGGTAACCCAATATGCGCTACATTTCTTGCAACGAAACGAAAATCGTTTCTTTCCGAAGAGGATGGATAATTCAGATCATATAGATATCTTGTTCTTCGTCCACCCGATCTCGTTGCATCTACTGAGATTGTTTCCATATGTTGTCATTATGGATAGCACATATAAGACAAATAGGTACACTTTTCTAAACTTTGAATATGTTATTTAATCCTTTTGTTTTGTTTTCACAATTGTATTAACATGTCATACTTGGACAGGTACGACATGGCATTACTAGAGATGGTTGGATTCACGTGCACTAACAAATCATTCAACATCGGTTTTGCATTTATCTCTAAGGAAGACACCGAGAGTTATACATGGGTGTTGAAATAGTTGAAGCGGTTGTTTGCAGAATTGGGGACAATGCCAAATGCGATTGTTACAGATCGAGAGAAGGCGATCATGAATGCAAAGGACGCTGTATTTGGGGACGAAGTAAAACATCTCCTGTGTTGGGTGCACGTGAAGATGAACATTAAAGCGTATGCTCTTTGTATTCTAAAAGACCTCAAGGCTGCAGAAAGATTTGCCCATAGGTGTTGGGGCATATTTATGTCATCAACTGAGGCAAAATATGAGGAGAGGTTTCTCAAAGTGAAAGAGCGTTGGCCAGGGCTCATGCCATATGTTGAGAAGTCATGGCTTGGGCCTTACAAGCAGTTGATAGTAAGAGCATGGACGGAGCATTGTCTTCACTTTCAGACGAGAACAACGAATCGGTAAGTTTAGGCCTATATATGTACCTTGATTTATTAATTTATATTAAGAAAAATAAGTGAAATTATGTTTATTTCAGGGTGGAGGGCATGCACCATGTGCTTAAAAAGATACTTGACAGTTCTCGAGGAGGCTTTAACACGGTGATTGGAAGGATTCACCATCAGATTGTGTCCCAAGTTGGTGGTTTGCGGGGAGATCTTGAGATGGCACGTACGAAGCTACCGACAGAGTTGGAGGGGGTCCTTAAGGAAGTGAGGGCGATATTTGTTCGTCTATTTTATAGAGTATCAACACACTGCATTAAGAAGTTGTTGAATATATTCTACAGCCTACACAAAAACATGAGTGAGGGAAAGATGGAGACTGAGTGTGATGATTATTGGTGGAGAGAGCGCATGGGTCTTCCTTGTCCTCATAGGATTGCTCATGCCATCGTCAACAAGCAGCCCATAATGCCAAGTGAGATACACTCGTTTTGGCATCAAGTAGTATGGGACGACATCGATCCACAACGCATGCCCATAAAAGACAATGTATCCCTCTCAATTTACCAAGTTAGAATGGAATTGATGATTGAGATATATAAGATAGGAGAATTGACTGAGGATCAGGTGCACGGTATATCTGAGTCATTTGTAGACATGGTCATACCCCAAGATTCTTCGTTGCTTGAGCCGATACATTCAATGCTTGTTGCATGGCGAAAGGGAAGGCCAAAGGGGTCTACAAAGGGCTCAACCAAGAGGAGTAGTACTCTGCTTGAGCATAAGATGAGTGAGTATGAGAAGGAGAAGAAAGACAATGATTTGAAGGAGAGAGAAGAGAAGGAAAAGGAGAGCAATAAGGAAATCACGTCGACGACAAAGAAGCGTGGGAGGCCAAAGGGCTCAACCAACAAGGCCAAAAAGAAAATTATGGTAGATACGAATGAACAAGTTCAAAATAAAGAAGTGGTGTGGTTGGGGGTGAACTTTGGTGTTGAAAATGTTAACCCTTTCATGTTTCCTTACATTGTGAGAGCTAGGGATGTAGCGGCGGATGGTCATTGTGGTTATAGATCCTTTGCAGAGGTATTGGGATATGGAGAGGGACAATACCATAGAGTTCGAAAGGATCTATCTGCTGAATTGAGGCAGAACAGAGTCATATATGAGCGTGTAGGGAACAGGCCAACTATCGATGAGCTTTTGCAGAGTATTTCGTATGTGGACATCCCGTGCATGCGACCATATTGGCTCGAGATGCCCATTGGTGGTTTGATATTTGCCACATTACACCAGGTTGCTCTTGTGATGTTGTCGTGGAATGGATCACACACATGCTTACCTATGATGGGTATAGGGGACAATCGGCGCCCTTCGACAAAGATTTATGCCATAGCTCTTGTGGGACAAAGAAACCACTTTATACTAGTAAGTGTAATTAATGATGACTTAATTATGATTACTTGAAGTGTAATTGTTGTTATTTATGGTTAGATATTGTTTTTTGTAGGTGTGGTTGAAGGATGACGCGCCGCTTCCTCCTCCTCCGATAGATTGGACAAGGAGTCATGACCCTAGTGTGAAGGGGTGGGACCATCCGTTTACACAACGGATGGAAACATGGCGCGAACTTCGTGTTTCTAATGGTTTAAGCCCAAATGTAGGATGTTAGAATTATTAATGTTGGATACATATTGTTATGAATCTTTTGATGTTATGCATTGTAGACACTTATTTTTACATGGAACTAAAGTTAAACAAGTTTCAATAACGTTTAGTGAATTGCTATAGTGAATTGTTATGCATTGTAGACACTTATTGTAGACACTTAGGGTTTAGGGTTTATGGTTTAGGGTTTAGGGTATTAAGGTTTAGGGTTTAAGGTTTAGGGTTTAGTGTAGGGTTAGGGTAGGGTTAGGGTATAGTAATGGTTTAGATGAACGATATGAACATCCTTTCAAGTACTTCATAATTAATGATAAGGTTTAGGGTTTAGGGTTTAGGGTTTAGGGTTTAGGTTTAGGGTATTAAGGTTTAGGGTAATGAGTTTAGATGAATGATATGGACATCCTTTCAAGTACTTCATAATTAATGATAAGGTTATGTTTTATGGTTTGTTTTAGAGTTTAGGGTTTAGGGTTTAGTGTTAGGATTTAGGGTATGGTTCAAGGTTTAGGGTATTAAGGGTGTAGGGTAATGAGTTTAGATGAACGATATGAACATGATTTAGGGTTCATCCATTTAACATACTAATCCTGACATATATACAACATATTCATACACCCAATAACTAACAAGTAAGCCTAATTCATACAAAAAATAATAATGGCTAAACTAATTTGCAAGGAATGATTAAAACCTCAAAGTAACCATAACCATATTGTATATACAACCAAAATAACTAAAATCCTAACTCTTGACGTTAATCCTACCATTTAACTACAAACAAAATCCTAAATTGAATTGAACAAACCCTAAAACCTATGCATTAAATGTAACATTCGTTAACCCTAAATAATAATCGCAATTGTAATTTGAATTTAAAGATCAAAAGGTCACACTAACCCTACCATTTAAATAAGCTCAAAATGGAAATAAAACATTATCATTTAACACTCATTTCCATGTTGAGACCCTAACACTATACCCCAACCCTACCAATACCCTAAACCCTATTTCTTCGCGTCGTGAAGCGCTATGCTTCATTAAGCATAGCGCTTCATGAAGCGCTGAAATGTGCAAGCCAAAACCCCGAAGGGGGGCCAATTAAAAAAGAACGCTCCATGAAAAGTAACGCTTTATGAAGCGTAAATTTGCGCTTCATGAAGCGCAAAATCTAGAACAGAAATAACCGCCAACTCTGCCATATCTCCATCCATATCTTATTACGCAGGATATGGAAGTTGTGAGATTCGATCCACGATTAATTTTGGGAAACTAATTATATGGAGGGAAAATATAGAACCAATGTTGAACTCCCTCTCTATTTATGCCTCAACCAGATAACTCTTCTTTCATTATCAACACATTCAAAGGCGTTAAAAAACACAGCAGCCATGGTTTCAAGGGAGCATTCGAGGGATTTGCTAGAGGTTCGCTTATTTATGCGCGAACTCATGCAAAGCAATGAAATTGGGATCAAGAAGGTTGGGAGGCATCTTGGTCACTTAGGTTATTTCAAGACGCTAGAGCGAATTTTTGCTGAGGAGATGAATGGAAATCCGACTCAACCTGATTTCCGCTTAGTCAGGAGGGAGCCTATGGAGAACGAAGATGAAGGTGCTAGCGAGACAAATCCAATTATAATTGAATAGATCGTTGTTAGTTTTAGGGTGTTTATGTTATTTTACAATAGTGTTGATGTTATTTTAGCAGCCCTTGTTTAGGTTTTTTTTATGCGTTATCAAGACTAGTATGTTTATGTTATTGGCCTTACTAATATAGTGAACTTCCATTTGTTTTCATTCGTCATGAAGCGCTATGTTATTGTCCTCCCGTTAGCAACATGATTCCTCTTTTTCAGTCGGTTCAATGAGTTCAGTGAAACCATGATCTTTGCTTATGCATATAGTGAACCAGTACACAACAGTAATCCATATAGGGAACGACTTATCAAACTAAGAGCCGAACTATGTGAATCTAGATCAGACTGATCAATGCTTCAGGCCGAACTATGTGAATCTAGATCAGACTGATCAGTGCTTCAGGCCCAACTACACAAGCCTCTAAAATTTACAATAAAGAGTTTTGTTCTGGTCAATAATCTTTAATGTCCGAAGTAAGAAGTGAATATATTAAAAAAAATAGTTTATGCGCCTATAGTAAGTGCCAATAAAGCTAACAGAATTAACTACCTCCCACGCTGTGAGGTCAATGCTTCCTTCTTGATCCATGGTTTCCCACAGCTCAAGAATCTGATCGTCGCTTGCAGTGTTGTTGTATCTGTTGCCTCTTCGGCTGTTGCTCTTCTTACCACGGGATGAGGCTTGATCAAGCATGATGTCTTTCATGAGAGGTCGGCTTCTGGATGATTGTTGTTGTTGTTCTTCCATGGATTCAGATGGAATGTGTCTGCTGGATCTACCATTTGTTCGGCGTGATCTGCTGCTTAGAGATCTTAGTGATTTGAGACTTCTCTCTTCAGCCAGCTTTTTTGTTTTTATCACCTTGGCTTCAACTGCTTTGATCCTTGATGCTATTTCAAGCAAACTGGAGATAGCAATATCTGATGTTGGAGCAGTGACTAGTTCTTCTTTATTTGACTCATGAGAGTTGGCTGAATCCTGTATAGACACAATGAATGATTACTAATGGTCAGATTGATGAAAACAAATACAATGACTTGATTAGTTCAGCTTTGAATTTTCAATCTATTTGCACAACAAAAATCAACTCTCTGGTAAGCTTGTCACCCATGATCCTATTAGACTTGTCAGAAAATCAACTCTCTGGTAAGCAACATTTATCATTACACTTACCCTCGAAAATCTCTTACCAGCACCAGTCTATTGAAAATTTCCTACACTTACCCTCAAAACATGTTTACTGAAACAGAAACCTATTAGACTTATTAGAAAATCAACTCTCTGGTAAGCAACATTTATCAGTGACTAATGCAAGGCGCTCAATACCATCAAAGTCAGCATGCTCAATGGCAAATGGTCATTATTATTGCTTGAAGACTCGGCAGTATTTATGGAACGCTCAATACCACATTTAATGTGACAAGAGCTCCACTCCTCCCATATGTCTAAACATATTCAAATGAGCATTACTGTAATCCATGAGCTTTTGAAGTGTTTTGACAGCATAGCACACAAGATGCATATGTGAAGGATCAGAATCTTCTAAAAGAGGGAGAAGAGTTGAAACCCTTCCAAAGCCCCTAATCAAACATCATTAATCTGGCACTACAACAACACAAGTGCCATCAATGAACTTACAAGCATTCAAAACTCACACAGAAGCAAAGAGATGAAGCCCTACCGAGAAAGTGACAGCAAAATAATCTAAAGATCACAGAAACAGAAGCAAAACTCCACATAAACTGTCAATTTGAGTATCTGAAATTGAGTAAGATTTGGTCCCATTATTTAGACAACCCGGATAACAGAATTACGTTAGACATAAGAAATAACAACATTATTGAGAAGAAAACAAAGCAAAACCAGTGTCTTTGACTGATTAGCATATCATGTTTATGTACATATTTACTTGCTTTTCTTGCCCTCTTTCCATATGATAGCAAAAATTTTGGAGACATGATGGCACTCAGCTAATCAAACTTCAACATATAGAGCCACATGAAGAAACAGACATATAACTCACTTTTGGGAAGATGTCAGAACCTTCTGAAACATGCTTAGCAAAGTTTACTGCAACAGGTGATGCTGGTGGCTCTCCCATCACAACGTAGTTGAAATAGCAGGATGCCAAATAATCAATGGAGGAAGCAAACTGTTGATTAAATTTTGAATAAGGAAAAGGTCAGACAAATTCAAGTCACTACATAATGGAAAAGGTCGGCCATTATCAACCATGAAGGTGTCAAATTAAAAAACACATATTAATGTAGAATGCAAACCTGAGCTACAATACTTGTATCTAAGGCCTGAAGACCTAGCTCAAGAGACTTAACAATATATGAGAAGGTATTTGTGCTAAGACTCAGAACAAATTTAATATGATCTCTGAGAATTATCTCCACAAAGCTGAAATAGGCTTTTGTGACCAGAAAAGGATAAAGGGGGAAAAGAATGAACATCAACACACCATAAAAGATATTCAGAGAGTTGTTCAAACTTCTCAACAGAAGGAATGGGAGCATTTTGTTGATACTTGATATTTACAATGCCACCAACTTCAGCCAAGTGCTTTCATATCTTATCTAACATTTTTATACAGCAAAACCTCTAATGTAACACTAGAAATATACTTCTGGCCAGATGTCAACATGAACATGCTAATGATGACATGCATAGCTAACTCAGCATTGGTACTGGGAAGCTCATCAGCATTGGTACTGGCAGGAGTAACTACAGAATCTGCAGTTGTCCTCATTTTATGGATACCAACTCCTGAAGGAGCAGAACCTGCAATTTAAATAAATAAGGTATGAAAAGTGGCAAGGTAGTGACTTCTTAGGACTTGGCATAACATGAGCAAGTATCAATAGCACATTCATCAGTGACCTTCACTGTCTTCCTGAATTCCTTGCTTTTCCTGCACACACACAATTCACTACTGAGTCAAGCTGTTCAGTGAGACTGCAGAAAAACAATTGGAAGATATGGTCATAATATCCAGCATGTACATCAATGTCTTTTAAAAAACTCATGTAAACAGTTGTGAGGTTGTAACAACTATGCCATATTCTTTGATCTTAGAACCCAATTTTTCAGCAGAAAACTCATCCAAAACAGCAAGGACATGCCTCAACTCAGCAACTTTTTCAGTAGACAGAGACAGGTCCTTCTCAAGCTTGTCCTTGCAAAAATCCTTGAGCAAGTGATCAACTCGGTAGCAATTGCCAGTTATCTCATCCTTGACCATGAGGTCTGTGAATTTCTCAACATGACCTGAAACCTTCAATACAGCCTCAGGGGTAACACATGGGCAATCAATTCGAGCATGTTCTCTTCCAACACAAAATGCTGAAGGACAAACAAAACACACAATTGATCTTCACAATTCCAACAAGAATATAACTAACACAAAGATTGAAATTCAAAATCTTCATATACATCTTACTGTTATACCTTCAGAA
Organism: Fallopia convolvulus; assembly: GCA_964016875.1. Lineage (NCBI taxonomy): Eukaryota > Viridiplantae > Streptophyta > Magnoliopsida > Caryophyllales > Polygonaceae > Fallopia > Fallopia convolvulus. The sequence continues at coordinate 9,414,705 of OZ024723.1, forward strand.
TCTTCATAGCAGAAGCACACCAGCTTTTTTCACTTTTCATCTTTTTTTAACCAACTCAGATATGGCAAGTTAATCTTACCACATCAAGATGAAGGTGTTTGGCCAAGAACTACTATCATCTTCACAAGTATTCAAGTTCTTATTTGTAGAGAGGTTCTTGGCCAGCTTCACCACATAAGCAGCCCTAAAGAAGTTATCCAAGTTCTCATAAATAACTTTCAGAATCAACCAAATAAAGAAACTAGAATGAATATTCATTACATGAAAATAAACACAACTCACTCAACACTGACAGACACAAACCCAAAGCATAAACCATCATGAGCCTGACCATCTTCACCCCTAAACACATTACAAAAAGACTCCATGTGCTCTTTGTAACGCTCCTCAATATGGCCACCTTGCTGCAGATTTTAATCAACTCCAAGCATTAGGACCATAAAAGTTTATAAGAAAGATAAAAATAACAAAGTCGTATGCACATTTCTTACCTTTTTCAGCTCCTGAAGTTTGGCAATATATCAAGGTGTTTCATCTTCCCATTTGCCCACATTCATGACCACACACATATGAGGCAAAAAACAACATTTAATTATAACACTACCATTCAAGATTGTTGTTGATCATGAAAGCTTTAAGCATGAAAATGAAGAGCCTCAAAAAATTGACACATACAAAAATTGACCATCAACACCATAATTTATAATTCAATTCAAGGTCACAAACTTAGAAGAAACATGGACAACGTAATTCAATTAATTTGCATTCAAAATAATGCCATCTATATCAAAAAACTAATATAAACATGAGTTCTATTATCATGATGATAATGACACATACAAAAACATACTTCAATCCCTAATAAACTACGACTCCCCGTCCCCAGTGCCGTCATCTCCATCACCATTAGTAGGCCCGGTGTCCTGACCTCCAACATCATCCCTAACCTCGGTTCCCTCACCTCCATCACCATCCCTAGACGCGGTACCGTCAGCAGCACCCCCGGTCCTTATATCTTGAACCCCAACACCCCTTGTACTACTACCCTGCCCAGCTCGACGAAGTCCGCTACCTTCTCCGGGACAATAATGAGAATCCCTGAACGGCCTACTCACGGGTGGAGGTAGGGGCGGAACACCATCCGCTAAAATGCTCAACATTTCCTCCAAGTACGCCCTAGCCACATGATCTGTGGGCATTCCCTGTAAAGCCTATAGTGCGTATCCAACTGCCTGTTGCGCCCGCTGCACAATTTATTTAACTCATTAAATACAATACCAGTACAAACGAATATAATTGCATACAAAACTTTGTATTACAAATTAACATACCACAGTAACGTCCACCATAACTGCAGGATGGGCAACGGGGTCCCGAGGACGGTTCTGACGGTCTGATCTAGGATCTAGATATGGATGTGTCACCCCGTCGAACCAGTCAAGATATGCAAGGTCCGCCTGCCAAGGATACCGAGCCACGGCATGCTGCTCGAGGTCAATCAGGTGGTCATACCGCTCATTCCAATACAAGTCTTGGTTCCGGAACACAAGACTGTAGGTGTTCATCTCCCTTGTACGCGAGACTACACGCGGATCAATCGGATCTGGGGGAGTCATCTGCACACGATAGTACTGGCGCAAACACCTCTCGGGCTGGTATGGCTCATAAATATCGAAGCAATGCAGAACTCCTCGATACCTAGAAATCCGATATTCTGTCTCAAAATCCAAGTCTCGGTTCCAAGGCGTCCAACAAACCTGCAAGTCCACGGAAGAAATAATTTGCATTACAACTCAATACGAATCAATATGTCAAAGTATTAACACTTTTACCTCATCAGAAAGAATCTTGTCCATAAACCTTCGAATATCCTCCAAGCGGTTCGGCTTCTTCGGCCCTGATCGGTGGTCATTCCTATCTCGGGCACCCGCTCGGTCATCCATCAGAGCGTTTACATTCAACACTGAATGCCCACGAAAATGTCTAAAGTACTCCCATATCCAACCCTATAAAATTAAATTAAAATGAGTACCGAAATAACGAAAATTTTTCATCAACCAAAAAAAAATCAGAATACTATTATACCTTCAGAATGAGCATGCATCCACCCAATCCCACTGACCCCTGGCGAGATGCAATGCCCAAATGGCGGTATAAGCACGCCAATGCCCCAGCACCCCATGCGAATCTACTGGTAACACCATGATCCAACAAACAGTGTAAATATATCGTCCTCGCCTTGTTGGTGCTCTTGTCACAGAACAAAGTCTGGCTAAGCAACCACAGCAAGTACGCAGACGCTATGTGCTGTGGGTCCCGCCTATCCGTAATCATCTGAAGTATGATAGCCTGGAGATCCTTACTTGGTATGGAGGTCTTATATTTGCGGTACTGCTGAGGAGTGAGCCCTAATATCTCCATCACACGAGTCTGGAAATCCCCGACCCTCTCAATCTGTCTCACCACAGCGTCTCCATCAATCGGTATCCCCAATATCCAATGTACATCGTGGAGGGTGATCGTGATCTCGCCCCATGGGAAGTGGAAGCTGTTGGTCTCAGGATGCCAACGCTCCACAAAAGCTGCAACGATCGCGTGATCCGATCCTCCGTATGTCAAGGTCGCTAGACGTCCAAGACCGGTCTGCTGTACAATACTCCACCACGTACCCGGCTCCTCAATCATATGCGGCTCAATAGCCATCCACTCTACCGGTCGTGAGTGAGCCCTAATGATATTGCGCCACTGAAACAGAAAATTCAAATTCTCAATAACGTTATTCAATCATATGAAATATTAACCTAAAATAAACCGGTATAAAAGACACTTACCAAACTATCCTCTATAACGACGCCCTCTCGGCCCTCCAACGACGCAAGTGTCCACCTCCATATCGACTTTGCTACATGAGTCGGGTACGACCGAAGGAGGTCTGATACTCGCGGCCCTCCAGGCTACCACATCTCGTCAGCCGGAGCAGGAGCAGCCAGAACCTCCTCTACTGGGGGCGGTACGTGCTGGACCACAGGAACGGGGTCCGTCCTCGGATCAGATGGAGGAGGCGGTGTCGGACTACCGGTAGCGCGAGGAGGAGCTGCACTATCGGTAGCGCGAGGAGATGGCACAGTAAAATCAATGTCCCTTAATATGTCCTCATCATCGTGCATATCAGTATCTAAACCAGTCAGCTCTGTCAATGTAGGGTCGCTCTCAGGGACAGCATCGTCGGTTTGAGCAACCATCTCAACCCGAGGGGTCGTATCAACATCCCTCGTAATATCCTCAATCGTGCCCTATGGAGACTGTGAAACACGTGGAGGGGTAAGCGTCTGCTCATCTGAAGGGTCAACAACATCGGTCGCCGGAATCTGATCTGTCTGCGGCGTCATATCGACATCCATAGGAGCGGATGGCCCTATATCCTGACATGTCTGCATATCCCCAATATGCTGCTCTGTCTCCTCGCAATGCAGCTCTGAAATCAATGTATCTACTATTGTCCCCGTCCTAGCCTTCTTTGGCCGAGGCTCGACCTGAGCACGCTGCTCCGCTAATATGCCCCGTGACCTTGCATGTCGTGTGTTCTTCTTTTTCGGCTGAGGAGGCGGCATCGAGACGGGCGTAGAAAAAGACGCGCATCTCTCCTGAAACGCCTGTTGAAATTGTTTCGATTATCGATATTATGTTCATAACATAATATCGATATTCCCATGATTTCATAAATATGGATCTAAATTTGTTCATAACATAATTTCATAAATATGTTTTCTCTTCAATACATGATTTTCAATTATCGATATTATGTTTTCAAATCACTTATAAAACTAAACTACATCCATATTGTTTTAGATATACTATGATGAAAATAATGTTGTTCGCAGAAATACACAAGAAGCTTTAAAACTTCACAGTAAATTGTATGGTAATATCCAACCAGAATGTAAGCAATCTCTAGTAACAACATAATCACTATTATCATCCTAAATTACACAAAATAGTGCTTGTTTAGTACAAAACAAATAGCACAACCAAACTAATACATATCACCTACATTATTTTCTGGGTATCAGTTACTTGACCAAGTTCAAAAATTGAATTTTCATTAATTCATCTGCTTCATGAATTTTCATTGTACATGTCCTATTTTTTCCATTGTCAATTCATTAAGACATGACTCATCAATACAATAGTATCTAAATTCTGGGAATGAAATTACGTACCGATAGACCCGTCTTGCCCCACCAATCTTTTCCAAATTCCTTTCCCGTGTCAATCGGAGTGGATTTCCCCGTCGAATCACCAACCACAACATTAGCCGGTGGGCTAGAGTGACCCACCGCCACTCTACCACCCTCCAAATCCATATTCGATCCTTGGACAGCCGGTTGTCCACCAACACCATCGCGACCTCCAACATCTCCCTCGTTACCACCGACGACTCCACCTACACCACCACCATCTTCACCTACAAACACATATCAATATGTCAATCAGATTGAAATTAAGATCAACTAAATTCAGCATATTTGGATCTATGAACTACATCAGATTTGGTGGCCATTGTATAATGAGAGTGTTTGATCTTGATTTTGACTCAGGAAATACGAATGCCTACTAATGAGAACATTACCTCTCTTGTCAAACCCACAAATCCGTAGGGTAAGATAAAAATTGAAATCTTTCTCATTATCAAATCAGAAATACAAATAAAAAGAGACCTTTTTCGACTTCTTACCTGGTTTATTGATGGTTATATATATGAGTATCAGTCAGAAAAAAGCATCACTATTTTTTTTCATCTAAAATACTACTATTATGGTGTTGAATCACAATGAAATATACCAGTGAAAGATTTGAGCAATAGTATTTGAGCTTAGAGCAACAGCAAGTTGTTTTGGTATGGATATTTTACGCATCATCTATTCCAATTTCAAATACATTTTTGTATCTGCTTTCATGCAAAAAATTTCTGATATCTCAAGAAGAGATTTGAGCAATAGTATTTGAGCTTACATTTTTGTATCTCAAGAAGATTAAACAAAAATTATCAGAGAAGAGAATTTTCTGATAAGAATCAGATAGCATGATCAAATTGAGGGCAATTTTCAATTAAATCATAAACAATCAAATTAAGGGTGACTTTTCACTTTGATGCCAAGACCTATCCCAAAATAAAACCATTTTCTAGCAATCTTAACAAGCAACTCTATGACAACTATCCAATATTGCATGCCCAAAGCATTTTGACACTACATAAGTGTTTAGAAGACCAAAAAGCTATTATGTCTTCCCTTGAGGCAAAATTTTTCCTTTCTTCCTGCTACCAAATCAATCTTCCTGAGCACAACCTTCTTTCTCATTTCTTTTTCCATCAACTAACAGCAACATTACTATATTATCATCACCATGATCTTCCCAAGTCAACAGAGTACAGTGCACTCTAAATTTGAGAATCAAGACTTAGGCACATAGCTAGTACATTATTTTTCTACATTTAGATGTCAAGAAATCATTGCCGACAGAAGCCAATTCTAAGTAAGTGAGCTTGTCTCTCTAAGAGGTCGAAATGAGCTATAAAATCTTGCTTTCAGCTGAATTTCTACTTTTGGAGCTAATTTCCAGGGGGTCATTGAAAATTAAACAGATTACCAAATACAAGTGTGATTACATTGAGTATATTACTATGCAAGCATTTGTATAAGATTTCAGGGTTTGTGTATGGATAGCAGCCTTGCTGTTCTTGCTGGCTATCTTGGGTGCTTGCTCAATCATAAATAGGTTCACCCGGTTAGCAGGAGAGCTTTTCGGTCTTATAATCGCAATGCTCTTCATGCAGCAAGCTATCAAGGCAAGACAAATGAACTTCTTGAATCTTCTCTTATATAAATATCAGTAATTTAGCCTAGTCCTGACATATGATCTGATTGTCTCAAGGTCTAATAGACTAGTTACGCATCCCAAAGAGGCAAAATCCAAAGTCGATAGAGTTTATACCTTCATGGAGATTTGCAAATGGAATGTTTGCATTGCTTCTCTCATTTGGACTCGTGCTTACAGGGCTAACAAGTAGGGAAGCGAGATCTTGGTGTTATGGGTCAAGTAAATTTTGATCTGATTCTTTTTTGGTTTGGTTTTTATGTGATAGTAAGGAGTATGTTTGGAATGTGTTTGCCCGGAATCCAGCTTTGGAGCTTCAAATCATACCAGCTTCAAGTGACATGGTGGATTTAAACATGATCACAACTAACTCATACTTGTGATAGTTACTTTTATTTGATATCAACCAACACTTTTTTGGCATTGTAGTCTAGCAAAAATCTGCAGGTAAATGTGCAGTGTTGGCCAATTCCTCACATTACTAATACAGCTAGCAAATAGATTTCAAGTTCTAACCAATCAAACAACAACTAGTTTATCTCACAAATCATCATCATCATACTAACCCATTACCCATGTACAAGAATCCTATACATTTTACCAGCTTCAGCTTAGAGCACTTAAAGCTACTCCCAATTACATCAAACAATACTTTGAATTCACAGTTGGTTTACGTACAAATCTTGCTACTAAATATTGAGTTTGACTCCTAACATTCTGTATTGGTTCAATCCAGTGAAATACACCACTCCATATAGAGGCAAAATCAAGGAGGCATCTAATGGCAAAATCAACAATGATATTGCGCATCAGCAAAATCAAAGCATCTAATGGAAAAATCATATCAAAACCAGCACTTACTTGCTTGCCCTACAGTCACAGCAGCACCGCCACCAACTTCATCGGCCCTATGCTGCACTGCCAACGGGAGAGAACTGCCACCATCGTCGGGATTTTTCGTCGATTCCACCAGCTTAGCACCGCCATGATTATCACCACCTTCCTTCTCCATTTTTAACGATTTTAAGGAATTGCTACTCGGAAATTGAAATATCGGCGGCGAATTGCCCGTCGTCCGATTTCGTTACAGAAATTAGGGAGGAAGGGGAAGAAGCGTATCGCGCCTTGTAACGAAGGGTTACGCTTCATAAATCGTAACTATTTTTGATGAATAACGCTTCATGAAGCGCACAAATTAACACCGGATATTGGGGTCTTTTTAGGATATCCGTTTGCGTAACTCATCATGAAGCGCTACGCTTCATGATGCGTAATAACTCTTGTGCGCCCGGAAAAAAAAACTCTGTGCATAAAGATTTGCCGTAATAATATACTAATTTAAATAATACATAAAACAATTAAATACATACAACAATCTGGGCGGACCGAACGTCTATAAAATGTCAGTCTCAGCCTTGCGTGTGCGTCTCGATGAGAAGCTCGAGAGGCGTAATGCGCCGACCACGTTGTACTTCCTACGAAATTCATCACAATTATAACTAACTATTAAGAGTAAATTAACTTTAGTTAAATAAATTTATATTAAAATAACTAACCAGTCGACGCATGGTAACGAGGTGGGACCTTGAACCGCTACTGTGGTTCGCCGGATTGGTGTTGCAGATGCTCTTCTGGCGCTCACACTTGGCCTTGTACGCGAGCGTGTTCCAATACGCCACGCAAAGGTCCCAAGCGGTGCTTCCCGTCCTTGTCATCGTACCGCTGTAACACCCCCTTTTTATACAGGGATATTACCGCTAGTGACCTCGAGATTAAACTCTCAAAGTCACCCATGGCTTACAGTAATTACAAAACTTAACCAAAAACTTTAAAATGCGAAAGATATATATATATATAAAATATGCGGAAGTCGAATACAATAGTTAAATAATCTTGAACGGATACAAAATTGAAATGGAAGGGTCCCACAAGTTGGAACCTCAACCCTTAAAATTATTCTAATTTTTTCCAAGCTAACCATCTTCACTCTAGCTGCTCTTAAAGCTTGCTCCTAGTGGTCCTCGACGTAGAAGTCCACTCTTGATGTGTCGCGACGAGAAATGCGATGGACACCAGCCGACCATGCAAGGAAAAACGGTCGGTTAGTCTTGTGACAGATTAAGCAAATGGGCTTTTGGAAGGTGGTTCAGTTTTTAGGAAGGGACGAGCTGGGATGTCGGGTACCGAATGAAAGTCGGACCCATTCTCGGACCTCGTACCTCCTAGTAAAACTATGATTTGAAGAAACGGAATGAGAACGTCACCGAAGGGTGAGTCTCGGTTTAGAAAGAAAGATTTACTTATGTTTACTTATGTTGGGAACTTGGGTTTCGCACATTTAGTCAGGTGGGTGATTAAACCCCCTCGTTGATCACGTTTCCCTCTACCAACCTCACCGCATACGTGTTGTGCGAATTCAGATTGGAGCCAGAGAATTTCGAAATCCGAGAGTAAGGATGGCATTCCATTTTGTACTAGCCGTCCTATCATTTTAATTGTCTCCATCGGGCGCCTATTTAATCTCTACCAATTTTAAAGATCACAATATCGTTCCACTTGGAATTAAGCATACTTTTTAAGTAAGACAGAATGTGGGTTACGGCCCCACGGAAATACTCAAAGGTTGGGTTGCAAGCCCAGACTAAAACGAGCTACGTGACATCACCCCTCATCGAGCGAGCGGGTATTGACCATGGTCTTACAAGTAGAGCATCGGCTCAAGATTAGAGTCGAATGATTCGACGCGTATACAATAAAGTGCGCAAATACAAGCCTATTAATCTAGGCTCACATATCACAAGACAACGGCCCTAAAGTCCATCTAGCGTAACCGAAGTACGACTAGAATTAACATGTCATTAAATCTAGAACAATATAAATCCTAGATTGATTTTAATTCATACAAGAGTTCCCAACACAGTCATAAAACAATTCAAAACACCTGAAAGCATATAACAATATATGTAACATGCTTGATAAAACAAATGATGCATAAAAGATTTTATATGGAAATCGAACCCAAACCACTTGCCTTGAAATTGGCGTAGACGGGTTAGGAACAAATGGCTCATGATTACTGACCTAGACTTGTTCAGAGAACAGAGGCGGGACAGAGGAACCTCACGCGGCTTTCTCGATGGACGGCGGGCGACATGGGTGCCAGATCTGGGTGCGGGACGGGACGGCGAACAAAACCGTGGTGGTGGCGCAGGCTGACGTTAACGGAGGCGGACGAACGATGCCAACAACCGAGCGGCTTGCTCTGTTTTCCGACGAGAACAAGGACACACTTTCGAGCACAAATCGAAGGTTTTAAAAAGCTTTTTCTGAGATAGTTTCGAATGGCAACTTGTTTGTATGTCTCCCCATCAAAAACCCACAATTTATAGCCCCAATCGAACCCAAGATAACCCCAAATTAATTCTTTGTAATTACCCGAGCCATTGAATATCCAGCCGTTTAAATGACGGTTTCGGCTTGTTAAAGTGTCGGTTACTATCCAATTAAGCCTAATTAATCTTCCTTATCCGCTTCCCATCCTTATCCATCTTTTATCCATTCAGTTCGAGCCATTAATGGGCAATTCGAGCATCTAGGTTTTCGAACATATGCAGACATTTCGATCTCGAAACTTGTATTGTTTGCAACAATTTAATGAGGGGTTTGATGGATCAGGTTATGGGCTTTCCGGAACATCTTTCGGATTGAAAATCCGTTGATAAACGAAGAAGTTATGAGCATCTGAAATTTCGGGCTTAAGGTTGAAGACAACCCATTTCGGGTTCAATCTATTTCCGAGAAATTGCACAAACAACTCTCTTATTTTGCAAAAGTGATAAAAAAATACCCTTCCACCTTAACTTTTGTACTTCAAATAAAATAAATAGCTATCATTTGAACTTTAAACCATTCATTTTTATCAAACTTTAGCTTTAAAAACACTTATATAAATTTTAGAAATATTATTATAACATTTCTTCTTAAGTTTTGTTACTTATAATTATTCTCTTATAATTTTAAATAATAAAATAAGACACTATTATTCATGGTTACATTTTATAACCTTATAATAATCATAATCTTTAATATGATCTTAACCTTATAAACCAACCTTATAACATTTTAAATGTTATAACATTATAACTTTAAGAAATAAAATATGTAAATATTTTATTATATTAAAGGAAAATATAAAAATTACATTTTTATCCTTTATGAAAATGAGGGATATTACAACCGCTTCTTGGCGATCTTCTCCCACAATAATCGGACCATTTCGACGTCCATACCTGGCCAGGAGGGATCCCATCGGAAGTGCGTCTAATTAAATCTGAATACACGATTAATGAAATAAATTAGTAAATAAATAAGAAATTTGTAAAAATGAATGCGAAATAAAATAAATTTACCCTCCAAGATTCAAACCAACGAGCCTTCGATGCGGCGGACGCAAAGTCGAACTCCGACGCCTTATCGTCGAGTTGTCTGGTTATAATGTGTGTCGACCACAGCGACACCATGCTCGACGGCTGCAAGCTGCGAGATTTCGTAAAACGTGTTATAACATGCTTTTAATAATATACGAATTTAAAATAAATTGAGTTTTCGTGTGGAACGTACCTCTCGCCGGAGATGGAAAGGTCCCATATGCGGTTGGGATCGAGCCATGTGCTCGATCCCGCCGAGGACGCGGGTGTAGGGGCCCTGGACCCCGCTGTGGGGGCTTCGTCGTCATCGGACAAGTGAGGTGTGTCCGTGCGGGTCGCCTAGGACAAATGCTCCTCGTCCGGTCTCTCGGACAAGCTCGGCTCGTCCCGACGAGGAGCCCGTGGACGTCGTCATCCTCTGGTCATACTTAAACAACAAAAACAAAACCAATAACAATAACAACAACCATAACATCACCAAGACCATCACCAACAACAACTTAAAGAAAAACAAGTACAACATCAACAAACAACAACATCAACAACGACGAAGACGATGACGACAACAACAACGACAATAACAACAACAACGACAACAACAACGGCGACGACGATAACAACAACAACAACGACGACAACAACAACGACGGCGACAACGACGACGATGATGACAACAACAACAACGACAACTACGACGACAATAACAACGACGACGAAGACGACCACAACAACAACAACAACAACAACAACACCAACAACAACAACAACGACGACGACAATAACAACAACAACGACAACAACGACAACAACGACAACAACAATGACGACGACGACAACAACAACAACAACGACGACGACGACAACAACAACGACGACGACGAAAACAACAATGACAAAGACGACAACAACAACGACGGCGATGACAACGACGACGACGACGACAACAACAACGACAACAACGACAACAACAACAACAACAACAACAACGACAACAACAACAACGACGACAACAACAACAACGACAACAACGACAACGACGACCAAGACAACAACAACACTTTGTTGTTGTTTAAGTGAAAACATCAACAAACAATTAAAAGTCATGGACTCTCATGTTGTACGTGGTGAATCAACTTCCCGGATCTCAACACCTTCGAGCACGCGAAGCTGCACAGCCGTTTCCCTGACCTCAATGTGATATGTGATGTCGTTGTCGTTCAAGAAAAAACGGAAAAATCTCGGTGGTGCTCCCCCTTCAAATAATATCCAATCAGCGATCACTACTCTTAATGCGCGATTTTGTCTTGTGCTCCATTCCATTCTTGTCTCCCTATCCCCACACACGTGCACGATTAAGAAGTGGATGGCATCTGGAGCAAAGGCTATCGTGCGCCTGAAACACGCTCTCCTTTGAGCCATTGATCGGATGATTTGGAGATGGAAGCTTTAGGTGGGATTTGATGTTGGAATTTGAGATGAAGATGGACGATTAATGCATTTTGGAATTGGAGATGAAGTCTCCTTTTATGGTTGAAAATGGATGACCACTTGTGATGTGCATGAATGACTCTTGTCATCAGAATAGTAAATACTAATAGTGCATCCGAATAGTATTATCATAATAGTATTATTAGCATAGTAAAAGAAAATAGTGAATCAGAATAGTAAATGATAACAGTGTTATCAGAAAAGTGAATGGCAATACAATAGTAGTATTCTGATTACATATCTTCCTCATCTGTATTCGTCTCACTCTCAACCCCCCCCAGACGTTTCAATAGACGTCTCTACTTGTTCCTCAACGACATGATCCTCTCCTTTTGGGTCATTTAGCGGACCATGTGGATCATTATCATGTGTGTCATCGATAACTTGTGGAAGGGAAGCATCATGTTGAAATGCCTCTTCAACGACAACGCCCCGTTAACCACTCTCATTAGGGTCTACACACGTACCTTCATCGGGCCACACACGTGACTTCACTTTACGCACCGCTATCCATTCATCATCTGCACGCCTCATCTTCGGGTAATCTAGGAAATAAACTTGTGTCGCTTGATGTGCTAAGATGTAACGGTCTTTTGTTCTCAATATTTTATGTCTATGAACATCCACAAGCTTTAGGTGAGGGTGAATGCGTGTTCCTCCAGGACTTCTAGTGTCAAACATCGAACAATTGAAGACAATAGAGCGCTTGACGATTGGAGATATGTAATTCAGCTCAATTATTTCCTCTACCACACCATAGAAGTCCTCCTCGTCAGTGTCGATGCTTTGTCCTAGAACACAAGCTCCACTATTGTCAGTAGCCCTGGTTGATGTGTGTGCCTTCGTGTGGAATCGATAACCGTTGACAACATAACCAGGATATGTCTTCATTTTTTTAGAGGGTCCACGAGCTAATGTTGTAATGTTAGGATCTGTAATTGCTGGACTGTCAGTCTGCATGTGGATCGAGGAAACAATTAACATATTTGAACAATTTCAAATTAAACTGAAATTAATTTAGGAATTCCTTACAAGGGAGTAGAACCAGAGGCGAAAGTGTCTTTCCAAAATCTTTTGTTCTTCAGCTTCGTTTATTGTTGGATTTGACAGCCACACGAAGTTTGTCAAATAGTATCTATCAAAGAGTATAATTGAATCAAGTACTTATATTAAGCACATACTTTATTCAAATCAACATATATATAATTAATAGAAATTAAACTTACTCAATATAGGGCTCCACTTCGACGCAGATCATGAGTATGTAAGTTTGGATCACATGGAATTCATCATCTGTGAGCACACGACCACTTGATCTGCTACCCAAGGTTCGACCAGTTGTTGTTAAAATAGACAAATCGCCCGGATCAACCCCAACTGGAAGTGTGCAACTGACATTGTGGGCAACATCCATATGATTACTCGCGACATGCGAGTTAAAATAATACGAGCAAAAGGTGGACGTCTCCTGAACGAGATAGGCACTACAATTTGAGCCCTCAACTTTAGCTTTATTGCCAACTATGCACTTCAACCTTTTTATGAACCTACAATATATATTGAAGACAATCTGTTATACAAATTAGATAAAACCAAATTAACTACAAATTATACAATATATAATTGTATATACCTTTCTTCTGGATACATCCATCTATAATTGACATGGCCACAAAGTGAAGCTTCCCGTGGCAAATGAATAGGCAAATGCTCCATTAAATCAAATAACGTTGGGGGAAAGATACGCTCCAGCTTGCACAAAATAATTGGTATTTCCTTGTGCAACTGCACAACCACCTCAGGCTTAAGCTCATAACACGTCAGGTCCATGAAGAATGCACTTAGCTGAGCAATAGGCTCCTAGACTTTTTCATCAAGAAATGCTCGAAAAGCAACATGCATCAACCTTTGCATGAACATATGAAAATCATGGCTCTTCATCCTAAAGAGTCTAAGCTTGTGCAAATCAGTGCAGCGGCTCAAGTTGGACACGTAGCCATCCGGGAACTTTATGGATCTCAACCACTCCAAAAGCACTTGTTTTTCATGACGATCTAGTGCATAGCAAGCCTTTGGGTACCTATTGTCCTCCTTGTCGGGTTCCAACTCCGGACGCTTGCACAATTCCTTTAGATCCTTTCTAGCCTACCACTTGTCTTTCGACTTCCCCGGAATATCGAGAATGGTGAAAAAAATATTATCAAAGAAATTCTTTTCAATGTGCATGACATCTAAATTATGTCTTACCAGCAGACTAGTAAGGTAGGTCCTAGAAAATGCTTTTCTTCTTCCAATCCGAACCTCTACTAACCGTCTTATTATGCTGCTTGGCTCCCACTTCAGTTATCTTCATCAACCCCATATTGTTAATCTGGTCTAATATCTCGTATCCGTCAAGGAGTACCAGGGGATCACGACGTTCCCTTTTACCCTTCTTTAAATCATTCTTATTGTTTCGGAAGCGATGATCATGTTATATAAACCTCTTGTGAGAATCGAACCAACACATTTTGTGTCCATGTGTTAGATAAAATGCATCGGTGTCTTCCATGCAATAAGGACAAGCGTATTTCCCAGAAGTGCTCCAGCCACACAAACATATATTTGGTACAACACATTAAATTTCAAGTTTCATATATGCATGATTATATATAATATATTCAATTTAATTAAGCATATGTACAACAACATACCTGACAACATCGAATATACCGGAAAGTCACTGATAGTCCATATTACAGCTGCACGCAAGACAAAATTTTACTTCCTGCGAGAATCGTATGTGCACACCCCATTAAGCCACAAATTCTTGAGCTCGGCTATCAACGGCTGCAAGTAGACATCCAACTTTTGCTTCGGACTCTTCGGTCCAGGAACAATAATCGTCAAAAACATAACCTCTTCTCACACACACATCGACGGTGGAAGGTTGTAGGGTGTCAGAATTATAGGCCAACATGAGTATTGGCGCCCGGACGCCCCGAACGGATTGAAACCATCCGTGCACAAGCCTAGTCTCACATTTCGTGTTTCTGCTGTAAAATCTGGCTACACAACATTGAAGTGCCTCCATGCCTCTGCATCTGACGGATGTCTCATCACCCCATCTTGTACGTGCTTTGCATGCCATCTCATGTGCTCGGCAGTCACCACCGATGCGTACAACCTCTGCAACCATGGAGTTATTGGCAAGTAAAACATATGAGAATAGGGAATGAGCTTTGACTTGCCTTGCCTCCATCGAGGATACTCACATATCTTGCAAGCCCGTATTTTGCATCTGCACCCCAATATATCATGCAAGAGTTTGAGCAACAATCAATGGCCTCATACGGAAGACCGAGACCCTCAACCAGTTTTTTCGTGTCGTAAAACATGGCTGGTAATGTGGTCTTCAGGTGTGAAACGCGTCCGCAGAAATCCGAGATCATGTCGTATCCTCGCTCTGTCATCCTTAGCTTTGACTTTAGGCTAAGTAGCTAAGTTGCCGCCTCCAACTAGGTCATATCACATCCAGGCCACAACGGCCTATTTGCGGCCGATAGCATATCGTACATACGGTGTGCATTGGGATTGGGCGCTTCATGATAATATTTCTCCCCCTGCTCATGCCTTATATCCTCATTCTGGACGGGATCATCAACAGTATAATGACTTCAAGCATTAAAACCATCATAGACCATCTGCTCCATTCGATTATCATTCACAGATACAGGTGGTGCTAGATCAGTACTGCTACAACCTTCATATTGTCTAGCCTCGACCAACAAGGCAGTGAAAGTTTCATCTGTCTCCCCGTGCGTAACCCAATGGTAATAGTTCGGAAGAAAACCATCCTTAACAATGTGATAATGCACATCATCTACAGGAATCAGTTTCCTATTCTTGCAACTCCGACACGGACACCTTAATTCGTATGAGTCATAGGTCGGCATAGATTTGCAAAAGTCGATAAATTGCTTACGTCAGCTAAAAACTCGCTGTTAAAAAACCCATCTATATTACAAACATACATCCATTCACGCATTTTTCCTTCCTGCAATTCAACATAAGACAATAATTGATTTAATTCGGGTACATATAATCCTGGACGTGGCGACCATATGGACGCCAATTAGCGACCATATGGACGCTAATTGGCTGTAGCGACCATATGGTCGCCAATTGGCGTCCATTTGGTCACGACATACTGCATATGTAAACAAAAACTCTCTTCAACCGATTGCTATACTATATGAATTTAATAATTACTTAACACAATCTCTTATAATTATATAAACGAAAACTTTCTACAAATAATATATGTGAAAACGATATCATGACATAATGAAATGTGGCGAATAAGTTATAAATACATACCTTTGATGAAACTGTCAGAAAAATTGACGTAATTCTTTCCTATAATCAACTCAGTTTTGTGAACGATTGTTTCTTTCTTTTGTGAATTTTTTTTGGAAAGAACTATGGATGAGGTTGTGTGAAGGTGGCGGAATGAGAGTGAAGTTATTAGCTCTCTAGGTATATATGCTGAATTGGCGGCAATTTTACCAAATACTTTTTTTTAAAAAAGCAGGATTTCACCCGCCAAAATTGATGTTGCCCGCCAAAACATATGATCCATGTCAGCGACCATATGGTCACTACATATAGCGACTATATGGTCGTTGATGCGTTGGCGACCATATGGTCGCTATATTTAGCGACCATATGGTCGCTCACATGGGTTTGGTGCCTCGCGACCATATGGTCGCTATATTTAGCGACCATATGGTCGCCAACGTATGGCGGGAAAATTGCCCGCGCATTTACTGCGACCAAATGGGGTTGGCGACCACGTGGACTCCACATTTAGTGAACATGTGGTCGCTAATTTGTTTTTTATTTTTTCCCCCGTTTTGACATCCACATTAGCGACCATATTATGTGGTCGGGAAAATATGGTCGCTAAATCTGCAGAATGGTGTAGTGTGAAGCTAGAAGACACCAAATGGCAGCATACATGCAAACATGTATGATGTGGGAGGATGATTGGGTGACGGACGCATGATTTAATATTAGGGTGTGCTAATTCTCAAATTTATATTCAAGCAATCTCTCAGAGTTATATTACAATTTACAACATAATTTAGGGAGCTAAAAATGGAAGATTTGTTTCTCAAAATGAAAAGAATGCAAGAAGAAGAGGAAACACTAACATATGCCCTTCTCAACAAGCAAATTAACCTAAACCCAATGTTCTTGCATATTGCTTCTGCAATTAATTTCTTTGGTTTGTTATTTTCTTCTGATTTCATTTTATGAGTTTTGAACTTTTGATTTAATCTGACCCCGACCCCGACTCCACCCGTGAAAGTGTGAAACCCTAGATCTGTGCCGCCCAGCCCTTTCCCGACTCCGACCTCCGCTCCAGCCCTCCAGACCTCCCTGACTCCGCATGGCAACTCCGACCTCAACCCCGACACGTTGAGCATACAAGTTTTGAAAACCTCCCGCGCCCTTGTCGGATCTCAACCAACCTCATCTTATTCGGTGCCCCAAATAGGGGAGGTGGCCCGAAGGCGCTTAAGTACCCGCCCACCTTAGACAAGCCCAAGTAAGCATTCAGATTGGAAAGACGATCGTTTCAAGAAGTGGGAGTCGGGTGGTCTTCCAAACAAGTTGTACTATTCCGACCCAGTTTTAGTTTCTTTTAATTGTGTTTTGGCACTTATCTTATGTCGTGATAAAACTTTCACTTACGTTAATGATTTTTAAGAGTGTGGGGGGCCATGAATGGGCCCGGGTCCACTTAATGCAACGAAGTTCCGGCACCTAGCTAGGGTGCGCACCTCCCTCCTCCGAACAGAAGCAGATTGTGGATCATGATCCGTAAAGTCGCGGAATTTAGGCATGGTGCCACACGACTTAGTAGGTTATATAGAGGTGTCGGGTTAATCCCTCACCCCTCACTATTTCATCCAAACCAATCTTGAAAAGAGATCTTAAACAAGCCAGGTCACAAACAAGACTAGCGTATAGTCATATCGAATATTAAATAGCGGAATAACGATAACAATTGGGTCGTTATTTCTAATAATCGATATTCCTAGATTCATTTATTATTAGCAAACAAGTTGTTCCCAACATCGAGAAATTTCACGGAAACGAAATATCGAGGCTACAAGGAGACATTCCACTTGCCTTAGCTTAGCGATCATTTACGAACGAATGAACGGAAATCGTTGCCTTAGTCGGAACGGAAACTCGACCTAACGATACGATAGATACGAACGAACTTTAATAAGAATTTTTTTAATTCTTCTATAGTTTTAAATGTCTCTTATATTCTTTTATAAGAGAACTAATACTAAACTAGTTGTACCCAACGTACCATGTACGACTACGATTCGTTATTTTATAGACATTATAAATAGGATATTAATAAATAAAAATATAATATAAACTTTAATCCAAGCAATTTTATTGCTTGTAGAATGTATAATTTCTTTAATCAATAAAAATGGTTAAATTTAATGTTGAGAATGAAGATATATTATTAAGATAAAATAATTATATTTCTCTTTTTCCTTGATAATATTTCATGGATATAAAAATTTATATATTTAAATATGGAAGAGATAAGAATTTAAAAAATAATAGTTAACTTAATAAATAAGATATAATAAAATATGAAAGATAAAGATAATTTAATTATATAAAATATTTCAAATTTAATTAATTTAATTTAAGATGTGACCATACTCTTTTTGATTATATCTATAAATAAATTCGTGAAAAGATATCATGCTAAAAGATAAAAGATATTTATACTTATTTTAAAATATTTTAAATTTATTATCTTTAATTTTAAATATTTGTATAAGGAAGTTTTCAAAAGATATTTTTATACTAAATAGATATTTGTTTGATGTTAAAGATGGATTCAAATAGTTAAAGAAGTATTTAATAGGAAAAAGTTAAAATATTAGGAATAAAAATTAATTTTGTAAATATGAGGTGGAGCCAGAATCGTTCTGGCGGCTTGAAAAGGTATAGCTTTAATATATAGTATAGATAAATAAAAGGATAAAGATAAAATAGTTTTCATTATTTTTATTTAAATTTTGAATTACACATTTTATTATATAATATATAACTAATTAGAAAAATCATTATAAAAATAGGGTGGATGTGATAAAAATTCTTAATGACGAATCTGCCCAAAAGTGCTTCAGGTTTAGAAGATACAAGTATGTATTCTCGTACCTTGTACGAGTTTTGCTTAAACAAAATATTAATTATAAAAAGTTTTTAAATATATCATTCTTGAGAAATAATCATTTATATACTAAATATAGAAAATTTTGAATAAATATATAAAATAAAAAAAACTATAAGAATTGTCATATATCATTTAAAATAATAAATATCTTATTAATATTATGAATTAAATTAATAGGCAAAACATGATAGTTTAAATAATTTTGAAAAAGGTTAAAAGGTAGATAAAAAGTAAGATTTATAAATTAATTATATATGTGAGATTCAACCAATTAAAATCTTCTCACTTAAATTTTAACCAATTATAATATTTTAATAGATATGGATCATATATCTTCCAAATATATATATATATATGTAATCTTTTAATAAAGTAAAGGATTAATCTATGTCTTCCAAATATAGTCAATATAATATTTTTATAATATAAGGAATATTGTTATAATATATAAGGATTGTAAATACTAAAAAAATTAAGGACAAAAAGGTAAATGAAAAAATTAAACGCCTATGTGGCATAGTGATAAGGCGTGAAATGGTCGTGCAAATCACGGCTATGCAAAAGAATCCAAACTAACTAAGAACCGTAGTCTTTAGGAAGTCTGGGTCGAATCCACAGGGAGACAGATTTATCGTTTTGTATGAGTTTTGTGTCAAACAAGTAACAAAAGGGGTTTTTGTATTTGTAACTAAATCTAAGAAGGCAAAACTAACAAAGCAATAAAAGATTATGAAAAACAATAATTAGGAAGATAGCTTAGGCAAACAAATATCCACAATCGTATGACAAGTTGATCATTGATTTCACCTCAATATCACATGCAATGGATTTTCCAATTCCTTTTCAATTCTAACTAACAACACAACCAGATACTATTAGTTCTAACTAATTAAACAACCATGAAACCATCAATGATTCAGTTTAATAGCAGCAATAAGGATAGGAATATAATAGGATACAATTCTAGAATAAAACAACCAGCTTTTACCCTAGAATGTAAATCAAATCTCAAAAACATAAGACTAGCACAACCAGATACTAGCACGATGCAGTTGCTACTTCAATCTAGAGATGCTCAACCAATAACACTCTATATCTAGCAATAGATTAAATAACAACAAACCCTAGTTGATCAAGCTAGAAACTGTTGAAATAAATCATAAACATTCAATCAAGAGAAAAGATTCAATCCAAGCAATAGATAAGGAATTAGAAATCTCACAACTTTAATCAAAATGATGCTTCAATTGTCTGACTAAACAAAAGGGCTTAGTTTTCCATGAACGGCTAAAAACTCTGAAAGGAAAATATGATAATAGTCTATGAATGAGAGATGCAACTCTCTAAAACCTAATATATCAAACTAGGTCTAAAAAGTCTATCCAAAAATACATAAACTCGGACTAGAGCTGATAAAGATATGACCAATAACAATAAAACACGTGGCGCTCTTAAATTACGCGGCTGTCAGAGGCGGCGGGTGCCGTTGGGTTGGCGGCGGGTGCCGCCAGCACCTCGGTTTAGAACTCAGGTCACACTTCGGGGGATGTTTTGACTCACTTCGAGTTGGAATTTGGACTCGGAGTAAAAACATGAATTGTAGCTCTTTTAACTAGCTTTCCAATGATACCAATATCAACTTCATCGGACTACTATAGCTCCCGAACGAACCCTCACAAGACAGAGGTGTCGAACCAGCAACTCCAACGGATGGCCCGAATTCAAGCGTTCTTCTCTCGTTTCCATTCCTTTCACACTTGTTCACTTTAAGACCTGTAAAACAACATAGAACAAGTGCAAAAACCCAAAACTCCTAGACACTCTAAGACACTAAAGAAACTAACTAAAACTACCTAAAACAATGCAAAAGAAACGGAAACATGCATCCTAAATACTACCTATATGTAAGTTATCACATAGTTAAGATGATGACACGTATGATAGAGAGATTCGACTTTGTACCCGTCGTGTCATGCACGACTACGACTCATCAATTTTTAGATATATTCTAAATATGATATTAATAAAGTAAATATACAAAAATAAATAAAAGGCTATAAATAATGTAAATTCATAGAAAGATTTAATCAAATTCAATTCTTTAAAAATCTTTTCAATGAAAAGTTAAAAAGATAATTAATAAGAAAAGATAAAAAAA
Source organism: Fallopia convolvulus (assembly GCA_964016875.1). NCBI lineage: Eukaryota > Viridiplantae > Streptophyta > Magnoliopsida > Caryophyllales > Polygonaceae > Fallopia > Fallopia convolvulus. Next base: position 9,435,916 of record OZ024723.1, read on the forward strand.
ATATAGATTTTTTTTAAAAAAATAAAAAATCTTCTATATTTATAAACAATCCAAAAAGGAAATTAAGGAAAAGATAATATAATTTTTTATAAAAAATTTAATTTAGGCAAGTAATTATATAGATATTTAAATTTTTTACTTTTTTTTAATCAAAATTTGATTTAAGATAAATATTTATTTTATAAATATATAAAAAGATAAAGATAAAATAATTTTTATTATTTTTAATTAAAATTTGAATTAAGTTTTTCCACATAAATAAATAGAAAGGAATTTAATTGGAAAAATAATAAAACTAACTTTTTAAATATAAATTGGGGCAAGAATTACTGCGATGGTTAGAAAAGTTACGACTTTAACATATAGTTATAAATAGATATGCCTATTTTTATTTCAAAGATATATATGTGATCACGTGTACATATTTTTTCTTATCTTTTTTTAATTTATCTTTTACAAATATAATGTCCTTTATTATATATTTTTGTCAAATCTACTAATATTATTTGATCTTTATGTTTATTTGGGGATAAATTTTTACAATATTATTTTATCTTTATTTTTATTACATGGAAATAACTTTTTTTGCATAATTAACTATTTTAAATTATTATTTTAATAAGGGGGTGATGTGGCGCAATATGGTGGCAGAAATTGCTTCGGCTTTAGTTATTAGTAATAGATATATATTGATTATTATAATAATAATTTAGGTGGAGATGATAAAATAATAATATTCCTTATTATTATTTCTTTTTTGTACTATCTCAAGTATTCTTTATAAAAATATTTATTTTATATTAAATGTTATAAGATTTTGAAAATCAAGACAGACTTTTATTTAAATTATTAAATATTCATTAACCTAAGGTTAATGTCCCATTTAAAATATTTATAACCTTTTTATTCCTTTATGGTCACAAATAACATTAAATAATTCTTTTATTTATTTCATGCAAGGTGATAAATTATATAAAGTCCATTAAAATATATTTTCCATATTTATATAACATATTGATTATAAAAACCACTCTTATGATATAAAAAGTCCATAATGACCTTATCATATTATAACTTTAATCTTCTTCCCATATATCTTTTATTCAATATTTTAATCATAATATATATATATATATATATATATATATCTTATGACTTATCTTATTCACATATTTTTAAGTTTATAATATACTTTATAATTTGACATGCAACCTTTTTAAATTATTTTCTAATACTTGTTTTAACTCTTTTATTTATGTAGTAAGTTTCCAAATTTGTACTCATAATATTTATATCATGTTTTTCATGTATATAATTTAATGATAAAAACCCATTATTTTATTTAAAAAAGAATTTCCATGTCTATTGAGATTTAGTTTATCAAAATAAACATGCATATTATTAATTATAATTTATATACAAGGGAATTAATAAAATTGGTATATCTTTCCTAACAACTTAGATCTCTTTTATATTCATAATAACTTCCAATAAAGTATACATATTATTTATATTATACTTTTCATGTATATAAATCTCATAATTTAATCCCATGAATTTTATTTAACAATTTTTCCAAAATTATTTTAAAGTCTAAGTTGACATGCAAAGGTGAATTAATTTGTAAAAATCCTTTTTAACTCACACGTAAATACTTATGTAATTTATTAAAGTACATTTTTGTTCTTATGAATTTACTTTAGTCAAAGGCTCATATATATGTTATTCTAATATTTATCCAAACATGCTTAAAATATCATTCTTATGAATATTAATATTCTCGGAATTCATATATGATTATTAAAACTATATTACTCCTAGAGGGGCATGCAAATTAATTTAATTTCATAAATTCCTCCATTTGTAATATTTATTTGATTAATTTAAATAAATATTATATATATGTAGAAATTATTTTATAAAAAGATATTAATTAGAATTACGAGTCGGAAATTATACTGATACGAGACGGAAGCGGAAAAGGGCACGTGACATAAGAATGGAAAGTGTAGGGTCGAAATTTGGGCTTGGATCTCCTTTCTTCCTTTAATTAAAAACCTGATGGACCTAATAAATTATAAATGGTCCTTTTTCTTATTTTTGAACCAGCCCATAAATTTAATAAGGCCCAAAACACAAGTCTTCTTCTTCCTTCTCACTATGCACGTGAATAGTGACCATCAACACCATGGGGGCCGAGCAGCAGCAGCAAAGGGAGAGTGGTGGTGGCTCCGGTGGTTGTTGGTGGTGCGGCAAGGGCGGCAGGAGGTGTCCGACGGTCAAGGGTGGTGGTCGGAGGTGTGGTGGTGGCCACAATAGTGTTTTTGGGTATTTTTGTGAAAAAAATCAACACATAGAAATTTTAATTTGGGGCTGAATTTTGCTTGGAATGAGAGTGAAATTGCAAGAAGAGAATGATGAATTAGATGTGCAAGCTCTCCTTAGAAGACACCCCTATTTATGGTGGTGGAAGGCCCTACTCTTGATCCATACCTCCATGAATGGACCACCCATGGAAGAGGTGATCCATGGTGATTGGCCATGGGTGTGTTTCTTTGATTTGATATGAATTTTAATGGCCATGGAAGAGGTTTCTTTGATTTGATGAGCATGCATTGCTCAAGCGTCAAATCAGGTCATGTCTTTTAAGAAGAAAGAAAGAAAGTAAGGGAATAAAAGAATTAAAATCCTTAATGGGTAGATAAGTTACAATGACATAGCGGAAATGGGAGTGTTGTTAATGTGTGAAGGGAGCAAGAGGTCGTGGGTTCGAGCCCTCCTCTCACCCCTTTTTATTTTTGCCTATTCTTGTATTTTTACTTGCATCTTAATTTAATATTAAATCAAAATCCGAAACTTTATACATTATTTTTATTTGCCATTTTGATAACCTTTTATAATGTAACATGAGATTATTAAGATTATTAAATTCTCTATTTTAGAGAAAAAAATTATTGGGATAAATACTCGTTTTATTATATTTACAATTTAGCTGGTATGATCGACCATTTACCCATTAAGTGGTCCCCCTAACCCCTTTCCTTATCAAAAAAAATTATATATTTAGAATTTAGCGGATCTTACAATCTTATCAACCCCCCTACCCCACCACTATTTGACACTTTAAACACTCTCTTTTGATACTCCGTATGAGCCATTGAGATTATCTCTTTTAATATGCCGCCTACAAGCCTAAAGGAATAGGCTTTATTTTTTTTTTAAAAATTTGCATGAATTGTCACCATCACAGATTCACCACGGTAGGAGATGAAGGATTGACTGTCTGAGGAGTTGATGGTGACATGAACTTTTGCTAATCCCTGATAAATCAACATCAATGAAATTCGTGGGATAGTAAAGAAGAAGTATATGAATGGGCGAAAGGTAGGGAAAGGAGTTGGTGATGGATTTGATCAAGAAAACATCAAGTCCATACCAATTTAGTATCTTTTGTGAAAGGTTTGTTCCAAAGAGAACAAGTAGGCCAAAGGTGAATAAAGACAACCCGGAATTGCCGGTTCTTAAAATCCGAAGATCCAAGTCAAAGAAGTGTATGTGTACATTTGAGCTTTTGGTTTGTCATATGAAGAAAGACCTAGGGATCTCTAATCCAAAATGGGTATTGGATGTGGTTCAAGGTCACCACAATCATCCACTTACCTGGGAGGTTGGGACTTAGATGAGAATGCATTCATGGGTCGAATGACCCCGGAGGAGTAGTTGATGGCTAGGAGGTGGGGCAATCGGATGATGACCCCAAAAGAAATTATTGCTAGATTGAGAAGTACATTTTCGGGGAATTTAACAAAAAGGAAGCAAGTTGCCAACGTCTTGTACAAGTTGCAATATGAGGATCGTGGAGAACTAACGGTGACGCAATGGTCTTTCAAATTTTTGGTGGACTATAGGTATGTATGTAGTGTATCCTATTACGGACAAGAGTACGAATGAGGTGAAAATCCTTTTTTGCTAACAATGAGTCGTTGCGTCTGTTGAAGAACTTCCCGTATGCGGTAATTGTTGACGCCACTTACAAGACAAACAAGTGAGTTTTATTTTGTACTAAATTTTTTAGTTATATTAAAACTGAAGTCATCGTTGTTAATTTTGTGTCCGTAGGTATGATATGTCGGTGGAGATGGTTGGATTGACATGCCCTCACTTGACTTTCAACATTGCGTATTCATTTACTAGAGCGGAAAAGACCTTCCATTGCACGTGGATAATGAGGAAGCTTATAGCTTTGTTTCAAGATTTGGGAGTCATGACAACGACAATAATGACAGATTATGAAAAGGCCCTCATAAATGGAATTCGAAATATTTTTGGAAATGAAGTTCAACACCTTTTGTGTTGGGTGCATATGAAACACAACATTGAGGCACATGCGTCCAAAGTCTTGAAGAATAGGGCAAAGGTTGAGGCATTTGTAGGATAATGTTGGGGACTTTTTTGCCCAACCACGGAAGAAAGCTACGAAAGAAAGCTCGAAAGTTTGAGGTTATCTAGAGGAGTGGTCTCGTTGGATATGTGGAGAGAGAATGGCTTATTCTGTATAAAAAAGCATAGTAAGAGTTTGGACGGATCATGACCTACACTTCTTCACAAGGACATCAAACAGGTATGATTTGGATAATGTGTAGTTGATTATTGTTAATATATATTAATGTCGTATTAGCTTAATTGTTTTGGCAAGGTTGAGGGGATGCACGGGGTGTTGAAAGATATCATTGGCTCTAGTAGAGGGGGTTTCAACAGGGAGGTTGTGAGGATCAATCATGCGATTGTCATGCAAATTGATGAAATTAAGGCTTGTATGAATCTTTCGTTATCCAAACGACCAACTGATTTCGATGATCTCGTGAATGGGCAGATGGAAAATCATATGAATATCATGCCGAGTGATCGTCATCTCACCCCCATGGAAAATGGAAGGAGTTCGTATCTAGGTGCAATATCTCCATGAAAGTAGAAATAAGGGCTGAATCTATGGCGGAGGCAGTGCCAACTGTACGGAGTCTGAGAAGACTACTACGCTCTGCAATCGTAAACTAAGTATTTGGCTCACGACTAATGTGTCTCTCTAGCGGCTCAATGTATGCAGTGCGAAAGTGGACCTTCAAAGTCTTATGAGTCTGAAGGCTTACAAAATTCGAAGACACGTCAGCAAGCCTAACTAATTACAAATAAACAAGTTTAAAAAAAAACCTATATTTAAAGCATACCAAGTCCTGAGTTGCCTCACATCTAGCGCGTCCTGACATAGCCGGAACAGCAGCAAGAGCATCAGCAACATGATTAGCAAGCAGATTAGCAGCAGCAGGAGCCCCAACGATAGGATCAACAAGCGGATCAGCAGTAGAACCGACACCATCACCACCTATGATATCATCTCCGTGCCTCCTACGTCTAGATGGCCGTTTGGGAGTAGGAAACTCTAGCTCAGAGGCAACTGGATCAGGCTCCACAAGGGTAAGCTCATAAATAGCCTGCGCTATGTGTGTCTCATAGCTCTGAAGGAGGATGAGAGTATGTGGCCCTCTAGGCATCCATAATGTGCTGGTCAATACATCTCCTACAAGGGGAGATGGAGGAGGTAGGGTAGATGCAGTCTCAGTGGGGTCGTCCATATGAGCTGGTGATGGATGATCGGGATTTGTATGAGCTAGGATGGGAGATGGTGGATGACTGATATATGCATGAGCTACGATGGGAGACTGAATATCGTGCGAAGTAGTCGCTAGGAGGTCATTCGTCATCCTATCATCGGTCAGCTCAAAAGGATGCACCGACTCCTCCCAGTTCGAAGGAGTCGAAACGTCGTCGTCAGGGATGTCATTCCTAGTTGATCGGTCATCCTCATCTACCACCATATCATCTCTGACATCACCTTCCTCCATATAATCGTCCTCACCCTCTCCCGTAACCACATGGCTAGAGTTGTCCTCGGTAACCAATATATCGTTCTGAACTAAAGCGGTGCGCCGACGAATCGTATCAGATAAGCTTGTCGCGGTCGACGATTGACCGTCGATGTCATAGAACTCATGGCAGCCCATACCCCCTATTCATTACATTCAACTAATTAATCTATTTAGCTAATGTAACTAATTAAGTTAGTTAATTCTAAATTTAGTTAATTAATCTATTTAGTTAAGTAAGTTAATGTAACTAATTAAGTCAGATTAAAGAAATTTAATTAATTTTTAATCTAAATAATAATTTCTAAACTATAGAATTACTATCTATAATAATTTTCAAAAATATAATAATGTAATAGGAATTAATTTCGAAATAAATATTGCATGAATGCTGACGGCGGGAATATTCGGAGAGTTGAACGACGACCGAGTTATGGGTCGTAATCGTCCCGCGCCCAAAAGAGGTTCTTGGATCTCCTCTCCCTCCACCTCCTCCTCCATGGCAACCCATAGACCACTACCACTGCTGCGGTCGACGTCACTGCCTTCACCTCTCAAATCCCCCTCGACGTCACTGCCTTCCCCTCTCAAATGCTCTCGACGTCACCGCCACTGCCGCTTGGACTGACAACGACCGCCTCCATGAGCCCCCTTGCCGCCTTGAACGCCACCGTCGCCACCTCCCTCAGCTGTCGGATCTGATTTCAAGCCACCACCATTGTGCTTGGAATTTGGTGGGAAACCCGATTCCATTTGGGAATGGCGCACTAGATTATGAGGTATATATCGAAATCGGGCTCGACTTTTTTTTACAGAGGAGAGAGCGAAACGGCGGAAGAAGAAGATCTCGCGGCTTTTAACCTAAGCGTATATGTGCGCTTACGTTAGGCGTACTGATACATTTAAGAAAAGCGTACCAGTTTTTCCGCATGAGCTAGTTGTACGCTCCACTTAAGCGTACTGATACGCTTAGAATAGGCGCAATAAATTATACTTCTTATTTAAACGTACCAAATAGTGTCTATTTAACTACAAAATAGTGTTGATTTAGCTGAACCGTAAAACAATCTACTATATATATAAAAGCAATAAGGTTTGGAGCCACCACATTGCGCCACCTCAGCTTTTGACACATGGCATCTCATTATTAATCCACGTAGGATTTTGCCACATGACATTTAATCCTTGCTCCATAAAAGTTATATATTAATTATTCTTTCCACTTCATATTACACATGACAAATTTTTTCCACTTAATTAAAATTTATTTTTATTTTCCAAATTTAGATAATATCTTAATTTTTGGTAGGAGATAATATCTTAACTAAAAAATTTTAACTAATGGTTGGATTTTTTCCTTATAAGCCAATAAAATATATGTGCTCAATATTTTTAGCATTCTGGTTGTTTCTTTCTCACTCTTATACTAAAAGATAAATATACTCTATTACATATATTTTATTTTAAAAAATAATAAAAATTTTAACTTAAACATAGCTTTTGATACATGGCATCTCATTACTATTGTTGAATTGTTTAAATTTAAGCAAAGTTTTTAACCACCATTACAAAGGAATTAGACTGTTTAAATTTAAAGTTTTTTTAGCTAATGGTAAAATTTATAGAAGAAGGGGAAAGAATACACAAGCATATATCATACCAAGGATATATGACAAAAAACACAAGCTTCAAGAGCACCTAAAACACATCCGATTACCCGGCTTCGTCCTTAGCTAAGTACATGCTTATGCAAGAGCACTAGTACAAAGTAAGGGCATGAGAGCCTATGCATAGGTCATTCCTTTCCTTGTCTCATAATGTCTTTATAAAGCTACAAAGACACTCAACAAAAGGAAAGGAAAGGGAGTGTTGTACAACGATCTACCCAAAAAAAACCACCCAAGAACAAAGATGTAGCAACATACAGCACAAGTTGAGATACACAAGGTCATAGTCTAAGTCTTCTTCTCATGGCTTGCCCTCGTCGACCCGTAAGCTTGAGCTTGAAGATGAATCTCATTTTGCACTCTCTAATGATATTCTGAGCACAAACTACCACATTGGGAGAAGCTTGATTGAACACCACCTCATTACGGAGCTTCCATGTGTGATAGATAATTCCAAGAAACACAGTAAACTTGGTTTGAAAAATATTATTCTTGTAAGAGTTATTATTCTTGTAAGAGTGTGTTCCTGCAAACCATTTCCACCAATCCTCCAAAGTGGGCAATCTGATTGAAATACCTACCCAGTTGAAGACCAAATCAGTAACATCTTTTGTAACAGCACACCCAAACCAAAGGTGGTCCTCACTTTCTTCTTCCTGACAGCATAAAGAGCACATAGGATTTTGAATGATACCCCAACTATGCAACTTCTCAGCTGTTGGCAGTTTTTTGAGTGAGGCAAGCCAAGCTATAAACGCCCATTTCTTAGATTGAATTCCCGTCCAGTTCATATCACACCAGTGGTGGGAAGGTAAGTGCAATCTAAAAGTATCATATATAATTCCACAATCCAGTTTAGTACTTGTCTTGTTGATAATCTGCAGATTCTGAGAAATATCTATATTCTGTAATTGGAAAGCAATACATAAATCATCCCTCACTTTTAGAATTGATCTCCAGATCCAAGAATCAGAACTAGTAGCTTTCTTATCCCAGAAATTCTGCCTTTTCAATAGATTATTGCAAACCCATTCAGTCCACAAATTACTTTTACCCACAAGAATATCATGTCCCAGTTTGAATAAGAGGGCTTTGTTCCATGCCAGTAGCTCTTTGAAATCTAAGCCTCCTTCATCATAAGGTTTACAAACTCTTTTCCATGCAACAAGACTTCTCTTCTTATCAGCTACCCAATCCCAAGAAAATATCTACAAAGGCTCTCAATCTTTTTTACTACAGCAGAAGGTAATATCAAGGCCTGCATCCAGAATGAAAGAATCCCCTCAATCATGGATTTAATGACTTGCATTCTTCCAGCATAAGAAAGCTTGCTCAGACTTTTCTTCTGTATCAACATGGTAATTTTGTTGATAAGTGGATAATATTCCCCAATTTTAAGCTTCTTAGTATGCAAAGGCAACCCCAAGTACCTTATAGGAAAGGTACCCATGCTTATACCTAAAATAGAGCTATATTCATCTTTTAAAGCTGGGCTAACTCCACCAAAGAATACCTTACTCTTGTTGGGATTGGTGTTTAATCCTGATTCAAGGCCAAAGTCCAAGAGGCACTCCTTTACAATTTGAAGAGTGCATTTTTTTGGTTTACAGAAGACTAGGCGGTCATCTGCAAAAGCAATATTAGTGAGACCTAATTGCTTGCATTTGGGATGATAGCTGAAACTCTTGCTTTTACTAGCTTTGGATAGCTTCCTTGAAAACATTTCCATAACTATGACAAATAAGAAAGGAGAAAGTGGATCTCCTTGTCTTAAGTCCCTTTTCCCAAGAAAGAACCCGCGAGATTCTCCATTAATGATAACAGAAAACCAGGAAGTTGTCACACACTGCATAATCCACAGAATAAGCTGACAAGGAAACTGAAAGTATTCCATAGCACTTCTAAGATATTCCCATCTGACACAGTCGTAGGCCTTTTGCAGATCAACTTGTACCATGCATCTAGGAGAAATACCCTTCCTCTCATACCCTTTAGTTAGCTCCTGGGAAACTGCAATGTTGTGTGTGATTGCTCTCCCTAGAACAAAAGCACCCTAATTCCTGGAGACAATACAATCCAAAATTGGCCTAACTTTCTGGACAAGTACTTTAGAAATGATCTTGAGCATAGTGTTGCAGCAAGAGATCGGTCTGAAATCTTTAATAGAGAAGGGCTTATCAATTTTGGGGATAATGCTAATGAAAGTGGTATTAAACTGTCTAAGAATCATCCCAAAAGAGAAAAATTCCTTCACAACTTTCACAATATCTTCTTTAACCATATTCCAGCTATTTTTGAAGAAAAAACTTCCAAATCCATCAGGGCCAGGAGCCTTGTTGTTTCCAATATCCCAGAGAGCATTTTTAATATCAGTCTTAGAAGGTTGTTGACATAATCTTGGCCATGTAGCATTATCAATTTTTCCACCCAAGTAAACCTCAAAGCAGATATCAGTGTCAAGGGATTCAGTTCCAAACAGATTGATGTAAAAGTTTACAATTTCCTCATCAATCTTCTCTCTAGATTCAAGCAAATTTCCATTAGAATTTTTGAGAGCAAAAATGGAACTCCCTGCTTTCCTTGCCTTAATACCACTATAAAACAAGGATGAAGTTTCTTCTCCAAGTTTCAACCAGTCCATTTTGGATTTCTGTGCAAGGAAGCTATCTAATTGTTTCATTCTCAACTTCATTTCTTCTTTGGCTTTTTGAACTGCTTGCTGTTTTTCCAAATTGAAAAAGTCATTCTGCAGGTTGACATTAGCAACTTTCAAGGCTTCAACACTATTTTCCACCATTGTTTCTTAACCTTTGAATCTCTCTTTCTGCTACTTTTTCAAAACTTCTTTCGTATTTTTGATTTTCCTTGCCACCGCAAATTGAGCACTTCCACCCATTGGAAAATTCCAAGCTAATCTAACTTGGTCTGCATAGTCTTGTTCCAAAGCCCAATAATTCCTGTATCTAAAAGGGATTTTCTTGGGAACAAAGGTAGGATTAACATTCAAGATACCTGGGGAATGATCTGAGAGTTCTGAGTCTGCAAAGAAAGTTGTAGCCTGAGGAAAACAATCATTCCAAGCCTCATTACTCATAATCCTGTCGAGTTTACAAGCAATTCTAGCAGTTCCCATCTGTTTATTTTCCCACGTGTATCTGACCCCAGAAAAATACAGATCACCAATGCCAAGCATAACACTATTGTTCAGTAACTCATCACTGTATTTCTCCTCACCTCTCCTAAAAGAGAGTTTTTCAGTGGAATCAAGAATGCAATTGTAATCCCCCATAAGGATTCAGGGAGTATTGGGGTTAGGTTTGCATGTCTGTAGCAAATTCCAAGCACTAATTCTCTCAGCTTCATCATTGGCCAAGTAGAGGAAAGTAGCAAGAAAATAAGACTGATTCTCCTTACATGTAATCTTGGTGTGTACCACCTGAGGAGTTACCAAAATGATATCTATATCAAGCAAAGAGTTCTTCCATGCTAACCAGATTCTCCCTTTATCAAGAACAGTACTATTAGTAATATAATGCCATCCCCTGAGCAAACTTGGAGCTAACATCCTTTCCTTATGCTGAGCAATCTTAGTCTCAACAATAGCCATAAAAGACAGATTATTTTTATTAGCAAAATTATTTACTATCCTAATTTTAGAGGATGTGTTGCATCCTCTAGTGTTCCAGCATCCCATCTTGACTTCTGTCATGTTGGTTTTAAGGTCAGGCTACTACAACCTGGTTCTAAGGATTTGAACTTGTTTTTAACAGCCATGGAGGGCACTCCCTTTTTAACCGGTACCCATTCCCTTAAGGAGTAATGAGGGGAAGCATCAATTTTCTTATTCTTCCCTAGGACATCAATCCACTTCTCTTTTGCTTTGTCAGGTGTGGATGTAGAAGTATTAGCAAGTTCCTTTTCACAGATCCCTGTTTCATCCTCAATAGCCTTCTCTTGATGTATGTTTCAATTCTTAGTCCCCTATTGTTCTGGTTCAGCAATGACAATACCTGTCCTTTTATCAACCATCCCTTCATCAATAGGTGCATTAGAGTCCATATTTATAGGGAGCTTTTCCGTAGGATGAGGTCCTAGAACAGATTGTTGTTTAGCTCTCCAAACTTTCTGGATATTCTCACCTTTATTATCATTTAATTTTTTAGGTGCAGCCCCCATAGTCCATCATCTACTCTTACTATGCCCAAACACACCACATTTCTGCCAAAACCATGGAAGCCATTCAAAAATCACTGATTGCCTATATTGCTTTCCATCCGGTTGATAGCTTGCATATAGGAGTAGTTTAGATGCATGTTTTATATATGTTTTAGGTAGTTTTAGGTTGGTTTTTATCTAGTTTTTAGGTTTTTGGTGTTGTCGGGTAGTTTGCGCTTGTTTGCTCGGTTTTGCAGGTTTTTAGGTTTATGAGCAACAGCGGGGCGAGGTTTGGATTGACCATGGCGGTGGTGGACGAGCTAAAGGAAGCTAGGAGGTGGTACAATGGAGCATTGAAGAAGTAGAAGAGAAGAGCTAAGAGGAGCTAATTACGCTGGAAGCAAGCCGAGCAATTTTGGCCAAGCAATCCTGACTAAGGCTGATTACGCGAGATGGCATATTGCGCGGCCCCGCATTGGGACAAACCGTGCTTTCTGGAGTTTTACGCGAACATCATTTGGGCCGACGAATTGGGCTTGGTTTATGGGCTTGTATTATATCTTGTCCGAGTAGTGGGTTAATGATAGGGTTTTGAGGATTGTTTTAGAGGAGATACTTAAACCTTTGTTAGTTTGTTTTTCTCATAACTTTTATCAAACTTTGGAGGCTAGGTTTTTCTCTCAAGAGAGCAACTTTGAAACTCTTGTAAGTTTTTCTTAATTTTAATTATGCATTGCTAAATTCATTGTGTTTGGCTAGTTATTGAAGTCATGATTTGTATATTGTTGTGAGGTTTGATTGATTCTCAACAAACTTGAATAGAATTTATTCCTTGTGCTTAATTGAATCTAAACTAGGGTTTTGTTAGATTAGCTACCTAATTGAATTTCTAGTTATAACTGAATCTTATTAATTATCGGTCGGAGTTAATTTGATCAAGAGTATACTTTAATCAATTTAGTACCTGTTGGACTAGTTGGTTGAAGAAGGGAATAAATTCACAAGTCACTTAGATGTCTGGTTGCTCTAAGTGTTTGTTTCTATTGATAACATGAATCGTCATGTTGTTATTTAATTGAATCTAGAAGGTCTTCTAGGTTGTTATTTAATTAGGGTTGTTATACTAGTAGTTCTATCAACTAAATCTAAAGTTCGGGTTTTAATCCTTAGTAGGGTCATAATCCACAATAGATTGTTCAAGTGAGAAGAGAATCAAGAGAATCAATGATCAATAAAGCAATATCATGATGGATTTAACTAGTTGAACACGCTTGTCTCTTATTGATTTAAGTCATCTTTTGCATTCATAATTACTTTTACTTTTGCATAGTAGTTTAGATAATCATTCCAAAAACCCCCCTTTTGGTTACTTGGCATTCAAGTAAAAGCACAAATACACAAGTCCTTGTGGGATCGACCCTTACTTGCCGCTCTACTGAGTTGGTTAAGTTAAGGTTTATTTGATAGGTATTAACCCTTACTTGCCGCTCGTCACCGGTCCTTCAAGAAGCACTTCTTTTCTACTAGCCTCTCTAGCATTAACCTTGACAAGTATCCTTGCATAAGAAAGTTTCTTCCTAGTAGCCGTCATAGCATCCATGCACACCGGAGCACCAATAATGCTTCCTATCACACTTAGCATATGGTGTGAGAGAAAGATTGGGTCAAGATCTGGAAGTATGACCCAAGCGAGCACTGACTCAAAACTAGACCAATTCATTGCCATTCTTGCTTCCCAGACTTTCAGCATCAGTGGTCTCTTTCCATCAATGAGCCATGGTCCCTGTTCAATCACCCAGTCCCTATCTTCTATAGCCAAGAATTTGAAGATCCAAATACCATTAGCTTTCATAATCATCTCAGGACAGGCGACTGACCAATTTTCTTCAGCAAATTTCTTCAAAGTTTCATCCGTTACATTTCTTCCTATAATACCTCCAATAAGAACCGCTTTCCATTCATCCAATTCAGAAGCAATTTCAGCATTAGAGAATCGGTAAATTTCTTTATTAACATCAGTAGTAATCTCCAATTTCCCTAAACCCCCAAAATCAGTCAAACTAGAGACATTCAATTTAGGGTTAGCAGCGATTGATTCATCACCAATCATTCTTGTCTCAGTAGTATCCTTATCTCCATTCGTCTCAATTAAAGCATTCGAAGGTAATATCGGATTTCCCGATTCAGAGGAAGTACCTCGATTTTGAGCCGCACTATTCATCGTCTTCCCCGGTTTCAGCGACATGACTGACTCTTGAGTTGATCCATTCAGAATACTGCTTCGAGCCTAATTACGAGCCTTCGAGCTGTTCCCATTCGTCGCTCCACTCGGTCGATTCCCTGCGGACACCATCTTCGTTGACCTTCGAAGGAGGTGACGAGAGGGCGGAAGAGAAATTTAATATATTTTCAAAATATATCTTTTTTGCTTTATTTTCTTCATATTTTATCTCTTTCTTTTAAATTAAACCTACTTATGAAATATTGTCAAGGAAAATGAGAAATGTAAATTATTTTATCTTAATAATCTATGTTTATTCTCAATTTTAAACTTAATAATCTAGATTTAATTTTCTTTATTTGATTTTATTAAAAATAATTTTTATCCATATTACGGTCAATAAATTACTTACATTAAATTTTATATTATATTTTTATTTATTAATATCTTTTTTTATAGTATATCTAAAAAATATCGAGTCATAGTCGTGCAGGACACGACGGGAACAACTAGTAAATACTGTAAATTCTTATGAATTGAACCCGACCGGTCCCGACGACGGCTAGGAGACGAAATGAGGAAAGAACATCAAATTGCCAGCTCGGCAGCTCCTCATGCCTCGCACGTGATGCTCGCCGACACGTCGGTAACTTTCTTTTTAAAATGAAGCAAAATTCTCCCCGGAGTTATCAATTTTCGATTTTCACCAACATTTAACGGCCTTCTCCACCTTCTCTCTCCAACTTTGATCGGTTTTCGACTTCCAATTTCTCAAGTTTCTCCTATTTCTTTTGCTCCTCTTCTTCAACCCATCTCTAGTCAGCTCGTATTCGGCTCCAATCAAACCGCACAAGAAAACCCATTCAATTTAAATTTCTTCAACCGAGAGAAAAGAATCTAGAAATGTTGCGTGTCGTACTACTTGTACATCTCTGCATCTCGTTGCTAGCCGCTTCCGCGACGGCGGAGGAGGCGGCGACGTGCGCGGGGATAGTGCCGAAGAGGGAAAGGCGCGACAGGGTGTCGATTACAGACTTCGGCGGTGTCGGCGACGGGAAGACGGTGAACACCGACTCGTTCAGGGAGGCGATTTATCGGATTCAGCACCTGAGAAGAAGAGGGGGCACGCTTCTTTACATACCCCCTGGAGTGTACTTAACGGCTAGTTTTAATCTCACCAGTCACATGACTCTTTACCTAGCTAAAGGCGCTGTCATCAAAGCTGTCCAGGTAATTTAAGCATTTCCCATTTCTTTTCAGATCAAAATTTGCAATCCACTGTCCTTCAAAATGGTATTTTTTTGTGGGTTTGGGTTTAGTTTTTCAATTTTTTTTCTGATTTCTAAATGTGGCTTTGGGTGCAGTGATAATTTGCATTGTATGATTAGTCCCATGGGAAGATTTGTTAAGTGATAAATATGAAGTGGAAAGGGTCTAAATTGATGGAGTGGTGATAGCAAATGTTATTACATTGTTGAATTTTGTGTGATTGTGGAGTTGTGGTAATGGTGTCTTAGGAAGATCTTGCAGGCTTAGATTTGAGTTCAGTGAATTTTTAAGGGAAAAGGGTCAACATTGATGGAGTGTTGGTTGCAACTATTATTACATTGTTGATTAGATATATGTGGTTCTCATGTCATTTTCAAATCCACATGCCAACTTGTTCAGTAGAATCAGAAAATTGCTGTTGCTATATGATTATTTGATCAATTTTGGTGGTTTGAGCCTTTGTTAAAATGTGGGAGCAATGAGCAATATAACATTTAAGCTGTGGAATCTTCCAAATCCTATGTACTACTATGGCATTTCAAAGATGAGTGGTCTCAATGTGTTATGGGAGGCTTAAAGATGGTGGGGTGCAAGATTTGTTCTGGTGGGGACAGAGAAATTGAATCGCACCATACTGATTGCAAGTGCTTACAGAGTGAGAGACAAAAGAAGTGGATAGTAGGTAGATATACCCAGCTGGGTTCTATATTTTGAGTGCTGTTAATTTTCAAAAGTAGATTAAATTAATTGATTTAATGGGGAATTAAATTATTATTGAGAGGACTACAAAGATAGCTCGTGGTCCTTTTTTGATTAATATATAGTTTTATCTGCATATATGGCATGAATATGTATTATATTATGTCTTCCTAATCCTGTTTGACGATAGATCTTGTCTGATAGTCATGCTGAATTCTTTCTGGGATTAGTTGTTTTGCTTTTCCTCTCGTTTTTCTAAAAGTTTGTAGATCAGACTCTGGTCTTAATGTAGTCTGTCTTGGACTGATGTATTTGTCATCCCCTTGTCAAGATGTCATTAGTCTTTTTCTGTAATCCAGGAACTGGATCAAATAATAAACAAATTGGGGCTGATCCTGCTAATGTTAACTGTTAGTATACTGGTTGAGTAAATCTGGACTATATTGCCCTCAATTTAAGGGTCTTTCTTATTTAAAGTTCTTCATTGACTTCTCAACAATGATTGGATTAACGTTATTCCATTCTTGAAACCCTGAACAATAAATTACTATGATGAGAAAGGTAAATTAAGTAAGTATTTGTATGCTCCCGTAAAACATATGTGAGTTTGTCTTCGAAGATGCAATATTCAGGCCAATGGATTATCCACAGGCCTTGAGTACAACCTGTTATTTTGTGATTTTTTTTGGATGTTGACACTCTTACACTGTGTGATACGAGTCTTTGAAACACAACCCATCTTCTCATAAAACCTTAGATTTGTAAATGAAGAAGTACTTGGTTTCTTATCATGAAAATTAAGTTTTTAGTATTAAACAACTTCTGTTGGTAATACTGTAATACCAAAAAATAGGGAAAAAAAAAAAATACTTGTACCTTGATTTGTAAACTAAGAATACATCCCTTCATTCGGCTATATAAATGGCCCATAAGGAGCTAGCTTTTGTTAGAACTTGTTTACCAGAGTAATCTCTGTACTCTATGTTGCTTTGCTATATTCCTTGGTTGTTTTAAATCAGTAAGCAAGTGTAGGTTTTTACGGTTGAGGTTGTTTCGAACCAACGCAGAAGATGAAATGTCCGTACTCCTGGCTTCCATTAGTATGTTGGTATGACGTCTTGAAATGGAAATTACGACAATTAGTATTAAACTGAATATGAATTTCCTTTTATGATAATTCCAGGATTCATCAGATTGGCCAGTAGTTGATCCATTACCATCATATGGAAGAGGTAGGGAGCTCCCTGGAGGAAGGTATGCGGCCTTCATCCTTGGTTATGGACTTCATGATGTTATAATTACTGGTGAGATATAAATAAACTATGCTTCCTTCTCCCTTGCTTTTGCACAAGATAGTAAAAAATAGATATTTCAGAGAGCTTAGTTTATGAATACAATTAGAAGATCACTAAACTTAGACAGGATATGAACCCCTGAGTGGTTTTCTGTTGTTTGTAGGCGAGAATGGAACGATAGATGGTCAAGGAAGCATTTGGTGGGATATGTGGAGACAAAAGACTCTTCAGTATACACGTCCGCATCTTATCGAATTCATGTACTCCAGGCACATTCTAATTTCTAATGTGACGCTCATTGATTCTCCCTTTTGGAACATCCACCCTGTTTACTGCAGGTAATTCTAGCTTCTTCGCTAATCGAAGTAACTTATTTCTCCCTTTCGAGATTTCTTTGCTGCTAAGACCTGCATTCCTATGATTATTGGTTCAATGCAGAATGAATCCTAATTACTTGCATATAAAATATAAATTTAACATCTAAGTTAAGAAAGGGAAGAATGTGAACTAAACCTTAAGATTCCCTTAATAAGCTCAAATCATGCCCTGACTTTCTGAATATTCTTTGTAGAAATGTGGTTGTTCAATATGCTACCATACTTGCACCACCAAACTCACCAAATACTGATGGAGTTGATCCAGGTACTTCATTCTATGATTGTGTGCTTCCAGAATGATCTGTCACACTTGCACTATTTTCTAAAGGGCCTTTCCTAAGTTTGATTCGGTAATGCTTCACTCCTAATGCAGACTCTAGCTCCAACGTCTGCATTGAGGACTCGTACATTTCCACGGGCGACGATCTTGTGGCGGTGAAGAGCGGTTGGGATGAGTACGGGATTGCGTTTGGGCGGCCTAGCACGAACATAACCGTGAGGCGGATAACCGGGTCGACTCCCTTTGCGGGAGTCGCCGTCGGAAGCGAGACCTCCGGCGGGGTCGAGAACGTGTTGATCGAGCACGTGAACCTCTCGAACGTTGGGGTCGGGATTCATGTAAAGACGAATGTGGGACGGGGCGGATCCGTGAGCAACATCATGGTTTCCGACGTCTACATTGAGAAGGCAAGGAAAGGGATCAAGATTGCGGGAAATGTCGGTGGCCATCCGGATCAGAACTTCAACCCGAACGCCTTGCCTGTCGTTAAGGGCGTTTTTATTAAGAACGTACGGGGTGTGAACATTCTACAAGCGGGATTGATAACGGGTATCAAGAACGCGCCATTTACTGACATATGCCTTTCGGACGTAAACTTGTATGGCCCGAGTGACAAACGAGACTCGCCTTGGGAGTGTTCAGATGTGAAGGGCTCGACATTGAAGGTAAGCCCTTCACCGTGCTCGGAGCTAGTTGACACATACAACACTAGCTCATGTTCTACGTACTTTTGAAGTGCATTTTGCAGTGTATCTGAATTAGTTCCTGAATGGGAATTGAAAGTGACTATATGGGTCTATATTCATTTGGGCTTGATTTGTATAATAATCAGATCTTTACATGGTCTAAATCAGGGGAAGAAGATCCGAAAGAGACTTTTTATTCTTTTCTGCATATTTCTTTTTACCCGGATCCGATTAGATATAGGCAAGGACTTTTGGTTCGTTTTCGAAAATCATGGCCCTTTTCATAGGAGGTGATGGAGTTTGAAGTTGAAAAGGTGTCATTAAATCATAGTTGAAAACTGCACAAATTCTCTCAGTACATGAAATTTCCTCAATATTGCATCAGTTGAAATTCATTCAAGTATAATTGAATGGCTGTGATTCAAGTAATGAAACACCCATGAAAAAGAAGATTCAAACCGAAGTATAAGTATTTAAGGTAAAGGTCCATTTGAACGTGTAAAAGTTCCTCTAAAGGTCATCTTCAGCCTTCAGGGGACGACCCCTTCCTTTGATGTGTATCCAATCATTCATCACACTGGAATTTTCAAACTATTCTATTCCATGGACAAGGTGTAGGATAGTTAGTACGTCTAGGTTGTCGACCTCAACTAAGTCGTCAACCTTTAAGTAAATGCAGCGGAAATGAATTACAAGAAAAACTTACTTGAACACAAAGTTTTTATAGTGGAAACACTTGTTTAATTAACTCAATTAACCAAGTGTGAAAACCACTCCCTTTCAAGTTCTCGCTTGGAAGGATTAAAAGTCGTAGCTTGCTTTATTGATCTTTTGGACTAGTTACATAAACACCCTGGATCTAGACCTACTTCCCAAGCACTCTAGAACTCGTTGTGAACTAAGTAACTACAACCCGCACTCAATCTAACAAAAGCCTACGTCTTCCTCTCGAACTCTCGTTTCTTTCTTAGCACAAAATGGAGTATGAGTTCGTGCTCTATCTAACCTAAAGCCTTAGATTAAATACACACAAACTAGGTCAGATAAAAGAGAATAATATCTTCCAATTCGGTTATGGCAAGATATTATTTCTATTATCTTTACAAAATCATCCTAAGCATATAAAAGGATTACAATTAATATTGGCTTAGGATAAAGGCATACACGGCTTACAATATAATCTGCATAAGATCTTTCCTAAAACAAGTTTATTCTATCCAAACAACCAAGATCTCACGCGTCTTCAAGATCTCCGAGATCTGCCTTCAACACACGTTGACGACCTGACTGACGTTGGCGACTCCTTTCAAGGACTCGAGGTCGTTCACGTGACAGACGTTTGGAGCCATAAAAAACAAAGCCTCCAGCTTTTCTAACAAATTCCCCCTTTTTGATGGTGACAAACTCTTCTATCCTGTATAATCAGAGCAATATAGAAACTCGAACAGGATATGCAATAATATTCAAGTTAGCCAGAAGTTCCCCCTAAGTTGGATAACCCACATGTAATTCAGCATAAAAATCCCATTGTTTTATCTACCCCCAGCCTTTTCCCCCTTTTGGCATCATCAAAAAGATCAATCCAAATAATCAAACAAAAAGAGATAATCAAACAAGGGTAAATAGAAAATTATCCAACGTACAGACCGAATCCATAGCAAACAAACAGAATAGTCTTAAGCATGCAACACAGAGAAAACAAAAACACATAGTTGAAACCGAAGAGATGTTTTTGAGATAGTAGATGTGCAAGGGAAAATAAAGGGAACTGGACGTCGGCTACTCAAGCTAAGTCACTGACTTGATCAGATCATCAAGCGCAACAGACAAGTCATGAACATCAGATTTCAGCGTAGACTGATCACGCAGGAGTTGGCCAACTTTCTCAAGCAAATCCTGGTTTTGACGTTGGAGCTCAACTAACATCTTCATAATGACACCAGGTTGCTCACCTTCCCTTCCCATAACATGGATGCCCAACTCAGCATCTTCCATCTCATCATCAGAAATCACATCCTTGTCGGCATCCCTTGACACCCATTTATCATGAATCAGTTTGTAGCCCATCTTGCGAACAATGTCAACATTCAGAAGACGAACGTGATCCACTTCTTTCTCCGCCTCATAAACCTCATGATAAAGAAGCACCTTTTTGACAATGGAGCAGTATGGGAGAGCATGAGAGGGATTATCCTTCACAGAGTCCATGTGGAGAAGCACCAACCGAGCAAAGTTGACAGGTTCCTTGTTGAGAATTTTATCCATGACAAGAATGTCTTGGATCATGGCAGTGCTCCTCTTTTGTTCCCGGGGAATTAGGTTGCTGATCACCCAAGTGAAAAGAACCTTCCTTTCGGCACTCATGAAGTTAGTGGCAAAAGAACCACCATCAACGTCATCGACCTGTGTGACCTTTTTGAGCAACTCAGCAGAATCAGTTTCTTCAGGCCATGCACCTCTATGATATTCAGCAAAACCTTTGTGCGGCACTTTCAGAAGAGTGGCTAACTCCATGCTTGACAAGGTGAATTTCTCACCATGTAACTCATAATGGCCCATGGTCCTCTTCTCCTTGTCCTCTACAGTCAACGACCTGTAGAACTCTTTCACCAACTCCGGATTAAAACTTTCTTCCTCGTGAAATAGATGAGTCCACTCTTGATGAGACAACAACTCAGTAACGCCTTGTAAACCAGTGGAATTGATGAACTCATCATCCATGATGAGTTCCTTGACAAAATCACGACCAGCCATGTTACTTCCTTCGCTTTTGACATCTTTACTGCCCTTTTTAGGTTTGCCACTCACAGCAAGTCGTCCACTTGACCGAGTGGCCATCTTTTTACTCTTTTTCGACCTAACAGTTTTCTTAGAGATCACAGAATCTCCACCTTCAGAACCAACTGGCATTGGAGATACTTCCCTTCCTCTCTTTCTAGTAATCTTGGCACTAGACTCCCTAGTCTTAGGTTTTCTAGATTCCTTAGTTATCACCACATCATCCTCATCAGACTTTTCGGACTCAAACAGTTGTCTAGCAATTTCTTCTTTCGATTTTGCCTTAGAAGAAGATGCCACAGATTTGAATAGAGAGAGCTTGGGATCACTAGGAGTACCTTGTTCAGAGTCATCGTGTCCTTCGATGTTGAGAGGCTGAAGCGGTGAGTCTGGATTTTCAGTGGAGTCATTCACCTTGCTTGGGTCAACGACTTGTTCTGGGTCATTGACCTGAGTATCAGTTCCCGCCAAAAGCACAGTAGTCATCTTCTCCGTGACAACAGGTTCAGAAATTTTATCTCCAGAATCCATAGCCTCAATTGACTTCACGACTTCTTGGACAGAGTCAAATTTCTCTTGCATGTCTTGAGATTTGGGACTTTCGACTCGATGCAAATTCTCAATCTCAACTTGCTCTTTCTCTGTGGGTTTCTCTGTGGATTTCAGGTAAGGTTTGAGTGGGAGGGATTTCTTGAGAAATTGGGAGAGGTTCAATTTGATTTGAAGAGGATAAGCCCAGTTCTTGGTTTTGTGTGGATTCGGGACCTTCAAGCATCAATGGTGTGGCTGGTTTGTTAGCGGTTTGGATGGCTGCTAAGAGCAGAGCCATGGTTTGAGGATCAACAAATTTCCCGAGTTTTAGGGCTAGGGTTCGTGGGGATTCAGTGCCACGAATGGGGGATGAGGGATTAGGGTTAGGGTTCTGGTGGGACGCCATTGAAAAAGATTGAAGCTTTTTGTTTCGGAGGAGAGGTTCAGAGAGATGAGAAAGCAAGAGATCGAGAATAATTGCAGGAGAGAGAGAGCGTACTTTTTTTTAGAGAAAAGCCTCCAACTTTTCTAACACAAGGGCTACATCTTTTTTTATTTTTATATTTATTATGTTTCATATAGTATTATATATTTTTAAATTAATTAGTAAAGGGAAAGTTGTAAAAATCCACTTATAGAGTTTTTGTAAAACTCCACCGTGACTAAACCCCATATATTGGACTCGTTCTAATAAGATTAATGAAGGCAGAAAATCATTACTATATTTGTTAGTTTCCATATTCTTATCTTTGGATATATTATATATCATGTACATATACTCAATCCTAGAGATTAATAAAGGCAGAAAACCATTCCGCTGGTTCCTTGGTTTCAATCTACTATATATATATATAAGCAATAAGGTTTGAAGCCACCATATTGCGTCACATCATCTTTTGCCACATGTCACTCATAAAATGCGCCACATCAGATTTTGACACATGTCATCTCCTCATTAATTCATATAAATTATACAAATAAATTGGTAGTTTTGGAAACAAATCTTATAATATCATCCAATATTTTAGGAAGAATCCAAATTGTAATTTTGGAAGTTTCTAGCATATCTACTATATATATTAATTATTCTTTCCACTTCATATTCCATGTTATATATTAATTATTCTTTCAACTTCATATTCCACATGGAAATTTTTTTCCACTTAATTAAAATTTATTTTTATTTCTAAAATTTAGATAATATCTTAACTTTTGTTATGAGATAACTTAACTAAAAAATTTAACTAATGGTTGGATGTTTTTCCTTATAAGCCAATTAAATATATATGCTCAATCTCATATTTTCCATATTTTCAAAATAGATCTTTTTCGCTTTATTTTCTTCATATTTTATCTCTTTCTTTTAAATTAAGCCTATTTACCAAATATTGCAAGGAAAATAGGTAATGTAGATTATTTTATCTTAATAATCTATGTTTATTCTCAATTTTAAACTTAATAATCTAGATTAATTTTATTTGATTTGATTTAAAAACAATAATTTTTATACATGTTACGGGCAATAAATTACTTACATTAAATTTTATATTATATTTTTTATTTATTAATATGTTTTTTATAGTATATCTAAAAAATAACGAGTCATAGTCGTGCAGGACACGACGGGGACAACTAGTAGTAATCTATGTTAAACCGGCCATGTTAGTTCTCAGTATTTTCCTAATCAACATGCTCCGGGAATCAACCTGGCAACGCGTTGAGGCCAGGTTTGAACAACTCCAACTTCCAAACAATCGTCTTTTACTTTAAAAGTCTCCATTTGTTTTCTTACCCCTCAAAAATGTATCCTACTGCTTGAACTTTTGACTTCCCAACGTAACTCTTACATTCTTCTTTCCTTTGATCCTTTCCTTTCCAATCATTGTTCCCATAATTGACCAATCAAGGTTGTCGTGTGTAACACATACTTTGATTTCACGTCGGATTTGTGATTCAAAAGTTCCGATGGTGTACTCAAATCACCTAACGTAAGTGACACGATTTCAATATTTAAAGATGTAATCAAACCGAGCCAAATCGAATTTTGAATTGCTCAAGCTCGACTCGGTTAAAAATAAGTGAGATTGAGCTCGAATATGAGCTTGGTTCAAGCTCAATCTTGTTTGAGTTTGGTTTATTTTGTAACACCCCCTTCCTTCCTTGGAGGTATTACCTCCAGTAACCCCGATTAAGACTAAATCGAAGCTACCCAAGGCTTTAACTGACTGAATGAACTAAAAACAAGGTAAATGAAACCATTTGAAAACCTACCAACTTAAGTTGAATATTACAGCGGAAAAACACGTAAAAGGTCTTATACAAACCCTAACTTAAAAGAATAAATAAATAGAACAACATTCTATTCAAACAAAATCTTCATCAAGTCTTTCTTAAGTTCTTATTTCTGAAACTCAGCTTCGCTTTGAAGTAGTTCAACCATGATCTTCACTCAAGTATAGCCATTGGAAACCTTTCTTCAACTTCTGGAGCTTCAAGCATCTGAATCTGCCTCTTGAATCAACTTACAAGAAGAACCTGATGTATCCAGCCGACCATATAAAATAAAAGAAGATGGACGGGTTAGTCTAATGATAGACTAGCAAGCGGAGAAACTAACTTGGTTCTTATGGTTGTAACTAAACATATTGGCATCCAAATCCGATTAGACTCAGATTATGATCCAACAGTTAGCAGTCTTATAGAGAATAAGAAGGAGATTCGCATAATCAAGAGAGAGAACACCACCGCTTGTGGTTTCTTTAAGAAGCATAAACAATTGTTGGGAACTCATATTAATCACATCACATTTTGAAAAGCCTCCATCGACTAATCAGATTCACTTAATCAAAGTTTGATTAAGAATTATTCATAACCGGGAGCAAGAATGGCTTTCCGACTGGACGAACCATTCAGGTATATTAATGTGCCTAACACACTTATCTTATATTACTTTCAAAACTTTTCACAACGAAGTTGGTGGCTTTTAATCAGCTCGAACTACTGCCGAATACTCTGGTATTGTAGAGATCCTCGGAGTATTTCATCCATGGTCATCTACCCTGTACCGAGATCACAGGACTTAAGCTATCCTTGATCCCTCATTTGCATATGGTGAGGTAGAGATCCCAGAGGCCTATTACCAGGTCATCTACACTACACCGTGCCGAACCTGCACTTAGCTAGAGTGCACCTCAAACCCCTTGCCCAAGCACAAGGGAAGAGTCATGACTCACCATTAGGATTAGGCCCCTCCTAAAGCAATATTGTTTTAAAGAGAGGATATAAAACCACTCCCTGAACTATCTTAATCACAAACAAGTCTCAGCGTGAGACAGCATACAAGGTCACCCACAACGGACCTAAATCCAGTTCTAGCGCAAAACTGAATAACAACATGGTCATTATTTCTAACAAATATAACAACCTATCATATTTTATTAATCATACAAGTTGTTCCCAACGCAAATATTAAATGGGATCCAATTCCTCATTTAATAACAATAACGCAAGAGAGAATCGTCCACTTGCCTTATACGAGATTTCTCCTCTTAAGGCGATTAGTTCCATCTCGAACGACGTGCATCCAAGACTCGAGCTCGGGTTGTACCGGAAAAGAATAGAGAAATAAATTATAATCAATTTATTTCCATTTCAAGATTAACTACTACAAATTATTATGTCCTTATAATAATTTGTCAAACACTTGCTTGACTTAATCCGGCTTTATAACTTAACCAATTCGATAAATCACGCTTTACGAGATTTAATACAAAAATCCAACTTTGAATGATCTTATCCAAAAATCATTCTATAATATAAGTCAAGCTCGAAAGAAGAAAATTACCTAGCGATACGCTTTCGGGATTTGCTTGCACGCAAATCAAAGTGGCACGCAAAACGATGCGATGCGCAAAACGAGGCAACACGTGAATCGAGACAATTCATCGGAATCCATGTCACGCATACCAAGGCAAATCCGGGTCCACACACTTTTCCCTTTTTCTTTTAAAACTCAAAAAGGCCAGAAATAATGTGAGCAACGAACCAACTTCGTCGATGTCTAGCGACTTCGTTTGATATCCGTTTGGAGTGATTCAAGCGACAATTGGAAGTCCACATCACCCTCTTTTTACTATTGGTAACGGATCTTAAATTCATTGAGAGAAGACGGAGAACAAAGGCGACAAAAATCACTCGCCAAGGCTGAATTTCTGGGCACAATAAACCAGTACCAAAGCTGGTCGCGAACTCCTGTTCACCGACCCATGGAGGCGACACCAAGGACAGAGAGGCGAAGAGGGAAGCGACAGAAACACCTCCGACATCCCCTCTACTTACTGTCAGCAGTTTCCGACAGATTTGGTGGCTGGAAGGTCGACCACGAAACCCACAAACTTGACTCGTCGCTGCTGAATTTTCCGGGCAAAGAAACCAGCAGAAACGTTGGTCACGAAGACCTGTTCAGCGGAGTCCAGCGGTGGACTCGGGGCGGCGGCGATTGAACTTGCGACAGTCTAAAGACCGAGTTTAAACCTTCCAACTGTTGGCAAAATTTCCCGGAAAAGTTGCTTGAAGACGGAGATCGAAGCCCAAGAAAACGGCTTGTCACCATCCTCTGAAAATCCGGAAAACCAGTACCACGAACGGATTTGGTGGATTTTGGCCCGTTTCTTGAATCCTTTTTCCACAATTGATTGAGGGATATTATAGATCACTTCATCCTCGACATATAGCAATTTGAATCACCAATTTTGGTTAAGAAACGAGCTCGCAATCGAATTTTGAAGTTTTGCACAATTCTAGGTCAAAACCGAGATCGGGATTTCAGATCCAAATTCGAGCATCCCTTCTCTGTTTCGATCGATTTTCCACCATTTTATAGCCACCACGATCCTCTCCTAGCTCTTACTATCCATTCCTTGCATCAGAAGGCCTAAACGTGGCTGAATCCTCCTCAAGACAAGTCAGGCAGAGCAAGGCTGGTGGCACTCGCGTAGCTTGCCACAAATGGCGGCTACATGATAGGCTTCGATAGGTGGCATCTCCCTGATGCTTGCGTGACTCCGAGGTGAGAAGTCGGCGCCTCCATAGGATGTTGTGCGAGCCATCCATTTGAAGAAGAAGACAAAGGCAAGGCGGGAAAATCAAAACTTTGAGATCATATTTGTTCCTTAGATAATAACAAATAAACAAGATGGTAGAGTGGTTTTGGGTGTCATATCTCCATGTGTGAGAGGTCATGAGTTCGAGTCTACACACACCCTTATTTTTGCCACTCTTAAACTTCCTTATTATTTACAATCTTTTTACATTCTTACAAATTTAAATTTTCCGCTAAATACAATTTAACTTGCAATAATTTATTCATAAGAATAAATTTTATTTTTGCAAGTTTTTATTCATTTATAACGGAATTAATTTAAGTGTAACTCTTCACTTAATATTAACTCGAACGAATTATAGTGATATCTCTTTATTAAAAAGAGCGGATATTACACATTTAATGCTCATCGAGCTCGAGCTTAGCTCGTGAGCTCGAACAAAATAAGAGGCCCTCTTATTTAGTTTTTTTTTGTGAGACAAACTCGTGAACAACTCATTTATATGATCATCTATACAAGCTAATGAAACTAAAAATTAAGCTACTTGAGTTTGAGAGAGATCACCAAAACCATGTAGTTTACTTATATTATATATAATGTATATAGTGGAGCTTATTCACGAACTTATAATCTAGTTTGATATGAACATATAATCAAGATTACTCATAATCATATATTCGAACTTGTTCATGAACAAATGAGCCGAGTTTTCTTGTCCTCAAGCTCAGTTCATTTATCTTTCAAGCCTTAAAATTATGCTAAAGCTCGACTCGTTTATAAATCGAGCCAAACATGAAAAGGCTTAACCAAGACGAACACCGAGTTACTCAGAAATAGCTATATTCATTTACAACCCAAAATTGAAGTAATCGTGTGTTTTATGATTAACTAGTGGTGATGCCCGTGCATACGCACGGGTCAAATTTTTTCCTAAAGGTATATTTATGTATTTAAGTATTTAAATTATATATTTTTTCATGATTGTGCATTTATCATACTATATTTAAAATATTTAAAGTGCACTTTATAAAATTTTGAAGTATACTTTTTGCATAAGTATAAGAATAATTTTGAAGTATAGTTTTTTCTCTTGAGACTATAATACGAACTTTATATGTCATGGAATAATGGTTTTTGAAATAAGATTACAAAATCTTATCAAATAATTTGAAAAAAAATGAATAAAATAGCTTATGACCTAGTAAATAATGTCATGAAATAATGGTTTTTTCAAAAATTATTCACACTTAATTTCAATATAGTCCTAAAAATTACAAAATCTTGTTAATAAAATTAAAAATGAAGTGAGACTATTTTTCTCAATTTGGGGAAAGAAAATGTTCACTTCATCGTAAGGAAAAATCTTATCAGATATAGAGATTTTTTTACCCCAATCGATCGAAATTGTAGTTTATAACCCCATTATTTTCCATCATGATAGTTTTTCAAGATTACCACCCTCTTGTCAAGAATTAGAGATCCTTTTGTAGATAGTAGAGGGGGTTTGAAACACCTATATCAATTTAAAAAAATGGTAGAATTAAGAAATACATTAATTGATAATATGTTATACGCATAAAAAGATCAATATATCACAAAAAATAAAAAATAAAAAGGATAATATATGGAAGCAAACCTTGTAAAATAAAAAAAATGGTAGACACGTTTGGAATTTGACCTTTGATAGAAATGCCATTTCCCTTCCGTGGCAACCACTACATTTGATATTTATACATATGAAACGCCATCAATTTTAATTGAATTACAACAAAATTAACTAAATACATTCTCAAGATCTAGGAACTCATCATATCCTTATTGAACAAATTTTCAATATATGTACATATTAAGATCCGTTCATACTTTTATTAAGCCCGAAGTCGCATGCTTTCTTCACTTGAAGATTGTTGTTCTCGAATATTGGCCTCAACCGCTAATTTTTGTACTCTATAACATATGTACACAAAAATATATAATTATTCCCCTTAATCAATGTACGTAGGTTTATATACAAACTAAATGTATTTCCCCTAAGAAAACTTACTTTGTACCGGAAGACGAACAATATCATCATCTAGCAAGTTTGTCGATCTTATCCTTGCATGAACATACAAAAATAAAAAAAAGATATTAGTGCATAAAAAAAGCACAAAAAATACTACCAATCTCTATAGCATATTATTTTCTTTTTTTTGGTAGATATAGCATATTATTTTCTAATGGAGGCACCTCCTCTATCAATATTAAACGATCAAATCAAAATAATTTAAAAATCAAAATAATTAAACGATCAATCCATCATCTCCTCTGATCGCCCTATAATAATTTAAAAATCAAATTAAATTAAATACTAAATAGTAATCAAAATAGAAATGGATCTTTTGGAGCCACTTGAGCAAACATATATTATGACTCACCTATATTTAACCATAGTGGGAATATTTTCAGGTCTTGAACCCACGTAAAATCGAACAAAAACACTTATTATCATCGATCTCTCCCTCTCACGCAAATTGTACAAACATATATATAGGATTAAAAATAAGAACAAATATTTTAATAGTTTAAATATTCTTGAAACTCATACGTTACACATTCTTCAATCTTGTATATGAGTTACTCACCCAACCTAAATTAATTATAATTAAGTATATGAGTGATGAGTTATACGTTACATTTCTTAAGTGGGCATGTTAATTATAACTAAATAGGGAGAATTTAATTAAGAAAATGTTACAATACAACATTTGACCCATCTCTTCACCAAAAAGCCTATCGTTTTAACTTCCTTTAATTAGCTAACTCCTTTTTTTATTATTAGTTGAGGAAGAAATGATATTTTGTTGTAATGATTTTCATATAAAATAAAATATATTTCTTCTTTATTGATAAATTGATTGAACATTAGTAGATTTTTTTTATCAATTAATTAGTGAAATATGTGATTTATATATTTTTAATTATTTTAAGAAAGTAAATTATTATTATGTAATTTGTGTTTAAATGTCCTTAATTATTTGTTGACTATGGGGTTCACATTCTAACCATTTGAGAATGTGAAAGGGTGATATGTCCGTTACTATAATATTGATTGATTTGCGCCTCTACATTTGCACACCATAAAATGTGAAAGCTTATGGGCTTCACATTGTAATATGTTTTGAGCATTAAGGGTGATATGAACGTTTAAAAAAATTGCATTAATCATTCTCATTAATATCAAACTTTTTCGTTCAATGTTGATTTGATTTATATTAGATGACTTCTTCATTATCTTAGTTGTCTAAGTATGTTATTAGTATTTAGATGTATGTTTGAATAATATTATAAAAAACCTTATTATTTGAATAGGCATTAATTGTCAAGTTATTTAAATTTATAGTATTATATATATATATAGATATAGATATAGATATAGATATAGATGTAACTCGTTCTGTGTAATTGCATATCAAAGGGATAACAAAATATATTTTCTAATTGTGCATCTTATATACGTATTAATATAGTGGACTCTTAATTTTTAAACCTATGTTTCATATAGATAGTTATTAAGCCAAAAAAATATATCATATAGATGGTTATTAAGCTAAGAAAATAATTTTTATGTAACCCATTCTGTGTAATTGCATATCAAGGGAATAACAAAATACATTTTCTAATTGTGCATCTTATATACGTATTAATATAGTGGACTTTTAATTTTTGGACCTATGTTTCATATAGATAGTTATTAAGCCAAAAAAATCTATCATATAGATGGTTATTAAGCGAAAAAAGTTAGGATCGGAAGGATTGAACCGTGGTCAATACATTATATCTGAATGCTTACTACCAATTATGCTAGATTAGTTTTGTATATTAGAGTACATTGGAGTATATATAATAATAGGTGTGGGAGATAATTGATTAAGGCAATAAATGGGGCAACAACCTATTCTGATATGTATATAAGATATAAGATTTCTCCTCCAAAAGTGGGTTATAATTTTATCTTAATTTCAGTCATCAATAAGATTTTGATAATTTTGCAGAGAAGTTAATTTGCAGTTGAATTATTTACAATTCAACGAAATTTCACGTGCGTATCACATAGTTTGTGGCTGAGGAAGAAGTTTTGAATTGGTCAGAAATACTAATTTCCCACTTTTGCATTATACCCCTTACTTTTCCCTCCTTTCACATTCGTTTTCTATGACCATAGACTATTCAGTCTCCTTTCTAATGAATTACTCGTTTTCTTACATTCAAAACTTTGACCTCTCACTTTGTGTCTTTTTCTTTCCATTCCAACACTCCCAAGACATAAAAAAAAAGTGATTATATAAAGAAAGAAGTTTCATTCTTCCAATAAGCAGGGTTTCCCAAAGAAAAACCTCAAATCCAACATACCAACCAACCAACTACTATGAAAACACATCTTTTATACACTGGTATGAACCATCCCTTTTCATTCTAACCAACCATCATAGTCACTAATCTCATCATCACTCATATAAATTTAGCTCTTTCATCTCTCAATTAAGACACCAAATTTTAGAAACTACATCAATGGATTTCAATGCTTATAACAGCATTGAGCGGTCCTTGCTGATCTCCGAGCTATCCCGAGGGGCAGAGCTGACAAAACAGTTGAGAGCACAAATGGGTCCTGAGTATTCTATTGAAATCACAGAAACGCTTCTGCAGCAGATAGAAACATCATATGACAAAGCCCTTTTCATCCTAGGATGTGGCGTTACCTCAGAGCAGCCACATCAGCTTTTGCAAAGCACGCCGCTTTCCGCCATGGAAAGCCCCAAAAGCGATGATCTGCACGGTTCATTGAGCAATCATCAGGATGCCAAAGAGTATTCAAAGAAGAGGTATATAAATTTGCATGCTAATGATTATGCTATGATTTCTATTGATTTTTTTTCAAGTACAATGATTGCAAGTGAGATCTTAATGAGAAAGACAAAACTTGCAGAAAAGCAGCATCTACGTGGACTAAGCAAGTGAGCGTGAAGTGTGGCAGTAGCGACGAAGGGCCCCCTGCTGATGGTTATAGCTGGAGAAAGTATGGCCAGAAAGATATCCTTAATGCCAAGCATTCAAGGTCAGTAAGTCCTTGCTCTTGTTTGCAAAAAAGTGCAAATTCATTGGTTTTATACTCCTTTGTAGTAATTGCATTTGTTTTATTTTTTAAATATAAGAGGACTATAAATCTAACCATTTAAATATGCTCTAATGGTAATTTGTTCATTGTTCTGCAGAAGCTACTATAGGTGCACTTACCGAAGCGTCCAAGATTGCTGGGCCACAAAACAGGTGCAAAGATCAGATGATGACCCCACAATACTGCACGTCACATACAAGGGAAAGCACACATGTGATGTGACCTGTCAGTCCAAGTCTGCACCTACATCACCAGGAAAACAAGAACTCCAATCATATGAACTTCCAATTACGGGATACCAACAACATTCTGACATCATATTGACCTTCCAGAATGGGATGGGTGCTGATGTGCATGGTTTCCCATTTTCTTGCTTTAATGGTGAAATCCCGACCATCCCGCCATCTACCAACAACTTCACAAACAGCTTCAATGGAAGTTTTTCGCCATCACTTATTTCACCGGCAACTTCAGGTTCTAGTTTCTTCTCAATGCCTTCATTCAAGATGGAGACCATTGATAGCTTTCAGCAGCAACAACAGAACTTGGAAGGAGATATTACTGAGATACACTCAGCTGTCACCTCAGTTACCAATTCTCCAACCATTGATCCTAATTTCTCACTTGACCCTTGGAGCTTCAGCCTGAATTTCCCATTCAACAACCAGTGATTTTTCCCTTGACTGAGATAGACACTCTTAAGAAAAGAATAAACAGACAACATTATCAATAATACATTATTCAATTCATAAGTTTGACAAGTAGCAAAAAACATTGTTTCAGCAAATGTAAAGTAAAAAGCAAACGTAGAGTAGCAAGCAAATATTGTACCAGCTAGTGTAATTTAGTGGAGAAGAGGAAGCTCAAAGAGCTTGTTCACTAGGATTTATGTAAGAAAAATAAAGTGACCAGAAAGCTTGCTTGGCATTAAGGATATCTTACTCGTTCCTATTACATCAGATATGTATGAAGAATTTTTGTCTGTTGGTTTTTCTTCTCATGATCTCAGAATGATTGTAAGGCCCAAACTAGAATTACAATATTTATATCTAAATGAAGATAAGTACTCTGTATAATCAGATCTCATAAGATTGCAAATCTAGACAACAGCTACAAATCTATGAAAAAATAAATATAAAGATAAATATCAACCAGATGCAAATTTCAAAGCTAAACTATAAGCGAGATGAACAAAAAAAAGAATTCTGAATCATCCAATACATGGGGTGTTCCTCTTGTGATCAATGTAATGAAAATGAGCAATATTTATTAATATAAGAGCATGATGAAACAAATAAATATATTCACCGTCCGAAACATTTTAAGCATAATATTAAGGGAAAATTGTATTTAACCACCCTTTATTTTGCACTTGTTGCAATTAACCACCCTTTATATTTTTTTCTACACTTAACCACCCCTTATTTGTAAATATGTGCATTTAACCACCCATTTTGATGAAAAACGTTATTTTCTTCGTTAAGTAAAGTCAATTACGTTTTTGCCCTTCTTTTTTAATTTTATTTACAATAAATAAAAGAATTTATGAATAAATAGAGCTTGGAATGTCATTATCATTGGATTTCGGCCTACATTTCAACCTTTTGAATCTCGAGTCGTTGTCCATCAAATTAGACACGATCGACTCCAAGGGACGCTCAAAGTAGTCAGAATCAGATCCAAAACAATTGTCTTTGCATCGGCGAAGTCGTGGTTCTTCTTCGCTATTGGATGGAGGGAAGGAATTATACAGATGAAATTAGGCCAAGGTTGCAAAAATCAGCGTACGTATTGGAACTTGGAAGTGTCAATTATGGTTTTTCCTTTATTTATTTATTGTAAATAAATTTTTAAAAGAAAGGAAATAACGTAATTTACTTTACTTAACGGAGAAAATGACATTTTTCGTTAAAACGGGTGGTTAAATGCACATAATTACAAATAAAGGGTAGTTAAGTGTAGAAAAAAATATAAAGGGTGGTTAATTGCAACAAGTGACAAATAAAGGGTGGTTAAATGCAATTTCCCCTAATATTAACTAACAATAGTAAAAGTCATATTGGAGGAAACATAGAAGCAGTTTAAAACACCTCTTTCTGTCATTTTACAGTTCTGGAATATTAGCCGACAGATGAAGAAAGCTGAACAACTAATGAACTACAAAGAAAGGGCAGAATTCAAAGCATAATAGTACGGAGTAATAGATAAAGACTTACATAATTTGAAGTCTTCTCTTCTAAACCTTGCATGAAATCAATATTCTCAAATTTTCAAACACCAGATTTCCTTAGAGCTATCGCTCAGCAAAAAATAACAAATAAGTAGGATTCACTGAGTAATGACTTGACTCCACAATGCAAAATGTCCATATTGCACAATCAAGCCCCAATGCTTATATGGTAATGGCATCATATCGGAAGAGATTTCCGCTCAAGATACCAACGCATCAAAGCCATTACATATCATTGCCGTGGAAAGTTCCATTAATCGGTCTTTTATAAGTTAAAGGTGGTTAACATAGATTATTTTGCTAATCAGAACTCCCCCAGTCCATCCTAATACAATCTTTTTTTGAGCGGACATCCTAATACAATCTAAAACCCACCTAAATTTCCAGAATTCAAACACTACGAAATATCAAATTATCCTCACGTAATCTCTTCCAATCGCAAAAACTACGATAACAAAATGCATTTGAGGAAAAATTAATGATTCAGAAGGGAACATGCAATGTTCAAACTGAAACAAATCAAACAAGAACTACTTTACACATTGTTATAATGTTATCATGATCTTTCCAAAAAGAATTACCTAATAGAGATAGGTAATCGATGAGCCAACTTCTTCCCACGCGTAAATTGCACGCTTATTGAACCCTAACATCCTTTTGCGCATGAATTTACTGACTTCCGAGTTAGTAATTTTTGGTAGCAGATCTGTTTTGTAAATGCCAAAGAGTGGGTGTGCAATTTTTCACAAAATCCGAGATACCGTACTCTCGCACTGAAGTCCCAGAGAACGGCTCACTATTCTAACCAAAAAAAGAGAACGGCTCACTATGAAGCCCAAGAATCCGCAATTAAGCCCAGCCCATATGTTTAGGCTCAAGGCCTATCAAACAGCACATCGAGCGCGGTCATTGGCTTTCGAATTTCGATGATCAGGAGTCAATGCTACATAGTACTCCCTCTGTCCCTTTTGTTTGTCACATTGTAAAAAAAAAATACACGTTTTAAAAAAGTGTATAATTGCATTAGTGAAGTGTGAAATTGTATTGAGTGAATAAAAAGTTGGGAGAAAGAGAAAATTAAATTAATTTTGTAATGAAAGTAGCTAATATAAACATTTTTTGGAATAATTTTGTAATGAAACACATGTTTTAAGAGAGGAGAGAGAAGATGAAGATTGTATTGGATTTTGGGATAATTTTGACTAACATTTTGGAACAAAATGTTGTACTTTTTGACAAACAAAAAGGGGGGGAGGGAGTAATTTTTACATGATATCATTCTAGGGGTGACTGGGTGAACAAAGTCCGATCTGATCCAATAAAGTCCGAATTCAAATGGGTCACAAAAAAATTCTTATCCAATTTAATCCGGGAAATTTTACCATATTAAGACAACTGGATATTCGACATATTTGTTACTTTATATGATTTTGGAAACTGCACATAAATACTAAACAACATAGATGTTTTAACGGGTATTTTTGTAAAATTTCAACCCATCAAGTGGTGTATTCCCCCAATAATGTAAGCTTTCTCTTACAATTTAACAGGATCAGCGCGGATATGGGCCTACATCCAAAATAGTTATTTTTTTCAAAACAGATAGTTCAGATATCTAGTAGCGGATATCCAATCCAAACAAATATTTCTTAGCAGATATCTGACCATTATCGAATCGGATAAGGATCGGGATTTAAAAAAAATTATCGAATATATCCGCCTACTCATCCCCAGGATTATTATGCTTCATAATATTATGGAAACGAGTTCGAGATTATATTATTTTAGGATGTGAAGTAAAAAACTATTATATCAAGAAAGTAAAGAGTTCAAATTAAAAAGAAAAAATGAAAATGAGTGATATAACTGGAAATAATATTTTTTTTGTGAAGGACCTCCCTCTTCTTAATGCCAAAAATTAAGGGAAGCATTGGTTAAGCCTTTTTTTAGTAATAGATGTCGAAGAGGTGATTGTTGATAATCCAAACACAAACCTCTACGTCTCGCTCTCTTCTTTAAAAATCTTGGCATATTATCAGTGATAGGTGACTTGTGTTGTTCTTGACTTCTTTTTAATCGGAAGAATGCTTAAGGAAATTAATGTGGCTACCATACCATTTTGGTTTATAAATGCTTAATTTGTCATCAGTCAAAGACTTCGGGTTGATCTCTTGCTACTCGTGGTGATGAAAATTAAAACAACTTTGCATATCATGAAAGAAGAGATGGATTTGAAAAACGTTCAATGCAAATTATTAAACATCTTATACAATTTCCTGATTTCTCTTCCATTCTCAAAAGATGACTACTTTACAGCTAAAACTCTAGTTACCTAGGATCTACCAACCAATAACAGACTTCTATAATAATCTGAGGCAAACAAGAGTTGATCATGCATTATTAACTGTTCAAATGAAATAAGAAGCTAGCAATTTTTTTTTACAAATTTGCAGAAATCAAGTGTAGCCATCTTCCCAGCAGGAAGCAAATCGAAAATAAGCATAAGCAAACAAAATCCAACCCTTCTCAAGATTCAAAGTGATCAGCTTGTTTTCATAACAAATTTTACAAGTACAAAATCACACATAACTTGCTGCAAAATGAAAACATATTCAGAGGAACGAAAACTTGATAACAACTAAAGTGATAAATTTATTTTCCAAAGAAGTGAGAATCAACAAGGAAGGTCAATCTAAAATTTGAATAAGAAGTGGTTGAACCAACTTGACTATTTGAACTAAACATTTGTGTGAAAAAAGAATTCTGAAAGTTAGATTATGCTTATTACAAGTTTAAACATTATTGACAGAGAAATCAACAAAAGAAATGAAAATAAGCCTGTCATTCTAGCATGGTTTAGAAAAAGAATCATACATATAAAGACTCAAGGTAAAATCCTTAAAAGACCTTTTTTCAGGCTAACATCAAAGAGAAGATGTTAAATTTACACACATGTGTTGTTTTAACAATCCTCATAAGAACCGAGAGAGATCCAGTCTTGAACTCTTCCTCCTCATTCCCTTAAAAATAAAAATCTCGTGTTATAATTATACACTGATACAGATCAATAACAACACCAACTACGCCCATAATCATAGCTAATACATAAAAACATTGCAACAAAATGTCATCAAAGAACAAGTTCTCGGAGTAGAAATGAGCCATATACTGTTGTTTGACCGATATCAACAAAGAACCACTTCAAGCATCAAGAAAGCTTCGCTTAATCAGCTTAATGCAATTATGCAAACCAGTTACTTTCATTATCTTTAATGGGTCCAATTGTCAATCCACCGTCAATTTGTTTGACAAAAATTCAAAAGTAAAGCTAGGCAGCAAAAATTCAAAGCCAAACACAAATGCAATGTACTATGTCAATAAATTGCAGAGCATGATTTCCATAACCAATAAAGATTAAGCAAACTATCAACCACAAATAATACAAAAGCTCAGAGCAATTTGTTAAACATCATTAATACAAGTTCCTGATTTCGGAGCCATTCTCAAAAGATGAAGACTTTACAACTAAACCCTACTTAGTCGGGATTTACCAACCCGTTACAGCACAGATTCCACAATTCCAAAAAGAATCCAACCCATGAATTGAAGGGTTCTCAAATTCTCATCAAGTCACATACCAATTCGACACAAGTCACACACAACACAGAGAACCACATACATCCCTAAAAATGGGGACGATATACTTAGTCATGAAGATGAAAATTCAAGCGAATTAATCAATACCCTAAAACAAATACAAATTTGAAAATGAGAAGCTAAAAGGGGCACCTCAATTTCTTCATATGACGAACGAGCTAGAACCCTTTCACCTGGCGATGGATTTGAAAGAAGGCAAAGAGAGGTGAGAAGGGGGAGAGAAGCTAATAGCTTCGGCGATTCAAGGAGGTAAATACCCTTGTCGTATATAAGGTAACGAAGCAGCTCTCTTTTTGCTCTTCGAGAATTGAGACTCAATAGACAAGAGAGATGAGGCTGAATAAGCCGTAATCAGT
Organism: Fallopia convolvulus; assembly: GCA_964016875.1. Taxonomy (NCBI): domain Eukaryota; kingdom Viridiplantae; phylum Streptophyta; class Magnoliopsida; order Caryophyllales; family Polygonaceae; genus Fallopia; species Fallopia convolvulus. The sequence continues at coordinate 9,474,298 of OZ024723.1, forward strand.
CTTTTCAATTTGTTGTAATTTTAAATGTAAGATTAAGAGAAGAATTGAGACTCAATTTGTAATTTCGAGGGAGTTTTTGGAGCTGGTACCTTGTTCAATTTTTGAGCGAAGCAGATCTCTCTAAGACTAGACGCTGATCGAGAGAGTCGGCGTGAATGAGAGGAGGTTTGATTTTTTATTATAAATAATATTTTTTGGTACATAATGCAACAACCGACCTTAGCTCAGTTGGTAGAGCGGAAGACTGTAGTTGGTTTCAACAGGCATCTTTAGGTCACTGGTTCGATTCCGGTAGGGCGGACTTTTTTTTTTGTTTATTTAAGGTACTTTTTTTCACATGAATACATGATGAAGGTTTTAAATTTTACTCAACTAATACCCGTCTTCAATCGTGTCTATCTATCAGTCTATGAAATGCATTTATCTTCATCATCCATTGTCATAATGCCATTTGTCTCAAACAATGTGATTCACAAAATCATGTCAAAATGCCATCTGTCTCAAACAATGTGATTCACAAAAATCATGATCCAATGTGGGTCTAAATGTATTTTTTTGCCCATTTAAATTGTCAATTCCAAAATGTTTTGTGTTATTTAACCATTGTCCTGATAACACTTTTCAGATTTTATGCATTTTTTGCAACAGTCTGTAATCCTTCTTCAATACATGTCTCTGTAATCCATTGACTATCATCTGGCAAGACACTTTCAAGCAAGAGCTGTTGGGCCCAGAAATCGCCAGCCCAATCGGCGACCCAACCCACTGGCACAGAGTTCGACTACGAGGCCCAGATCACCGAAAACTCTCCTAGACGGCAAGGCTCGTTAGTTGAAGCTCGACGGTAACCGCCCGAATAATGGGTCTCGGAACGTGGGAAACTGGAACCACGATCTCAGGAGCAGGAGGACGGAAGTTGACACCAGTTGCAAGGTTTAAATATAGGAGATGGACAAAAGGAAAGGGGATCGGAGGTCAATTGTAACAAAACCGACTGATTGTACTTAAGAAATCCTAAATACAAACAATTGCTTTGGTTTTGATCTTGTGTTTATCGGTTAGTTGGCTCCCACAATCTCAAGTAGCTTATTCGTGATTGTCGTTGGTCGGAAATTGGCCAAAACAATTTGGCGCCCACCGTGGGGCCCTAGCCGGTTTCATTCTTTTTCTCAATCAAAGCAGGAACGTTCTCGTTCAGGAAGATGACGAATCCGCCACCATCCCTTCCCGCCGACGGAGGAGTCGGAGGGAGCCGGGGTGGACACCCAGAAAAGACGCTCGTGAAAGCAACGCCGAGGAAGTCCCGGACTTGCGCAACGTCCTGGACGAGTTCGCGGCTAAGATAGCTGCCCTCAAGCAAGACATGACGAGCCAGAAGGACCGCAGCCAGACTCACATGGATCACATCACCCAACTCACCGCGGAGAATGCTAGCCTCCGCAAGCAGTTGCAGGCGGCCTCGGCGTCGCACAACGGATCCCGCCCAGCCGGAACCGTCAGGGAGGCTGCCATCCGCCTCAACTTAGGGGAAACCTTCAACTCTCAGGTCGGAGGGCCATCTTCGACGGCGAGCATGACTACCCCGGCGGCCACCCTCCCAGGAGTGCCCAATGTCCCGACGCCCGGGAGCGGGAACGCGGGCACGGGGGTCTTTCACCCAGTGCACGGGGAAGGGCTCGGAAGATAGGTACCCCCCACGGAACCCTTCCTAGAGGTACTCTTTAATAAGTACATGCAGGACCGGCTCAAGGGGCTAGAGGACAAGATCGCACAGATACCTGGGGTGCCCCATCCTCTCGAGAAAGAAGCCCCGGACGGCTACGACGAATCTCCGTTCGCGGCTCTGATCGCCAGCGTGGATATCCCAAAGAGATTCACTGTCCCGGCAGTCCCTACCTATGATGGAACAGGAGATCCCGACGAGCACGTCGCTATCTTCAAGCAAAAAATGATGACCAGTTCGATACCGCGGGAATCCAGAGAAGCAATTATGTGCAAGGGGTTCGACGCCACTCTGTCCAGCGCAACCTTGACCTGGTTCATTAATCTCCCTAGGGGGGATAGCGTCCTTCGCAGGGTTGGTGGAGGCCTTCCGGATGCAGTTCGCCAGTAGTAGGAAACTGGTGAAACAATCTAACGACCTGTACCGAGTGGCCCAAAGATCCGGAGAGTCCCTACGCGCCTTCCGGAATAGGTTCAATCAGGAGAAGGTAGCGATCCCGCTTTGCGACGTGCCCACTTCGATAGAAGTCTTCCGGAGAGGCTTGCTGCCGGACAACGAGCTTTACAGGGAACTCACCAAGTACCCGTGCCATAGCTTCGAGGATGTGCAGGTAAAGGCTCTGGCACACATCCGGCTCGAGGAAGACGAAATCCCCGTACGGGCCGCATCAGTCTTTGATCGGGTCGAAAGGAAAGTCTCTTCCGACCAGCGAAGATAACGTCGAGGTCAGCCCTACGCGAGGAATCGACCTGAAACTCCGGGAGTTCATGCCACGGTGATGTGAACCTCGTTGAAGGATTCACGAAAGGATCGATCTTGGACTCGTAAATGGTCGTTCTCACGTCGGTTTGGATAGGATTGAGACGATTTAACGACTAGACGAGGTTTGGGTGAGAATTGAAAGGGTTTAAGAAGGTGGCTTCGTTTGACGGAAACCTGAAGAGTATGGGATACGAGAAGAGAATTGGGGTGACGCCTTTATGAAAAGTTCTGGAGAAATCTCGACAGCATAACATTAATCAAATAAAGTGTAAGAAACAATGGAGGGGGCGTGCCTCTTTTATAGAGAAGATGGCACGCCAAACCCTAGTCTAAACCTAGTGGCAAGGGCGGCATAGGAAGATGCACGCACGGCGGCCCAAGATGCAAGTCCAAGCCCAAAACTCCAAATAAAAGTAGCAACTACATAAGTAGAAATGTCTTGGAATGGAAAAGGTACTAAAAATAGTAAGAAACATAAATGGTCACGGGGGCCTAGTCGCGAGTGTCGCGACAAGGTCGTGACAAGGCGTCGGCGCGCCAAGGGTATGTCGCGACACGAGGCGCGGCATGACTTCGGCGTCGACGGGGCTGGTGCGCACTCGAACCTCGAGTGTCGAGGCCGAGGCGCACCAGAACCTCAAGTTCCCATGCCGGGGTGGCCCGGCGTGGCATGGTGCTCGGCCTGCGAGGCTGGCACGGCACCAAGAATGAGGTTCTCGGTGCCGCGGTGCGTAGCGTCGGCCTGGAGTGCCGGCACGCCTTCGATGAAGGAGACGCACCGGGTGAGGGGCGCGCCGGTGGCTGCGCCGTGGCTTGCGATGACGCGCGCGACGAGGGACGAAGTGGCTCGGGCTATGGTACGGGTCCTGGCTCGAGTGATGGGTCCGTCGGAGCGCACAGACATGTCTTCCTCTTCTTGGCTCGCCGTCATGGTGGGGCTCACATTACCCTCCCCCCCTTGGGTGGGAAACGTCCCCGTTTCCTCGTCATGATACTCGGGATCTACGTAAGGAGATAGATCCGAGACATTGAAGGAGGCGGACACGTTGTACTTACCCGGGAGGTCGAGTATGTAAGAGTTGTCGTTGATACGTTGGAGGACCTTGAAAGGCCCGTCCCCTCGTGGGCGAAGCTTCGTCTTCCGAGCAGCGGGAAAACGTTCCTTCCGAAGATGGACCCACACCAAATCTCCGGGCTCGAAGATCAACGCGCGGCGTCCCTTGTTGCGTTGGGCCGCGTATTGATCCGAGCGTTTCAGCAACTGGGCCTTGGTGCGCTCATGTAGGCGTCGGATATGGTCGGCGTGGTTGGCCGCGTCGACATGCTCCTCGGGCTTGAAAGGCAAGGGCACCAAGTCCATCGGCGTGCAAGGGTTACGCCCATAGACCACCTCGAAAGGGGTCATCTTCGTCGCAGAGTGGTAGGACCTGTTATAAGCAAACTCAACATGGCAAAGTAAGTCCTCCCACCGACGTGGGTTTGCCTTGAGCATCGTCCGAAGAAGAGTGCCCAAGGTCCGATTGGTCACCTCAGTCTGACCATCGGTCTGGGGGTGATAAGCAGTAGAAAACAGGAGTAGTGTCCCTAACTTCCCCCAAAGCGTTCTCCAAAAGTGGCTGCAGAATTTGGTATCCCTATCACTAACAATAGTTCTAGGAATACCATGTAACTTCACCACATGTTCGAAGAACAAATTAGCGATTTCCACCGCGTTATCAGTCCCCTTACATGCGATGAAGTGGGCCATCTTGGAGAACCGGTCCACGACTACGAAAATTGATTCATTTCCACGCCTTGACGTCGGCAGGCCCGTGATAAAATCCATGGAAAGATCCTCCCACGGGGTGTCCGGAATTGGAGGTGGCGTGTAAAGTCCATGTGGTTCGGACCGAGACTTGGCTGTATGACACGACACACAACTTTGACAGTACTTGTTAACATCTCGAGCCATGTGAGGCCAGAAGAAATGCTCACGCAGTGCCGCCAATGTTTTGGCTATGCCAAAGTGGCCTCGGCCATCATGAGCCTCTTGGAGCAACAAGTGTCTCACCGATGAGGCCGGAATGCAAAGCTTCCCAGCTCGGTAAAGATACCCATTGTCCAAGAAGAAGGACTCATGGATGCGAGAGTGCTCGAGATCTTTAATGATTGAGGAAAAATACGGATCTGAGGCGTATAATTCCTTGATCATCGCGAATCCGAGCAACTTGGTATGGAGTTGGGTCAACAGAATGTAACTTCTTGAGAGAGCGTCGGCGACGACGTTCTCTTTTCCCTTTTTGTGCGCAATGACATATGGAAATGTCTCCATGTACTCAACCCAACGTGCGTGGCGCCTATTCAGAGTTGTTTGACTCTTGAGATAAGCCAAGACCGCGTGATCCGTATGAATTACGAACTCGCTTGGCCATAGATAGTGTTGCCATGTCTTAAGGACCCGAATAAGAGCGTAAAGCTCTTTATCATAGGTCGGATAATTAAGGGTAGCCCCTGCTAGCTTCTCGCTAAAGTAAGCGATAGGTCGTTGCTCTTGAAGGAGTACGCCGTCAATGCCAAGTCGGAAGCGTCGCACTCGATCTCGAAGCGTTTTGAGAAGTCCGGCAATTGCAGGACCGGGGCTCGGCACAAAGCATCTTTCAAGGCCTCGAAGGTGGCCTCGTGATGCGGCATCCACTTTATTGTGGCTGCCTTCTTGGTTAAAGAATGGAGTGGCCCGGCGATAGAACTAAAGTCTTTGACAAATCGCCTATAGAAACCAGCTAACCCCAAAAAAGAACGAACCATCGTCGGGGTCGTTGGGGTTGGCCACTCACGGATGGCCCGGATTTTGTTAGAATCCACTCGTAGGCCATCCTTGGATACGACGAAACCAAGAAAATTCGTCGTATCCGAGCAAAACACACACTTGTCCAAATTTACATACAAAGAATGTTCGCGGAGGCAATCTAACACCTGCCTAAGGTGCCCTGCGTGAGAGTCTAAAGTTCTACTAAAAACTAAAATGTCGTCAAAATACACGACGACGAAAAGTCCCAAAAATTTACGCAAAACAAAGTTTATTAATCTCATGAAAGTAGAAGGAGCGTTAGTGAGGCCGAAGGGCATCACCAACCACTCATAAAGACCATGTTTGGTCTTAAAAGCCGTCTTCCACTCGTCCCCTTCTTGCATCCGAATTTGATGGTAGCCGCTCCTCAAATCAATCTTCGAAAACAGCACGGCACCATGCAACTCGTCTAGCATGTCGTCCAAGCGGGGAATCGGGTGGCGGTATTTGATGGTGATTTGGTTGATGGCACGGCAGTCCACGCACATCCTCCAAGAACCATCCTTCTTCGGCACCAAGATAACCGGAACCGCACACGGGCTAAGTGACTCTCGAACATAACCCTTGTCCAAAAGAGATTGGACTTGGCGTTGTAGCTCTTGAGTTTCCTTAGGCGACGCCCTATATGCAGCCCGGTTGGGCAATGAGGCACCGGGAATGAGATCTATGCGATGCTCGATCCCCCGAATAGGTGGTAACCCGTCGGGGAGTTCGGTAGGCATAATATCCGAGAACTCCTGTAGCAAGGCAGAAATGGAGGGAGGTAATACATGTGTCTTATCAATAGTAATATTAAGTAAAGGACACAATAAAAAACAAGTAATACTCCCCTCAATGTGTTTGACCACGTCGCGCCGTCGGCATAGGAAGAGGCGATCCTGCACCGAGCCGAGAAGAGGTGGCTCGGCGTCCTCGCTCATCCGAGCTGCGCCATGGGCGCCATGATGCTGGCCAATAGGTCCCTGCCAATGAGGAAGAGGGGCACCAGGCGCGCCGCTGGAATGTTGCTGGATCGAGCCAGCGCCGCTGGGCAACGTCGCTGGCGCGTTGTGGCGCGCAACCGAGGACGCACTCGGCGTCCGAGGCTCTTCCTTGATCTTTGCTCGGCGCTTCTGGTTGGATTCTGCATGGGAACCAGAATGTGGTGTATGGGAACCAGAAACGCCTCCAGAATGTTCGCCATGGCCAGAAGCGCCGTTTGTGGGAGCATTCGGTGTAGGCGCGACCGCAGCTTTGTCCCGAGCGTTTGCTTGTTGCCTCTCGGCTTCATCCTGCAATGCTTCACTCGGAGACATGGGTAAGATGGTCACGCGTTTACCATGGTAATTGAACATGTAAGTGTTCAACCGGCCATCGTAAATCACGTGACGGTCAAACTGCCATGGACGGCCAAGAAGGAGATGTGTGGCGTCCATGTCAGTGACATCAAATAAAACCGAATCGGAATAAACACCAATGGAAAAAAAAGGCTAACCTGTTTCGTGATCCAATGGTCACCATCATTCGAAATCCAAGCAATCTTGTACGGCTTTGGATGATGTGATTGAGGTAACTTGAAGTGGTTGACGACCTTCCTTGACAAGAAATTTCCACAGCTTCCCGAATCAATGATGACGCTAAGGGAGAGGTTTTGAACCAAACACCGAGTACGGAAAATGTTTTCCTGTTGATCGGTGGGCACGGACTCCCTCAAGCTAAGCGCTCGGCGCGTCACTAGCAACAATTTATCAACGCCGACGTCGATGTCCGAGGGTGCGCAATATGCATCGTCTTCAAATGGCGCCGTGTTCTCCTCTTCCGACTCATCCTCGTCAACGCTCTCATACGCTGCGGATTGAGCCGAAAATAAGACTCGGTTCGTGTTGGGGCAATCCCGTTTCAAGTGCCCTCGACCACCACATAAATAGCACTCAATGTCTCGAGTCCTTTGTGGGGGAGGGGCGGCCTTGTCACGGTTTTGGCCAACCGAAGTGCCTTTGGAGTCCGTTCCGGGGGTACCTACCTTGGGTTTAGAATAAGAAGAAGGAACAAACTGTTTAGTACCCAAAGCGGAAGGACTAGGGTTAGAACCATACCTTTGAAATGGGGACGTTTTCGGCCTTTTGAATTGCGTGTAAAGCTCCATGACCGTGTGTATCAAGCGTCCCAAATCCTTGATCGGCAAGACAACCAAGCGATCTCGGATCCATTGGTGGAGTCCCGCCACGAAGCGAGACCGCAATGCCCCCGGGGAAGCGCTTATGCCGGCTTTGAAGAATAAATCTTCTAAGTAAGCAAAGAACTCCTCCGGAGTCCGGGATCCTTGACGGGCGTCTTGGATCAAAATCCGAACCTTTTCCTTGTAGTCGGGTGGGATAAATTTCCTCTTCATTATGAAAACAAGTTGATGCCACTCGGTTATGGGGGTTTACCCTTTCGGGCCCGATCCGATTCGAATCGATTCCACCACATACGAGCGGCACCCTTGAAATGAAGGGTCACCACCTCGACTTTTTCGTGCTCCTCGTAATGGCAATGCTTGAGCACGTGTTCGGTTCCCTGCAGCCAAGAAATAAATTCATCAGGGTTGTAATTACCAAAAAAATCTTCAAATTTTACCTTAACGTCGCGGCGTGATACATGCGTCGGACGTTCATTATCGACGCGCTGATTGGCACGCGGAGGCGGTGTGCGTCGGCGTCGGGGACCTCGGCCAAAGCCTCGGTGTGGCCCGTCGCCATCGTCGCTGGGCTCGTCGTCTCCATCGCGCCGAGGGTGCTGTTGATGCTCCCGGTCTCGATCATTGCGACGCCGATCCCCGTCGCGCCGAGGCCGATCGCGGTTGTCACGGCGCTCGAGCCGATCATATACCGCGCGGTTCTCGGGCAGCTTGGGTCTCGGAATCCAATCCCGATCACGATCTATCCACTCCTCCGAATCATGGACCGGAGGGTGGTCAAATTCTTCCTCGGAATCCTCCTCGTACTCCGTTATAGAGAACTCGGAATCCGAAATTGGAGTTGTTGGACTTTGATAACCTCGATAATCATTGACATCGAAGTCATCGCGGTCTTTGTGTTGCTTTCTCCTAGGCGTCGGAGTGACCGCCTTTTTCTTTTTTTTTGGCTTGTTGACGTCGCCACTCCTCGGAGTCATACTCCTCATCGGACTGAACGTCAACAACCTCTTCTAAATTTTGAGCCTGATTAGTCGGGCGACTTTCCTTCATGGATTCCAACCTTTGGAATCCCATCGGGTTAGCCGCGTCAACCATCGGACCCTTAGCTTTTTCTTGCGCCGTAGCCCGCGGAATCGAGACGCCGTGTGGCGTTACGCTCGGTTGTGCGGGCTGCGTGTGGATCGTCACAGCAGGGGGCGCTTGTTGTTGTTCTAAAAACCGGTTGAGCATACGCTCCATAGTGGTGAAGCGCGACTCAAGCGCCGCAAGGCCATCGGATGGCACGGTATCGGGCAGCGTCGCGCCGGGCGTCCCGAGGAGACCCGGTTGGAGCGCCGACACGAGTGGTGGGTTGTTGTGTTGTTGGTTTGTGAGGTTTTGCTGGTTGGAATTCTCGTCACCGTCCATGCTTCCGTCTCCTATTTCAACCATAGACATGAACGAGTAAAAAGTTCCAAAAAACAAGCAAGCAAAAGAAACGCCAAGATATTGTAAGACTCACCGCGCAAGTACCCTTAGTTTGCACGAAAAGTACTTGAAAGGAATGGGAGGCTAAAGATCTCGACGTTGCACAAGCCCGGAACAACACAAAAGCACAAACAAGCAAGACAATCAAGCATGCAAGTAAGAAAAGAAGAAGAAGGCGTCGGCTTTGGTAAGCCTTGACACGTAAGGAAAGAAGATAGAAAAGGAGAGTATCTCGGTCTAAGAGGGAAGGCGAGATTGTGTTAACAAAAAAGAAACAAAAAGATATGCAATCAACCAAAGATATGCAAATCAAATCAAGAGAAGATATTATTTGATTGGAGAGAGAGGGCCGAATATTTGTGAGATACTTGCCTTATTTTGGCTTGTGTATCTCACAATATCTTTTGGTTTTTTTTTAATAACAACTAATGGATAAAGATTGCCTTATTTTGGCTTTGCTTTTCCAATTTTTTTTTATTTTCGGCAACTACGAGATCTTGGAGATTTGATCTCCCAAGATTCTTGCTTTTACTAACAACCACGAGATCAGGCCAAATCGGACCAAATCTCGCAAAAATAGAAACAAAAAGAGACGTGCACAATTCAATCAATCCAAACAAACATGAAGAATGCAAGCAATGCTCGAAATCTTAAGATGATGAACCGATAACAAGTGCAAGTCGGCGAGGGATATGGCTAATTTTTTTTTGTGTGAATTTGTCTGAATTTTTCGAAGCAAAAACGATGGTACTAGTGGGTGTTGGTAGAGATGACGGAAGCTAATGAAAACAATGGTGGTAAAGAAAAAAAAATTTCGTGCAAAAAACGAGTAAATGAGTGAGAAAGACTTACGCAATCCGAGGCTCTGATGCCAGTTGATGTGAACCCCGTTGAAGGATTCACGAAAGGATCGATCTTGGACTCGTAAATGGTCGTTCTCACGTCGGTTTGGATAGGATTGAGCCGATTTAACGACTAGACGAGGTTTGGGTGAGAATTGAAAGGGTTTAAGAAGGTGGATTCGTTTGACGGAAACCTGAAGAGTATGGGATACGAGAAGAGAATTGGGGTGACGCCTTTATGAAAAGTTCTGGAGAAATCTCGACAGCATAACATTAATCAAATAAAGCGTAAGAAACAATGGAGGGGGCGTGCCTCTTTTATAGAGAAGATGGCACGCCAAACCCTAGTCTAAACCTAGTGGCAAGGGCGGCATAGGGAGATGCACGCACGCGGCCCAAGATGCAAGCCCAAGCCCAAAACTCCAAATAAAAGTAGCAACTACATAAGTAGAAATGTCTTGGAATGGAAAAGGTACTAAAAATAGTAAGAAACATAAATGGTCACGGTGGCCTAGTCGCGAGTGTCGCGACAAGGTCGTGGCAAGGCGTCGGCGCGCCAAGGGTATGTCGCGACACGAGGCGCGACATGACTTCGGCGTCGACGGGGCTGGTGCGCACTCGAACCTCGAGTGTCGAGGCCGAGGCGCACCAGAACCTCAAGTTCCCACGCCGGGGTGGCCCGGCGTGGCATGGTGCTCGGCCTGCGAGGCTGGCACGGCACCGAGAATGAGGTTCTCGGTGCCGCGGTGCGTAGCATCGGCCTGGAGTGCCGGCGCGCCTTCGATGAAGGAGACGCACCGGGTGAGAGGCGCGCCGGTGGCTGCGCCTTGGCTTGCGAGGACGCGCGCGACGAGGGACGAAATGGCTCGGGCTATGGCACGGGTCCTGGCTCGAGTGATGGGTCCGTCGGAGCGCACGGACATGTCTTCCTCTTCTTGGCTCGCCGTCATGGTGGGGCTCACATCACATGGGCATCAAACAACCGAGCGGAAAGAAAGATGCCCCCAACTGGCCGAAAGTCCATGAATACAATCTGGGTCTAGGGAACGCGGAGATCGTGAAAGGCCTGGAGAAGTTTGGGGATCGTATTAGATGGCCTAAGAAAGCAGAGAACCCGAACCCCAAGAGAGATAAGACAAAGTGGTGTGATTTCCACGAGGACTACGGGCACGAGACGGACGAGTGCTTCGCCCTTAGGAAGGAACTGGCGTACCTTCATTCGAGAGGCTTGCTGCCCGAAATCTACGCGAACCCGAATATGCCCGCCAGCCAGAATCTCTCTAAGCCCATGGACATCCCATCTTCCCCAAAGTATGCCAAAGTTGTCAACGTTATTAGCGATGGCTCGGATATTTGTGGTGTTACTTATTCGGCAGCCAAACGCCACGCACGAGGACACCTGGAGGGGCCGCTGATAGCAAATATCCGCAAGTCCGATGACCATCCTGGAAGCATCATTACCTTCAGCAATTCAGATTCGGCCGGTCTAGTGGGCCCCCACCATGACGGATTAGTCATATCTCTATCGGTGGGGAACGTACTAATGAGGAGGATCCTCATCGACACCGGAAGCTCTACCAACATGATCACACTCGACGCCCTCAAGGAGATGGGACTGAGAGAAGAGAATATCCTTAGAAAATCGGTGGCGCTGGTGGGATTCAGCGGAGAAATTGCTCATACCCTGGGGGAAATAACCCTCCCTACTTATGCTAAGGGAATCAATTTACAGGTCAGATTCTCCGTGCTAGATTGCCTATCCTGCTACAACATCATCATGGGACGACCATGGATACATGACATGAAAGCGGTTCCTTCCTCCTATCACCAAACCATAAAGTTCCCCACGCCATGGGGGATCAGGGAGATCAGGGGGGATCAGAGGTTGGCCAAGGAGTGCTATAAGTCCGCCCTAAAGGCGACCATCGCCCAAACCGCATAGCAATTACATGAAGCCAAGGGGCCCACACCAGCACGGGACCCCGAACCCGATAAGATCGAGGAAGTCACCCTCGACAGCCAGAAACCCGGGCAGACTGTGAGGATCGGGAAGGACTTGGCTACCGAAAGAAAAGCTGAATTGATCGATTTCCTCAAGGAACACAGCAGCAGTTTCGCTTGGTCGCACGAGGACATGGTAGGGATCGACCCCACAGTTATCACACATCGGCTGAATGTAGATCCTCGCCAATCGCGAGTAAAGCAGAAGAGAAGGAAATTTGCACCCGAGAGGAACCTGATCGTCGATGAAGAAGTACAAAATCTACTCCGGACGGGGAAAATCAAAGAAGTGAAATACCAGAGTGGTTAGCCAATGTCGTGGTCGTGAGCAAGAAAAACGGAAAATGGAGGGTGTGCATCGATTTCACGGACCTTAACAAGGCCTGCCCGAAAGATTCCTTTCCCTTGTCACACATAGACGCCATGGTAGACGCCACCGCCGGCCACGAGATGCTCACCTTCATGGATGCCTTCAGTGGCTACAATCAAATTCAGATGCATCCAGATGATCAAGAGAAGACCTCATTCATCACCAGCAAGGGACATACTGCTATCGAGTGATGCCATTTGGGCTCAAAAACGCCGGGGCAACCTACCAGCGACTAGTCAACCGCATGTTCCAGAAGTACATCGGCAGGACCATGGAGGTGTACATTGACGATATGCTCGTCAAATCGAAACAGGCCGCGTACCACATCCAACACCTAGAGGAAGCCTTCCGGACCCTGGACAGCTACCATATGAAGCTCAACCTGGCGAAATGCGCATTTGGGGTGACCTCCGGTCGTTTCCTCGGGTTTATGGTTACCCAGCGCGGAATCGAAGCCAGTCCTGATCAAATTCGGGCCATAGCAAGCCTGCGGTCGCCCAGGTGCATGAAGGACGTGCAGAAATTGACAAGAAGAGTGGCGGCCTTGAATCGCTTCATCTCGAAATCATCCGATAGATGCCGCTTGTTTTACGATGTGCTACAGAAGAACAAAAAGTTTGAGTGGACTCCCACCCACGAGACAACCTTTCAACAACTAAAACAATACCTGTCCAATCCGATGTTGCTGTCTAAACCCGAGGAGGGCGAAAATCTTCTGTTGTATCTGGCGATGACCGAAGCTGCCATCAGCGGCGTGCTGGTACGTGAAGATCAGAGCGACCAGCTACCAGTGTACTACGTCAGCAGCACCCTGCTTGCGGCAGAGACACGTTATTCACCCTTGGAAAAGCTAGTTCTAGCTCTTTTCATGGCTTCCACGAAACTGAGGTCGTACTTCGAGTCCCATTCAATCACCGTCTGCACAAACTACCCACTTAAGGCCATACTGAGGAAACCAAAGATCACCGGGCAAATGGCCAAGTGGGCAATACATCTGAGCGGCTTCAATATCGCTTATGAGCCGAAAGCAGCAATCCGAGCTCAAGCGCTAGCAGATTTCGTGGCCGATTTCAGCCCTACATTGGAAGAAGAAGCCAGACAACAGGAAGCCTTTGTGACAGAAGGCGAGAGTTCCAAAATCTGGACCTTGCACACAGATGGCGCTTCTGACAGCCGAGGAGTAGGGATTGGAGTAGTGCTGAAATCGCCCAGGGGGGATAGGATAGCACAGGCAGTACGGTGCGCCTTCGGGGCCACCAACAATGAGTCAGAGTACGAGGCATTGATACTGGGGCTGACGATCGCTAGGGACCTCACTATCAAGGAAATAGAGGTAAAGTGTGACTCGCTACTGATCGTAAATCAGATTCTGGGGGTCTTCATCGCTAGAGACTCTAGGATGGCAGCGTACGTGGAAAAAGTTAAGGAAATCATACGCAAGTTCGAGACTTTCGCCATCCAGCAGGTCCCTAGGGAGGAAAACGCACAAGCTGATGCCCTAGCCAATTTAGCCTCCGCCTTAGATCCCGAGGAATTGACATCGATTCCCTTGGTACATGTGCTATTTCCAGCAATCAAACGGGAGGCTAATTCGTCAAAACAGGAAACACCGGACGACCTGCTGACAGCAAGAGAAAAAGGGGTAGAAATCCTAGAAAGTCGCCATCCCCCAGAGACGCTTGACAGCGAGGATCCCGGGCGACGAGAAATTTTCGGCAACGAAAGCCTCGGGATGCTGGATAGCGAGAATCCCCAAGAGGTAGGGACTCCTGATGGTGGGAATCCAGCAGCAGATACGACTGATACCTCCCGAGACGAAGAGTGCTGGACAAGACCCTACCTGTAGTGGCTCGATTATGGGCAGTTACCGGCGGAGAAATCCGAAGAAAGAGCACTCCGGATGAGAGCCACCCGCTACAGTGTAAAAGATGGCATCTTATTCAAGCAGTCTGCAGTGGGGACCTCACTCCGCTGCGTAACCAAAGCAGAGGTACCCAAGATATTCAAAGAACTCCATGAAGGAGAATGTGGGAACCATTCCGGGGGGCGTAGCCTTTCCAACAAGGCTCTTAACCTGGGATACTATTGGCCCACCATGCGTCAAGATGTCGCAGAATACTCCCAAAGATGCGAAGCTTGCCAGAAACATGCTCCAACCCTTCACCAGCCGCCGGAACCACTGCACCCCACGTTGACTCCATGGCCGTTCATGAGGTGGGGAATGGACATTGTGGGGAAGTTGCCGCCGTCTTCTGGCCAGCGAGTGTTCTTTCTGGCAGTCACTGATTATTTCTCCAAATGGATCGAAGCGGAGGCGTACAAAGAGATCAAGGAGTCCCACGTAGTGGCGTTCATAAAAAAGCATATTATTTGCCGCTTCGGGATACCCTCGGAGATCATCTGCGATAACGGGTCACAGTTCATTGGCAGGAAGACCCGTGATTACTGCCGACAGTGGAACATAGACCTAATAACCTCTACTCCCCGCTATCCGCAACCTAACGGACAAGCAGAATCCAACAATAAGGTTATCATCAGCAATCTCAAGAAGCGGCTTGTTAAGGCCAAAGGGCGTTGGGCCGACGAGCTTCCCTACGTCTTGTGGGCCGACAAAACCACCCCAAAGGCCGCCACCGGGAAGTCACCGTTCTCCTTGGTGTACGGGTGCGAGGCAGTGATACCCGTCGAAGTCACCGTACCAACCGCACGGTACGGGCTACAGACGCCCGACCAGAACACCTCCGAGTTAGCAGCTGATCTTGATACTTTGGAAGAACTAAGAGAAAGAGCACGGTTGCGCCTTCCTAGGCACCAACAACAGGTAGCTAGGAGTTACAACAAGAACATACGGGTCAGAGCTTTCGCCATTGGCGAGTGGGTCCTTCGAAAGGTGTTCCAGAATACCGCTGAAACAAACGCGGGGAAACTTGCTCCAACCTGGGAAGGACCCTACAAGATAGTCGGCATCACCGGGCAAGGGGCTTACCGACTAGAGTCTAGAGATGGGAAATCTGTCCCGCGTAGTTGGAATGCTACGCACCTACGGAAGTACCATTTCTAAAGGAATATCCCAGTCGCCAGCAACGGCCAAATAAACAAAAAAAAACCTAAAGAAAAGAAGAAAGCACTCCGAAGAAGTTACTCTCGGCAGACACCGCCAGAAAAGAGAAACCTCGGTGCACCCGATAGCGCAAAAAGAAAATAATAAGACGGTACGAATGCTCTGAATTTACAAATGCGTCACTTGTATTCAAAAAGAGTTACAACACTGTTACATGACACAGAAAATAATCTCCTAGACGCCCGCTATCCGGCAGAATCGCCAGCCATAAATATCTTCAAAAGGGCGGTTCCCAAAAGCTCGCCAGTCGGCGTCGTGGATCCACCCCCTGAGTTGCTAGTTCTACTAGCAAACGCCAGATCCTAGACGGTCATCGTCAAGGCACTGCGGAAAACGACGGACACCGTCCTTCGCGCGCCTTTCAGGTAGGTAATTCTCTTTACCAACAGGGGCTCGAGAACAAATCCCGAGTCTCCCACAACGCTGGTCGAGATTTTCCTCACCCTTTGAGCCATAGCTATGCACTTCCTAAGCACTCAGCCTTCTGCAGGGGCTGCTTGGACACCAGTCGGCACGCGGCAGAGAGACACCTACACAAACGCCAGCCAAAAGCACAAGCAAAAACAACAACAGCCAAGCAAAAGCATAACAGTGGATAAACACCCCCGCCCCTTGACGGGGGGCAAAAAGCAAAACATAGTATCTGTGGCCTCGCCACCACCCATAAACCCTCGCGAGACGCCCGATGAATGGAACGCGTGTGAGGTACTGCTTGTCTTCTAACAAATTGTCCACGGAAAATCAAAAGATCCAAAGAGGATTTTTTACAAACGGCCTAAGCCGCCAGATTTCTTGACATCCAAAGAGAAATTATGCAGGGTTTCCAGAAGCACCCGTCTCCTCCATCTGCTCGCCGTCCTCCAAGTCCGCCTGGTCCGCTGGAGCCGCCGGAGAGCCCAACAGTGACGCGATGCGAGCTGAGGGCACACCACCGGGAAAAGAGTCCAGGAACTGCTCGTTAAATTTATCCGCGTCCCCGACCGAGAGCTTCCCTGCCTCAAATTCCCTGATCGTCTCGAGCCGCGCCAGCATACTGAAAAAGGCCCCAATGTCCTCCGCATCCGCCTTTCCCATGGAAGGCACTGCGACAGCCTTCGCCTCAAGCTCCTTCACCCTGGCTTCCTGAGCAGCGATCACCCGTTCCATCTCTGCAACCAGCACCTTCGCAGCCTCCTCCTGAGCAGCCAAAGCCTTGGCCCGAGCAACGGACTGCTCCCGAGCCTTAGCGATGTCCTCGCGGTACTTGGCGACCTTCTGCTTCCGTCGTTCCTGCTCAGCAAGTTCCTTGTCCATCTCATCGATGAACAAGCCAACTTCCTGAAAGAGCTGCATGCGACGAGAAATAAGTTAGAACACAACCCCAAGCGGGGCACCAGCCACAACCAGCAAGTAGACAAAATAAAAGGCTCGTTACCTTCCAGGCTCCCAAGCCTACCTCGGTTGCCATGGCGTGAGCAGAAACAGGGGTCGAGTACTTTTTGAAGTTGGGGTCCCGGTACCGCTGGAGGGATTGCCAGTCGGAAGACACGTCATCCTGAAGATCCAGAGAGTCGTCATCGCTCGGAGCAGGACACTTTCGAGAAGTTTTGGGAGCGTCCGACAATTCTTTCTTGACTGCAGGGGCGGCTGGAGGTTTCGAATCGCCAGAGCGGGTCTTCCTGAGGATCAAGTTTGAAGCAGAAAAGGAGGAGACCGACTTGCGCGCCCGAGTTTCTGAAGAAAGAAGGACGAATTAGGCGACATAAGGGCAGCCTCACAAAATCGTCGAGCGAAGAAACTTACCAACAGAGGGACCAGAAGCGTTAGTTGAAGTCGGCACCGCAGACATCTTAACGATAGGGAGGCGAACCTTTTCGCTATCTCCTTCTGAATCTGATGAAGTCGCACTACCTTCGTCCTCCGAAGACCCGTCTGCCGGCTCGGTGAGAGACGCTCCAAACATCCTTTGCACAGAAGTGAGCTTGAAAAGCTTCGACAGAACTCTCTCCAAATTATTCGGTGGCTCGACGTTATCTGGGATACCTGCAGAACAAAGAGAGAAAGGATGAATAGGTGTTAAAGCGGTCTCACAGATCAACGCAAAAGAAGAATAGAAATTCTTACTAGCAGGGTTCCATTTGTCATGCAAGAACAGACAACTTTCAAGGGTCAGGGACGCAATCTCAACAAAGAAAAAACGGTTCGCCCAGCCCTTCCCATTTACCTTGGTATTGAAGACAAGAGGTTGGCGAGCAGTCCAAGGATTGTAAAATAAAACGTCCCTTCCTGACTGTGGTGATACGGTAGGCCTGAAGCAGGTCCGAAACCGTAAAATCCACACCCGCGACCTCCGCCATCCGACTCACCCAGAAGAGGATCTTCCAAGCGGAAGGGAGTAGTTGTGCAGGGGAAAGCTTAAATCGGGCCAAGAACTCCTGAACTATAGGGGGGAAAGGGAATTGACAGGATATGGTGAAGGGAAATTCAAAAAAGCAAACCCAGCCGGGTCGAACCTAGTCTGAGCATTCGGCATCGGGACACAGAGCCACTACACCCCCTAGGAAACCCTCCCTCCATGATAGTTTGGTTCACCTCTTCCAAGGTCATTGTATTTGGGACCCTATCACACTCTTGGAGTATAACCGAAGGCAGGAATCCATGCTTGGAGACCGATCTGTCTCTCGCCATTAAGGGATTGAGAAGAAACTAGGGAAATGAAGAAGGAGAAAGAAAGGGCGATAAGTTCGTACCTCGGGAGAGATCAACAACGGGGCAGTGAATGATGAGTTACCACAACAGGGCGCAATAAATATAGCAGTTCGACGTCTTTTCGCCTGCAACTCGAAGCGTGTAGAAGAATCCGGGCCCTACACGTGGAGGATCCGCGATAGCAAAGATCTCGGATACCAACAGGCGAAAAGATTTGGCGAATTCAAATTCACCCTATCTTTTGGGGCTATTGTTGGGCCCAGAAATCGCCAGCCCAATCGGCGACCCAGCCCACTAGCACAGAGTTCGACTACGAGGCCCAGATCACCGAAAACTCTCCCAGACGACAAGGCTCGTTAGTTGAAGCTTGACGGTAACCGCCCGGATAATGGGTCTCGGAACGTGGGAAACTGGAACCACGATCTCAGGAGCAGGAGGACGGAAGTTGACACCAGTTGCAAGGTTTAAATATAGGAGATGGACAAAAGGAAAGGGGATCGGAGGTCAATTGTAACAAAACCGACTGATTGTACTTAAGAAATCCTAAATACAAACAATTGCTTTGGTTCTGATCTTGTGTTTATCGGTTAGTTGGCTCCCACAATCTCAAGTAGCTCACTCATGATTGTCGTTGGTCGGAAATTGGCCAAAACAAGAGCACAGTGAATTCAATCTCAAATTCACGAATTCACATTGCTACATACATTCAAGTTGCAGAAAGAAAGAGAGTAAATGGGGGATTAAGCTCCGAAGGATCCATTGGTAAGTGTACAATCAGAGGGAAAGCTCCTCTCATAAAATAGGGACTTTCAAATCATCACTGCCTTTTCCCCGTAATCTAAAATGTTGAAGAAAGAAGAGCATCGATTAGATAATTGTAGTTTGGGTTTGTTCAAGTCGACACTAAACAAAAATTCGTTTCCGTCTACAAAGCTATTCACATCGATGCTCTTCTGGTTCAATTTCGAAGAACAAAATTGAAACAAATTAGAAAATTGAACAGAAATATCAAAGAGGGATTAGCTCAGATCCATTGGTAAATTTATAATCAGACCGGGAAATTCCCTCTCTCATAAAATAGGCAGTTTCAAAGCATCATTGCTTTCCCTCCTAAAATTCGCAATCAAAATTGAAGAAATTGACTATAAAATTCGAAGTTGAAATCAGATTTGAGTGCAAAAATGGATTGAATTGAATGAAAGGTTGAGAAGGAGAATCAAAGAACGGACATTTCAAGCTTCAGTGGCTCTAATCGAGTAATCGGTATATATAAAGACTTGCAACAGGCCGACAACCATGGTTATAACTTATAGATAGGGTTAGGGTTTCCTCTATGTTCAACTTTACAATCACTCCACAAACTTGAAGCTTTTGCATCTTGCGAGTATTGGGCCTAAACCTGAATTTGGGTGTCAAAATGGGCATCACATTATCTCGGCCTAGTATAAAACACATATCTTCCCTTGTAGTACCTTTGTATTTTTCCAAGGAAAAGAATTAGGAGTATACACCTTAAAAAGAGATGAATTATTCTAAAGTATTTTTACTAAAGTAAACTTCGATGCCTCAAAATTGTCCAATGAAAATACTACTGGTGGAATTGTTTTCCGAAACCACCTTGGCCAAGTAACGGATATTATGACAATGAGGTTTGGAAAAAGTGGAAATTGAAGGGGATAATCACTAGGTCATTAATGCGGTTAAAGGGAATACACACAGCCCCTAGGAGATCGAACTCATTATCGTTGACATCCTTGTTTCCATTTATGGAAACCAGAAACTAGTGATTAACCATGTCTTTAGGGAATGTAACGTTGTGGCCGACAAAATTGCTAATTTGGGCCACAATCTCCCTATTGAGTGTATCAAGACTCATCCAGAACTTCTAGTTCTCATCCGAAAGGATGCTCTAGGGCGCCCTCCGTAAAGGAGAGCATCATAATCTTTACCTAATCAATAAAAAATTCTAGACTATTTTTACGAATGAGGTAGATCAGGTCGGAGCCAATCGGAAGGGGGGACTGAGGAGACCCGATGAAACGATCCAACAATGTAGTCAACAACAGAATTGGCTTCTCGAAAGACGTGAGAAATACTCCAACTTTGAAAGCGAGCCTAGAAGACTCTGAATATCCGTTTGAACAGGCTCAATTTCACATGGACAAATCCAGTCAATCGCCTTGCACGGCTTTAACAAGATTGTTGCCTTCAATCTGGATATGGAGAACTTCACGTTGAATGGCCTCATTAACTCCTTGTTGAAGTGCAAAGGCTTGTGAAGCTATTCTTTTTTTTTTATCAAGGATGAATCACGTATTTCCCTTATTTAAAAAATTTTATCGGGAGGGAATAATGTAGCGAATTATCTTATTTTTTTGCTTAGGAGTTCGTGTATTGATTAACCCGTCAAAAGGTGTTAGAGCTTATATTAGTAATGATGTTAAGGTCAGCTATCCCTTTATTTGCTTACTATTTAACCCTTTGTTGATTTTTAATAAAGACATATAATTTTCTCTTTCCTTCTATGAAAATAAATGGTTATTTTTTGATCTTGTTGGAGTTTCTCATACTATTATATTAAGAGAGAAGAGAGTTGAACTGGGAACTAGACGTCATGACATACGATCAGGGTAGTGGACAACTACAAGTCATGACAGACGATTCCATTGGGTCATTGTGGTTTGGGCAATTTGTTTTGTGTTTTTTTGTGGTTTTTGGGCTTTGTTATGTGTTTTGGATCATTTTACTTGGCTTACTAGGTGACTATTTGGTGGGTTTTTCCGGGTCTTTCATGCTCATCCGATGCCCCTATGTTGCCCCCCAGATTCCGCTGAAACGGAATTACACTAGGTCAATGTTGTTATAGTAGTATTTAATACATCATCAAGTTTACCATCAAGTTTTACATGTCAGTTCCATTACTTCTATGATATCTATCAAGCATAAGATAGTGCAACTTCCAAATGCTATTCTCAAAACTGAAATCAGATCTATACTAGATAAGAAAAGAATGGCTATTAATCAACTTATCAAGCAACAAGATCCACTTCATCACAATCACGAGGAACAACATCCAATCTCATCATACTCCTATACTCTTCAAGCACATCAACACCTCCTTGCACACTCATCTCCACCAAAGCAGGAGCCTTTCCATAGAACCTCTTCAACTCATTAACCAAAGGCGGCCCACAAGGGTCTCTTACATGCCAAACATAGTTGGGGCCCACGAGATCCTCCGCTGTCGCCTCTTGCCAGGCGTGCATCCCGTCTCTCGTCTGGTGCTTCGAAGCCTTACACAACCTCGCCTTATGGCCTTTCGGACCCACTTGGATCTCGGGACAATATCCGCACGTCCACACGCTGTACTTCTCCATCATCTTCATCGTCCCGCGAATCATCTCAAACCAGGATTCCAATGTCCTGTTGCTTATATCCTTCAATGTCTCTCCTTCGTCAATGCTTGAAATCACAAGAACATGTTCTAGAGAGTTCGCGGCTTCTGATGAGTCAATGTCCACGATCCTTCCTTCAATGCAATACACGGGTTGGATGCACAATTCTAGAATGGCAGGGACGCATGTCACGCTTTTTCTTTCATTATGGATGACTCTTGGCTTCACAGCTCGGTCAAAAAGATGGTAGCATTTAGGAAAATAAACCACGTCGTGTACGCTTCCCTTTCTCCAAACATGTGGAAAGCTACGAGAGCCGCTGCTTGGAGCAGTGCAAGTCCGTATTTCATGACCAACCGGGCCTACATGAACCTCAAAGCAATATCTGAAAACAATATAGGACAACAACTTTCATGTCAATTCACTATAATCTATCTTCTCTTTTCTTAGAGATATAGTTATAAACAGGTTGTCTTAGAGTGCGTTTGAATTAGAGTGATCCAAACACACCCTTAAATTGTTAAAAAATGCTTCTTTTTCCACTTCAGAGGAAACTTAGTTCTCATCTAAGCATTAGCCACATATACTCTTTAACTATATCTCAGAAAATAGCGAAATAGATGATAGCAACATGCTGAATGAGAAGCACAGAGCAAGAATCTGGTGAAACTATTCAAGTTGGTTTAGATTACACTTCGATAATGCATTATTGTGTAATCCACACACAACTTTAGCTACACATCACTCAGAAATTCAGAATACGAACAAATAAAAAAACAAGCTCTGACATTAAAGCATTTATAATTCAGGAAAAAGAAAAGGAAGGCTATGAACCTGCATCTTTGAACGGGGATGGATTGAATGAGCTTGGAGATGCCATTGAGCAAGGAATGCCGTGCGTAGTAAACTTGACGAGCGACGTCAATGAGTTCCGGAACGAGCAAGCCATTATCTGGTGGGTTCTCAAGAACCCGACAAGGATTGGCTTTTCGTAGTTGACTCTCCTCCTTGGCCCTCTTTATTAGAACATTCATAGGTGTAGGATATGGCTTCCTTTCTCACTTCCTACGGCGAGGCGTGGGCATGTCAATATACAAGGGATCATCCATTTCTCCTCCAATGGTTGGCATTCTGGATTCTTTGTCAATGGCATGGATGTAGGAAGAGCAAGAGTAGCATAGAATTTGATTTGACCTGTAATGCCATATGTGATTAAAAAATTAACGTTCGATTCTTTCATGTAATTTTGGAGAAGAGAATAGATTAATTGTCTTCCAATCAACCAACCTGTTTGAGACAAAAGACCTAATATTGCTATGTAATGCAAGCATCCTGTGGGGAAAGGGTGATACAACCACTACCTACACACCTACAAAAGGAATCTGAAAGTTACATGATGCTTATTACAAATTTAAATATTATTGACATAGAAATCAACAAAAGAAATGAAAATAAGCAGGTCTCTATAGCATGATTTAGAAAAGAATCATAGATAAAAAGACTCAAGGTAAAATCCTTAAAAGACCCCTTTTTCCAGGCTAACATCAAAGAGAAGATGTTAAATTTACACACCTGTGTTGTTTTAACAATCCTCATAAGAACCGAGAGGGATCCAGTCTTGAACTCTTCCTCCTCATTCCCTTAAAAATAAAAATCCCAAGTGTTATAATCATATACTGTATCAATAACAGCACCAACTACACCCATAATACTAGCTACATGACAGTGAATAATCTTGAAAGAGTAATACATAGAAACATTGCAACAAAATGTCATCAAAGAACGCGTTCTCAGAGTAGAAAAAACAAGCCATATACTGCTGTTTGACTGATATCATTAAAGAACCACTTCAATTATCAAGAAAGCTTCACTTAATCAGCTTTAATGCAAACCAGTTACTTTAATTATCTTTGATGGGTCTAGTTGTTAATTCACCGTCAATTAAGTTCAAAAAGAAAGGTAGCACTCAAAATTCAAAGCAAAACACAAATGCAATGTACTATGTCAACAAATTGCAGAGCATGATTTCCATTAAAGATTAAGCAAACTATCAACCACAAATAATATAAAAGTTCAGAGTAATTTGTTAAACATCTCCAATACAATTTCCTGATTTCTCAGCCATTCTCAAAAGATGAAGACTTTATAACTAAACCCTAATTCTCCAGGATTTACCAACCAATTACAGATTTACAGCACAGATTCCAGAATTCCAAAAAGAATCCAACCCACGAATTGAAGGGTTCTCAAATTCTAACTAAGTCACATACCAATTCGACACAGTTCACACAATTAACACACCACTCAGAGAACCACAAAATCCAACCCACGAATTGAAGGGTTCTCAATACCTTCCTTCAAACATATTGCGGATGTCTCTCTCACATGAACCAAACCTAAAAATTGTTCCACCACTTGCCCGTGCTTGTTTACATATCTAATAAGAACTGCCATTTGCTCCTTTATAGAGACATCACGAGCCTCATCAACCAGAATAGAAAACTACCTATCACCAAGGTCAACTACTATCTTAAGTGTGGTCTCAACTGCACACGAATGAACCATATCTTTTTGTATCGGTGGAGATGTCATTTGGTTATTCTCGAGTGCATTATGCAAAACAACATTGCCAACCTCCTGATTTCGTAGGTTGTACCACTTTTACAACTCTAAAAACATACCTCTATTCAAAGAAGTAGAGGATTCATCATGTCCCCTCATAGGCAAACCTTGACTTAAAATGAATCGAACGACATCTAGAGTTGCTGTCAAGCGAATGCGGTAAGCTTCTTTTCTTCTCAAATCTCTTCCTTTGACAATATAACCCGCACTCTGTTTTTGATTTTTCAAATTCTCAAGAGCAATTCTTGCTTTGTTATGTGCACTATCAACTGAACCAACATGCTCCACGAATCTCTACACTGCCTTTCTCTAATTCGAAAATCAATTTTTTTGTAAATGCTTCATCAATGTTGGTAGCATTAGGCTTGAAAAGAAAACAGCAAAAGCAATATGCAACATCATTCACAACACTGCAGCATCATTCACAACCCTATATTCTAACCAATTAAAATCATCATACCAAGCATGTCTGAAACCTCTATTATCTTTTCCATACTTCTTTTTCGGAAAATCATGCCCTTTAGGTTGACAAGGACCTTTAGCCACATATGCTCTCCTTATACGGTCTCTAACATTAGCATCAAAGCTATCAATAGGCTTGCGTAATCCCGGATCGGCAACAAAAACCTCATCAATTTCAGCCTCATTCAGATTAACTTCCAATTCAGGCTCATCGCTCGTATTCAAAGAATTCACATTCGAAGTTTATGGCGGTTGCTCATTACTATGTGAATCAATTGAAGTTTTTAATCTTTTGGGAAAATATTTCTCCATTTCAGAAACTCAACAGACAACAGTAGCAATGTATCAATAGCACAGATTCACAAATTCAGCAATTCACACTCAGCAGACAGCTCAGGTTACTCAGCAGACCAACAATAGCACACTCAGCAGCCAGCTAGTCACTAAATAACCAATTCACAAATCACAACTTATATACAAATTATTCACAATTCAATGAATTCATTATAAAATCTACATACTGTTAGGTCCAAAATATCTTCGGCCCATTTGGTAAGCCGAGCCCAAAAGTAGACAGGGAAGTCATCAGTAGGCTTGATCGAAGAAGGGTCCAGGAACGAAGGGAAGCCATTAGTCATTCATGTGAAGGAAGAAGGTTTCCGTCAAGAAGAAGGGGAATGCGTTCATGGGAAAATGGCTACGACGTTTTTTACCTCTGATATACACGGGAAGTGGATAGTAGTAAGGGGCGTGCCCTATAAATTCGGAAATCATGGGAAATGGTAGGAGGACGTTGAAACGAAGAGATTTATAGATCAGATTTGACGGTTTTATGGATGTACACAGACACTTGTAACAACGAAGATAATCAAAAGAGAGCTTTTCCCCCGTATCACAAAAATTCTTACTTTCATGAAGTGTTTTCTTTCCTCTTGATTCGATCGTGCCCCAATCTAGGACAGAGGTTTGTTAGTCAAATTTTTGTCCAAAACAATTTGGCGCCCACCGTGGGGCCCAACGATTGAAAGGGAGTCATTTCTCCACATCGAAGGAAGTCGCCATGAGCAACCCTAACGAAGGCAGTCAAGAGCTGAACGTCGGAGATGACGAAGGTGCACACCAGGACGCATTGGTAGCCCTCTGCATCGAACTGTCCGAGTTCGCTCAAAGGCTTCAAGCTTTGGAGAAGGAACTAGCTAATCAACGTGCTTGCAACGAAAAGTACAAGGCTAGAATTGAGCAGTTAACCGCCGATAATGACGGTTTGCATTCCCAGCTCCGGTCTGTGTCCTCTGTCGGCCCGCGTGCCCGAATAACGGATCGGACCCGAAACAACGGGGGTGAAGGTTCCTCGGGAAACCTCACCGACCGACATGAAAGAAACCTTGGTTTGGAGTTCGTTACTCCGCCGGCAACAGTCCCTGGGGTGCCTTCATTTACCCCTACACAGGGTAACCCTACTAGTGAAGGAACAAGGGCACCCGTACGCCTTCGATCGGCACGAGAGGTTAGTCCCCGGCGCTTTGAAGATGAGGTCATGGATGATGACGAGGATTGGGACCGCCGCCATCCCCGAGACCTCGAGAATATCGTCCGAAACCAATGCAAGATGTTCACCGAGCAGTTGGCGAAAATACCAGGAGTCCCACGGCCCATAGAGAAGGAAGCGGTTGACGGTTATGACGAATCACCTTTTGCCCCTCACATCGCCCAGATTGAGATACCGAAGAAGTTCTCAATACCTAGCATGAACCCGTATGACGGCACGAGGATCCCGACGAGCACGTTGACATATTCAAACAAAAGATGATGACCATCGTAGTCCCGTATCACTCTCGTGAGGCACTGATGTGCAAGGGATTCGGGGCAGCCCTCGCGGGACCGGCCTTGAAGTGGTTCGTCAATCTTCCAAGAGGAAGTATCCGTTCTTTTGCCGAGTTGATGGATTCTTTCCGAGTGCAATTTGCTAGCAGCCGAAGATTCGAGAAGCAATCTAGCGATCTGTACCGGGTTATCCAAAAACTGGATGAATCCACCCGAGAGTACCTAGACAGATTTAACCGAGAGAAGATCTCCATCCTGCACTGCGACGTGCCGACGACGATGGAAGCCTTCCGTCAGGGGGTAAATCAAGACGGAGATCTCTACAAAGAGCTCACTAGGCTTCCTTGCCACAGCTTCGAGGATGTGCAAGCCAAGGCCCTAGCTCAAATCAGGCTTGAGGAGGATTTGAAGATGAGGAAGCCCGCAAGTGTCTGGGAAAGGGTGGATAAGAAGGCAGCACCAGATCACCATCGGGAACGCCGTGACCAACCGTACCGACGCCCTCATCCCGACGCAGTGAAGGTCAACATCGCTGAGACCAAGCCAGTCAAGTCACTACCGCCAAAGTATGACGAGTTCAACCTGGGCATATCCCCCGAGGACCTCGTGAAGAACATAGCCCAGACGATACGAGGCATCAGGTGGCCGAAGAGGAATGAAAAACCTTATCCAAACAAAGATATGAGCAGGTGGTGTGACTTCCATGACGATTATGGAAATGTAACCAAGGAGTGTGTGGCACTAAGAAGGGAGATTGCCTACCTTGTATCTCGGGGAAGGATTACAAAAGTCGCGCGAAATGCGTAAGTCCCCCCAGACGTCGTGGAGAACTCGCGCGCGGGAAGGCCAGCGTCGCCAGTTCCTGCTAAGGTCGTGAACATGATCACCGGAGGGTCAAGCGTATGCGGCCTTACATACTCAGCGGCCAAAAGGAACGCACGAGAAGGCATTCTTCATCTCCCAGCGCAAATGAAGAATGACGTCATCAATCTCGCCATACACTTTGAGGAGGATGACGTCAACTGTCTTGACGGACCCCACCATGACGGTCTCATGATTTCTCTGTCGATCGGAAACATCTTAATGAAGCGAGTCCTCATTGATACCGGGAGCTCAACCAACCTCATGACGCTGGAGGCTTTGAGAGAAATGGGTTTGAGCGAGAAGGACATGGAGAAGAATCCCACGACACTTGTAGGCTTCATCGGAGAAGTGAAGCACACTGTGGGAGACATCATCCTTTCCACGTATGCAAAGGGCGTGAACATCCAGGTTAGGTACTCCGTTATGGATTGTCCTTCTTGTTATAAGGTAATAATGGGAAGACCATGGCTCCACGACATGAGAGCTGTCCCATCTACTTACCACCAGACGGTGAAATTCCCAACACCGTGGGGGGTTCAAGAGATCCGCGGAGATCAAAGAACGTCCTGAGAGTGTTACAAGTCGGCGCTGAAACCAACTGCCAATAAAAAATTCACCTAGCAATTAAAGGAGACCACTAACTCTACTTCTCTAAAAAGAAAAGAAAAGAAAGATGAACATGTAGATGAAGTAGTCCTAGACCAGTCTGACCTCAATCGGTCCGTAAAGATTGGAAATGATTTAGAGTCATCTATGAAAAATGAGCTGGTAGACTTCTTAAGTAAAAATGTTGTATGTTTTGCTTGGTCCCATGAGGATATGGTGGGAATCGATCCGGAGATCATCACCCACAGATTAAACGTGAAACCTAATCACCCACCGGTAAAGCAGAAAGGAGGAAATTCGCCGCCGAGAGAAATAAGATAGTGGATGAAGAAGTGAGAAAGTTGATGGAAACTGGAAAGATCAAAGAGGTCAAATATCCAGAGTGGCTGGCAAACGTAGTCATTGTTCCAAAAAAGAACGGAAAATGGAGGATGTGCGTAGATTTCACAGATTGGAACAAGGCTTGTCCCAAGGATTCATTTCCATTACCTCACATAGACGCCCTGGTAGACGCCACGGCGGACCATGAATGGTTGACTTTCATGGACGCCTTCAGTGGTTACAATGAAATCAGGATGGAAGAAAGCGATCAGGAGAAGACATCCTTCATCACTAGTAAGGGAACATACTGCTATAAGGTGATGCCCTTTGGGTTACGAAACGCTGGGGCCACATATCAAAGGCTAGTGAATAAAATGTTCCAAGGCTAAATCGGAGAAACTATGGAGGTGTACATAGATGACATGCTCGTCAAATCGAAGAAAGCTGTAGATCACAGAAGTCACCTAGAGAAAGCTTTTGAAATCTTGAAGCAATATAACATGAAGTTGAACCCGTAGAAGTACTTTCGGTGTGAAGTCGGGGAAGTTCCTAGGGTACCTAGTCACCCAGAGAGGGATAGAAGCTAGTCCCGAGCAAGTTCGAGCCATAGTAACGCTGAAATCTCCCAGGTGCGTGAAAGATGTTCAAAAGCTTACTGGGCAGATCGCCGCTTTGAATAGATTCATATCCAAATCAGCAGACCGACGTCGTCTCTTTTACGAAGTACTTAGAAAGAACAAGTGCTTCCAGTGGACGGCCAGACATGAGGAGGCTTTCCAAGAGCTGAAGAAATACTTCTCTGATCCTCTAATCTTAGCAAAACCAGAAGCAGGAGTGGCCCTACCCTTGTACATGGCCATTACCAAGCAAGCCATCAGTGGAGTATTGGTCTGAGAACAAGACGGACATCAACAACCCATGTACTGTGTTAGTAGGACTCTCCTACCAGTCGAGACCCGATACTCTTCCTTGGAAAAGTTGGTTCTAGCCCTAGTCATGTGCTCCAACAAGCTTCGCCCGTACTTTGAGGCACACCCGATAGTGGTAAGAACCACACATCCCTTGAAGACGGTCATGCATAAGCCTGAATTCATAAGAAGAATGACTAAGTGGGCAATTCATTTGAGTGGGTTCGACATTAAGTACGAGCCAAGAACCGCATTGAAATCCCAAGCACTAGTTGACTTTGTGGTTGATTTTAGTCCTACGACGGAAGAGGGATCAGAGCCAGTAGAGCTAATGACGCTAGAAGCTAAGTCTCCAGTTAAGTGGACGCTTCACACGGATGGCGCCTCTAACGCCGGAGGAACAGTGATATGAGTAGTCCTAAAATCAACACAGGGGGATAGGGTGGCACAATCCGTGAGATGCACGTTCGAAGCTACGAACAATGAAGTTGAGTACGAGGCTCTGATTTTCGGTCTGATTCTTGCCAAAGACCTGGGCATACAGCAGATAGAAGTCAACTGTGACTCCTTGCTGATAGTCAACCAGGTTCTGGGACTATATGAAGCCAGGGACGAGAGGATGATAGCTTATCTAGACGTGGTCAAAAATCTAATTCCTCAGTTTGAGAAGGTATCCTTCGCACAGATCCCAAGAGAGCAGAATGCTCAAGCAGATTCTCTCGCCCGTCTAGCGTCATCCATTGATCCTAACGAGTATCATGTAATCCCGATGATTCACATCATGGTTCTTGCCATTAGAAGAGCTCATACCGATGACATCAAGAGATCTGATAGTATGACCGAAGACGTCTGCCTTCTCAGAACTACTTCCCACAGCAACGTCTTCATGAGCAGTGACGACGTCGACGCCAGGAGTTATCGGAATTATCCCGACCCAGATCTGCCTCTAAGTAGCCCGAGTCACGAGGAAAATCCCTGTGATCCCTCGGAGGCCAATGAAGCATCTTGGACTCAGCCGTACCTGGATTGGCTAACCAAGGGAAAACTTCCGGAAGATAAAATCGAAGCTAAGTTGCTAAGGATGAAGGCTACAAAGTTTACAGTAGAGGACGGGAAACTGTTCCACCGGTCGGCGGTGGGAACACTACAACGTTGCCTAGCCAAGGAAGGTGTCCAGAGACTTCTTGAGGAGCTTCATGAGGGAGACTGCGGGAACCATACTGGAGGGAGAAGTTTATCCAACAAAGCCCTTCGGCAGGGTTGGTATTGGCCTACTATGAGGAAAGACGCTGTAGACTTCTGCCGTAAATGTGACGCTTACCAGAGGCATGCACCAACCGCACACCAACCTCCTGAGCCACTCTACCCCACACTCACGCCATGGCCCTTTATGCGATGGGGGATGGACATAGTCGGGAAGTTATCCCCTTCGTCCGGACAAACAATATTCTTCCTCGCAATGACCGATTACTTCTCTAAGTGGATCGAGGCTGAAGCTTATCTAGAGATCAAGGATAAACAGGTGATCTCTTTCATCATCATGAATATCCTTTGTCATTTTGGGGTACCCTCGGAGATTGTGTGTGACAATGGGTCTTAGTTCATAAGCCAGAGGACCAGAGACTTCTGCAGTCGCTGGAAAATCGACCTGGTCACCTCAACACCCCGCTATCCCCAGTCAAATGGGCAGGCCGAGGCTAGCAACAAGGTGTTCATAAACAATTTGAAGAAGCGAGTTGCGAAAGCTAAAGGAAATTGGGCTGACAAGCTCCCTTTCGTCCTTTGGGCCGATCGAACGATGCTAAAAGTAGCGACTGGTCAGTCTCCTTTCTCGTTAACACACGGATGTGAAGCGGTCATTCCCGCCGAAATTCTCACCCCAACTGCTCGCACTAGCTTTTTTACCGAAGAACGTAATCATCTGGAGCTGTCGGCTGACTTGGATACTTCTGGTGAGCTTCGTGACCAAGCCCGATTACGCCTAGATAGACACCAGCAACAAGTCACCCGGAGCTACAACCAAAACGTCAAGATCCGGACCTTCTGAATCGGTGACTGGGTACTAGGAAAAGTCTTCCAAAATACTCACGAAACCAAATCGGCTAAGCTAGCCCCGACATGGGAAGGACCCTACAAGATAACAGGGATCGTCGGACAAGGCGCATACCAGCTGGAATCTAAAGACGGAGAAGCCATCCCAAGAAGTTGGAATGCGATACATTTGAAAAAGTATCACTTCTAAGGGAAGTCTTCCTTTATCAGATCGTAAACTTCTCTAGAGCTCCCGACAGAAGGTTTTCTTCGCCAGACACTCAAGACACTCGAGGTCATCTATCCATAGTTATTATCTTGCTTTTGTTCTAGGTTCATCCTTTTTGTAGTATGTTTGTGATCAACTTGTTTGTGTGAAAGCTCCTTGTTGTGTGACTTCTATGTTATGGTTTTTCGTTGAATGAATGACATTTGCGTGCATCATTACTTAATCACATTTATTTCCTTTTTGCATGAGTAGACGTATTAAAGAAAAAGCATATTTTATTCATTATCATGTAGAATACATCATACAATCGAACACAAGTCCAAACAGTAGAGGTAACTAATCCTAGACTATAGACGCCTTTAATCGACCGAACTTCCCCAGCACAAGTTCCAACGCGATACTTGTCACCTGCCTGGAAACCTCCTTCGATATGTGCAGCTGCCACCCGTGACCAGAGACTTCTGCAGGAGTCCTCGTCTTGAAGCCTTCAGTCCGAAGCATCCGCGCGTCCTGAAAACCCTGCACATAAAGGAAGGACAATACCAAGCAAACATACGCAAGAAAGAAAGCATGCATGCACCAAAAACACCTACTTTCTCTTCCTCAAGAAGAGACGTCATCCGGTCGACGGAAAAATATTGTTTGTGGCCCCTAAACGGCCCATACACACCAACAACAGTTTGTTAAAAAAAACCACCACAAAAGAAATCTTTTACAAGGGCACGCGGCCCTAATCTTCTTCCTTGTCAGAAGTGTCCCTTGGTTGCTCCTCTGCATCCGCTAAAAGCCCATCCAGCCCTTTGCCTTGGTCGAGAGTTACGCTCGTGCTCGGATCACGATCACCACCATCTTCCTCCGTGTCGAGAGAGGCGAAAAGCTCATCACCTAGAGCCGGCTGATCTGGGGGATAACAATCATGAAAGGACATGATCTCAGCATCCAGATCTCAGTCCGAGTGTTGACCAGCCACGAACTGTTTGATTGTTTCCACCCTAGACATCATCGAGTAGTAGGCTCCAATCTCGCCAGCCTCCTTAAGAATTCTCTTGTTCACGGCCTCGAGCTCAGAGATCTTGGATCGATCCGAAGCAGCTTGAGAAGACTGACGCTTGACCGTCTCAGCAAGTTTCGCAAGCTTGCTTGCGTCCATCTTTTGGCGTTCGACCGCAAGAGTCGTTTCCCTCTCCAAGGCAACCCTCTCAGCGTCCCACTTAGCCTGATGCTCTCTTAGGATCTGGTCCTCTTTGTCAACGACATCCGCAACCCAGAGAACTGTTGACGGGTGATTTCTTGACAACAAATAAATTTATAGTCAAGACCTCGCTGAGTATAGCGAAGTTAGGATCGTTCCACGGGAAGCACGGTTGTTTGTTTATCAACTACTAAAAATAAGAAAAACAAGCAAAACAGGCAAAAACACAGCTACGACCAACCTCGTTAACGACCTTGTCAGGGTCGTTAACGAACCTGGAAAACCTACGAACACATAAATAACGAATTAAAACACAAGCTCGGTACCGAGGCAAGTGAACTCGATAACGAATATTACTAAAGAAAACAAACTAACTCAATAAAGATAAAAGATCTAGGACAAGGGTCACCACAACATAGCCATGCATATAAACTCATAAGAAGATAAAGATCATGCCTTTAAAAGATAGATTTATCAACTTTCGCTGATTAGCCAGCAAACCGATCAATTCTCATAAATCAATTCACTCAATCACTTGTTTTGGATCCAAAGCTCGAAACTTTCTTAAATCGAACAATATCAACCTTCAAGTCAACAAATTTCTCTTTCGATCAAGTTGAGAACTCAAATTCCCTCGACTATCGTCTAAGCATAAACACAACAAGCAATCTAAAAATAGATAAAAGGCATTCAAAACATCAACTCACT
The DNA here is from genome assembly GCA_964016875.1 of Fallopia convolvulus. NCBI lineage: Eukaryota > Viridiplantae > Streptophyta > Magnoliopsida > Caryophyllales > Polygonaceae > Fallopia > Fallopia convolvulus. Next base: position 9,507,419 of record OZ024723.1, read on the forward strand.
CATCCACATGCATAACTATCTCGGGTTTCAACCCCAACCCTAGATAAGAAAACTACTCACTACTCATAATAACAAAGCAAATAACTTCAACAAAAGAAAACATTGAAAACAAAACCAAAACTTACTTGAAATTAATAAGAGAAATATCGTCTTACAAACTTTAGTAGAATTCGAAAACAAAACAACACCGAGTATGATTCCGACTAACGACCCTCAGCCTCTCTCTCGATCGAATCTGGATTGCTATCCTCTTCCACTCGACTTCTCCTAAAACGAATCTGACTCCCCCCTTTCTAAGACTTAGAACAAGGGTTTTTATACTAAAAAACTATCTATTAAAAAGCCTAAAAGATAAAAACTAACTCTAAAAAGATAACAAGATATAAGATATAAGATATAACCACCCTAAAGTCGGTTAAGCCTCCTACCGACACGGAGACATCGTTAACGACCCCGCACAGGGTCGGTAGAAATCACAAACTCCACCCTAAAAATTCTATCTTTTAGCCTCGTTAACGACCTTCACAGGATCGTTAACGAGCCTCTGTTTTGGCTTTTCTTCGATTTCTTCTCCACTTAAACTTGGATTTTCACTTGATCTTCTCATGCAATCTCTTCCTTATCTTCATTCCTTCCATCCTCCACCACAAAACTCCAGCTCAGCTCAAAAAGCACTCCTTTCTGCTTAAAAACCTACAAAAAGACACAAAACAGAGTAGCTTCCATACTTTTGACAAAATATGCAAACTCATCCAAAAACACAAAAAAACTAACTCTAAAAACTACTAAAACAAAACTAAATAATGTAAGAAATACACCAAAAACTAGACTAAAAACACAAATATCAAGAACGCTTTGTAAGGCCTATGCATCAGGGCAGGATATCGTCTGTAGTAAGATAAAAAAAAGAAGAATAACTGGTGAAAGCGGACCTTCCAAACCGATAGACCGGCGTCTCTGACCAGGGCGGGACTGGGAACTTCTAAGCGAGGCTTCTTTGAGCCATGAGCGCCACAGAGCTTTTGCCACAGATCTGAGGGGTCCTTCTCATCCAGGGCAATGACTTCTGTAACAGCAGGTGATGATCTCTTGGCAGGGGTCACCTTTGTCCCGTCCTCAACCTTTACCTTGGGGTCCAAAGGAGGTTTCTTGTCACTCGATCGAAGTTTGCGCTGAATCAGGGCTGCGACAGAGAAACTCCTCCCCAAGGAAGAAGAAGCTTCTGGGAAGACAAACGTTAAAACCCATAGATAGAGCTGGTACAAAACTCAAAAGTAAGGGAAAAAGGTACATACTGGCAAGGTTCTTTCCGGGGTTCGTGTTCACCTCAGCAAGCCTCCCCAGCGCCGAAGCATTATCCTCGATTGTCTTCTTTGAGCTTCCCGATCTCGCACCATCCTCGCCGTCTGACTAACCCTAAGTGATTGTCGTCGTCTTGTTGTTGGACTCGCCTTCGAGCGATTGCTCCGCAGACCTCCGGTACGTTCTCTTTGCTTCAGGAAGAGCGGAGAGTCTCCTGCATGCCTTCGATTCCAATACATGGGTCTCCAAGCAAGACAGAACTGCATGTAAAGTCATCCAAATCAGAAATTCGATAAAAAAAACAGCAAGTAACGATAGAGGGGTGCAGAAATTAGGGTTAGGAACGCTTACTCTTAGTAGTCCAAGAGTCGAAGAAAGCTGCTTGGTACATCTCACCCAGAGTAGACTTCTCCACGAAAAAGAAGCGCGAAGCCCAATCCTTGTCGTTCACCTGGCTGAGGGAACTGCAGAGAGTCTGGGACCAATCAGAAATGCTAATCAAGGACAAGGTGATGATCGATCCGTTGTCGTGCAGAGTGATGCTAGATTTGGAGGCCAAGACCCTGAAGGGCCTAGGTTTGAAGCTAATGTCAATGATCAAGAGCCGCCAGTTGCTCCAACCACAGAGGTACCTCCCACTGGTCCACCTGGGCTACAGTCTTTGGTCCAAGAACAAGTTCTGTCCTTTTTGCAAGTTCTTTTTGGGTGGTGGTCAACCACCAAACCCTGTCGCTATGTTATTCCATCTGTCTGGTTCAAGGGTACCAAACCACCAAGAGTCCGCTGTGAGAGTGTCCTATTCTAGAATGTCAGTTCCACCAGAACCCCCAGCTAGGGTGTCGGATATTAAGAGACTGCCCCAACCCGTTCAGGAAGTATCTGAAGAGTCAGTTCGGGTTGAAAGGGGTCGTCAAGACTCCGGACCTGACAAATGGCTGCGTGAGTTCAGTTACATGAAACTTCTGTTTTTCACCGGAGCTCATGGGAAGGACGTGGAGTTGTGGTTGAGGCAAGTCACTTCAGCTCTCAACACGATTAAGGCATCAGATGATCGAAAGGTGTCGCTAGCTTAGAGCTTGCTTAGAGATAATGCTTTTGATTGGTGGTCTCTATAGATTTTGGATCATGAAGTGAACTTTGAAGAATTTTCTAAGATGTTGATAGATGAGTTCTGCCCTACTGCTGTAAGGGATGCTCGAGCTCAAGAATTTGCTGATGCAAAGCCTGAGAACATTTCATTGGCAGAAGCTGCCCAGAAGTTTCAGAGAGATTTGACTTATGTGGCTGAGACTGTGACCACAAAGAAGCAACGTATTCATGTTTTTGCTAAGAGGATGAGACCAGAGATTAGACAGTATGTAGCTGGGTTCGAATGCTCTACCTTGAGGGAGTACCAGAACAAGGAAATGGCTTACGAAATGGCACACCTAGCCTACAAGCGAGCTGATGTCACTCAAGGTAGTGGCAACAGGCAGAAGACGACATTTGGATTCAAAGGTGATGGGAGGTCGAGTTCTACGCCTCAAGGAGGTAACAACTCGGGCATGAGGCAGAACCAACAAGGCCAATCCCAACGGTCGGGTGGTGCAATGGGACAAAAGCAGTGCTTCAACTCTGGAAGCCATAATCATTTGAGGAGTGCTTGTACTCGACCGTTGATAACTTGCTTTACTTGCGGACAGAAGGGTCACCGTACTGACTTCTGTTGCAACGAAGGGGTTGCTCCATCTCAGGGATCCTCACCTGCTTCTAGGCCAACTGGAGGAAATCAATCACAGCCTACCCCTCAGACTTATGTTATGCCAGGTCAAGGTCGTGGTAGAGGCCGGGTAGCACAGTTGGGGGTCCTGAAGCCAACCACCCACCTCGTGTGTTCGAGTTGAGAAGAGCTGAAGATCCAAATGCTCCGATGGCTACATGTACGATTTGGATCCGATATGAGCCTGTTAAGATTCTTTTTGATACTGGTGCTACTCATTCTTTTATTGCAACTGCATGCGTAGATAGATTGCATTTGACATATTCTGTGGGTAGTCCTTTTGTTGTGGGTTTACCGGATGGTAGTAAGATAAGTGGGGACAAAGAGATCCTTCAATGCCCAATTCGCATTGGGGATAAGGACTGGCTTACAAATTTCATCGTCATGGCCTTGCCAAATGATGATGTAATTCTAGGTATGGATTGGATGACTAGATACAAAGCTGTTCTAGATATTCATAGTCGTACAATGACAATAACCGCTAATGATGGAACTCATCACGTGTTTTGGGGGCATGACCCTAAGAAGTCTGGAACTATGATTAGTGCTATGGAAGCTGCCAAGTTATTGAATGAGGGTTGTGTAGGATATTGGTGCTATGCCCTTCAAGAAACCAAGGAAAGTCCGAAACTTGAGGACATTCCTATTGTGCGAGAATTGAAAGATGTATTTCCTGAGGAGTTGCCAGGGCTTCCGCCTCACAGAGAGGTAGATTTCAGCATTGAGTTAGAGCCGGGGACAAGACCTGTTTCACCTGCTCCTTATCGTATGACACCAGTAGAGATGCAAGAGTTGAAAAAGGAACTTGAAGAGTTGGCAAAAAAAGGCTTCATTCGTCCTCTTGTCATGTTTGATAGGATTATGGCTTTTGCGTGCATATGGGTTTTATAACATGAGTTTTGAACTTCTAAATTGGATGGTTTAGTTGAATTTGCTCGCAGTGCTTTTGTTGCAAGGTCCAATACAGTCAATTGTTGTCAGTTTGTCCTAGTAGACCCAGTGTGAGGCCTACAACTTTTTGACCCCCAGGTATATGCCAAACAGGGTGTTACAAATTGGTATCAGAGCGAGGTTGGGAACAAGGGCACTAGGTCCTAACAAAAGTTTTCGTGAGGTCCAATTTATGGTTATGCCAAATTCAAAACCTTTTTTTCTTAGGCATGTTGCCTTTTAGGTAGGGAAACACGTCGAGACCGCTACGTCATCTGGGAAGAACCTCTGTAAGTATTTTATTTGTTTAATTACAATTGTTACTTGTAAAATCTAAGTGACTTATTATGTTTAGGTATCACTTAGTAATGGCAAGAGGTAGAGGTAGAGGAAGACTTAGGGGTCGAGGAAGAGGAGTTACTGTCGAGCCTCGTGTTAATCCCCTGGTTGAGGGAACTACAGAGAGTCTGGGACCAATCAGAAATGCTAATCAAGGACAAGGTGATGATCGATCCGTTGTTGCGCAGAGTGATGCTAGATTTGGAGGCCAAGACCTTGAAGGGCCTAGGTCTGAAGCCAATGTCAATGTTCAAGAGCCGCCAGTTGCTCCAGCTATAGAGGTACCTCAAACTGGTCCACCTGGGCTACAGTCTTTGGTCCAAGAACAAGTTCTATCCTTTTTGCAAGTTCTTTTTGGGGGGTGGTCAAGCACCAAACCTTGTCGCTGCCGCTTCCTATCTGTCTGGTTCAAGGGTACCAAACCACCAAGGGTCCGTTTTGAGAGTGTCCCATTCTAGAATGTTAGTTCCACCAGCACCCCCATCTAGGGTGACAGATATTAAGAGACCGCCCCAACCCGTTCAGGAAGTATCTAAAGAGTCAGTTCGGGTTGAAAGGGGCCGTCAAGACTCCGGACCTGACAAATGGATGCGTGAATTCAGTTACATGACACTTCCGTTTTTCACTGGAGCTCATGGGAAGGACGTGGAGTTGTGGTTAAGGCAAGTCACTTCAGCTCTCAATACGATCAAGGCACCAGATGATCGAAAGGTGTCGCTAGCTCAGAGCTTGCTTAGAGATAATGCTTTTGATTGGTGGTCTCTACAGATTCTGGATCATGAAGTGAACTTTGAAGAATTTTCTAAGATGTTGATAGATGAGTTCTTCCCTGCTGCTGTAAGGGATGCTCGAGCTCAAGAATTTGCTAATGCAAAGCCCGAGAACATTTCAGTGGCAGAAGCTGCCCAGAAGTTTCAAAGAGATTTGACTTATGTCGCTGACATTGTGACCACAGAGAAGCAACTTATTCATGCTTTTGCTAAGAGGATGAGACCAGAGATTAGACAATATGTAGCTGGGTTCGAATGCTCTACCTTGAGGGAGTACCAGAACAAGGCAATGGCTTACGAAATGGCACACCCAGCTTACAAGCGAGCTGATGTCACTCAAGGTAGTGGCAAGAGGCAGAAGACGACATTTGGATTCAAAGGTGATGGGAGGTCGAGTTCTACGCCTCAGGGAGGTAACAACTCGGGCATGAGGCAGAACCAACAAGGCCAATCTCAACGGTCGGGTGGTGCAATAGGACAAAAGCAGTGCTTCAACTGTGGAAGCCATAATCATTTGAGGAGTGCTTGTACTCGACCGTTGATAACTTGCTTTCCTTGTGGATAGAAGGGTCATTGTGCTGACTTCTGTCGCAACAAAGGGGTTGCTCCATCTTAGGGTCCTCACCTGCTTCTAGGCCAACTGGAGGAAATCGATCACAACCTACCCCTCAGACTTATGTTATGCTAGGTCAAGGTCGTGGTAGAGGCCGGGGTAGCACAATTGGGGGTCCTGAAGCCAACCACCCACCTCGCGTGTTCGAGATGAGAAGAGCTGAAGATCCAAATGCTCCGATAGCTACAAGTACGATTTGGATCCGATTTGAGCCTGTTAAGATTCTTTTTGATACTAGTGCTACTCATTCTTTTATTGCAACTGCATGCGTAGATAGATTGCATTTGACATGTTCTGTGGGTACTCCTTTTGTTGTGGGTTTACCTGATGGTAGTAAGATAAGTGGGGACAAAGAGATCCTTCAATGCCCAATTCGCATTGGGGATAAGGACTGGATTACATATTTCATCGTCATGGCCTTGCCAAATGATGATGTAATTCTAGGTATGGATTGGATGACTAGATACAAAGATGTTCTAGATATTCATAGTCGTACAGTGACAGTAACCCCTAATGATGGAACTCATCACGTGTTTTGGGGGCATGACCCTAAGAAGTCTGGAACTATGATTCGTGCTATGGAAGCTGCCAAGTTATTGAATTAGGGTTGTGTAGGATATTGGTGTTATGCCCTTCAAGAACCCAAGGAAAGTCCGAAACTTGAGGACATTCCTATTGTGCGAGAATTCAAAGATGTATTTCCTGAGGAGTTGCCAGGGCTTCCGCCTCACAGAGAGGTAGATTTCATCATTGAGTTAGAGCCGAGGACAAGACCTGTTTCACGGGCTTCTTATCGTATGGTACCAGTAGAGATGCAAGAGTTGAAAAAGCAACTTGAAGAGTCGGCAGAAAAAGGCTTCATTCGTCCTCTTGTCATGTTTGATAGGATTATGGCTTTTGCATGCATATGGGTTTTATAACATGAGTTTTGAACTTCTAAATTGGATGGTTTAGTTGAATTTGCTCCCAGTGCTTATGTTGCAAGGTCCAATACAGTCAATTATTGTCAATTTGTTCTGCTAGACCTAGTGTGAGGCCTACAACCTTGTGACCCCCATGTATATGCCAAACAGGGTGTTACATGTATAGTTGTTTTTATATAGGCTATAAGCCACCAACCCACTTATTTATCGAATTTGATAAATTTATGTATCCTCATGAACTTAATTTTAATAGTTCCTCTCTTACATAACAAAAGTAAGCCACTTTTCTCTTAATACTGAACAATCAACCATGGAAGACAACAAAGCAATATTGAACATGTTAACTTCTAAATTGGATGGTTTAGTTGAATTTGTTCCCAGTGCTTATGTTGCAAGGTCCAATACAGTCAATTATTGTCAGTTTGTTCTGCTAGACCTAGTGTGAGGCCTACAACCTTGTGACCCCCATGTATATGCCAAACAGGGTGTTACATGTATAGTTGTTTTTATATAGGCTATAAGCCACCAACCCACTTATTTATCGAATTTGATAAATTTATGTATCCTCATGAACTTAATTTTAATAGTTCCTCTCTTACATAACAAAAGTAAGCCATTATTCTCTTAATACTGAACAATCAACCATGGAAGACAACAAAGCAATATTGAACATGTTGTAACGAGAACGATAAACAGTAAAGATCGACACAGAGATTTACGTGGTTCGGTAACAGTGTGTTATTTACGTCCATGGGCAGAGAACCATATTATTATTATGGAGTGAAACATAACATATTACCAGAATAAGGTGTTTCATGAGTATTTATGGCGACTCAACAAGACCACCGTCTTGGCGCGTTGTCCCCGAACCCCTTATCAGGGGGCTCTGCCTCATGGGACCCAGGTTGATGTGACCCTGGCTTGGCTCGGACCCAACTGCTACCATTCCGAGACGGCCTAGACCTTGGAGACCACCTTGGTTTAGGACATAGTCTCATTTATGTATTCTTTATATTATTATTTATATTCCCGTCTTTTATTTTCCGTCTTTTGGGTGTGTGTTCCCTTATGCTTAAGAGACCAGCCCATCAAGCTAGCATAAGGCACATTAGGCCATTAGGATTTTACTTGCACCTTTCCCGTTTTAGTAGTTAGTAGTATTAGTATTATGGGCTTGGACGTTCGACCTAGTATGCTTACTAACCCTAGTCTACTCCCATCTAGCTACTAGGGTTTCGCGGATCTCGTCTATATAAAGGAGCGACGCCCGATTGTATTTTTTACGTCAAGTTTAATCTAAATTCATAGTAGAGTCGAGATTCCTCCTAGTTTGGCCCGACGTCACCAAATCCTCCCAACGCCCCCTTCCTCTCGTCCGTCCTCCCTTGGGCCGACATCTGTCATCTCTTAGCCTCGCCCCGCCCTCGTTCCGATGAGCATTAGAGGCCCGCGAGTCCATAATGTTGGACTCGTAATTATCCCGGTTACTACTGTCAGAGAAGATCCGGACGTTTCGAGCCTAGATTCTCCTTTCGTGGATCGAAGACGAGTAGGTTCACATCACCGGTGTTGTCAACTGTCAAGGGCTCCGCCTCCGAACCCCAGGCGAGACTGTAACAAATTCAAGGCATATTAACATAACAAATTATACTTAAGAAAACAAGAAGAAGTAAAGAACAAGATTCTCAACTCCATCTACAAGAACCATACCGAAATCTTATCCTCTAACTTTTCGACACCAAGATATCTAATGTCACTAATTCTACATGTACAAGATTTAATCACTAAGGAAGAGAACAAACACTCTAGTTGTTTTAGAATCCACTAAAGTTTTGATGATAAAGTTGGAAGCTTCAAGTAGCCATTTCTCTAGCACAAGAGATATATGCTAAAATGGAGATGCTATGATATCGATCCGTACTCGTTATCTTTATCTTATTTGTGTTAACTTAGCTCAACTTGCTTTTCGTATACACGTACCGGTACGTTTTTGTTTGGTCTGGAATTTTCTTGGTAAGTTGACATATGATGAGGCCAATTGTTCTTTTGAGAATGTCAATAAGAAAGAGAAGAAGGAAAAGAAAAAAAATTGGCCTTTTGAATTACAATGGGTCATTTACCTTTAATGTGCTAGTTGATAAGTGTTGTATGTTTTTTCTTGATATTCTTTTGATAGCATGAAATTTGTGTTAAGATTGAAGATAAGTAAGAAAATCATGTAAAGGAATAATCTTTCCTAGTACAAATTCTTTAACAGTGTAGTTTAGAGTTTGGTTCAAATGAAACAAACTCTTATCCTAAAACGTGAAACAAATACACTTTTTCTAGTTCATAATGTACTTTTCATACAAAAGTGCATTGCAAAAATACAAAAACTGCAATCCGAAAAAGCACACTACAAAAAGTAAGAAAAGTGCACTGCAAAGTATGAAAAGTGCAAATCCGAAACAGTGCACTCTGAAATAGGAAAAGTGCACTACGAACTAGAAAAAGTGCATTCGTTTCAGGATAAGAGTTCGTTTCATTTGAACCAAACTCGTGTAGTTTATAGTGCAAATCAGCTTGAAAGAGACACTTGAAATTAGAGTAAGGTTAAATGTGATCAAAATAATATAACTTATAAGCTTAAGCTCAACAGATTCTTTGAGATCGATGATTAAAGAACAATGACAACAAACAAAGAACACACCCTTAACTAAGTGATGAATAGGGGCTTTCTATAAATTTTGCTTGTTTTAACCAAATTCAATGAAAACCAGAGACCTCACATTTAGCTAATGATGAACAATGAAGTTTTTAGTGCAAATGAGCTCTTGAAATCAAAGAAATTGAATAAAATCAAAATACGATGTAACTCATAAGCTCAAGTTCAGAAGATTCTCTAATAAGGCTGGTCATGGGTCAGATTATGGGTTGGGTGGAACCCTTCCATCGTAGATGATTAAAGAACAATGAAAGTACACAAAGAACAAAATGCTACTAATTTAATAAAGAGGTTAATCTTCTATATATAGAAAATTAAAGATGTTAAGTTCTCACTTTGACAAAAAAGGCCATATAGTATATGGACAAAAGAATCAAGTTACAAGTCGGTCCCAGGTTCAATTCTTGCATCCGATCCATCACTTGGGTGAAAAATCAAGTCTCACCATCCTTCATTCTACTAGGTCGAGCTGGTCGGCGCAAATAAATTTACCTGGTTTGTGCGCTTTATAACAGTTAGTTTACGAACCCGAGATTTACCACCAAAGGTTATTCCTTCGTTAAAAAAATTATACTAATTTTATAAAGAGGGTTATTTTTTGTAAAATTTTATAATAACCAAATTTCACTTCCATAGAATTAAAGATGATAAAAGTTCCCACTTTGACAAAAAAAAGGCCATATAATATATGTACAAAAGGAATCACCCTTTCAATCCCAAGTCATATTGAAATCTCCAAAGATAGCCCACCTTGTATCCTATATATACTTTTCAATCACAAACCAAACTCACATCAAAACTCACAAGTCATCTCATAAAATTTCCATTGCAAACCTCATACAAAAAACCCCTAATCTCTAATTCAATCCCTAAGAAAAACCCTAAAAATGGATGTTGTAAGAGAGATAGTCCATGAGAAGCCGGTGGCGATCTTTAGCAAGAACTCATGTTGCATATCTCACTCCATGATACAACTCATAAGTAGCTATGGAGCGAATCCGACGGTCTATGAGCTTGATGAGATTCCAAATGGACTAGAGATTGAGAAGGTGTTGAAGAAGATGGGGTGCAAGCCAAGTGTGCCAGTTGTCTTCATCGGCGGGCAGTTTATTGGTGGAGCTAATGAAGTCATTAGTCTTCAAGTGCAAGGCAACCTTGTTCCAATGTTGATGGAGGCAGGAGCTATTTGGATTTGGAACAGAACTTGATAGATCTTGACTAAGTCATATACTAGAAAGAATGAAGGAAAATATAGTCATTTGATTTTTCTATGTTTGCTTGTTTGTCATATTTTTTTCCCACTATGTGATTACCAATGTAATGTGAATCATACTTGAATATAATGGTTCATTTCAAGTACATTGATGTCTTATGTTATATAGAAACGGGAAACAAAAACGACATGAATACAGGAAATGTCAAGATATCGGAATTTTACACTAGAAATGAGTTTCCTAAATAGAAATAAATACGAAAACGAGAAAACATATAGTTTCCAAAATTTTATACTAAAATGAGTTTATGATACGAAATGAAAAACGCTGCAATATTAGAGCTTCTGGGTAACATAGGTGATGTGTGTACACAAATAATTTTGATAGTCTCAAACACAACACATAGTACATTAACTTGCTTTGGTAATAATCAACTAGTGCATTATGGTTAGCCCAAAGAAAGTTTCACCTATTTCATCATGTCCAGCTTATATTTTGTTGCAGTGTTAACCTACCATTAAATGCATACTTGAGGAGTTGATGAAATGTGTTTATGTAGTTGATCTTAAAAAAAATTCAACTAGCATGACTATTCGGTAGTTGGAGTTGAAACACGTTTATATAGTTGATACTCGTTCATATTTTTGCACAAAAAATAAGTAGGAGTAGGGATACTTATCTAGTTGATATGCGTTTATTTGACCTTAGTTGAAAGTTTTCATCCTATTCTACACATCTTTTAACATTAAATCTGATCAGTTGTCATCAACTATCATTTACCAAACACATATTAGCTTATCTGAAAAATTTGTATCTAAAAATTTTAATTACAAATTTCAGATACTAATTTCAGTATCAGCTACATCAGCATCAACAATATCAACATTAATTTATATAAGTACATCGTTATCGAACACAGCCTTTCACATATTATAAATCTTGAAAAAGTTAATAATTGGATAAGTACTGGTACATGTATTAATTAGTACCAGGATGAGCCAAGTGATTCATTTAATTTCTTAACAAAGGCATTGCTTACATCTTTAATATGTTTAAAGATATACAACATCAACTGAGTTACTTTGATTTGTACTTGATTTTCAAGAGAGAGAAAAAAAACAGCAGGTGTATCACTAGTATACTTTACAAGTGGAGATTGCTATTTCCTTTATTCTCTCTAAAGCATCAATTAAAGTGAATACATTAAAACTGTGTGAAGTCAATAAATTACAGTAACAAGCAAAACTTAGATACCTGACAAGATATAAATGTGGAATGAATAATTAGAATAAATTTGCACACTTTAAACAACTGTAAATGGCCATATTTATCAACTTTAAAATGTGGCAATACTTATCCTTGATCAAGCAAATTCTAGAAATATAAAATGAATCCATAAAATCCCACAAAATTGATCATAGTAATAGATGCTCTCCTTCATAGATTATCTTGAGGAATTATATAAAAACTAGTAAGGATTTTTTTTGTTAAATTATTCTTCAAGTAGTAAGAATTAAGAGGAAGAACAAGTTACAATGTAACAAGTTAATGTCTAGTGGACCAATTGACAAGAGTTTTTCCTCTCTATACACATGTGCAATAAGTCCAATATATTCCGCAATAATTTGCGCTATTTACTTCTACCTTTGTATGTGTTAAAAATTGTTTTTATCATAGAGAACGTATGTAATAATTGAAAAAAGTGTTAAGAGTTGGATCGATACGAAGGAAAATAAATCGAGAAACTAAGAGGGGACTCGCCACTCTAAATATTAGATGAAACATTGTAATACCTAGGACCGCTCAAATTAATTTGACGCAAACTTCTAATAAATTAATGAATTACTGTTCATTAAAAAAAAGGTCTACAAATTTTCAATAGTTTATTGTCACTCCGAAAGAGAAAGAAAAACTCAAGTCTCACCATTTTTTCTTCTACAATTGGGTCGAGCCGGTTGACACAAGCCGATTTATCTGGTTTGTGCACTTTGCCGGCTAGTTCACTACAGGGGCGGATCAAGAATTGTTAGGAAGTGGGAACAGACTATTGAACAAATTAATAGTTTAATAATAGCCTCCGCTAGCTTTCAGTCTGTCAACTTTATCGAGCTCTTGTGTACTCTTGCTTATCAATTCTCAATGGCGAATTGGGTACAAATGGTTTAATGAAAAAGCCTAAACTTTAGGGTAAAGTCATTTAAAAAAAATTAGGGTTAAAACGACGTCATTTTATTTTCGATCACAATCTTCACTGATTCGTCTTCCTCCTTCATTGAATCACCGACAAACTTACAGACAACCCTTCACTTATTCCTCCTCCAATCCTTTTTTCCTCACTCACCTCTACCTTCGCCTCATCTGGGCTGCTCTATGGGGTGAAATTCCAAAATTTTCTTTGTTCCTGGATCCCCTGTGTAAACTAATCACTCCTCCGACCCGGATGTGGGGGCGGCCGCCCCAACCGCTCCCCCGTCCATGGTTCACGAGCTCGGAGTTTACCACCAAAGATGGGTCATTCGTTAAAAAAAAAAAAGCTCAAATTAAGATAGGTGAGATAGATACCATTATATCAATTTCTAGCCGTTATATTTCTAAGGTTCTAAGGAAATCTACGTACGTATGTTAATATATGCTAGGACTCGACATTGTTTTAGCATCTCATTGAAAGTACGTACGTACGTGTCTAGTATTATTATCATGTGTTTTTTAAGAATAATTCTATATATAATCCTTGGACACAATCTATAAAGTTGATCCTTGTGATATGATTTTGCAATTTGCATGGTAATATATATTGTAGATTTATGTCGGCGTTACATATAATGTCTATATGTGATGCGAGGAGGCAACCTTGATCTATCATTCATGTATAATAAGACAAGTAAAATTGATTTTAGGGTCATTTAATTTAATTGTACCACTATATATATTTGATTTCCCACTTTCAAAATTAAGCATATTCGTTTCTTCCACTAGAGATCATCCATGGATTTTATGTGAAGAATAATAGTACGTAACAAAGAAATCCAAGAAATGATGCATTTTGTGTAATTAACACACACATGGCATGGGCTCTTCTAATTAATGTGGTATGCATTGATAGTTCCTAATTAATTTACTAAGTATATTCACTCTAATTATTTATTTATTAATCTGAAAACAATTTCCTAATCACCAGTGTTCTAAAAATCGGCCTAGACAGCACTAAGCAGGAAATGACCGTCCTGTTCTAGGCCAAGACGGTTCTCCTGTGTGGGCAGGTTAAAGGCAGGGATGAACGTGTTTTTCTTGTAAATGCACAACAAATCTATTTGGTTGTCGTCTTAGGCATTAGGCGCCCCCTCACTGCCAAGCTTCCACACACAATGTTTTGTTGAAATATTGTTTACTGTTCCTAATTAGGAGATAATGTTAAAATATATATTTTTAGTAGAAATTCTACTGTAACGAGAATGATAAAAGCGAAAAGATACATAGATTTAACGTGGTTGACTAACAATACGTTAGCTACGTCCATTGGCAGAGAAACAAAAACTCTTTATTATAGAGGCTGAAAAGAACTGATTACAATAATGTTGTGTTTCGTGATCGAGTATATATAGTGACTCATGATCGAAACCCTAATCAGATCATGAACTATATGCCCAAAACAAATCATAATACCCATCAAATCATGGATCGTACGTTGTGGGGTGCTACCTCTTAAACCTCCTGCTAGGGGGACTCTATCCCCAAACCCTTGACGAAAACCTATTAACAACCGATTCAAGATACATTAACAAATTTTCTTAAGACAATAGAATGAGGACACAATGAGAAACATGTGTAGATAGATAGAAATTCTTTCTAGCTAGTTGTAGGATTCCAAATAGAAATGGGCAGCATTTGCCAACCGTACAAGAAGGCATTAAAATCCAAAATAGGTCAATATCAACTAATGATACCATGGAATATTTGCTAAACCAAATGCCCTTTAATCAATTCCTTCAACACTTTTTTTTTCTATAGCAACAAACTTATCAAATCTTGCCTCTATAAATAAGAGTTCATCATAGCTCAATTTCCTCAACTCAAAATCCACCAACTACTACTACTACATCTCAATTCATCCAATCCAACAACTCAATTCAAAACACGTTCTCATTTTCTTTTCTATCACCCTCATGGAGATTATTCGCCAAATGATCGAGGACAAGCCAGTTGTGATCTTCAGCAAGAGCACATGTTGCATTTCGCACTCCATGAAGCAACTGATAAGTAGCTATGGGGCGAATCCAATAGTCTACGAGCTCGACGAGATCTCCAATGGCTCAGAGATCGAGAAAGCGCTCAAGAGGCTCGGCTGTAAGCCAAGTGTGCCAGCTGTCTTCATAGGCCAGAAGTTTCGAGGTGGGGCGAGTGACATCATCAGCTTACAAGTTCAAGGCAAGTTGGTCCCTCTGCTGATGGAAGCGGGAGCCATATGGATTTGGAATGGAACCGATTAGGGCAGTTGATATATGCATGCTATAGAAGGATTACTTGAGAGCTAGGTTACTATAATTTAGTCAAAAGGGTCAATTAGCTAGCTTTATAATAAGTTGTGTTTTAATTAATATAAGGGATAAAGGTATATAACTTTTCATATTGAATAAGCTAGCATGTGATATAATGTACTGGATGGAAAACCTGTTGTTGCTTGCTAGCAAAACATGTAAATCATCACACTATCTTTTAATGTTGATGATAATATGCACTCTACATTTATATACTCCGTATAAATTAAATTCAAATTTTATGTTATATGATAAGTCAAATCATTTTCAAGGGTCATATATATTTAAATGTTAAAAAGCAAGATTAAATTCCTTTATCAAGTTATGGTTTGCAGGTTTTTCTTTGCAGTTGCACCAACTTGTGTAAGTTAAGAACATAATATGCATCAAGAATGATGATCAAATAATTATGTTTTTAATCCAATAATGTATACTATAAGCCCCAATTAGCAAAATATCGGCAAGATCATAGAGGCATAAATCATAGATTAATAAACATTTTGGACAATGTAAAGAGAAATTATAATTAATGGGAAAAAGGATAATATTAGAAGAAGGAAGAAGAATATATACCTACAATGTATATTTTCATTTAATGACTATGATAGTAAAAACTCTACCTATAGAGTTTCTTATCAACTCCATTGGAACAAGATCACACAAAAGGTGCATCAAAATTAATTAATTGAGACCAAATTAAAGAGGGTTGACTCATGTGATAAGCGGTCTACTCTACACTCACGGGGTCTAGAGTCCAACTCCATTGTATGTAAAAAATTCTCTTTGGAAGACTCATCCGCCAAAATCAGGTGGTCGAGTTGAACGTAGCCAAGACGGAATTTTGGCAACAAAAAAAAATTAATTAATTGAGAACCTATATAAAGTTTTATAATTTCTTAAATATATGTTTACTCTATCTTCTCTCTAATTGGAATCTGAAAAAAGTAAAAAAAAATAAAGCTATAAATATACTCAATAGCTAATTAAATTTGATTTCATTCCTTGTTATCTTCTATTGGGGGAAGCTAAAAGTTGAACTACTTTGGATTTCTTGCACAAAGTTGTCATGAGATGCCATGAATCGCCTGCGTTTTTCTAACGTGTAGTATATCATCACCAATGAAACAATATAATACTATATAAATTTAAAATTGTTTTCTAATAAGAAAATAGTTTACTTAGCTTGCTTTCCGTATAATTGTACCTTTACTTTGATTTCTCCAAGCATATGCCATCCACCATGTTCTACTTGCGTCCACACTAGGAGATGTCAAATTTTATTGCCTATAATTTGGCACCAATAATGTCTAACATTCTGATGAAAATTGAGCTACAAGTTATTACTCCGTATTTAACCGGCTTCAGACATCTAGTTAAACGGTCAAGTCTTTAAAATAGTACTTAAATGAATCAACTTTCACATAAACTTTTAACGTACGTAATTGATAAAAGCTTATCAACACTTACTAGAGTAAGATCATTGAAAGAGTATAAATCTTATATGAGTTTTAAAAAAATTTATGTAAAAATCTAAAAAATCTATTAAAAAAAAAACTTAGAATTTCAACTATCAAATAAGTTTCAGCTTCAAGATCATCATATATTTAAATAAATGAATTCCTAGAAGATCGTAAGTTGAATTAAATATGTCATTGCTAATTGCTAATAGTTAATTAAATTTATTTATCGTTGTACTTTTTGTAAGAATAATATTAATTGAACTCAATATATATGGTTTTCAGTCATGGGCAAAAGAGTTTTTGATATAATAATAGTCAATAAAAATAAATTTCAATAATAATTTCCATCCCACTCATATTTATTGCATCGAAAATCCAAAACCACATATAAACTTGATCGAAACACACCTCCATTTCATAGGTTCTAAATGTACATGAATTTCTAGCATAACATACATAATAAATAGAATCTCCAAATACAAATTTCCAACTGTAATATCTATGAGAATTCTAGAAATGCATTTCTATCACTTAAATAAAATGAATGAATTATCACTCATTCAAAAGATAAACACCTCCTAAAATGACAAATAAATTTGATCGAATGAAGTTTTAGTTTTTAATTAACGTTTTTTCTATCCTATACCCTTGGACATAGGATAAGAATACTAATTATGGGAACTAAAATCCTAATAAGAAATTAATAAACCCTATTAAAAAAATAATTAAAATTAAATACATACAATTTCAAAGTATATTACTCCCTCCGTTTAGAAATATATGCCATTTTAGCTTGATTGTTTTGTTCAATAATACTTGTCACTTGACATATTTTATCACACTATAATCCAATAATATCCTCAATATAAGAGTGAAGATCTCAACAAGATTGAGGTGTTTAAGTTAATCCCTATAATTTCTTACTCCATCCGTTTATAAAAAAAAACATGATGTTTTAGGATTTATCTAAAAATTAAGAAACTACATAATTTGACTTAAATACCCTTTTATAATTTTTTTTGCTTTCACTTAAATTTTAATTACATGATCTTATTTAGTTTAGGATTTGTCTCTTTCCAAATTTACATATAGTATCCAATTCTTTCTTAAATACGTGTTTATTTTTTCCCTTTACGTACGTAAAGATTTGTTAGAAGGTTAAAGTTGGAAATATATGTGCATAAATACGTAGAACATCATGTTTTTTTTAACAAGATAAACTTTCTAAAACATCATAATTTACTGAACGGATGGAGTAATTTTTAAGACAAATCCTAAAATAACATATATTTCAGAACGGATGGAGTAATACTTTTAGACTCGTAATCTATGAGACTATGATTGTTTAACCTATGATTGTTTAATCAATTGCATGATGTCACTTCAAATATGATTCTTGAAAATCTCACGATGAGATAAACCCACATGCTAGCTTAATTACCATATATTCTCCTTTTTAAAAGCAAATCTATAGCTTAAAGTGCAAGACATATGCAACAATGTATACGTATACTTTCAATTCATCAGAGATCATTAACAAGTGCATAAAAAAGTTTTACCGAACCTCTGGTGAATATTTTTATCATCTTAAGGGATAATAATCCACTAAAGATATATAGGCAAAAACGCCTTCGAGTTTCATCAAAAATGTCCCTTGGAATGTAAGTGAAGTAATAGAAGAGAGAAACATAAATTGGCCCTTGGCTTCACAATGAGTTGTTTACGTGTCGAATGGCAGATCTCAGTAGACCGATTTGCAAGTACACCTTTTCTATACATGTTCTAAGATTGCAAGGAATATTTTGTCATTCTGCATTTTGTCCAATTGGCACACATGTCCGATTCTGGTACTTTATGGGTCTTAGCGCGAAATAAAATTATATATATATATATTCGTTCAGAAATTGTTGAGAATCCTCCTTCCCACATCGGAAGTTGAGAGTTAAATTAGCCTATATATATATCATTGGGTTACTCCTCCTATTGTTAATTGGTTCTAGGATGGCCCCCATCGAGCTTATGTGTTGAGCTTATATATGCGCACGACCCCCTGTTATGGCCCTTGGATTTTCACAACGTGCCCTTTTAGGATTTGACAAAACATGATCTAAGATTGCAAGGAATATTTTGTCATTCTGCATTTTGTGCAATTGGCACCCATGTCTGGTTCTAGTATTTTTTTGGGCCCTAAGACGAAATAAAATTAGATAGGGATGTCTAACGAGCCACTTGATCCGTAACCCGATCCATTCGTAAATTTATGGGTCTTACGAGAATCCATTCTTGTCGAAATTTACAGGTTGGATTTTTTGTCATTTTGCATTTTGTGCAATTAGCACCCATGTTCGGTTCTAGTATTTTATGGGCCCTAGGACAAAATAAAATTAAAGATCCCTTGAAACAACAAATTCTACATCTGTTCAGAAATACATGTTGTTTTTTGATTTGTCTCAAAAATTAATTAGAGGCCATATGATGTTACTTAAATATCCGCAATCTTATGAAGATTTTTCACCTTCTATTATATAATTACGCAATTATTTTTAGTTAATGAAGATAATATCAGAAAAGTACGGTAAAATATGTCAAATAACAAGTATTATTGGACAAAAAAAATCAAGGTAGAACGATAAATATTTTTGAAAGGTGAGAGTAAAATTTGAAATGAGCCTTTTTATTTTAATGAACATATTTTTCTGTATATTAAACAATTATTATTTCTCTCGAGATGAGCCCTTTATTACCAAAGGAAGTTGGTTCAAGTGGAAGATAAGCAGTCTGTTCCACATCCACGAGGTTTGGGGTTCAACTCTAGTGGATGTAAAAAATTCTGTTTGAAAGACTCACTTGCCAAAGCCAAGTGTGCGACCCGAGTCGAGCTGGACATAGAGAAGGAGAAACTCTGGTGAACCAATGGACAACCCAAAAAAAAACACATGAGTCATTTATTATTCGTAGGTCCATGACGACCGACCTATGTTACCTACCCAACTAGCCAGCCCCGTTGCGACCACAGAAAAAGGGCAAAAAAATGAAAGAAAAAAAGTAGAGACTTCCTGTGTTACCTAGGGTTCCACTAATTTATAATAGGGTTTTTGATGCGACCCTGCTTACGCTCGGATCCAATTCCGGCTAACCCAAGACTCCCTATCCCATGACGATCCCCTTGGCGTAGGACTTAGTTAGTTGCATCAGTCATAGAACTCTACCTATAGGCTATAGAGTTTCTAATAAACTCTACCAAAATAAGACTGGTCGTTTAATATTTGTGGGTCCATAATGACCATCCTATGTTACTGTTAGTGCACAAAAATTCCGCCTTTAATGCACTAATCGTATGCTCCTTCCTCTTCCGTTCCCAACCGATTCTTCAAACTTGTAACCTGCAAAACAATGGACACAGGGGGCGGGGATCCCCTAATCCACCTCTGATGCATAAGTCAAAAGAACAGTTGTCGAATCGAACATCGAGGTACAACAAGAAAGCTAAAGATCCAACGAGTATGAATCCCTTGAACAGTCGAGCTAAGCAAATATTAGCCTGTTCAAGCTCTCAATAGGTGTGTTCAATAGTCTGAGTGTATCAGTCTATCAATCAATATGCTTTCCCTACACGGCGAAAACGTGTATTTATAATGGAAGAAGGAGTGGCTGAGGGCCAAAAATTATATTTATATGGCCGAAAATTTTATCTTTCAAGGGTTGGCCAACTGCCTTAAGGCCCAAGCAAGGAATATTCTACCCCTTCTCCAACTTTAATTCTATCTTTAATGAAAGATAAAATCTCTTATTAAGTTACATAACCACCATATTTAATATAATAGGAAAATAGATAAAAGATAATAAATAAGCAATAATTAAACATACATTTATGAAGATAACAAAAATAATAATATGGTAGCTATTTTTTACCCGCTCACAGTTACCTATCCAATTAGCCGGCCCGTTGCGACCACATAAAAAAGGGCAAGAATGGAAAAAGAAAGAAAGAAAAAGTAGAGACGTCATAGATCATATAGAAATCTTGAGACGTGTTGGAAAATTTTGAAGAATTAAGAAAATTGGTCGCACTTTTGGGCAAGTACGTACAATGAAGGAAAATGCCTTATCGTTGAGAGATGATGTGCCATGCAGATCGAACAACTTTTTGAGGTATTCATGCAATTTGGAGGAATATATTCGATCCTCAATTCTACTTGGCTAAGCTTTTATTTTTTATTTATTCTATTCTATTTGTAGTGAAATAACCAAAAGTCAACTATATACTAAGAGTTTTTTTTTTTTTTTTTCATATTCTATTTGTAAGGATTTTGTAGATACCAAATATGCATAAGGTGAAGTTGAGATTAACTTGACTAATTATAGTAGGCACCAAGAGAAAATATATATGAGTGGAAGAAAATAATACCATGTGATTCATTTGATGCATATAAGGTGAATTAAATTAAAATCACTATAATATAATTACTCGACTCGAACCCGCGTTTGACCAGGTCTACTCAAATCATATCATAAGTCATAACTAGTTGGGTATTTTTTTAAAATATTTTTTATAATATACCCTAAAAACACATTATAAAAAAAAAATAATTTCAATTTTTTTTTGTGAACTTTTAATTTAGGATATGTTTAATTTTCTTTCTAGGATTTATTAATAGTAAAACTACTTATTAATGCTTATCAATAATTATTTATCATTTTAGAATTTGTCTTAAAAATTAAGGAAATCGTTTGGTTTTACTCAAATACTCTCAATCTTGTTGAGATCTTTTACCTTAATTTGTAGATTGATGTAAATATCTTTAATTAATAGGGATATTATTAGAAAAATTGGGTCAAAATAAGTTAAATGACAACTTTTATTGAGTAAGAAAATCAGGCTAGAATGACGAGTTTAACTTAACGGAGGGAGTACTAATTTACCCCACAATGTTCAAGCTAGAAAAAAAGGATAACTCAGGCCAAACAATGAATTGATAAAACAAAATTAATTAGACTAAAAGATATATACATCCAGTCTCATTTCTCACTCATTTTATTCTCTTTTCTCCATGCAAGACAATGACACTTACCCAACAAATCATGATCATCTATTTAAAGAGAGCTATGCCATAACTCCAATCCATCACAACACAATCAAACTCAAAAACCAAAACCCAGAACTCCAAAACTCACAAAAAACATCCAACAAAAACTATTCCAAATGGAGACTTTGAGCCAATTGGTGAATGAGAGGCCAATTGTGATATTTAGCAAGACCACATGTTGTATGTCACACTCCATGAAACAACTCATAAGTGGCTATGGAGCCAATCCAATAGTCTATGAGCTTGATGAGATCCCAAACGGCCGTGACGTCGAGAAGGCCCTCAAGAAGCTAGGTTGTCAGCCTAGTGTGCCAGCTGTCTTCATCGGCCAACGGTTCGTGGGCGGGGCGAATGACGTCATCAGTCTACAAGTACAAGGCAAACTTGTTCCTATGTTGATGGAAGCTGGAGCCATCTGGGTTTGGAATAGAACTAACTAGTTCTTACAATTATCTCACAAAAAAAACTTATAAGGAATAAGCGCCGGAGCCATCCGACATCTAGTCAAGCGGTTAAACTTTTAAAGGCAGTATCCAGAGTTCTCCGATTCGACTCTTATGGGCAGTGCCCTCCAAAAAAAAATCTTTTTTTTCTCCTTCTCTATTGGGTGGTTAGCAAGAATTTTGATGAGCTAATCATTGAACCACAAGGTTCACGGATTAAGAGAGGAATTAATTAGTTATACTTATTATGTGAGTTGTATTACCTTAATAGGACTAGTTTTTCAGACCTTAATTTTGACAATAAAGACTTTTGTTTCATGTTAATTTGGCGGTTTCATCATAAAATGAGAAAAAAAATTGAATGGTGATTAAATCATTCAGTTTTAATAGTCATGTAATGATCAATTAATTTGATATATAATCTCAACTTTTTGTATCATGCAATGTCAAAGTACTAGGCATGTTGGAGGTAATCAAAAGAGGTAGAAAGAATAGAGTACATTAATAACTATCAAGATCCAATGGAAGTTGTATTAACAATTCCAGAGTTTTCGCCTTTGGGCATTTGGTTCCACGATTTGACCTTTGGGGTAGTACCCCGCCCGAGGTCACCGTTTCGAATCTCTTGGGCGGCGGTTTGTCCTAGTGGATGTTCTAGGCAAACTCAAGTAGTACTTGTGGCGATCCTAATCCTTACCGTATAAAAAAATTCCGGAATTTTCAATCCAAAATAGTCTAATTAAATATATATTTTAATTCAAGTTTCAGGAAAATGATAAACTTGAAAATGTTATAAGAAAATATTCACTAAGCCAAAAGCACAAGAGAGAAGCCGTCATAAAAAATGCCAAACTGAATAACAAATCGAACTTCAAGTTTTGGTGAACCAAAAAACGAACCAAAGTAACTTGGCTCGGATTTGGTTCAGCTTGGTTTTGAACAGAAAAAACCGAAATCATGAAAAACCCAAAAAATGACTGAGTTAAAGAGAAGGATTAGGTTTAGGTATTTTCTTATTCGGTTCGAGATGTAGTGACGTATGTAGGATAAAGAGATGGTTTAGTCTTTTTTATATAAAGTTCGATTTAAATTGAACCGAAATGAGCCAAAAACCGAACTTCTAAAAAATAAAACCGAAAGGTGAATAGTCTAAACTCGGTTTCAGTTCGGTTCAATTTGAATTTTTTTCCGCTTTTAACCGAACCCTGGACATCATCTTTAATGACTACTTCAAGGAAACAATTGTATTTATGTTGAACTTTTGGCTTACTTGCATTTCTAAGCACTTTTAAAAATCAATTATGTGCTACAATTACTCTAGAGGCTACATTTAAAGGGTCGATAAAACTTTGATAAAGATATTTCTATAGATATTATGTGTCTAGTTCGGTATAAGCAC
This sequence comes from Fallopia convolvulus, assembly GCA_964016875.1. Lineage (NCBI taxonomy): Eukaryota > Viridiplantae > Streptophyta > Magnoliopsida > Caryophyllales > Polygonaceae > Fallopia > Fallopia convolvulus. Next base: position 9,530,897 of record OZ024723.1, read on the forward strand.
ATGCTCCCTTGCTCGTTTGATGTTCAATTACCTAACTTTAGTTGTGAAGATGAGTAATTTTGATATCTTTAAAGAAGAATGATGACAAGATTAATAATGATGACCTAATAGAAAAAAAAATCAAATCTTTTAAGTGCATCACAAATCATAAAAGTAAAGGTGATCAATGTAGTGATGATATAGTTCCTGCCTATGACAATTAATTACATATTTGAGAACAAGATGTTGTATCACAACATGAAACATGAAAGCAAATGAACATGTGAATGCATATAAACAGCGATAACAACACATCCTAGATATAGAGATTCCTTTGTGACATGAAGAATTAATTCACAAGGGAACTTATCTAGTTTTATTCGACATGCTTTGAACGATCATTCAATAATAATAAGTTGTTCGATCACGAAGTTTTCTATTAATTATTTCTTAATGAATGAGTTATCATTCATTGAATTTTTTTTTGAAGTATTTCATTATAGCTACACATTTTTGTTGCGACTATACTGATTATACTGACTATACTTTTTGTCAATTAATAAGTTGTTCGATCACGAAGTTTTCCATTATTTCTGAATGAATGAGTTATCGTTCATTCAAAAAAATTGAAGTATTTCATTATCGCTAGATCACATTTTGTTGTGACTCACTACTAACTATACTTTTGTCAATTAATTATAAAATTTCCATTTGATGGGTGCAAAATTAATTAAAATGGCCCTTTGTTCGATAAGAGGGCGCTTAAAAGTTTCATATCATGAACTCTCCCTTTCTTTGAGCTGGATGCAATGGAAATTCCTTGTTGGAATCCTGCAAAAATCTGGAGGTTATCTACACATAAAGCAGAAAATGAGGTGCATTGGCACACATTAGATCAATGGAAGCCAAGTCATGATAAATATGACAAGAAAATAAGGATTCCCTGGTTTCGTCACGATGCATATCATAGCGAATACTACGCGTATGATGATGATATTTTTTTTTATATAAGTTTCATATTTAATTGATGCTCTAACCTTGTCATTACGTATGATGATGGAGTTTTCGTTTCGTGTTGAAAACTCATTTCTAGTGTAATTATCTCATAAATGTTTTCTGTGTTCGTACTGTATCCATTTTCTGTTTACGTATCCGTTTTTCGGTAACATAGGTGATTTGCGAATGACCAGAAAATTGGTTATTATTGAGGAATAAGGATGTCACTAGCATTTTCTTTTGTTTTTATACAAGAACTTATTACCTCGAACTTTTATATTTCTCTTGATAAATAAAAGGTCACGTAAGACACATGGGAAGTCATTTCATTATCATGGAGGTGAAATCTGCAAAATTCATCTTCAGCTTCCGTTCCCCACATTTTTCATCTGCTTTCTATCTTTAACCTTTCGGTTCACAAATCCAAATAAATGCGAATCTTAAATATTAAAAAAAGAAGAAGAAGATGATTCTCCCCAAGTGGATAAACTCCCTATTCTTCCACCACCTAGGCAAATTCTCTTTGTATACAAGATTCTTATAATGAAAGCTAAGGTAATACACTAAACAACTATGCTCACCACTTCTATATAAACACTTTCCATATCACAACTTCATCAGATCAAGGCAAAACATTACACTTGAAAAAATCACAACACTTAGTAATGGAAGTTGTAAGGAACATGGTGGAAGAGAAGTCGGTGGTGATCTTCAGCAAGAGCGAATGTTGTGTTTCTCACTCGGTTAAACAACTTATAAGTAGCTATGGAGTGAGTCCAAAAGTTTACGAGCTTGATGAAATTTCCAATGGACGAGAAATCGAGAGGGCATTGCTTAGTATGGGACACAAGCCTAGTGTTCCAGCGGTTTTCATAGGCCAGAAGTTTGTAGGCAGGGCAAATGACATCATCAGCCTCCAAATCCAAGGGAAGCTTGTGCTGATGCTGATGGAAGTGGGAGCTATGTGGGTTTGGAATAAGACGTCGTCTGACAAGTACTAATGTAATACCAAGTTATTCGAGTGACGTGTTAAATTAGTATAGTAATAATAATAAGATGTCAAGAAATTGTGTATGGTATGGGAATGAGTTGCATGATTCTCTTCCTTAACTTGGGTTATAAGGATATATAATTTATGTAAATCCTTAAGAACAAAGTGATGATGAGTTATATTTTTCAATATTGGTGTTTAATTTAGAATTATCCGTTCGTCGATTATTAACTGTTTAACTTCATTTCAAAATTTGGTCCAAAACTATATCTCATTTTAAGGACTTTTAAGGGGAAAAAGAAAGGTTAGTTACTTGAAAAAAATTCCAAACGTAGGTAAGATTTACATGTGTTTAACAAACTAGAAATTTATTCAAGACCGTGTTCAAGAAAGCAAGTTGAGCTTTCAAAGATTGTATGAATGATAGGGTAAATTTCACAAAACCACCCTCTAAATATAGGATTATGCACCAAACCACTCTTAAAAACAGAAATTATACAAAATCACCCACAAATCCAAAACGTTAATCAATCAACCACCCTCCAACCTAAGTCGTTTGTTTCCGAGTTAAATTAAAGAAAAATAAAGAAATATCACTCTACTAGAATTTTTTGGTTGAAATATCACGTTGACATCTAAAAACCCTCAAATTTAATATAAACCCTAACTCACTCTCACCTCTAAATTCATGTTTAATTAACTTTATTTAAAATTAATAGGATAGAGAAATTAATGATCGACTTCCACCTAGTGCTCCTTGAAAAATATTGCCATTCCCAAATTCAATTTTAAGATCTCATAAAATCGCCATTAATAGTCCAAAACCTTCTAATTTCCGATTTTACGAGGAACAAGAGGAAGATTATTTTCCTTCTCGAGCGGGTCATGTATGCGAGTAGTCTCCAATGAAGCCTATGCCAACCAATTTCACTAATTTGAGTTGTCCCCGGCGAAGCCATGCCAACCAATTCCCTAATTTGGAACGGGTCATGTACGTGAGTTGTACCCAACACCGCCTGGCAACTACCAGCTTCACCCAAATCATTGGGCAACAATTCCTTAATTTAAAAACAAGAAACCACACACATTAAAATCCGAATGAACGTTGGTGTTCATCCATGGAGAGAGTTGGTGTACAGTGGGTTTGACAACGTCAAAATAATTTTTTCATTTAGATTATTCTGGGGTTTTCTAATGGAAAAGGGGTTTTTTTTAATGAAGATATTTAACGGAAAAGTAAGCGGCGGTAGCAATTGGGTGGTTGATTGATAGTGTTTTAAATTTATGGGTGGTTTTAAGTAAATTTTATTTTTAAGGGTGGTTTTAAGTAAATTTTATTTTTAAGGGTGGTTTGGTGCATAAGCCTATATTTAGAGGGTGTTTTATGAAATTTACCCTAAATGATATTAAGAGTTTGAGTTTTTTGACTAATGAAGGATTTTAATCTCATTAATCTATTGTTAAGAATTTTTTTAGGCATCCTTGACCAAAAAAAAAAAAATTAGGCATCACAATGAAGCTTGGTTAATGGTTATGCACAAAAAGAGCAATAATAAGACGAATTAAATTGTCCTTTTTATTAACATTGAATAGCTTTTGAAACTTAAAAATCATGAATAAAAAAATAAAATATAAGCAATTAAAAAACTAAAAATCTATATAATATAGGGCAAATTTTGACCCAAAAACCCATATAATAGGAGACTAAGGATGTATATAAAATCACTATTTTAATTTCCTTACAATGGTTTAAGTTTTGGCTCATATTTTTCCTTGATCAAGCCAAGTACCGAAACATATTCGGGTTTTTTTGGTCTCTCTCGAGGTAGTCCCTGGTGATCAAATCCTCAATCCTCTTCTTAATTGCCTTGATTTCCGGCTGCACAAAACACAATCCAAAAATAACCCTTCATAATAAGCTCAAAAAAGCTTGTTTTAACATGATGGTATTTGTAGAAAATTAAACTAAGATCTTAGATTATTGTAGGTTGAGCATCGGTTCAAAAACCGTACCAAAAATGAAATTTCATTTAAGGTGAACCGAATTGGTTCGGTTCGGTTTTGGTTTTTGTCGATTTTAGATAGATAGAAGGTTATGTTTTGGAAAATTCAAACCGAATCGAAATTTAACCAAGACCGAACCGAAACCGAAATTTGGAAAATTCTTAAACCAAAAACCTAACTCGAACCGAATAATATCAGTTTCGGTTCGGTCCAGTCGATTTGGCTTAAATTTTCGGTTTGAACCGACCCATACTTAGCCCTAGATTAATGTGTAAGAAATTAAATTAAATAAATACCTTAAACATCCGGGTAAGTTGCTCAACACACTCTGTTATCAATTGTTGATGAGCCAATACTTTTCTGCTCTTCATAATCCTCACAATTGAAGCATCAATATGATATCGTCTGTCTTTATCAACATCAGCAACAACCTTCTTCCTTTCATCCAATGGTGGCAAAGGAATCTATATATGAAGCAAATTAATTAATTAAATTTGCATATTAGATTGCATTAAACAATCTAATTAACATAGATTAATATCAATGGAAGGAAATTAATTAATCAACACCCTAATCCGTTGCATTCGATCCATAAACTTAGAGTTATATGTAAATGTATCGGTACGTGACACTGTCCTTGTGCTTGGCTCTTTGATAATAATCTTGTACTTTGCACAAGACAAAGATTGAAGAACTCTACTCAAATCTTTGTCGCTCAAGTTTAATTGGGTCATTATCTCGGAATAAGATAGCTTATCCGATGTGTTGAACAATATTAAAGCGGCCGCCTGCAAAGGGTCACAATAGTATCACCGATTAATGAAAGTCTAATCTAGACCAGTCTGTGTGTCTAAATCTAGACGATTCACAAAATTTATCACTATTTAGAAGCGAAAACTCTCTATTTTTTTAATTAGTCAACATTTCGTTTCTCACTATGTAATGGAGGAGTATTCCTCAGTATGTTACCCGGAAACTCTAATACGTCAACATTCTCCATTTCCATTTCGTGTCGGAAACTCGAAAACTCCTTTCTTAGTGTAAAACGATGGAAATAATGTTTGCGATTCGCTTTAATTTGTATCCCATTTCCGTTTCATTTAACATAGCTCCTCACATGAACACTTGAACCTAATCTTATATGTGATTAAGGGGGGGAAAAAAGGTGCAATTAGTTACCTGATAAGTTAATAAAACTAATTCAATAGTTTTAGATCCAAACTTGGCATTGATGTTGCAATTCCCTAGAGAGTAGATCCAAGTTAGCTTCCTGTGTTTGGTCTTTGTTTCATAGAACTGTTTGAAGATGTTAACACACTTCACCAATAACAACAAAATGCGAATACATCAATCCAACACTTATCAATAACGAAATCCATAATTGTGGCTTAATCAATTCACAAAAATGTTAATTAATTACCATCTCCTCAGGAAGGTCTAGATAAGTGGTTTTGTAAGTAGGCCAAAACCCGGTAGTAAGAACAGTAACCGTCAAATCTAGATTAGCGCTAATATCTCGGTTACTTGCAAGATAATCCTCAAATTGACTCTGATTTTTCCTCGCCAAGGTTAAATCTGTGACCTAAAGCGCAATATCGAATAATGAACGATTAAGGGTTCATTTGGATTACACAAGATAACGCATTTTCTGTGACCTGTAAAATCGGATTATATATACTTGCATCCAAAGTGCACATATATTAAATCATGAACCGTTAATGGTTCGTTTGGATTCACAAGATAATGCATTATCTTGTATTATAACTTAATATTAGTCGAGGTTAATTACCATTCCCTCCATCTTAGATGTATATGTTCCACCATTCTGTTGCTTCAACTTTGTGAGGAAGTTTCTTTCGTGGTCATCATGACCACTCTTGTCGAAGAGCAAACGACGAGAAAGCTTTTTCTGTAGTCGATTGGAATAATTAAAACAATGCTTAAAAATTTTAATTACTTAATATTATATGCTTACCTATAAAACTCTGCAAAAAGATCCTTGTCATTAACATGTGAAAGAATCTTGACCACCTATATAAATATTTAGTGTGACAAAGTTATAATCTATACTCATTCTTGAGCAAGAAAATCCAACATTGTAGAAGAACATTAAGTTACCTTATCAAGTGAATCCTCAATGTTAGCATCACTTAATTTCTCAATGCCACCTTTCTTTAGAACACTATCACAAAATGTAGCCAAAAGCTCAGCAATTGAACTACCCACCAACATTCTTGTTCAAAAAGGTGTCAAAAGCCTCTTTATGAGCCTGCATTACAAGATTTTTTTTTTTAATATACAAAGAGCAATCTACGGTCCGTTGGATCGCCAAAAATAATATATTAAGTTGCATTAAATTACATCAAATCTTTTAATGTAACTTAATGCATACTGTTGTATTATTTACGGAGATCCAAACGGACCCCTAGTTTATTCTTGCTAGTGCAGGTTCAGTCGGGTCAAGATGTACACACCCATTCCCAGAATAAGTCAAGAGGATATTTACGGTACACAAGAATAAGTAAAAAAAATTGTTCAAATGAAGCACACAAACGCAAACCTTATGAAAAATCGCGTCGTTTGCAAAGCAATCGTCCACATAGGCGGAAAACTTGTCATGTAGCTCAATAACTTTCCTGACAAATATCTGAAGATAGACAATGAAGTATATATGTTTAGTTCTTTGAATACATCATCATTATCATTGACCCAGTGAGTCTCCGCTACAACGGAATCTGGAGGGTCAGGATGGAAAGGGATACGTTCGATAGACCCAAGAAAAACTGAAATTCAACTATATGACAATAATAACTAAATTTAGTTAGAAAACACCAAAATTAATATAGGGACTAAATCCATCTCAAAAATAGTGTATGCAAGTCAATGAATACTATCATACAAAATTAACATATAGATTAGCGACTATTATTAATAAATCCACTTGTTCATGTGATCCACCAACATTATCAGCCTGCAATGAAGCAAGTTTCATAAAGAAGTTAGTTAGCTTATAAAATAAAACTATGGTGGAAGTTGAATTGATCAAGATAAATAATTGATATATACCTTGCTACTTTTAGCATCTTGTGCTTGTTGAATTAGAGCCATTCCTTCGGCGATAATGTTCTATTATGGAAAATGAGAAGTCGCAATATTAATTAAGCTAAAATTATGATACAACAATAATAACATTGACCAAGTATAGTCTCACTAAAATTATGATAATGAAGACATAATCACCTGTTTAAATATATTTTCAATAGGATCAAGACCGTTGGGAACTTTATGATATAGTCTATATATCCGAGTCAGATCCTCAACCTAACAAAAATATCATCCAAAATAAGTTGCAACATTTTCTTAGTTAACACATCATTAAAATAAATTATTAATTAGAAAAATTAGTTTAAGTACTTATAAATCATGTTTAATTGTGTAAAAAGCTTACTTTGTCATCCTTGAGCATCACACGACATCCGGAATGTTCCTTCTCGAGCAATTGGACTTCATACACAAATAATAACTCATGTTGTACTTTCTACAATAGAGAACACAAAATAAAAAAAATTAGGTTTTGTTTGGATCGTTCAATTTAATACATTAAATTTGCATTAACTTATGAATTTGCATTGTGATCCATCTACAAATCATATTTCTACTCCTATTTTTCTAAAAAACGTTAGGCGGACCCTAGGTGAAGAGGATCATCTAGTGCCTAGGCGGCCTAAACGGGTGCCTAGACAGACTAGACGGTCTCCTAGACGAGCTTTGGCTAGGCGGGATAGGACCTTACAGTGCCTAGACGGAGCTAGGCGAGGAGATTTTTAGAACAATGTCTACTCCGACAAAGTATCAATTCCAGAACATAGAAAATGCAAGCAATGTTCTAAAAATCATGTCTAAGCTTCATCCTCTGAAAAGTCCCAGCCTGCCTAGCCGTTCAGCCTGCCTAAGCAACCGTTCAGGCCGTCTAGGCGCGCTAGGCACGTTTTTTAAAACATTGAATGCAAGGCAATACAATAGATTAGATAGATGTTTTTTATGAAATATGGGATTAAAAAGAAGTTAAAATTAAATTAACCTCAATAAGCTTTTGCTCAGTGCAAGAGTGCAAATAATTAGCAACTCTTTCCTTCTCCTTCTTCAAGCATTCCTCAGTTTACATTACCACATAGTGCTTAATAACATGGTTCTTAATTACACAATTAATGGATATAATTAATTAATTAATTAATTACCTTCAACATGTATGTGGAACATGAATCCTCCACAAGCTAGACTGAAGCTTTCCTGGAATAATAATCAGCAGTATCATCTAGCATAAATGATGCAAACCCATTTTCATAATAATCCATTGAACCCTTCCAATTTCAATCAATATATTAAGAACATTCTTCAATAGAGATCTATCAATCTGCCCTCCATCTCCTTCTTCGCCGATTTAAATAAAGAACACATCTTTAGATTAATTCCATGTCGAAAATAGTTACAATGAATGATATATATAGCTGAAATAAAGTAAGGGCCCGTTTGGTTGATCGGCTTACCAATGCTATAATAGCATTCCTTGTTTTACCACACATCCCATCATAAACCTGATCATAAAATTTAATTAGTCGACAGAAATTAAGGGCCCGTTTGTTTAAGAACTATGAAAACGAAAAGAAACCAATTTAGTTGATTTTGGCTACATGAACGATTTTTTTTTATCTCCGCTTACAACGCCTCATCTTTCATACAAAAATTACCATTTCACGGAAGCAATTGAGTCCGACATCACTTAAAGTTGGAAGCGAATTTTTAGGTACGTAGAAACGATTTAGATAATTGAAGAAACGGGACAGCCACCGATTCATGACTTTATGATTTTGCCATCTTCTCAGAAGCTCCTTCAACATAAATTCATCATGCTTCTCCCTTAATGATGGCAAGACCTAATTAGAGAAATGAGACCAATTGGAAACTTAGAATAAACCTATATTAAGTTCAACGAGTCGACAAAATAAAGTCGTAGAATATGTGTAAGAATTCTCTAGCTAGTCCGGTTAGGCAAGAGAATCAAAATAAATGTATTGCAAAGTGGACTACAAAAGTGGAACAGATGATCCTTATTAATCAGTACAACAAGTTCTTAGAGAAATGAGACCACTTGAAAACTTAGAATAAACCTAAATTAAGTTCAAAGAATCGACAAAATAAGGTAGTAGAATATGCGTAAGAATTCTCTAGTTCTGTTAGGCGAAACGAGAATCAAAACAAATGTATTGCAAAGTGGATACCCTAAAAAAAATACAAAATTGAAAATGAGAAGCTAAAAGGGGCATCTCAATTTCTTCATATGACGAACGAGCTAGAACCCTTTCACCTGGCGATGGATTTGAAAGAAGGCAAAGAGAGGTGAGAAGGGGGGAGAGAAGCTAATAGCTTCGGCAATTCAAGGAGGTAAATACCCTTGTCGTATATAAGGTAACGAAGCAACTCACTTTTTGCTCTTCGAGAATTGAGACTCAATAGACAAGAGAGATGAGGCTGAATGAGCTGTAATCAGTCTTTTCAATTTGTTGTAATTTGAAATGTAAGATTAAGCGAAGAATTGAGACTCAATTTGTAATTTCGAGAGAGTTTTTGGAGCCTGTACCTTGTTCAAAGTTTGAGCGAAGCAGATCTCTCTGAGACTAGACGCTGATCGAGAGAGTCAGCGTGAATGAGAGGAGGTTTGATTTTTTTATTATAAATAATATTTTTTGGTACATAATGCAACAACCGACTTTAGCTCAGTTGGTAGAGCAGAAAACTGTAGGTGGTTTCAACAGGCATCTTTAGGTCGTTGGTTCGATTCCGACAAGTCGGACTTTTTTTATTGTTTATTTAAGGTACTTTTTTTCCACATGAATACATGATGAAGGTTTTAAATTTTACTCCACTAATACCCTTCTTCAATCGTGTCTATCTATCAGTCTATGTAATGCATTTATCTTCATCATCCATTGTCATAATGCCATCTGTCTCAAACAATGTGATTCACAAAATCATGTCGAAATGCCATGTGTCTCAAACAATGTGATTCACAAAATCATGATCCAATGTGGGTCTAAATGTATTTTTTTGCCCATTTAAATGGTCAATTCCAAAATGTTGTGTGTAATTTAACCATTGTCATGATAACACTTTTCAGATTTTATGCATTTTATGCAGCAATCTGTAATCCTTCTTCAATACATGTCTCTGTAATCCATTGACTATCATCTGGCAAGACACTTTCAAGCAAGAGCACACTGAATTCAATCTCAAATTCACGAATTCACGTTGCTACATACATTCAAGTTGCAGAAAGAAAGAGAGTAAATGGGGGATTAAGCTCAGAAGGATCCATTGGTAAGTGTACAATCAGAGGGAAAGCTCCTCTCATAAAATAGGTAGTTTCAAATCATCACTTCCTTTTCCCCGTAATCTAAAATGTTGAAGAAAGAAGAGCATCAATCAGATAATTGTAGTCTGGGTTTGTTCAAGTCGACACTATAAACAAAAATTCGTTTCCGTCTACAAAGCTATTCACATCGATGCTCTTCTGGTTCAATTTCGAAGAACAAAATTCAAACAAATCAGAAAATTGAAAAGAAAGATCAAAGAGGGATTAGCTCAGATCCATTGGTAAATTTATAATCAGACCGGGAAATTCCCTCTCTCATAAAATAGGTAGTTTCAAAGCATCATTGCTTTCCCTCCTAAAATTCGCAATCGAAATTGAAGAAATTGACCATAAAATTCGAAGTTGAAATCACATTTGAGTGCAAAAATGGATTGAATTGAATGAAAGGTTGAGAAGGAGAATCCAAGAACGGACATTTCAAGCTACAGTGGCTCTAATCGAGTAATCGGTATATATAAAGACTTGCAACAGGCCGACAACCATGGTTATAGCTTATAGATAGGGTTAGGGTTTCCTCTATGTTCAGCTTTACAATCACTCCACAGACTTGAAGCTTTTGCATCTTGCGAGTATTGGGCCTAAACTTGAATTTGGGTGTCAAAAGGGCATCACATTACCTCGGTCTAGTATAAAACACATATCTTCCCTTGTAGTACCTTTGTGAAGCTATTTTTTTTTTTCAAGGAAAAGAATTAGGAGAATCCACCTTAAAAAGAGATGAATTATTCTAGAGTATTTTTACTAAAGTAAACTTCGATGCCTCAAAATTGTCCAATGAAAATACTACTGGTGGAATTGTTTTCCGAAACCACCTTGGCCAGGTAACGGATATTATGACAGTGAGCTTTGGAAAAAGTGGAAATTGAAGGGGATAATCTCCAGGTCATTAATGCGGTTAAAGGGAATACACACAGCCCCTGGGAGATCGAACTCATTATCGTTGACATCCTTGTTTCCATTTATGGAAACCAAAAACTAGTGATTAACCATGTCTTTAGGGAATGTAACGTTGTGGCCGACAAAATTGCTAATTTGGGCCACAGTCTCCCTATTGAGTGTATCAAGACTCATCCAGAACTTCTAGTTCTCATCCGAAAGGATGCTCTAGGGCGCCCTCCGTAAAGGAGAGCATCCTAATCTTTACCTAATCAAAAAAAATTCTAGAGTATCTTTACGAATGAGGTAGATCAGGTTGGAGCCAATCGGAAGGGGGGACTGAGGAGACACGATGAAACGATCCAACAATGTAGTCAGCAACAGAATTGGCTTCTTGAAAGACGTGAGAAATACTCCAACTTTGAAAGCGGGCCTAGAAGACTCTGAATATCCGTTTGAACAGGCTCAATCTCACATGGACAAATCCAGTCAATCGCCTTGCACGGCTTTAACAAGGTTGTTGCCTTCAATCTGGATATGGAGAACTTCACGTCGAATGGCCTCATTAACTCCTTGTCGAAGTGCAAAGGCTTGTGAAGCTATTCTTTTTTTATCAAGGATGAATCACATATTTCCCTTATTTAAAAAATTTTATCGGGGGGAATAATGTAGCGAATTATCTTTTTTTTTGCTTAGGAGTTCGTGTATTGATTAACCCGTCGGTTAGGCTATCCCTTTATTTGTTTACTATTTAACCCTTTCTTGATTTTTAATAAAGACATAGAATATTATCTTTCCTTCTACGAAAATAAATGGTTATTTTTTGATCTTGTATGAGTTGCTCATACTATTATATTAAGAGAGAAGAGATTTGAACTGGTAACTAGACGTCATGACAGACGATCAGGGTAGTGCACAACTACACGTCATGACAGACGATTCCATTAGGTCATTGTGGTTTGTGCAATTTGTTTTGTGTTTTTTTTTTGTTTTGTGGTTTTTGTGCTCTGTTATGTGTTTTGGATCATTTTACTTGGCTTACTAGGTGCCTGTTTGGTGGGTTTTTTCGGGTCTTTCATGCTCACCCGATGCCCCTATGTTCCCCCAGATTCCGCTGAAACAGAATTACACTGAGTCAATGTTGTTAATGTTGTTGTTGTAGTATTTAATACATCATCAAGTTTACCATTAGGTTTTACATGTCAGTTCCATTACTTCTATGATATCTATCAAGCATAAGATAGTGCAACTTCCAAATGCTATTTTCAAAACTGAAATCAGATCTATACCATATAAGAAAAGAATGGCAATTAATCAACTTATCAAGCAACAAGATCCACTTCATCACAATCAGGAGGAACAACATCCAATCTCATGATACTCCTATACTCCTCAGGCACATCAGCACCTCCTTGCACACACATCTCCACCAAAGCAGGAGCCTTTCCATAGAACCTCTTCAACTCATTAACCAAAGGCGGCCCACAAGGGTCTCTTACATGCCAAACATAGTTGGGGCCCACGAGATCCTCCGTTGTCGCCTCTTGCCAGGCGTGCATCCCGTCTCTCGTCTGGTGCTTCGAAGCCTTACACATCCTCACCTTATGCCCTTTCGGACCCACCTGGATCTCGGGACAGTATCCGCACGTCCACACGCTGTACTTCTCCATCATCTTCATCGTCCCGTGAATCATCTCAAACCAGGATTCCAATGTCCTGTTGCTTATATCCTTCAATGTCTCTCCTTCATCAATGCTTGAAATCACAGGAACTTGTTCTAGAGAGTTCGCGGCTTCTGATGAGTCAAAGTCCACGATCCTTCCTTCAATGCAATACACGGGTTTTGTTCTTCGTTTGGTTGGGTACTCTTTAAGGTCCATTCCGGCTTGGATGCACAATTCTAGAATGGCAGGGACACGTGGCACGCTTTTTCTCTCATTATGGATGACTCTTGGCTTCACAGCTCGGTCAAAAAGATGGTAGCATTTAGGAAAATAAACCACGTCGTGTACGCTTCCCTTTCTCCAAACATGTGTGGAGCTACGAGAGCCGCTGCTTGGACCAATGCAAGTCCGTATTTCATGACCAACCGGGCCTACATGAACCTCAAAGCAATATCTGAAAACAAAATAGCACAACAACTTTCATGTCAATTCACTATAATCTATCTTCTCTTTTCTTAGAGATATAGTTATAAACAGGTTGTCTTAGAGTGCGTTTGAATTAGAGTGATCCAAACACACCCTTAAATTGTTAAAAAATGCTTCTTTTTCCACTTCAGAGGAAACTTAGTTCTCATCTAAGCATTAGCCACATATACTCTTTAACTATATCTCAGAAAATAGCGAAATAGATGATAGCAACATGCTGAATGAGAAGCACAGAGCAAGAATCTGGTGAAACTATTCAAGTTGGTTTAGATTACACTTCGATAATGCATTATTGTGTAATCCACACACAACTTTAGCTACACATCACTCAGAAATTCAGAATACGAACAAATAAAAAAACAAGCTCTGACATTAAAGCATTTATAATTCAGGAAAAAGAAAAGGAAGGCTATGAACCTGCATCTTTGAACGGGGATGGATTGAATGAGCTTGGAGATGCCATTGAGCAAGGAATGCCGTGCGTAGTAAACTTGACGAGCGACGTCAATGAGTTCCGGAACGAGCAAGCCATTATCTGGTGGGTTCTCAAGAACCCGACAAGGATTGGCTTTTCGTAGTTGACTCTCCTCCTTGGCCCTCTTTATTAGAACATTCATAGGTGTAGGATATGGCTTCCTTTCTGACTTCCTACGGCGAGGCGTGGGCATGTCAATATACAAGGGATCATCCATTTCTCCTCCAATGGTTGGCATTCTGGATTCTTTGTCAATGGCATGGATGTAGGAAGAGCAAGAGTAGCATAGAATTTGATTTGACCTGTAATGCCGTATGTGACTAAAAAATTAATGTTCGATTCTTTCATGTAATTTTGGAGAAGAGAATATATTAATTGTCTTCCAATCAACCAATCAACCAACCTGTTTGAGACAAAAGACCTAATATTGCTATGTAATGCAAGCATCCTGTGGGGAAAGGGTGATACAACCACTACCTACACACCTACAGAAGGAATCTGAAAGTTACATTATGCTTATTACAAGTTTAAATATTATTGACAGAGAAATCAACAAAAGAAATGAAAATAAGCATGTCTTTCTAGCATGATTAGAAAAAGAATCATACATATAAAGAGTAAAGACTCAAGGTAAAATCCATAAAAGACCCTTTTTCCAGGCTAACATCAAAGAGAAAGAAGAGGTATATAAATTTGCATGCTAAGATTATGCTATGACTTCTATTGATTTTTTCAAGTACAATGATTGTACGTGAGATCTTAACGAGAAAGACAAAACTTGCAGAAAAGCAGCATCTATGTGGACTAAGCAAGTGAGCGTGAAGTGTGGCAGTAGCGACGAAGGGCCCCCTGCTGATGGTTATAGCTGGAGAAAGTATGGCCAGAAAGATATCCTTAATGCCAAGCATTCAAGGTCAGTAAGTCCTTGCTCTTGTTTGCAAAAAAGTGCCAATACATTTGTTTTTTTTTTTTAATATTTTAAGAGGACTATAAATCTAACCATTTAAATATGCTCTAACGGTAATTTGTTCATTGTTCTGCAGAAGCTACTATAGGTGTACTTACCGAAGCGTCCAAGATTGCTGGGCACAAAGCAGGTGCAAAGATCAGATGATGACCCCACAATACTTCACGTCACATACAAGGGAAAGCACACATGTGATGTGACCCGTCAGTCCAAGTCCGCACCTAAATCACCAGGAAAACAAGAACTCAAATCAGATGACCTTCCAATTACGGGATACCAACAAGATTCTGACATCATATTAACCTTCCAGAATGGGATGGGTGCTGATGTGCATGGTTTCCTATTTTCTTGCTTTAATGGTGAAATCCCGACTATCCCGCCATCTACCAACCACTTCACAAACAGCTTCAATGGAAGTTTTTCGCCGTCACTTATTTCACCGGCTACTTCAGGTTCTAGTTTCTTCTCGATGCCTCCGTTCAAGATGGAGACTATTGATAGCTTTCAGCAGCAACAACAGAACTTGGAAGGAGATATTACTGAGATACACTCGGCTGTCACCACAGCTACCAATTCTCCAACCATTGATCCTAATTTCTCACTTGACCCTTGGAGCTTCAGCCTGAATTTCCCATTCAACAATCAGTGATTTTTCCCTTGAGCGAGATAGACTCTCTTCAGAAAAGAAAAAACAGACAACATTATCAATAATACATTATTCAATTCATAAGTTTGACAAGTGGCAAAAAACATTGTTTCAGCAAATGTAAAGTAAAAAGCAAACGTAGAGTAGCAAGCAAATGTTGTACCAGCTAGTGTAATATAGCGGAGAAGAGGAAGCTCAAAGAGCTTCACTAGGATTTATGTAAGAAAAACAAAGTGACCAGAAAGCTTGCTTGGCATTAAGGATATCTTTACCCGTTCCTATTACATCAAATATGTATGAAGAATTTTTCTCCCTTGATTTTTCTTCTCATGATCTCACAATGATTGCAAGGCCCAAACTAGAATTACGGTATTTATTCTAAATGAAGATAAGTACTCTGTATAATCAGATCTCAAAATTGCAAAACCAGAAAACAGCTATTAATCCAAGAAAATTAAATATAAAGATAAATATCAACCAGATACAAATTCCCAAGATAAACTATAAGCGAGATGAAAAAAAATATATTCCGAATCATCCAATACATGGGATGTTCCTCTCGTGATCAATGTAATGAAAATGAGCAATATTTATTAATACAAGAGCATGACATGAAACAAATAAAAATATTCGCAGTCTGAAACATTTTAAGCATCATATTAACTAACAACAGTCAAAGTCATATTGGAGGAAACGTAGAAGCAATCTAAAACACCTCTTTCTGTCATTTTACAGTTCTGGAATATTAGCCGACAGATGAAGAAAGCTGAACAACTAATGAACCACAAAGAAAGGGCAGAATTCAAAGCATAATAGTAATAGATAAAGACTTCACATAATTTGAAGTCTTCTCTTCTAACCCTTGAATGAAATCAACTATATTATCAAATTTTCAAACACCAGATTTCGTTATAGCTTTCGTTTGGCACAAAACAACAAATAAGTAAATTGACTGAGTAATGACTTGAATCCACTATGCAAACTGTCCATATTGTACAATCAAGCCCCCTGTAGTGCACAGGTTGCACTCACTTTTGCTGTGATCAAAATCAACCAAAAACAAGCAACAATTATTCAGTTTGGAAAGGAAAAACCTATGATCTAATATTAGTATATTACAAGTCAATAACGGTGATTGGCCAGCATTCATTAAATACCAGAAGGTAATTGACAGAAAACACAGAAAACAGAATTGAAACTAAGCATAAACAAAGATTGAAACTAACCCCAATGGATTGTCATCATACATCAACAAACAACTAGAGCAAATATTCATTTGTCTATGATAATGAAAAGAAGATGTTCACATCCCAATGCTTATATGGCATCATATTGGAACAGATTTCCCCTCAAGATACCAACGCATCAAAGCCATTACATATCATTGCCGTGGAAAGTTCCATTAATCGGTCTTTTAAAAGTCAAAGCCATTACATGATATCATTCTATGGTTTTGCTAATTAGAACTCCCAGTCCATCAATCCATCCTAATATAATCTAAAACCCACCTAAATTTCCAGAATTGAAACAATCACTACGAAATATCATATTATCCTCACGTAATCTCTTCCAATCGCAAAAACTACGATAACAAAATGTATTTGAGGAAAAATGAATGATTCGAAAAATGAATGATTCAAAAGGTAACCTTCAATTTACCCATTGTTATCATGATCTTTCCAAACAGAAAAAAAAAAGGAACCTTCAAACTGAAACAAATCAAACAAATCAAATAATAATTTACCCATTGTTATCATGATCTTTCCAAACAGAAGTACCTAATCGAGATAGGTAATCGATGAGCCGACTTCTTCCCACGCGTAAATTGCACGCTCATTGAACCCTAACATCCTTTTGCGCATGAATTTACTGACTTCCGAGTAATTTGTGTGCACAAAACATATGTGAGATACCGTACTCGCGCTGATCTGTTTTGCAAAGTGGGTGTGCAATTTTTCACAGATCTGTTTTGCAAAGAGCGGGTGTGCAATCCTATCGCACTGAAGAGTGAAGTCCCTGAGAACGGCTTATACAGTGAAGCCCAAGAATCCGCCATTAAGCCCGGCCCATATATTAAGGCTCAAGGCCTATCAGACAATGAGACAACAACATCGAGCAGTCATTGGCAACAAAATCAATGCTCATAGTAATTTTTACATGATATCATTCTAGGGATGAGCAAAGCCCAATCTCATCCAATAAAGTCCGAATCCAAATGGATCACAAAAAATTCTATCTGATTCGATTCGGGAAATTTTACCAGATCATCGGATAAGCATCGAGATTTTGAGGCAACTGGATATTCGATATATTTGGTACTACATATGATTTTTGAAACTGCACATAAATACTAAAGTATCAAACGGTTGATTCCCTCAACAATGTAAGTTTTCTCTTACAATTTAACAGGATCGACGCGGATATGGGCCTAAATATAAAATATTTATTTTTTCAAAACGAATAGTTCGGATATCTGATCCAAATGGATATTTCTTAGTGGATATCCGACCATTATCGAATCGGAAAAAGATCGGGATTTAAAAAAATTACCGGATAAGATAAAATCCAAAATATGGTTTTTATGGGGGGGGTTTAAAAAACACGTGCCAATCACATTCGACCGCTCATCCCTAGGATTATTATGCTTCATAATATATGGAAACAAGTTTGAGTGTATATTATTTTAGGATGTGAAGTAAAAATAACTATTATATCAAGAAATTAAACAGTTCAAATTAAAATTAAAATTAAAATGAACGTGCCAATCTTTTATTTATTTATTTATTTATTCTGTGAAGGGCCTCCTTCTTCTTAATGCAAAAAATAAGGGAAGTATTGGTTAAACCTTTTTTAGTGAGAGATGTTGAAAAGGTGATTGTTGATAATTCAAACACAAATCTCTAGGTCTCGATGGGTTTGGTGCTCTCTTCTTTAAAAATCATAGCATATTATCGGTGATAGGTGACTTGAGTTGTTCTTGACTTCATTTAAATCAGAAGAATGCTTGCCTTCGGGCATTTGGTTCGGTGGTTAAGACTTTGGGGTATTATTCCGAGGTTACCGTTTCGAATCCCACGGGCGGCGGTTTGCCCATTCCTCTAGAATTGGTTAGTAACCAATTCTCATCCCTAGCGGATGCTCTAGGCAAGTCCAAGTAGTACTTATAGTGACCCTAATCCTTACCCTATAAAAAAATCAGAAGAATACTTAAGGAAATTAATGGTGCTACCATAGCCTTGGTTTGTAAATGCTTAATTTGTCATCAGCCAAAGACTTTGGGTTGATCTCTTGCTACTTAGTTCTACACAAGATGATAACCATACTTGTGGTGATGAAAATTATACCAGCTTTGCATACCATTGTGGATGAGGTCCAAGGTGTGTTCATACAAGGTCGCTCGATTCAACATAAGTAATTGATGCCTTCCAAGTCCTTGGAAGGTGGTGGATCGCCCTTGAGTGCGCCGGATTTTGTCTTGGATGGAAAGTTACACTTCAAGTCTTAAGCCAACGTGGAATCGTAGGGTGGAATCCTAATTGTCTTGCACGAAAGCCTTGGATAAGAGGTTCAACAAAGAGATGTCGATCCTTTGAAGCACGAGTCTCAGGACTAGACTCGGATGGTATGGTGTCTCAAGACTATACGTCAGGGCCTTAGATTGATCGAATCCTCAGGAGTAAGACTCGAACGAGATGTGGACTCGAAGTGACGAGTCAATTTTAGCCTAAGAGATGGCTTTGATTGGTTCGAACAAAAGATAAATAAAAGAGATAGATTTTGGTTGATGACGCCTAATCCAAGTAAGGAGGAAGAACTCGACTCTAACTTGACTTGAAAATTTTTATTCAACGTGAAAAACTAGATTACAAGAGGTGTTCTTTATAGAGGACTAGTTCTACTCTAACTAGGAAAACATAACAGATAAAAGCTAAAGATATAACTAGGAAAACATAACAGATAAAAGCTAAAGATATAAGGCATAAAGCATCTAAAAATCCTAGAAACCAATAGGATAAGTCAAGTGGATAGCATTGACTCACACCTATCACCAAAAGATATATTAAAAAGCATTAAAGATAGGATTTTTTGTTAGTTAATCCATAATAGATAGACTTCCCTAAAATATAGTAGCAACCTTATCCAAATCTAACAAACTCCCTAGATTCTAGGAAAATAAGATAGACTTGGGCGAGGGGGCAAGGGGCGCGCGCCGAGTAGCTTGGGCGGCAAGACAAGGGTCTTGCCTTGGGTGCCAAGGACGCCGAAGGTAGGTGGAGTCGGTACATCACACCCCTATGCGCGCGTCATGGCGCGAAAAATTCGGACCCAAGCAACGACACATGGCTTACGCGGCAAGGGTCCAGGTCGAGGTCGACATCGTGAAAATGTCTTGTCGTTCAAGGAACCTCATGTGGATGGGGCACACTGCTAGTAGCGATGGGAGCGCCCAGCGCGACTATGGCAAGGACTTAGGCTTTGGCAATGGCGTCCGATGGGTCTTGGATAGCGATGCTCCGGGCCACTATGGACTGGGTAGCCTTGGCTATGGATTTGGCTCGGGCTCATGTCACCGGTCCATTAGAGCGGACACTCATGGCTTGTTCCCCATCTTGGCTTGACATGGTTGGAGGCGTGGTAACATCACCCTCCTCCCCTTGAGTGTGATTCGTCCCCGTTTCACCGTCATCGAACTCGGGCTCCACATAAGGCATGATATCAACGACATTGAAGATAGGATGCACTCCATAGTCGTCGGGGAGTTCGAACTTATAAGCATGGTCATTAATCTTCTCGATGACTCGAAATGGGCCATCACCTCTTGGAGACAACTTAGTCTTGTGTTTGGAAGGAAACCTCTCCTTGTGCAAATGGACCCAAACAAGGTCTCCCGAGGCAAAGACAACCCAGCGACCATCCACACGAGAGAACCATGGGCGACGGTTTGCCCATTCCAAATCACCTTTTAAAAAATAAGCAAACCCTCAAACCGAACACTCACGTGCTTATTTGACAAATAAGTTTTCACTTTCAACATCATGATAAGCATCAACATTAATATTGAGTTATTGAACGAAGTCGAACTTTATCTAGAGGGTAACTCTACGGAATTCAAACTTGTTTATTAAGTGGAGCATCATATCTAATAAATCTCTACTATTAGTGCTACCTCAATTTTATGGAACACATCTCCTTAGATTCTTTTTAAGTCAAAGTTTAATCATGTTCGATAGCTTCTACTAGATAAGTAAATTATTAGTTAAAGTTTCAAAGTTGTAAGTTTGTAATGTATCGAAAAAATAATCACACAGATAATGGGATGAACGATATAAGATTTATCTTCAAGAGAATGAGAAGTAAGAATGATTTAACTACGCACAGTGCCCAAGACCAAAAAAAAATGATTTAACTTTGATTTTTTTTGAATAACAGGCAATTCATTCATTTATTTATGTAAATAAATTACAAAATTCGTTCATTTAACTTTGTTAGTTCTCTACTTCGATCAAGTAGTCTCTCAATTCTCATTTTTTCCCATTTGGCATAATTTTCAATGTTATAACAAAATAAATCTAGAAAATTCAATAAAAATATTTATGCTTGTATGAATAAGTTGGCCTAATTATTATCCAAATGTATTTAGTTCATTTAATTCATTATTGTTTTCATTTTCACATTCATGCTTGTATGAATTAAGTCGTCTTGCATGTTGTTTTAAACATTGTTATATATTGTGGCCATATGCATGCTACATATGGGATATTGTATTATCTCATTATTTTATTTATTTATTATTTATCTTCAAGAAAATGAGAAATAAGAATGATTAAGTGCCCCAAGCCTAGTAAGTAGTAACTAGCTGTGTAGAACCAAACTCTCAAAGTAAACACCCATATACTCTGTAGGTGGTCGATACCTTCCCTCTTTTGTTTCATAATATAGCGATACTTTGGGCCTTGCACCTTTCGTCCAAAACTCCCACATCATTTCCCTACTTCGAAACTCATTCATCCGGAACACACCTTCTCCAACGTTGTACAATCTAGTCCACGACAAACTGCTCGCATCCAATGCCCATATGGAGACGACAGAATCCGAATCCAAGCCCCACACCCCCACACAAGATCCGCCATCAATTGTCACCAACCTACTCTGAACCCACATACTATTCTTGATCGGGTAAGGCAATGGCGCGTAACTACTCTTCCGTTGCAAAGTCGAACCGAACCAAGTGATGGTAATAGCTATGACCCGTATCAACGCCCTCAATCCAAACTAATCCACCCTTGAAACACAAGCTCTCTGATTTCTCCCTCTTGTGGCGACAACTTGGCATCTCCACCGCCTTCCATGAATCGGTCTTGACACTATAAACCCAATCTCTAGAGGCTGCCTCAAGTACATCAATATTGGTATGCTGTCTATCCAGCTGCGTGATGCTATGATCGATAAAGGCGAGTGCCTTATAGTCGTCACAAGAAGTGTCATATCCGAGTCCTAAGTTCATTTGTCTAAATAAGGAAAACGAGCTCGAGGGGGAGTGGAATTCGCGACTTCTTTTGATGGAAGGATTCCATAGTATAGCTGTGTCATATGAGATCATAAGTAAGAGTCCATTCACCGACCCACATACGCACCATAGGCCATAACCAACATGACCCCACATTGTGTCGACTCTACAGAACACAGATCCGGGTTCTGTTTCTATCCAAGATGAAAGTAATGATCCCGGGTTCTTGTTCAACTCTGCATTTGACTCCAAGTTTTCGATTTCAATGATATTACACTTGGTCCTACAGCCTCTAAACTTAGGATGGATGGTGAGGATTCGGGTCTCGTTGCGGTTTGCGGAAAAGTTGCCAAGGTGTAAGGAGTTGAAGTAGGATTCGTCTGTGATTGTTTGGAAAAATTTGCAGACAACGCGAGCAATGACAAGTGATTTGACGGAGAGGAAGGAGAGGATGTGCATCCCTAACACATATGGAAGACAATTTAGACCGTTGGATTCTACACCTTCTAATGATTCCATTTTGACTAAATATGTGATCGTTTTCTGAGTAAACAGACAATAACGTTTTTCAAGTGACGACGTATGTAATATATAAACAAAGTCAGGGGAGTGTGATTTATGTAAATCTGATGTGGGATAATGTTTGTTTTTCTGCTATCCAATTGCTGCGTTTCTGCTATCCAGGGGGGTTTCTTCGTTTTGTGGAGTTTTATACATAAGGTTATGTAAAGATTATCCCCCTTTTCAGGCTCAAGGCATATATCTTATAGCGAGTAATGATCATGGCTTTTTCTTGTGTGTTACAGAGTAAGTACTAATATTAATAAATCAGCTTGACAAAATTAGTTGGTTGGTGAAAACATTACATTTGCAGTTCATTTTTTGGCATTTATGTAATTACACCATTTGGTGCATTTTGATTAGATTCATACATGTACGTACAGAGTAGGAACATGCTTTCATGCTCCTAGAGGATAGCTAATAATGAATCATCTTTATCTATCAATTTAGAACACGAAGAGTTAATTAAGGAGTACTATTGAATGTTTGAGCATTATATATGAATCTTCGTTGGAAGAGATCGTCTCTTGCACGGATGAGTTTCCACTAGAGAGGCTAGTCGTTTCTCTTAAGTTCCTTAGTTGTCATGTCCCTTCCTCTGAGTAGGTTAGCAATCACTCATGAAAACCAAATTGAAGCTTGTTGTTTATGCAGATCGACACCCCATTCTCTTATGTGATAATCTGAGTGTCACCTTTCTGTTAGCAAATCTTGTCTTCCATCAGCGCTCCAAGCACATCAAGCTGCATGTTGGAACGATGTTGGGACCTCTGGTTCTGAACATCGGAACAACGATACAGTTCTCCGAGTTTTGATAATGACAAACGCTATAAGGGAACTAATGCGCTTTGATCAAGTATTTCTAAGGAACACAGGTTGAGCAAAGAACTTCCATGAATGAGCACACAATGAAGAGTTCCCATGAAATGAGAACTCCCAGGAATGACCAGAGCACACAGGCTTACACGATGAAGAGTTTCTCTCAAAGGAACTCAGAAGAGGACAGTTCCCACGACATGGGAACTCACATGTGAGGACAAGGACCAATCAACGCATATCACGGGATCCTGTCTTGGACAGGATGAAGGCACAGTCTGAGGAGCAGACTGTCACGATTGATCCAACGGTCCGATCAATTCAAGAAGTTGACCTAGTTCAAATTGAAGTCACATGTGAAGAAAGTACAACTTGGGCATCAAGCAAAGGGCATTTCGGACACAAATGAAAGATGCGATTGAAGCCCAATTTCACTCAAGTATAAAGCCAAATGAATAGTACTCGGATTGAGCACTTCTCCCAGAACTCACAAATACCCACAACAGAGAAAGAGAAAGAAGAAGAGAAGTCCCCGGCGACGAGTGTCTGATCTCGACGACGGTGAAGCCAAGTTCCCAGGAGCAAGGGAACTGTGATTCGGTGTAAGGTTTGAGTTACTTATTTAGTGATTGTTGTTCGCTTAGGAACTCAGTTGAGAAGATTCATTAGTGTTGCTAGAGTTAGGTAGAACTCGTAGGAACAGAGAAGTTTGAATCTGGCTGTTTGTAACTAAGGAACAAATCAATAATATAAGTAAGTCATTCAAAATCCTCCAAGCGGAGGTAGAGGTTTACCCATACAACTAGTTGGTTGTAGTGGGGTTCCTCTATAAGGGAACTGTGTTCATTCCGTCTTTCTAATACTTGCGATAGTTTCTTCCGCTGCCTTGGGAACAGCTTAACAGCCAGTTCCCAAGCTCTAAGCTAACCGGTTACGATCCAACATTTATCTATCAATTTAGAACACGAAGAGTTAATTAAGGAGTACTATTGAAATGTTTGAGCATTATATATGAATCTTCGTTGGAAGAGATCGTCTCTTGCACGGATGAGTTTCCACTAGAGAGGCTAGTCGTTTCTCTTAAGTTCCTTAGTTGTCATGTCCCTTCCTCTGAGTAGGTTAGCAATCACTCATGAAAACCAAATTGAAGCTTGTTGTTTATGCAGATCGACACCCATTCTCTTATGTGATAATCTGAGTGTCACCTTTCTGTTAGCAAATCTTGTCTTCCATCAGCGCTCCAAGCACATCAAGATTGACTATCACTTTGTTCGGGAACAAGTTTCTGCTCAAGAACTTGTTGTTCGCCATGTTCAGTCACGTGATCAGATTGCTGAAATCTTCACCAAGGCGGTTGGTACTTATCGCTTTCAGACATTGAGTTCCAAGCTGCATGTTCATCCCCGTCCATGAGCTTGCAGGGACATGTTAATATATTGTTATATTTGTAAATGTTTTATATTGTTAATATTTGTAATATTAGTTTCCTTTATTAGTTTAGATATTATTCTGATAAGGATTACTTCCTGATTCTTAGGGATTGTTTCTTGTATTCTATAACTTTATATACGGATGAATGAAAATCAGATAATCATCTTTTTCTCCTCAATTTACAGTGTTTACAAACTCGATGAGGAGATGGAGGATCAACGATTCATTCTAAGATAATATTAATTTCTTTGATACTGATCCCCACTTCTTTTGGGAGAGATTTGCACAAAAATGCAAAAAATATCCTATCTAATTAGCCGCATCACAAAAAATTCATTTATTTTCAAAAGTAGCAAACCCCTCATCTTCTTCCGTTCTCTCTCCTGATTATCTTTTTCGTCGTCAATGCTGGCCGGTGGTCCTTCTTCAACACCGCCACTTCTCACCATACATCACATCCTCCGACTGCCTCGTAGTGTCGTCACATCCATCGTTTTAAGATTATGGAATCCCTGTTAAGTTAATTAACTAGGGAGATATTGAATATATAGGAAAGAGTATAAAGGTTATCCTTGGAAAGCAAGGATATACATAAAAGGATAATTATAAAATGATACAAGATAATATAGATACAATTAGGAGAAGATTTGATATTATCTTTTCTCCCCTTAATATCCCCCACAAGCTCATGGAGGGGGATCGACATTAAGCTTGGACCGTAAGACAGCGAACCGTGAAGAACCAAGGGCTTTAGTGAAGATATCTGCAATCTGATCAGGATCACTAATATGACGAACAACAAGTTCATTTGAATCAAAATTTTCCTGAACAAAGTGAAAGTCGAGATTAATATGCTTAGAACGATTATTAACAATGGGATTCCGACACATAAATGTAGCACTGAGACTATCAGATAGTAGAGTGGGGCGAGAGACAAGACGAACTCGGAGATCAACAAGCAGCTGTGTAATCCAAGAAAGCTCAGCAATAGTTTGGCAATGGTTTTGTATTCAGCCTCTGCACTGGAACAGACAACCACTTTCTGCTTCCGTAAAGTCTAGCTGATAAGAGATTGGCCAAAATAAATGGCATAACCAAACTGTGACCGGAAATCATCCAAATTAGAAGCCCAACCAGCATCGGAATAGACAATCAAATTGTATACAGGGGACGACCGAATAGTCAAGGAGTGAGAAATGGTGCCCTTCAAATATCTCAAAATCCGTTTGACAGCAGACCAATGAAACTCAATAGGCTTATGCATATACTAAAAAACACGATTAACAGAATAAGAAATCTCAGGATGAGTTATAGTAACATACTGAAGGGCGCCAACAATACTCCTATATAGAGTCTGATCAACCATAGGATCACCATCAGCAGTCAAGTGAGAATGAGGCTCAGTAGGAGAAGAAATCGGCTTGGCATCCTCCATCTTAGAGCAAGCCAGCAGATCCCGAATATACTTCTGCTGAGAAAGAAGAAGACAACCATCATGCTTAGTAACCTCAATGCCCAAAAAATAATGTAGAGAGCTGAGGTCCTTGAGGGAAAAAGTATTATGTAGAGACCGAATAAAATCAGATATAGCATGAGCGGAGCTGCCGGTGACCACTAAATCGTCAACATAAACAAGATCATATATAATAACATGATCTCCAAAGTAGACGAATAAAGAACAATCAAACTAACAAACATGAAAACCAAAACATAATAAAAATGCCTTAAGCTTACTGAACCAAGTCCGGGGTGCCTATTTAAGGCCATACAAAGCCTTGTGAAGCAGACATACATGGTGAGACCGAGAAGGGTCCTGAAAACCAGGAGGTTGATCCATATAAACTGTCTCAGATAAATCTTCATTGAGGAAAGCATTGTTGATGTCTAATTTTCGAAGTGACCACTTCTTTGTGAGAGCAATGGTCAAGACAAGAAGAATAATAGTTGGTCAAACAACAAGACTAAAAGTGTCAAAATAGTCCACTCCTTCTTCCTGATGGTAGCCCTTAGCCACTAAACAGGCTTTATAACGATCAATCGAACCGTCAGCCTTCCACATAATCCTGTAAACCCACTTTCAACCCACAACATTAGTAGAATGAGGACGAGGAACTAAAGATCATGTGCCAGTGCTTTGCAAGATATCAAATTCAGACTGCATGACAGCTTGCCAGTTAGGATCGGTATGGGCCTGGCGATAGTTTTTTGTTCAAGGTCAGGGAGAGGGTGAGGCAGTAATGGGTGGCGGGTAGTGGACATAGCTTTGGGCTTGAGGTTCTCGGTTGCAGCACGAGTCACCATAGGGTGAGTGGAGTTCTCGGCTGGTCGGAGGTGAGGTTAAGTAGAGGGTGGCGGTGACGGTGAGGTGACAAAGGAGTTGGCGGCTCGGAAATGATGGATGGTGAATTTTGTGGAGTTGAGGGGGACAGATGGACAGGAGACGGTGCAACCCCATCGGTATCATTAGCAACGGCCGATGGCAGACTCGGAGAAGCTGGCAACGACGACACAAGAGGCGAAGACACCAACGGTGAGGAAGCCGAAAATAAAAGGTCAATCGGTTGGAGACTCAAAGAAGGAGTAGATGATGTGATGTTGACGCAGACTCAGAAGAAGGAACTGATGGAAAAAGTGACTCATGAAAAAGAACATGTCGACTTATAAAAGTGCGACTCGACTCATGATTATAACAAAGACAACCTTTATGACTTGAATTGTAACCTAAGAAAATGCAAGTCATGGTTTTAAACTCCAGTTTATTATCCCGATATGGCCCAAGGTATGGGAAACAAAGGCATCCAAAATATTTGAGGAATGAGTAATTGGAAGGGGCGATTGTAAAGACGTTGGAAGGGGGAGTTGTTTTTAAGAACCGGTGTGGGAGTTCTATTGTGAAGGTAAATGGTTGTATGGAAAGCATGTTCCCAAAATTTCTGGGGTAATTTTGAATGAGCGAGGAGGATTAGGCCTTTTTCTTGAATTGTTCGATTCCTGCACTCTACCATCCCATTTTGAGTGGGAGTGTAGGGACAAGAAACACAGTTTTGAATAACCTGTGATTGTAAAATGGTGGAAACGTTTCTGTATTCACCCCCAATCAATTTGTAGGTCTTTAATGGGAACCTGAAATTGGGTTTTAACCATTGCCTGAAACAATTTGAAGTAATGCAAAACTTGAGATTTGTGATGCATGAAATAAATCCAAGTAAACTGGGTGTAATCATCAATAAATTGAACAAAAAATGACATCCATTAATAAAGAGTTTTGGGGTAGGACCCCAGACATCAGAATAAACCAATTCAAATGGAACAGTAGAAGCAACATGACTCGATAAAAGAGGTAAGCGAATGCTTTTACCTAGAGGACATGATGTAAATTATGAGAAAAGAGGACGACAATGGAAGTTTAAAGCGACTCAAAATAAGACGTAATATGGGTTGACTAGGGTGGCCCATTCGATGGTGGCAGTGAGAAGCCGAGGTGCGTTCGCCAGCAAATGTTGTCTTCGGAGAGGA
Source organism: Fallopia convolvulus (assembly GCA_964016875.1). NCBI lineage: Eukaryota > Viridiplantae > Streptophyta > Magnoliopsida > Caryophyllales > Polygonaceae > Fallopia > Fallopia convolvulus. Next base: position 9,559,243 of record OZ024723.1, read on the forward strand.
AGTCGGCATTCGATCAGCCTTGGCGTAATCACTGATGCACTCAATATTGATGCCAAGATTCCACCGGTCAAACACAAAAGACGTAAGTTCGCTTCGAAATGTAATCATGTAATAAATGACGTAATCCCTCTATTGTTTTTCTATTTGCAAGTAGCTAGTCGAAGAGATCTTTGATATGTTGGCGGGAGGGAAGTGAAGGTACAACTCGGTGGTTGATTTTTGCAATAACATTGACTTGGTCTATGTTGAGAGAGGGTTTCTTGACAACAAATAAATTTATAAGTCAAGACCCCGCTGAGTATAGCAGAGTGAGGATCGTTCCACAGGAAGCAAGGTTGTTCGTTTATCAACTACTAAAAAGCAAACAAAATCAAACAAAAACACACACAAGCAGCCTCGTTAACGACGTTGTCAGGGTCGTTAACGAACCACCGTACACAAAAAGACTCAACTAACGACCTAAACAAGTTCGGTACCGAGCCAAGTAACTCAGCAACGAAATTCACTTAAAATAATTCAAATAAAAACAAAGATCTAGGACTAGGGATACCACAACATAGCCAAGCATATAAACTCGTAAGAAGAATAGATCATGCCTTTAAAATAGATAGATTCATCAACTTTCGTTGACCATGAAGTAAATTAACCTACTTTCGTAACCTAACTCACTTAATTGCTTGTCTTGGATCTAAAGCTTGAAACTTTCGTTTTCAAACAATATTAACCTTCAAGTTACTAACTTTCTCTTTCAATCAAGTTAAAAACTCAAATTACCTCAACTTTCATCTCGGTATAAACACAACAAACAATCTCAATAATAGATAAAAGGCATTCAACACACAATCTTACTCATCAAACATGCTCAACTATGTCGGGCTTTACCCCGATCCTAGAAAAGAAGACTACTCACTAATCATAACTATGAAACAAATAAACTCAATAAAAGAAATCATTGAAAACAAATTACTACTCAAATTAAATAACAAATATTGTTTTACAGAAAATCAAAAGAAACCGAAAATAAACAAATACCGAACCGAAATACTGACTAACGACCCCGGTAACTCTCGTCCACCGAGCTCTCAATCTCGACTCCAATCTTCTCTCTCTATCTCGGCTCTTCCTCTTCTCTCTACCACTTCTTTTCCTGATTCGCCCCCCCTCTTCTAGGCTAAATAAGAGGGCTATTTATACTAAAAAGGCTAAAAACTAATAAGGCTAGAAGATAAAAACTTTCCTAAAAGATAGAAATAAAAACCTAAAAAGATAGAAACAAAATCTAGAAAGATAGAAAGACCTAAAATATATAATATAATAACCCTAAAAATCATAAAAAGATACTCTACCGACACGGAAAGAATTTCCCGCACAGGATCGGTGAGTTACAAAGTCAACCCTCGAAATTTCTTATCACGTGGCCTCGTTAACGAGCCCTTACAGCCTCGTTAACGAGCCTGGGCTTGGTTTCTTCCACACTTCATCTCGTAAAACCTGGACTCTGACTTCTTCAAACTTGTATTCCTCTGTCTTTCACTGTAGCGCTCCAAATTCAGCTCCATATAGCACTTTTCCTTGCTAAAACCTACAAAATACACAAAATAGAGTAGCTTCCATACTTCTATGAAAATATGCAAAACTATCCAAAAACACACTAAACTAAACCTAAACTTATCAAAACTAAACCTAATAAACAAAGAAAACCTACTAAAAACTATACTAAAAATACGAACATCAAAATACCCCATACTTAGACTTGCTTGTCCTCAAGCAATCACTAACACTAACCAAAACCAAACAAACATACTCATCAAGATATAGCCATCCTCTAAAAAGCAATATCTACACATGAGAAAAATATAGCAAAGGATATTTAACGTCATCACACATATATGCACCAAATAGACATAAGAAAATACAATCCAACCTCACAAGGGATATAATGTGTTTCACTCAACTCTCAAGTGTTAGGCTTATAAATTCAATCTCTCACCTCAATCCAATATGCAAAAACTCATAGAAATTGGAACTTATATCACCAATACTCTCCACCCAAGATTTTGTCAAAAACAAGCAAAAATCATCAAGAGAAACTTAGGCTCAATGAAAAACTTCATAGAAGCTTCCATTCGGCCGGGTTGTAATGGGGCTTGGTAATAACAATAAGGCGTGGAAATATTTTGCTATGTGGTGCTAATAATATCCGGGAATCAAAGACTCCTAAAAACTCACATAAACAAAACTCTCATAAAAAATCATACCAAACACACTCTCTCAATATTCACACTCATTTTACTCACCCAACATACCCTAGAAAGTCTCATAAGAAATAAAAGAATCTCTGACATTATCTATAAACACACATGCACTTCCTTCTTTTCTTCTCGCTGCCTCGTTAACGAGCTCACTTCAGAGTCGTTAACGAGCTTCATCGTGTATTCTTCTTCATTTTTGTTTTTTCTTCAACAACTTTATTTTGTGCATTTCTACTTATCAAGAGATCTTTTTTATTACAAGTAAAACAAGAGACTTCCAATCTACCTTTCCCAATAATCCCTCAATCATAGCAAACAATATATGTCACTCCCCTTTTTTTTACACTCAACAAAAATACCTCTCCAATCTAAGTCCTAATCCCCGGATAGGGTCAAGCTTATATCGGCTAGGGAACAATTTTGTGGAGCTAAAAATAAAGGCTTCAGGCTAGAATTGGCTATCAAAAGAAGAATCATGTAAAGGTGGATAAGGAAAAATAGGGCTATAAAAATAAGTTCTCCATCATATGATTTTCACAAGTAATGAACTATAAATCCCATACGGGTCTCAAGAAACAGATAACCATCACAATTGCAAGAGATAATATGCATAAGGAGAGTAAATCACACAAGAAAAGAAGAGGGATTTATTGATGTTCTCCCTATAAGGCCAAAAATTCCTCACTAGGTAACAATTTTTGTTGGATTGCATCACTTATGCTATAAAGTATATGTGCTCAATTTCATCAAGTGTTACCTTCTTCTAAAAACAATTTCAAGTTGAAGATTCCAGCTATACTATTAAAGACATGCTTGCAAGGAATTATATGATTAAGCTAGCAACTACTATCATAGAACCTAAGAAAGGGATATCTATCAATTCTAAAACTCTTTTTTATATTTTTATATTTTTTAATTTTTTTTGATTTTTCCGAGATTTTTCCGAAACTACTCAAAACATATAAACACATAAGACAAAAAGTTTTCTACTTTTCTCCCACCCCATACTTAAAATTACAGTGTCCCCACTGTAAAAAAAATAAGAAGAAGGAAAGAAATAGAAAAGAAAACAAACAAAGATAAAAATAAGAAAAAGAAAAACATAAAAACTTACAAAGTCTCAAAAGTGGAAAACAAGGAAAAACTTCATCTTCAGGCTGAATCACTGGTTTGGTGGAGGAAAATAGTGCTCAAAGGTACCCATGAAGTCATACATCGTCCTCCAACGCTCAGCATCATCCGCCTCTCTCTGACGATGCCTCTCATCCTCCATCGACATGCGAGCAGAATAGACGGTCTCCCACCTGTCCATCCTCCGATGAATATGGTCCTGCTGGAGGTGGAGTTGCTGCATCTAAGCAGAAAGATCCTCGGCCCACGGTGGTGGCATACTCGATCCTGTGTACTCGGGCTGAGGAGGTGGTGGATAGTGAGGCTGGAAATGGTCTTGGTACAACACCGGGTTGTATGGCATGAGTCCATAGGACTGAGGGTCGGTAGGAGCTGGCGGTGGGTCGACAGAAGCTCTCGGCGCCTCGTTAACGAAGTTGGGTGCCTCGTGAGGAATGTAGGGAGGAGGCTGAAAATGGTCGTTAACGAACCTGGTGGGCTCGACAACGAGGACGTTGGTGCCCAAAACTTCCGTGTCGAGGTCTTCATCTTCGAGGTTTAGCTCCTCAGTTCCTCCCTCGGTGTCGGCTTCTTCAGTGTCGTCGCCAATTACCTCGGTATCCTCATCTTCAACTTCATCTTCATCCATTGCTTCACCTTCTCGCTCAAATCTTGTCTCACACGTCCGTAGTGATAGCTCATCCTCCAGCTTAGGCTCTAACGGGTAAGCATGCCCCGTCCACGCTTCGTACCAATTTGGTACGTAGAGTAACTCCAACTTGTTGAGGGTAGGTCTAACGAGGCGGTCTTGCACTTTTACTTTGAACCCCCCTTCGGCTTGAATGAAAATATTAGAGCTATACCAATAGCTCTTGTTGAGGAGTTGAGCGTGGGCCGGTGTGTAGCGAGTGAGGTCAACTCCCAGGTTTTTAGCCAAAAGGCTAATCAAGTTGCCACACCAAACCTCCTTGGACTTGGTTGATTTCTCGACGTAGTAGAGCCATTCGTACCCCAAATTCAAGGGGTCGGGCTCCTCGAAAAGGATGGTGCGGAGACAAGCAACTTCTGTCCTCGTTGGCCTATTCAACTCTCTCTTTGGCCAAAACATAGCGGCTAGGACTCGGAGAATGATCCTGAAGATGGGGTTGATGATGCTTGCCCCGGATAATGCCGCTGTAGAGGATTGTTCTTCCCCCGTGATGTAGCTCCATGTCCTAGTCACCCTGTAGTCTTTCAAACTGTAGTCTCTAGACGGATTTGGAAGCTCTAGGATTGTGTTGAACTCTGCCATGGTGAACTCACGGCTCACATTACCGAGCTGAAACCGAATTCGTCCCGCCAAAGTCTTCGATGGGAAGCTAGTCTCTAGAGTGGCCAAAAACTCGGATGTGAGGGCCGGAAAGTGTGGTAAATTCTCCTTCTTCAGGAGATGGGATGCACCAAGGATAAGGAAGGCTTCCTTGACGTCCGTGTAGATCCCCGTGTTGATAGCACTGGACTTCGAGAACCAACGGGTGTTGTGGTCCTTCTCTAGAATGGCACAGTATCGATGCACTTGGCCTTGAGTACTCAAGATCACGTTGTCCATGCGAGGTGGAGATGGGGACCTCTGGTTCCTTCTCTTCTTCTGAGCTCGGGTAGCGGGTCTGCTTGAACTTGCCATGAGATCTACAAAATAATCAAAACTTTTCCTAGATAAGATCTACTCAAAATAGATAGGCAAGAGACCCCATACTTGGTCTCGAAATAGCATCGGAATTTTTCGTTAACTACCCAATTGGGTTGTTTACGAATCTGGACCGGTTGTTGATTTTTTAGATTGTGCAGGGTTGTTAACGAGCCTAGGTGGGTCGTTAACGAGCCGCCGAGAACCAAATCACAGAATTCCGAGTTTACTCTACCTTAAAAGTCAAACAAAAACCAAGCATGCAATCCTCTATACTCCTCACTAGTCACACAATCGGAAATACGCACTCCATACTTGATGTATTACCCATCCCGAACATGCTAAATTTTTCCCGAAATTTTGACATGCAAAGTTTGTAGCTTGATACTAGAACAAGAAAAATTCATGCTTTTCACCATCAACTTTTCTCAATGAGATATCTAACATGAATATCCCTCTCTAGATCTAGAATTACGAAGCAAAATCACAATCATGGGCAAAAATTAAATCATGAACATCGATCCTCTATATGAACTCAATTCTAGACATGAAATTTCTACCCTAAATACCATAAATCATGTAATTTCGAGTTAGGGTTTAGAAAACATACCGGAGAACCGAGAAATTTGAAGAACAAGGGGTCGGAAATTGGGTGAGTAACGAGCTCGGTGAGGGTTATCGAAAGCTTCGGATCTTCGATGGTGGAGGGAAGGGTTTCCGGGCTTCGGTAATGACGGTTGCTCGGTGATGGTTGGCGCGGGATTCCGATCGGTGGGAAGGGGTCTTCAAAAATTTTTGGGTGAGTTTTTGAGAAGGTTGGATTTGGGAGGATTTGAGAGTGAAAGAGTGTGGGAGGGGTAGAAGGGTTATATAGGAGAGGGAAGGGATAGGAAGGGGTAGAGGGGGTGGCGGCTAGGGTAGTGAAAAAGATAGACTAGGTTAAAAAACTTACCTGCCCCGTTTTGCCAAATCGGGTCGTCCAAACCGGGTCGTTAACGACCCTGGGTGGGTCGTTAACGAGCCACCGTAGCCTCTTGGAGTGATTTTTCGATCCCTTCTCCTGCATCTTGTTAGCTCAAAATTTAATCCTAATTTCTATCCTAAAAACTACTAAAAAGAACTCAAAAGAAAGTTAAGAAAGAGAGTCTAAAAAAGAGAAAAAAATCTAATTCTATACTAAAAAGCGGGTTGCCTCCCATAAGCGCTATTTTTAACGTCGTCAACCCGACGTGCTCCTTTGACTAGTCCGATGATGTGAGAGCCATGGTAACTCTGATCTCTTCGTCCGGGTCGGTTTGCTCATGGAACTTCTTCAGCCGGTGCCCATTAACTTTGAAGATTAGGCCTCGGTTGTCGATCAACTCTACCGCTCCATGAGGATAAATGTGATGAACCACAAATGGCCCACTCCATCGTGTCCTTACCTTCCCTGAGAATAATCGGAGTCTAGAGTTGAAAAGAAGTACCTTGTCGCCGACGTAATAAGTTTTGGGCACTAATTTCCGATCATGCCACCTATTAGTGCGCTCCTTGTAAATTTCAGCATTTTCATACGCCTTCAACCTTAGTTCTTCTAATGCTTGCAAGTCCATGAATCTTTTTGCTCCTGCCGCATCGAGGTTCATGTTGAGCTCTTTTAGAGCCCATAATGCTTTATGCTCCATCTCGACCGGTAAATGACATGCCTTGCCATACACTAGATTATAAGGAGTGGTGCGAAGGGGTGTCTTGTATGCTGTCCTATATGCCCACAGAGCGTCATCCAATTTGGATGACCAATCCTTCTTGGAACGGGAGACTGTCTTCTCCAATATGCTCTTTATTTGCCTGTTTGAAACTTCAACCTGGCCACTAGTTTGGGGATGATAGGGTGTTGCCACCCGATGGGATACCCCATACTTAGCCAAAGGTGCTTCAAAACTCCGCTCAATGAAATGAGAGCCACCATCACTGATAAGGACCCTTGGAACGCCGAACCTAGGGAAAATATTGGTCTTGATGAATTTAGCCACAGTCTTGGCGTCGTTAGTCCTCGTAGCAACAGCTTCTACCCACTTAGAGACATAATCGACTGCAACTAGGATGTACTTGTAGGGGCCTGATGCGGGAAACGGTCCCATGAAGTCTATTCCCCATACGTCAAAAAGCTCAACCTCCAATATCCCGGTAAGTGGATTTTCATGTCTCCAAGTGATGTTTCCTGAGCGTTGGCACCCATCACATGCTGTCACATAAGCTTGCACATCTTTGAACATGGTTGGCCAATAGAGACCACTTTGAAGAATCTTCGCCGTGGTTTTGAATCCTTTTGCGTGGCCTCAAGTTGGAAGTGTGTGACATTGATGGATCACATTCTCGATCTCCTCTTCCGGGAAACAACGTCTAAAAAGGTGATCGCTCCCTTGCTTAAACAAGTAGGGATCATCCCAATAGTACTGTTTTACATCATGGAGAAATTTCTTCTTCTTTTGTGGGGTAAGGCCCTCGGGAATCACGCCTCCTACAAGATAGTTAGCGAAATCCGCAAACCAAGGGGCTTTTGACCCTCTAACAGCATGGATTGACATTAAGGAAGAAGAAGTGGAAGTAGGAGAAGGAATGGATTTGATTTGAGCTAGTTTGGTTTCAGAAATCTTACCTGGATGGGTCGTTAACGAGCTTGGAGTCATTATTTTATCCTCGGTAACGATCTCCCGTAGCTCAGTAACGACCTGATTGACTGTCATGCCGACCCATTCTGAAAGTTTATCCTTGTAATTTGCGCCTTTCAGCCTCGGCACCTCGTTAACGACCCTAAAAGGGTCGGTGACGAGGGTCTTGTGGAGTTCGACCTCGTTCAGCAGGAGGTATTCGTCAGGTCTGGAATCGTTTATTGGTACCTCATTGTTGGACTCGGTGATATGCCCTACTGGCAATTTGGATAGGTGATATGCCACTAGATTTTCTGCTCCCTTTTTGTCTCTTATTTCATGGTCAAATTCCTGCAGTAAGAGCATCCAACGAAGCAATCTAGGTTTGGCATCCTTTTTAGCCATTAAGTATCTAACAGCCTCATGGTCAGTATAAACAATCACTTTGGATCCAACAAGGTATGGCCGGAATTTTTCAAAGGCAAATACCACAGCAAGGAACTCTTTCTCTGTTGTGGTATACTTACTCTGTGCCTCATCCAGCGTCCTACTGGTGTAATAGATGGCATGGAGCTTTTTGTCCTTCCGTTGCCCTAAGACTGCGCCAACTGCATAGTCACTGGCATCACACATAATCTCGAAAGGCAATGTCCAATCAGGGGACTGCATAATGGGGGTAGATACGAGGGCAGCTCATAACCTGTAAAATGCTTCAAGACATTCTGGAGACAGCTCAAACACTACATCTTTCATTAATAGGTTAGTCAAAGGTTTAGCTATCTTAGAAAAATCTTGAATAAACCGTCTGTAAAAACCAGCATGCCCAAGGAAACTCCTAATGTCTCTTACAGAAGAGGGAGGAGGTAGTTTTTCTATAAGCTCGATTTTTGCTCTATCTACTTCTATCCCTCTTTTAGAGACAAGGTGCCCTAGTATTATCCCCTCTTGAACCATGAAATGACACTTTTCCCAATTTAACATAAGATTGGTTTCTTCACATCTTTTAAGCACTCGTGCAAGGTTAGCAAGACAAGAATCAAATGAAGAACCATAAACAGAAAATTCATCCATGAAAACCTCTACAATATCCTCTATCATATCCGAAAAAATGGCCATCATACATCTTTGAAAGGTAGTTGGGGCATTGCAAAGCCCAAATGGCATTCTTTTATAAGCAAAGGTTCCATAGGGACATGTAAAGGTTGTTTTCTCTTGGTCATCAGGGTGAATGGGAATCTGCCAAAAACCGTTGTAGCCATCTAAATAACAGAAATAATCATGCTGGGCTAAGCGTTCTAACACCTGGTCAATAAAAGGAAGCGGAAAATGATCTTTTCTAGTAGCACTATTAAGCTTCCTATAATCAATGCACATCCTCCAACTAGTGGTGGTTCTAGTCGGAATAAGCTCTCCCTTTTCGTTTTCTATCACAGTCATCCCCCCTTTTTTTGGGACTACATGGACCGGACTCACCCATTGGCTATCCGATATAGGAAATATGATCCCATTATCAAGTAATTTAATAATTTCCTTTTTAACTACATCCTTCATGTTAGGATTTAACCTACGTTGATGCTCTATGGTGGGTTTATGATTATCCTCCATGTATATCCTATGCATGCAAAGGGAAGGGGAAATGCCAGTTATATCATCTAGGGAGTAGCCTATGGCTTTCCTATGCATCCTAAGCACATTCAGGAGTTTTCCTACTTCCTCATCTTTTAATTTAGCATTAATGATGACAGGCAAAGTAGAATTAGGACCAAGGAATTCATACCTGAGGGAGTTCGGCAGGGGTTTAAGTTTTTGTTTGGCGTCGTTGCCGGGGTAATGTTGAGAGAGGGTTTCTTGACAACAAATAAACTAACAAACGGGGTCGTTGTAGTATAGTGGTAAGTATTCCCGTCTGTCACGCGGGTGACCCGGGTTCGATCCCCGACAACAACACCAATTTGTTGAGAGAGGGTTTCTTGACAACAAATAAATTTATAAGTCAAGACCCCGCTGAGTATAGCAGAGTCAGGATCGTTCCACAAGAAGCAAGGTTGTTCGTTTATCAACTACTAAAAAGCAAACAAAATCAAACAAAAACACACACAAGCAGCCTCGTTAACGACGTTGTCAGGGTCGTTAACGAACCACCGTACACAAAAAGACTCAACTAACGAACTAAACAAGTTCGGTACCGAGCCAAGTAACTCAGCAACGAAATTCACTTAAAATAATTCAAATAAAAACAAAGATCTAGGACTAGGGATACCACAACATAGCCAAGCATATAAACTCGTAAGAAGAATAGATCATGCCTTTAAAATAGATAGATTCATCAACTTTCGTTGACCATGAAGTAAATTAACCTACTTTCGTAACCTAACTCACTTAATTGCTTGTCTTGGATCTAAAGCTTGAAACTTTCGTTTTCAAACAATATCAACCTTCAAGTTACTAACTTTCTCTTTCAATCAAGTTAAAAACTCAAATTACCTCAACTTTCATCTCGGTATAAACACAACAAACAATCTCAATAATAGATAAAAGGCATTCAACACACAATCTTACTCATCAAACATGCTCAACTATGCCGGGCTTTACCCCGATCCTAGAAAAGAAGACTACTCACTAATCATAACTATGAAACAAATAAACTCAATAAAAGAAATCATTGAAAACAAATTACTACTCAAATTAAATAACAAATATTGTTTTACAGAAAATTAGAAGAAACCGAAAATAAACAAATACCGAACCGAAATACTGACTAACGACCCCGGTAACTCTCGTCCACCGAGCTCTCAATCTCGACTCCGATCTTCTCTCTCTATCTCGGCTCTTCCTCTTCTCTCTACCACTTCTTTTCCTGATTCGTCCCCCCCTCTTCTAGGCTAAATAAGAGGGCTATTTATATTAAAAAGGCTAAAAACTAATAAGGCTAGAAGATAAAAACTTTCCTAAAAGATAGAAATAAAAACCTAAAAAGATAGAAACAAAATCTAGAAAGATAGAAAGACCTAAAATATATAATATAATAACCTTAAAAATCATAAAAAGATACTCTATCGGCAAGGAAAGAATTTCCCGCACAGGATCGGTGAGTTACAAAGTCAACCCTCGAAATTTCTTATCACGTGGCCTCGTTAACGAGCCCTTACAGCCTCGTTAACGAGCCTGGGCTTGGTTTCTTCCACACTTCATCTCGTAAAACCTGGACTCTGAGTTCTTCAAACTTGTATTCCTCTGTCTTTCACTGTAGCGCTCCAAATTCAGCTCCATATAGCACTTTTCCTTGCTAAAACCTACAAAATACACAAAATAGAGTAGCTTCCATACTTCTATGAAAATATGCAAAACTATCCAAAAACACACTAAACTAAACCTAAACTTATCAAAACTAAACCTAATAAACAAAGAAAACCTACTAAAAACTATACTAAAAATACGAACATCAGTCTACCATTGTTTGATGGGTGGCCACTAGGATACAAATACCTACATGCATTTGCTAATATGTTATGTATTAAACTATGAGCAAACATATATATATATAGAACCTTAAAATTAAGTTAAAATTATTCAAATTTTCAAGTAGATAATGATAGTGCGCAAAATAAACGCTAAAAATTTAAAGGGGATTTGGTAATAAAAGACCAAAAAGATATACATGTCGTGTACGTTACTCTCGCACATCTAAAAACAAAACTTATGTGCACGTTCATACATAATTCGAAATGCATAGTTATGTGGGCTTTCAAGCCCAACATACATGCATATCTTTTCGGAAATGATTCAAGCAAAATGAGCGTGGGCTTTTGGCCCAAATTCAAGATGGCCATGGATTTGACAAAGAATAAAGTCAACAAGCATTAAAGTTGCATGTGTTGGGAACTCCACCTAGGCTATCAAAAATGTGCAATGAATTGGCATGTAAGCTATGAAATATAAATGGGCATCCCACATCGATCATATTTATATAAGCAAGTAGCTGGACAACACTATATATAAAGGGAGTGTGAAACAATAAAAGGGTTGAAAAATATCTTTGGGTCAAGATCTTTTCTTATATCTAGATTATCTCTGAGTGAGATCACACTATTTTTCATTATAAATTCCAAAAAGCTTATAGATGATATATCCTTTTGTTTTTGGTCAAATGCTACTAGGAGAGCACCTTGAAATAATGGGTATAACATTTTCCAAAGCCTACACATTGTTGACTTCCAAAGCCTACACATTGTTGAAATAATGGGTATAGCATCTTCTTGCTTTCATGTCTAGTTGGCTACTAAAAATAAAAAACTTTCAACCAAACAAAGCCTACACATTGTTGAAATAATTTTCATATCGTGATCACCTTTTGAATTAGCAATTTGTAAACAGGACAGTAAAATCGAGAGAAACCTACCTTTTTCCGATAGTATGGAAGAAGATCAGATCATAGGGGATGAGAGAACTAACCCATGCATCTCATATTGTAACTATGTGGAACCTTAAATTGGAATTTTAATATCATGATCACCTTTTGACACAACATCTGCAATATTATTTTACAGTTATATTCGAGGAAATTAGCAATTGTAAACAGGACAGTAAAATCGAGAGAAAACTACCTTTTTCGATAGTATGGAAGAAGATCAAATAATAAGGGGAAACAATGGGTATAGCATCTTCTTGCTTCCATGTCTAGTTGGCTGCTAAAAATAAAAAACTTCTAACCAAACAAAGCCTACACATTGTGTAATTTGAAATAATGGGTATAGTATCTTCTTGCTTCCATGTCTAGCTGGCTGCTAAAAATAAAAACTTCCAACCAAACAAAGCCTACACATTGTTGAAATAATAAGTATAGCATCTTCTTGCTTCCATGTCTAGTTGGCTGCTAAAAATAAAAAAAACTTCCAACCAAACAAAGCCTACACATTTTGTAATTTGAGAGCTAAAATCCCAAATAATGGGTATAGCGTCTCCAATCTACAATAGACAGATCTATAGGACATACATGAACACATACTTCACAAGCAATTCATTTATCGAATTCAAAGTGGATTCGACCATGAAAATGTTCTAGCCTGCCAAAATAAAGTTCAGTGGTCTCTACTCAGCCCATGATCCAAGGGACTTGAAACCAGTTAATGATGCTTTCTTTATTTTCCAACCACTTGGTCAATTATGCTTCTTTTACCTTCCAACCAAGCCCTTCGATTCCTCTTCTGCAGTAGTATAAGATCTCGGGCCTTCTTCATTTCATGTCTAGCTGCTAAAAATAAAAAGCTTAATTAGTATTATTAAGATATATTATTTGTGTATTATATTTTCAATATCTTTATGTATTTCTTTCTATCTTAGATACCAAGAAAGATAAGATCTCTTGGATATCTCATGCCCTTGTATTTAAACCCCTTGGTAATTCAATAGAAAGAAAGATCATTCACACAATTATAAGTAGATTATTGTCCTAATCCAACCAAACAAAGCCTACGCATTGTGTAATTTAAAAAGCTAAAACCCTAAATAGTATGCGAAGAGAATTTTCTAATTGAAAGTGGTAAAATAATATTGAAACAAACCCTCCTTTCGCATTTTAGCAAACCCTCATCCTCTCACATGATACAATCAACAAACCCTCCTCCTTTCACATTTCAACTAAAACCCTTAACTTTGTTTCATTAAATTGGGAAATGAAATAACGTGAAACATCATATTTCACTTCATCATATTTCAACAAATCAAAATTGGCAGCTCGATCAAAATTGGTAACTCGAGATAGTGGATAGAAGAATTGTGATGAACGTGTAATAGATAGTGGATAAAAGAATTGTGATGAAGGTGTAATTTGTAATAAATTGCAATTGTAAAGTTACTAGCACCTAGAACTAGACAACCCTAAAGGTAACATATCTGAAATAAATAAATTAAAGTGAAATAAGAACCTACCAAAATGAAATTCGATGATGGTTGATGGAACAACGAGCAGAAGGAATGGAAACCCCTATTTCTTCGTTGTGAAATTGAAAATGTGAAATGCGGACTTCACTTGCTGATGGACTTATATGTTATTGGGCTTGTTTAGGCTATTCCAGTTTCATTTTATGTTTTATTCGCTTTATTTATATACTTGAACCAAGTTGGAGGCCCGTGAAGGGAATATTGGATATGATTACACCACACCATTCTGCGGATTTAGCGACCATAATTTAGAAACCACTCAATATAGTCGCTAATGCAAAATATTAAAAAAAACTTTAGCGACCACACGTACCGTGGCCGCTAAAATGCCGTGGGAAATTATGGCGCCAAACTTTAGCGACCACGTGGACACTAATATAAGCGACCACGTGGACGCTAATATTTGCAACCATGTGGACGCTAATGGGATTCCTAGAATTAGCGACCACGTGGTCGGTAATTCCAAGAATCCCAACGCCGCCTCCTCTTCCGCGCTATGATCCTGCCATTTCCCGCTCTCTCGGACTTCCTCCATTCAAGGCTATAATTTTTATTGATTTTAGGATGAATTAGTTAAATTAATTGAATTTTGTTGTTGAATTTATTTATGAGTTGATTTTTTTTGTTGAATTTGTTGTTGATTTTAGTTGAATTTGTTTAGTTGAATTTTAGGAAAAAATATTACTTGATGTTGATGTTGATATTGATGTTAGTTGAATTTATTGTTGAATTCATTGATGAGTTGATTTTAGTTAAATTTGTTGTTCTTGTTCATGAATGAGTTGATTAATTTGATTGAATATGATAAGTTCAATTATCAATTTTGATGTTTGAGTTGATTAGTTTGATAGTTTGGTGGGTTATTGAGTTGATGAAATTGTTGTTAGATATAAGTTGATTAGTTTGAGTTAAATAATTTGATTGAATATAATTGTTGTTAGATATAGAACTATGTTGCTGTTCTTGTTGATGACTTTTTTATTTTTTTAATAGGTAAAAATCTGGGGTACCAGACAAAACCTGGCAGCCCGAGAGGCTATCAAGAGATAGCAGCCGAGAGCTCTGCAAGAAACAAGCAAAAAAGTAACCACAAGTAAGGTAAAATACAACAACCGAAGAAAGGAAAATGAAACAAGGTTGGAAGCTGGAGAGAAACGCGCGAGAAGTCAAAGCGCCGTAGGACTGGAGGTCAACCCTGAACGATCCAGAGGGATGCGCAAAGGACCACTGACGAGTCTCCAAACAAGATAAAGAACTATTAGGAGCCGCTAAAGCATCATGACCATGCCTAGCAATCCAAGCCCAACCTCAGTTCCCAATCCCGGTGAGGTACATATACGAAACAAGAGGTCAACAACAAGCAAAAGGCCACAAGCAAGGCAAGAGAAAACATGCAAACACCACGAATCTATGAGTAAGATTGAACGGACGAGTATGACACTTCCGCGGGTTAAAAAACCAAGGTGTATAGTGTCGCCGGAGAGCAAGAAGAGATCCAAAAGATCAAACTCTAGCCGGAACCTCAATAAGATCAAAACAAACACCCATAAACCCATACTAAACGAGTCTGCCAAGCCAAAAGCCACAAAAGTAAACAAAACCAGGAGCTAAAACACAATAGCAAGAATGTGTTTATGTTGTTCTTGTTGTGAATGAACTTTCTTTAAAAAATTATGAATTGATAAGTTCAATTATCAATTTGATGAATGTTGTTGTTGTAGCTTGTTGTGTGAATGAATTTTGTTGAATGAATTATGAATTATGAATTGATAATTTTAATTATTAATTTGATGAATGTTGTTGTTCTTGTTGTGCACATGAATTTTGTTGAATTAATTATGAATTGATAAGTTCAATTATCAATTTGATGAATGTTGTTGTTGTTCTTGATTTCATTTAGGATTTTATGAATGAATGAGTTGTTGTTGAATTTTGTGTTTTTGGTTAGTCTGGCCCAAGATAGAGGTAAAGGTAGAGCTAGTAGAGGTAGAGGTAGATACTCGCCTTGTCCGGAGGATGTTTTGCCGGCCGAGGCGACGCCCGACAAATCTCTTCCGGTACATGAGATTGACACTCTCCAGCGCCCGAGTGTAGAGGAGAGTGTTGGCGGACTTTCGGAGATGACGGATGATACTCAGTCGGGTTTTTGCATAGCCATAGCTCGTCATCGATCATGTGGGAAGGACCCCAATAGGATCGAGGAGCACACCATAGTGAACAACATGTAAGTTGTTTTTCAATTCCTTCAATTTTTTATTAGCCATTTTAATTATAACATATATTTCGAGAATTTGTAGGTTGGAGCATTCTCAAGCCGTGTCGACGTGGTCGACGTTCGTGACCACCAACCAGCCAGATCATCGAGCTTCGGAGTTCCGCCTCGTGAGGAAACCCGGGCTCGTTGGTTTCAAAATTGGAGGGTAAGATTTTTTTGAGTTATTTTGCAATTTGTAATATTTACTAATATTTTTGTCTGTTTCAGTCGCACTTCCGTTGGGATGAGACCCAACCCAGCATGGATGCCGCAACCATCGGCGAGCTATGGGAGAAGAAAGCCAAGAAACGTACGATGACATGGTCAGAAAGTGTCGTCGAGCAAACACGAGACCGTCTTAGCTAGAGTCGGTGCCTTGGGACCTATAGATGGCGGTTTGGAAGGGCAATGCCAAGTTCAAGAAGAAGTGTGAGTAGAATAAGAGGAATCGGAATGCAAATCTATCCCTCAACACAAGCGGTTCGAGGTCCCACCGCGATACAAAACGTCTAATGGTAAGTACAATTACATTTTGAGTTTAACTATTTTATTTTTATAATTGTTATTTATTAAAAATAATTATTCGTAGGAACGAGAAAAAGGGCGGGACGTAACGCCTCTCGAGTTACACATCGAGACGCATACGCGGGGCCCAAATCGAGAGTTTATCGACCAACGTTCAGCCGATATTGCTGTAAGTATTTTATGTATTTTCAATTATTAATTTAAATTTCGTTCTCAAATTAGATTAGTTTTATACAAATATTTATTTCATAGGCGCGATCCCGAGAGATTCTCGCATATAGGTCCTCCCAGTCCGGGACCCCACCATCTTTTCAAGATGAGTGTGAGGCGTTTTGAGAGGCGGCTGGTGGGGTCGGGCCAGGGGGAGATGTTCCTGGTCTTGGGCGCGCCGCATCGAACTACTATGACCCCCGAAGTGTTGTTAGGGCCCCGCAGACAGCCTCCCAGGACGGCGGAGATGCAACAAGAGAACGCCTCCCTGCATGCACATGTGTCGAAATTCCGGGAGAACCAACAAGCAACAAAAGCGAGCGTAGACGAGCAACCACTACAGATTGAGCTTCTACAGAAGTTCATGGAGGACATGCGCAACAAACAAACCGAGACATCCTCGTCCTATCAGCCACCTCCCCCCGATGGTGCCGCCTAGACGTATTAACAAGTTCAGTATTAGTGTTTTAAGGATTGTAAAACTTTTTAAGTATTGTAAAACTTTTTCTGAATATTATTATTAATAGATTTTATATTTGTGTTTTAGTATTTATAAATACAATTTTAGTAATTAATATCATAATTTTTTTTAAAAAAATTCTAAAATGCTGGCGGCGGTTGCCGCTCCAGGGCGGCCACCGCCAATTGTTGAATTCAGGCTTTACCTACAGTAAATGGCAGCGACCGCTGCATTTTAGGCGGCAACAACCGCCTTTAGTGTCCATATGGACGCTAAATCCCATCCATAATTAGCGTCCATATGGACGTTAATTAGCGTCCATATGGACGATAAATCTTACCTATAATTAGCGTCCATATGGACGCTAAATCATGGTTGGGATTTAGCATCCACATGGTCGCTAATACTCTTTGCGACCAGACTTTTAGCGACCACTATATGGTCGCTAAATCCATTTAGCGACTAGATTTCTATATTTAGCGACCACTTAAATCCACATTTTTTTGTAGTGTTAAACCACTACATAGTGGCAAAAAATGCATGCGCTTGAAAATCGTGTCGGATTTTTGCACACTAAAATTTATCTATTTACACCAAGCTACAATATGGCATAATAATTTTACGCCATAAGAAAGCGTAATATTAAAAAAATATATTTTAATATTTTAAACCGCTTTTTGGAAAAAAGGCGTAACATCGACGTGATATCACACCATCCCATAGCGAGGAGAAATAAAAATGGGAACTGGCCATTAACGAGACCATGTCAAATCGTGGTCGTTTTTTATATTTTGAATAGATGCTTTAATATTGAATTAAATTTATTAACTGAAGTGATAAAGCTTGCGTCATTATGCTTAATTAATTTTATTAAAAAATATATAATTGAAAATAAAGTGTTATTTGTTATATTTACCAATTACAATTTAAATATTGTGAACTAAAAAAAAGAAAATAATTAAAAGGAAACAACTGTTTTTTGAATTTACCATTTAAAAAAAATATTATTATATTTTCTTTAGTTATGTTATATGTCTGTGTATGACTAATTTAATTATTTATGTTTTCTTAAAAAAGAAATTGTATGGGGGAATATGATACATTGTAGTTTCTATATTGTAACTAGGACTTTTTAATACATTTTAGAGAGAGTTTTAGTCTTTTTAGAGCGTTTTATTGAATATCAAGGTTTGAAGACCAATTGTTGAAGATACGTGTTTCAAGTGAAGATTTGAATAGTTATCGGTTTGACGAAGAATTGTGGCCCCAGGTACCACTACCGCGACCACGGTGGCCTTAGGTGAGGATCTAGATGGTATGCGGAAGATTTGAGCTCGTTTTGCTCGATTAAGTTTTGTTTTTGTTGTGGAGGCATCTTGCACTTTGATTCGAGGAGGACAATGCCTAAAAATCAAGTTGAGGAGATGACGATTATCAAGCAAATGAGGAACGATTTGCCGATTGTCGATCATGGAGATCCTTTTTACTTGCATCCTTCGGACAATCCACGTATATATGGTACTTGTCTCGGAGGCTTTTGATGGCACTAGATTTGGAACTTGGAAGAGATATACTTATAACGTTGTCAACTAAGAACATAATCAGATTAGTCAACATAACCCTAGGAAAACACGAAATAAATGATCCTAAGTTTTGATGTTGGGAAAGGTGTAATGACATGGTTTTATCCTATATTCTAAACTTGTTTAGAAAAGAAATAACTAAAAGTATCATTTACACATATTGTGTGTTTGATATGTTAAGAGAACTTTGTGATCGATATGGACAATCGAATTTAGCTTAGTGTTTTACAATATAGAGAGAGCTTTGAACTATTTCGCAGGGGGTGATGGTTTCTAGACATATTTCACCAAAATGAAGAGGTTGTGGCATGAATTGAATAGTTTAATGAGCATTCATGTTTGTTCTTGTGGTTCATATTTGTCTTGGACAAAATTTGAGATGGATCAGATGTTGATCCAGTTGTTGATGGGGCTTAATGATAGCTATTCTTCGGTCCGAGGAGATATATTGATGATGAATTCCACACCAAAAATAGCACATGTTTACTCCATGTTGCTTTAGGAGGAGAAGCAAAGGGAATCCAAGTCTTCAACACATTTTGGATCGGATGCTTCTGCTATGAATGAGAGAGGTCAAAAGTCTGGTCAGACCGGAAAGCAAAGTGTGATTGAGGCAAAAAAGGCTTCTTTAGTTTGTTCCAATTGCTAGAAGACTGGTCATTTGGTTGACTCTTACTGGCAAGTTGGAACTGTGCCAACTAAAAGATCTCCTTTGGTGTATACGCATTGAAAAAAGACCTGTGATATGGTTGAGTTTTGTTACAAGATCATTAGATATCCCAAGAATAGAGAATGAAAAGATGTAAATGATAAGAAGGTGATTGCGCAAACTTCTGGATCTGAAAAGAATGATGGTGATTTCATTCTTCCCAGATTTACTAGTGATCAATGTGCTCAACTCTCAAGTCGTTAAGGATGGAAGCAATGAGAATCACGTGGACTTTGCAAGATGTACTTTTGCAGGTAATGATTTTATCTCTCGAACTTTGGTACATTAGGGATTTAGTGCAAAATGTGCACACCTGTGTGTTGAACATGCATGGATAATTGATAGTGGGGCAACATATCACATCTGCTTTGCTAGTACACACTTTCTGACCCTTTAGTATTTGCCTAAACCATTCCAAGTAGCTTTGCCAAATGGTGGAAATCTTTTGGTCAAGCTCCATGGTTTTGTACAACTATTTCTTGATTTAATCATAGAGCATGTCCTTTATGTGCCAAAGTTTCGTCTTAATATCTTATCTGTTCATAAACTTCTCAAACAAACTTCCTCCATTGTCATCTTTACACCTATTTTTGACTATTGCAAGACCATTCAGTAAGGAACCTTCCAGTGCTTGGTAAACAACATGAGGGACTATATCTTTTACATACTAAATCAACTTCTTTGTTAATAATTTCGAAGTAGACCTATATGTAAGTCCTTTTAAGGAAAAAGCTTGTTCAATTGTTGATGTAACTTTGTTACACAATTGTTTAGGACATATGACTTATAATAAGATGAGACAATTTTCCTTCTTGAAAGGTGTAAACATAGATATTTCCCCTTGTGATATATGCCACAAATGTAAACATCAGAAGAAACTTTTTGGTTTAAGCTCTATTTCTACTACTAAACCTTTTGATTTGGTACATATTGATCTATAGGGTCCTTATCATACTCAAAAATCATGATGATTATATTTCCTTACTTTGAATGATGATTTTTCTCGAACAACTTGTACTCATTTATTGAGTGCCAAGAGTAATGCCTTTCCCTTGATTAGGGGTTTATTTCCATGGTACAAACTCAGTTTGGATGCACTCCTAGGGTTATTAGAACTGATAATGCCTTTGAACTTGGGTCAAGCACTAGTGCTTCATCTTTCTTGTCATCCTTGGGCATAATACATCAAAATACTATGCCACATACACCACAACAAAATTGGGTTATAGAGAGAAAACACAAACATCTTTTAGAAACCTCTCGAGCTCTTTTATTTCAAACTCAGTTGCCATTAATATATTGGGGAGAGTGTGTATTAATGGAAACTTATTTGATCAATTGATATCCTTCTAAAGTTTTGAAAGGACTTTCTCCTTTAGAGGTTATTTTTGGGAAAGCACCTACTTTGTCACATCTAAGGGTCTTTGGATGCCTTTGTTATGCTTCCACTAAGAGCCAAGGGAGGGAAAATTTTCAACCTAGGTCACAATCTTGTGTTTTTCTTGCATATTATTTTGGAATGAAAGCCTACAAGGTCATGGATCTTTCCACACACCATATTTTTCCTAGTAGAGTTATCGAGTTCTTTGAAAACAAGTTTCCTTTCTATAATGATACTAAAAAATCAGTTTTATTTGATAAATGCGTGCCTAGTAGCATACAAGATTTTACTCAATTTGATCAATTTGCATCAAGTTATTCCAAATTCAAAGAACTTGCTTTATCCTCTCAATCACCTATTTTTCCATCCTCCTCTAAGTCTCTTTCTCCAAATTCACAAGATATATGCAGTCCTGTTCAACCTAGACGATCTTCTAGACCTCAAAATCCACCTAAATATCTCCATGATTATGTTTGCAATCAAATTTCCACAAGTCCCCTGGATTGTCCTCACATAGTGACAAGTTTGTGTGTTACTTTGTCACCTTCTACCCATTTTTATGTGTGTGCTAGCACCTTTACTAAGGAATATCAAGAATTGTTAGCTTCGTTGCACTTAGGAAGGGAGCCTGTTTTATTTGATGAGGCTATAAAATATCCAACTTGGAGAGAAGCTATAAGCAAGAAATTTGAGGCTCTTGAGTTGAATCAGACGTGGAGTTTAGTTCCCTTTCCAGTTGGAAAGAGACCTATTACCTATAAATGGTTTATAAACTGAAATATAGAGCAAATGAATCCATAGAAAGACATAAAACAAGATTAGTTGTGTGTGGATTTACGCAAAAGAAAGGTGTGGAATTCACTGAGGCTTTTTCTCCAGTGGTGAAGATGACTAAAATTCGTGCCTTAATTTCTCTTGCTATTAAAAGTGGCTGACAAATCGCTTAACTTGATGTTAACAATGCATTTCTCCATGGAGATTTGCACGAGGAAGTGTATATGAAGTCACCACTATTCATTACGGTGCTAGAGATGTTACTTCTGAGAATGATTTCTCTTAGTTTTACAGAAAATCAGTCTCCCAAGGATTTTTTAGATGCTTAGTTTAGAATCTCTATTGTAGTTGCAAGGCAAGGGAAGGGAAGTACAAGATCGAAAAGAATGCATTGGATGGATGTCGGGGGCATTGTTTCCCACTACTCGAAAAGCAAAAGATTCGAGAGTCCAGGATGAAAATAAAGACTTGAGGAGACTGCATTATTTTTGGGAATGGAGTTTGTACAAATTTCATATGGAAATATCATTAGTCAGAGAAAATTTCTTTAGGAAATGCTTGATGAATTTGATGGTTCATCTAATGCCACAACTTCTGCACCATTGGAGAGCAATTTAAATTTGATATTCCACATTCTGTGTTACTGAATGATCCTACTTTGTTTCGAAGGCTTGCGGGAAAACTGAATTTTATGGTACACACTCGTTTAAATATTGCCTTTGCGGTATAGTTTTTTTAGCCAATATCTGCAACAACCTAGTGAAGCACGTTACAAAGCTACTTTATACACTTTTAGATATCTCATAGGCAAAGGGAATTTGGGTCTCTTTCTCAATTCCTCACCAAATTTCCAATTGCTTGGATATTGTGACGCGGATTGGACTACTTGCTCCAATACCAGGAGCTTTGTTAGTGGGTTTTTCATACTCTTTGGAGGTTGTCCATTATCTTGGAAATCTAAAAAATAAGCCATTGTGTCCATGTTAGAAGATGGAAGTTTGAGTTTTGATGGTTCCAGAGTCAGTGACCTTGTGTTTGCAAGTCGAGTCGGCGACTTGGCAAAGTCACTGACATAACCAGCTGGAGAAGCGATCTATTTACGGAAGGAACGCACAAATCTTGTGCGTTTAATTGAAGACAACTGCGTGTTCTATTTTAGGAGAAGATCATCAAAAGAGTGCTAAAATCAAGATGAAGATAATTGTGATTCTCCTAGAATATTTGAGTATGCGTACAATTGTTTATTTGGAAAGATTTGTAAAAGATTAAGTGTATATTGTTTTCCTAATCGAATGGAAAATAATATACATGAGATCTCTCTTACCTTAGTGCAAATACTCTTGTGTTTAGGCTAATCGGTGGGACTTGTGAGCTTAATTTTCATATCGTGTGTAAGAAAGAAAGAGTGTACTTGTGCGTTGTACAAGTGGTGAGTCAAGAGATCTTAGGCATAGCGTGAGATTGAGAATGTGAGTGCAAAGGTAGAGCGTGGTTCAAGGGTGTGGGATTCATTCTTGTACACGGGAGAGCTTTGTAATCACTCAAGAAATCAATAGAGCGAGTCTAAGGACTCTTGAAATCCGACCAAGTGATAAACTTGGAAGGGAGTGGTTTTTCTCTAAGTAAACTAGTTGGTTTACGAAGAGTTTCCACTATACATCGCTTGTCAAGGACCGTTGGTAACGTTTACTTTACTGTGTGTTTATTCCGCTGCTTTATTACTCAAAGTCGACGACTTCGTAGGAGTCGCCAACTCGTCCTAGTACTAACGATCCTACAGTCCATATCATCAACTAAGACTAAATATAGGTTTCTTAAGCGTTTGACTGTTAAGTTAGCTTGGCTTTGTAGACTGTTACATGAGATTATGGTGCCAAGGTTATTATCAATTATTGTGAAATGTGACAACTAGGCTACAATTCATATTGATCACAACCCGATTTTCCACGAGCGAACGAAGCATATCAATCTAGATTGCCATTTTGTTTGACACAACTTGCAAGAGGTTCTTATCTCTATTCTACACGTCCCTAGTCAGTCCCAAGTGGCAGATGTGCTTAGTAAATCTCTTCCAAGACCAAGGCATTGCTCGGTGCTTGGCAAACTGAAGTTGATTTCACCACATTCAGTTTGGGGTAGGGGTGTTGGGATTAGTAGGTTTAAAACTTGTAGCTTATCCAGTGTTATATAAGCTTTGTTAAGTGTGTAGGGTCAATTATATAAGGCTCATCCTTGCTTCTCTATCTTTCTTGAGAGACAATTCACATTTGTAAAAACATCTTTTCAATTCAATAAAAATTCCCTCTTGTTTTCATTTTTTCCTCTAACAAGATTAGGTAGGTTTTTGAGAGAAAGTTGACGATTTACTTATTTGCTTTCATCTCAAATAGTCAAGAAGTTGATGATTTTGATCACCCACTATCTAGGCCTCACCCCCTCACCAGCGACCGTTCCATGGCCATGCGCTTCATGATTTTTTTTATTTTACCCAATAAGTGTGGACTTGAATTTGTTTGTTGTCATCTTTTATCATGATTTTTCTTTCTTTGTCATTTCTTTAGCTATGTGCATTAAAATGATTTCATTTACATGGATATGTATCCTCATGTTATACAAAGCATTGATTTAGTACTTGAAGTTATGAGGAAGTTATGTGTCAACAAGAGATACAAATACTAAAATCAAAATTGTACTTATAGGGGTGAAAATAGGATAATCATGAACAAGCAGTTCTAAAGGAGGGTATGCAATTTGAGGAGGAGGAGGAGGAGGAGATGAAGGAAATGGGATAGGATGAGTTAGGCTATTTCCCTGCATAAGAGCTACGTGAATTACTCTAAGCTCTGCTGCTTTTTGCAATGGTTGCTTGTATTTCTTGCATGCTTCCTTCATTTCTCATGCTGCTATAAAAACTATCGATTGTGCTGATGGCAGCCATTGATGACAAAAGAAGAGATTTTTTTAATTAAAAAGGATGAGTTTGTATTAGATAGAAATGGCTATTTGAAGGGTGGAAATCAAATGGGTATCAAACTACTTTATGTATGTTATTAGTGCTATGTATCTACATAGAAATAAACATTTGTATAAATGAAAGTAGGAATGGGATTTTGGAGAGAAATAGACAGATGTAGAAAAGGGAAAAGATGAGGAGACAACTTAATAATGAGGTATTTTGTATTTGTTTATTTTGCTCATTGACATGAAATGGGGTTGATAGGAGTGTGAGAATGTGACAAAGTAGGCAGGGGGCCTACTAGGAAGAAGTTTGCAATGTGAATGTGGATCATTTATATTTAACAACTACTATATGTAAATTATTAGTGCTATGTATCTACATCATTTTATGATGTTACACATTCGATCATGAAGTTGAGATGACCTCTTTGCAACAATGAGCTTTTGAGTGGAGAGAAGGAAGGTCTTCTTCAACTGCCATCTGGCAAGGCTCTCCTTAATGACCCTTCCTCTTCTTCTCCTTCTACAACGGAATTTGGTGAGAGAAACGAAAGGTTTAAAGCGGAAGCTCTCAATGACATATAGCCTAGGCCATGACATGCCAACTGAAGCTATAATTCTACAACACTCAAAATATATGTTGCCTTTGTATTATGGAAGAAACACAAGGAGCTATTTGTTTCAAAGCTGTACAAACAAAAATGAAGGGTCAGCGATCAAAACCATTTAAGAGGTCTCGAGCTTTCAAATATCGTCTTGAAGAAGATCTATTGTCATCAACAACGTTTTTCTAGTCGACATTGGAAAATTAAGGATGTCCACCATGGCGCTGGCAAGAAGCTCCACATAGGCACATAGCTCCAAGCGTAGAACCATCTGTTGCTAGTGTGCGAGCACATGCGCGATTGAGCACCAGCAAAAGCACTTTGAACAGAGTAGTGCTCGAGCTATAAGCTTGACCGAGCACTACGTCGATCTTCTTCCTTTTGAAAGCATGCATTGGACGTGGATAAGGCTTGGATTAGTGGACTTTTGGGCCTTATTAGCTAGTCTTTCCTAACTTAGAAACATGAAACTATCAATCTTATTTTAGGGCTAAATTTAGTAAATGAATGGATAAGATAAGAAGTGAAATGTTGGTATTGGTCAACTTTTGACTCTTTCCATATTCTAAGGAAGAAAATTCTATCCTATATTATCTAGTAGGGGCGGACGGAAGGGTGGGATGGGGTCTGCTCAAGCCCATCCTAAAAATAGTTAAGGTAGATATAATAAGAAAATAGTAAAAATTAAGATAAATTTATTAGTAAATTTGTTAAATTAAGATAAATTTATTAGTAAATTTGTTAAATTAAGATAATTTAGCCTCCTATAAAATTTTGGTGAAAATTAGCCTACCCAACTTTTAAACCCTGCATCTGTCCTTTTTATCTAGTATTTTTGAAAGATTAATAAGACATATTTTATTGGTATTTTTGGCCATATAGAATGCTTGTTAGATGACTATTAAATTATCTTATAGAATTTTCTTATTACGTTTATTTTTATTTTCTTATCTTTTAAGTTAATTAGTTATATATTGAATAATTCAATAAGGAAACTTAAGATAATAGCTTTCAATTAATACAATAGTTCTTAGAGCCAAGGAGAAGGTCCTTTATACCCTTGTTAGGGTCGATCACCTCTTACTCCTTAATCTCGAAGATTAGTCTTGTCTAGTTTATATTGTAATACATATAAATACTTGTTTTTCATTTAGTAAAAATCATCTTGAGAATAGATAAAACCCTAAATTGGATTTTGTCTATCTCTTGGGCCACAAAATCAACTTACGAGTTCCTTGTTTCCTAGCAATTTTTGAGTCTAAAAAAACAATCAAAGATCAATCTAATTATTAGTTCTCGAGTGAATAGCAAGAGTAAATCAGATTTGTTTCTAGTTGTATTCTCATGAATAGACTAGTAAGTTGATTGGACAAAGAGTTGGTGCCTCGATCTCCAATCAATCTATCTCATTTATCCTTGTATGCATTTGTCTTAAATTTCACACAAAACTACATTCACAACGAGAAGGGTTCGAGTTCAATTCTATTGGCAATATCGGGTTCTTGATTGGGCGAAATACTTGTTTACTTTGGAGTTTCGACCAAGCAATCACCTATCATGGTAGGCCAACTCGATCTGGCATGTCTTAGGATTTTTCAGGTTGTTATGCAAGATTATTGGTTTAAAGTGGATGGGGTATTTTGTTAAATGTGAAACTTGTGAGAGTAAGTGGTTGTTTCAAAGTGCAAGTCTGTATTGTTTGTATATGGAGAGTTGCATACGTGGTTGTCATTTCTATTTTAATAATATATGAGAAAGATGTTTTTCTTATTTTGCTCGTCATGCATTTGTTGCAAGATCTACACTATGAATTTGTTTTCAGACTAGCTTAAGGGGTCCCGCGTGAGGTCCACTACTGAGTGACAACGCGGTATAAAAAAACAAGGTTAATTTTACATGAATCCCTCATAGGCTACATATTGTGCTTGAGGTGTCTGGATTCAAAGTCAGATTTTTGTGTATCATGTTCAAGTATATATATTGCCTTGATTTTCATATCTATTTCATAGAATGTGCATGCATGTTTCCCATTCTTTGTGTAACATAGGTTCATATGTTGCATATGAATGTTCATAATAGTTTCTCAATGTTCATGTATACTACTTTAAACACGCTTATGTTTGAGATTAGTTTTCTTGAACCATAAAAACAATAAGAGCTCATTTGTTACATGTCATTGTTCATATATAATCATCTAAGGTTTTTATATGTCATTGTTCATATTAAGTCCTTTGTGGTTCATTTTATATATGTTTGCATTTATCATGACTTTCTTATCAATACAAGTCAAGATCAATTCAATTATTTAATCAACAAATTTGCCAATTTGATGTCATCCATCTGAAATCATCATTAAATTTCTTGCATCTTCATAATTGACATATACATGTAGCAAGTGGTAAACTAAGAAAATAGAATCCATAAACTTGACTCATTATAGTAAAAATATAATTTTGCATCAATCTTACTACTTTTGCACTCTCTTTTCAACTACATCATAATCTTAATGCGTTCTCATTCATTTGCTTTTGAACCATATAAACAATAAGAGTTCAATTATTACATGTCAATGTTCATATATAATCATATAAGGTTCATATACTATAACATCAAAGTTCTTATTAAACCCCTAGCTTGTAGTTCATTTCGTTTTTTGTGTTTATCATAACTTTTTCATATCATTCATGACAATTTTCTTAAGAAATTTCAAGCTCACAACATGGCAAAGAATTCACCAACAATAATGCACTCATATTTGCATTAAGATCAAACACTCATGAATCTAATTTTATGATGAATACATAACTCATTTGTCCAATCACTTTGAATTCATCTATTTTCATTGATGTGCTTAAGAAAACAGAAAACCTCAATCGCATTCAACAAAAGGGAATGAGATTTATGAAATATGACAGGAAATAGTGCTATAGTAGAGTTTTGTAAATAACAACATATCCAAATAATCTTCTCAATCTATATACTATTACTAAACTTGAATCCCTCTATCCTATTTGTCAATCTCTTAACTATGCCACATAAGCTTCTTAATTTTTTAATTTACTCCTTTACCCTTCATAATTTTTAGTATTTACAATCCTTAACAATATATAACATAACAATATTGCTAATGTTATTAATAATTGCATATAATATATTAGTAGGTGATCTTTAATTCGTACACACTAAATTAGTACATGATATCTCTACTATTTATCTTTTTGAACAAAATTTTAATATTATATAGTCATATACTATTTATCTTTATGAACAAAATTTTAATATTATATAGTCATATTATAACGTAATGAACATCACATTGTTTAGGTCACATCATCTCTCAAAGATCACATCATCTCTCAAAGATGATGTGACCTAGAGAGGAAGCATTTCATCCCTGTCTAGGTCACATCATCTCTCAAAGGTATTTTTATCAAACACCTTATAGGTTTTTCTCAAACTAACAATAAAACAATGTTATGTCGAAAAGGATCACTAAGCATTCAATCTTTGTTCAACAACAAAAAAGAGAGTAAAAGTCAACCTTAAAAATGTATAATAGAGGGCGAATTAATGTAGGAAAAATTCGAAAAAAATGAAACACGTACCCAAATTTGAATCCATTGAGAAGTAACAAACAAAAATGAATGGGAGAAATAGAGATAAGAACTGATGGAAAATCAAAACTCATCAAAATAGCAACAAAGCTCGATGCACAAAGAAGGGAGAAGAAGATAGAAGAGCCAAAATGATATAATTACCATAGCCTTTAGTAATTTAAAAAATGCGCTTTTAATTAAGGGAAAGAGTCATGTGAGAATGGACGCTCAGGTGAGAAATAAGAATAAATCTCGGTCGTCCCTCAGAAAAATCGACGTCCTTGATTACACATTCATTAAAAAGGATAAAAAATGACATGGTCGAATTTTTCTCATATTATTCACGTATTTTTGAAAAATACGTTTTTATGAGACGTGCGCAGTTTGTGCATCAAAATTGGTCAATTGTGCATCAATAGTCAATACTGACCAATTGTGTATCAATATTGACTAATTGAGCATTGAGTTTTTGATAGTATTGTTTACCAATTTCGAACTTTTTTTATTTTTAATTTTATTTTTTACCTTATTTATGTTTATGAATACAATATTATCTATTTTTGATGAACATATAATTAGTTTCGATATACCCATATTTGTTTTTTTATATCCCTATTTGTTCATTGATATATCCTTGTTTGTTCATTGATATACCCTTATTTGATCATTGGTATATCCTTATTTGTTCATTGTTATATCTATGTTTGTTCATTAATAATATATGTTTGTGCATAACTACCAGAACTTTATGCATCAAAAAATTAACTTTTCATTATGTATCAATGAATATGAAATTTGTACAATACCATCATCACTTTGTGCATTACTACTAGTACTTTGTTCATCACTACTAGTTGTTCATTAATATATCCTTTTGTTTTTGAATTGAAATAAACTTTTATTTGTGCGTCAATACCATCGATTTGTACATTTAGGACTATTTGTTTGTGCATTTTTGCATTTATTTTGTGCTTTAAGTATACCTTTTTTTCCTTACTCATATAATTAGTTTTGACTCACATACTCATATAATTAGTTTCAATGCATACGCATATTTATCTAATTTTTGTAGTTGTTATATGAATCATTTTTTGAGAGCAAACTGTAAATATATTATTTATCAATTCAGCTAAGTCAATTATACATGACGGAATATTAGTTACAAAAACTTGTTCATGTCCAGATTAAGATACAAACATTTGCTAAAGTGAGCTACACAATTGCCATATCTAGCTATTCGTGCACAACAAAAAGAAACAAATGAAGTGCCCAATAAACATATATCATTAATATAGTATCCAAATAAGATAAGTTTGATGTAGAAGCTTGAATGTAAAGGATAATAGATAAAGAATCTGACTTTGCAATAATATGATGTACACTAATAGAACAAGTTAGTTGCAAACTGAAGAGGAGTGCTTGTGCCTTAGATATGTTCGGAGCCCAAGAAGCTTCCACACTTTTCACAGCAACATCAATGAATCCAAATGAGTCAAGCAAGACAATACCAAGACTAACATCAAAACAATTAGTTTTGTCTTACATATGACTAATTATGATGAACAAACATATATTAATGCATACAATTTCGATATACATTCGGCTATTTTTTATACACAAACAATAGGTTTTTAATAAACAAACAATAAGTTTTTCATGCACAAAATCACAGTTTTGATGTACTCACAATATAGGTTTTTTCATGCATAAAATCACAGTTTTGATGAACAATTTAGGCGCGCGTCCTATATTTGTTTTTTTCTCAAAAATACACAAATAATTCGCTAAAAATTCGCTCATGTCGTTTTTTCCTTTTTAAATGAGATGATCATTGCTTTTGATTTTTCTCTACTCAACTAGTCTTATTCTTTCTTATTTCTCACCTAAGCGTCCATTCCCACCTGATCAGACCTTTAATTAGAATCGTTCTTGTGATGGAATGGGCGAGGAAAATCGTTCTTGTGATGCGGTTTCTTATATATGATGCCCAATTCCATATTCTTAATCACAAAAGAGTATTGGAACAGATAATAATTAGAGTAAAGATAATTAATAGTCTTGAAATCCATATAACTTAGAAATTACAAAAGAGTTACCAAAAAAAATAATAATTAAACCACATTGTATTATTATTCACAAAAAAATCCTAATCAATGGAAAGCTAAACCTCGAGAAGAAATCACGTTCATACTGCTAGAA
Source organism: Fallopia convolvulus (assembly GCA_964016875.1). NCBI lineage: Eukaryota > Viridiplantae > Streptophyta > Magnoliopsida > Caryophyllales > Polygonaceae > Fallopia > Fallopia convolvulus. The sequence continues at coordinate 9,590,095 of OZ024723.1, forward strand.
CGCGCCACGAACCCCTCCGGCGCCTCGGGTATCGCCGAGAGCACCTCATTACCCTTTCCAAAAACGACGTCGTCTTCCAACACCACAAACCACCTCCTTTCCTCCTCCGCCACCTTTCCCTTACCTGAATTATAAACGCCCGCCTTGGATTTCCCGCGAAAAAAGACGGATCTCAGAAGCTTCTTCAGCGATCTCGACAATTTCGAGCCGCTCGCGGAGCTGGGCTTCCGCGGCGGATGGAGCCGGTGGTCAACACCGAGGTGGGGCAGGGAGAGGGACCGAGAGTGACGGGCGGAGTCGAGCCGGCGCTGGAGGGAGCTGAGCTCGAAGGAGTCGTAAAGGGAGCTCCCGCAATCCCATATAGGGGGACGTCGTTGGCTTAGCTCCGAGCCGATCAGCTTCGGATTCGGCTTCCACGGCTTCTCTTGCAGCTGAGCCGCCTTGGGGCTATGGATGATCAGTTTCTCCATCTCTTGCTTTTGCGTTTGGTTGTTTAGACTGAAAACAGAAAAAACTAAGATCTATTTATTTTCTGGTTCATGAAATGAAATTGCTTGTTTGTTTCCATCACGCGTCAATTAATTAGATGGGATGCGTAAGAAGATTTTTTTGACCTTTTTAAAATCTAATCTGGTATGATTAATAATGATTGGTTGCAACATATTCTTACTTCTGATCGAGAATTGGCTTATTTTTATATAGTGTAGATTATAATATAATGTTCTCCATCTGCATGTAATGCATGTTGTGCTAATTAAGGAGTTGTCAGCATTAATCCATTCTTTTATTCTTTATGTATGAAATATGCATTATACTCCACATTTTAAAACATCGAGGACATATAAAAGTCAAACTATCATGTGGTACCGACTACCGTGTGACATATTGGTCAACATATATTACGGTACATTTAATTATTGTATTTTAGTGGAAGCTAATGATTTTATTACTTTCATCTTTATAACATTTTGTAAGATGCTTTTGTACAAGTATAAGACTAGCTATAATTCTACCAAAGTTCACACTTTCACGTGCTATTTTCTGACGGAGCAAAAGGAAGCAGAGCCTCCTCACGCGCTGCTAGGATTTTTGAATTTTTCCTTTTCTTTTATTACTTTGCTGATGAGGGAAGAACCTCCGACGCCGGCGATGCCACCGGGGAATGACACTCCACCCTCTGGTATGCAGATTGATGCTGGAAAGACTATTGAGAAACCGGCGAAAACCTCAGCACCTACGCGGTCTTGGAGAGACATGATCGTTAGTGATGCTGAAGAGCGTCGAATGGCTTTGGATGACTCTTTTCTCGAAGAAAAAGTGGCTCTTTCCTTTCCGAATGGGGAAGAAGGAGATCTGGTGATTACGGTTGCACCGGAAGTGATTCACACTCTTGCTGATGTTTGGAAGAATTCTTTGATTGTTAAGCCTCTAGGAAGTATGATACCCCATGCTGTTATGGAGCGGAAATTGAAAGAAATTGGAAGCCGAGTAGTCGTATATTTGTTGTTGATCTTCCGAATGGATACTACGTTATTCAGTTTGATGCTGAAGGTGATTATGTCAAGGCATTGACTGGAGGTCCATGGATGATGTTTGGTCACTACTTGATTATTAAGCAATGGTCGCCAGATTTCAACCCCTTCAGCGATGTCATTACGACTGCTCCTGCTTGGGTGCGCATATCTGGCTTGCCTATGATTTTCTATGAAGAATCTATGTTATTCAGAATTGCAGCGGGTATTGGTTGTCCTTTGAAGGTGGATCATAAGACTATGTTCTCGAACTGATGTCGTTTTGCAAGGGTGTGTGTGGAAGTTGATCTGACTAAACCTCTAAAAGGCTCGATTATAGTGAATGACAGTCGATTCCATGTTGAGTATGAGGGGCTACATCTTATTTGCACTCATTGTGGCAGATATGGCCATCTTGTACAACGATGTTCACAACTCTTGCCGTCGGTGACCGCCCCTACTAATTTGTCTAAAGAGATTGCAGTGGTGGTTGATAAACCCACTAAGTCTGGTCCAGCGGATGGGGAGCCACGTTATGGCCCTTGGACGGTGGTCACTCGTCGTCGGAACTCGGCCAAGGGTAAGTTAACGATTGGTGGTCAGAAGTCAACGTTAGGGAAATCGACTGACAGGGTTGAATCTCAAACTGATGATTCACCAAAAGATACGGTGCGTGATATGGGGAAAGCAAAGCACCTTGAAAAAGGAAAGCATGTTGTTTTTTCTCAACCTAAGGAAACTCAAAAAAAGAGTACATCTGGAAAGGAAACACAAGTGCCCCCCCCCCCCTCAACTAAACAGAATAGAGCCTCTACTCCGAGGAATAGGGCATGAAAGGGATCTCGGAAGGGTGGCCGGCATGTTAATGGGTCGGAGGGCCATATCGAAAAACCTGGGCTCAATTTTGGACCGTCTTCTTCGATGGCTGGCAAGCGGGCCAGGGTTGATAACGCTCTTGTATTTGAATTCAATTCCATGGCTATTCAGGCTAACGTTAACAGAGGTCCACAAACACAGAACGCTAATGAGACGGAAAAAGATCATAATATGAATGAGCAGAATCAAAATTCTACAGAACAGAAGCAGAATACGAATACAGGAGAAGCTAATGGTAACATGGACATCTCTTTGAGCGAAGACTCGCAACAACAACCCGGGTTTGTAGTGCCCGTTACCTCCCCCGGTTGTCAATGAATTGCCTCTTTTGGAATGTTTGCGGAGCGGGTAAGCCCAGATTCCATAGGACTATTCTCTATATGGTTCGTCGTAATGCCGTTGATGTGTTAGTTCTTGTTGAACCACAAGTATCTGGAGATCGCTCTTAGGAAATTTGTGCTCGTTTAGGTTTCTTAAATTATGTTTGCATTGAAGCAGTTCGTAAAGATGACGGTGTGTGGCTTCTCTGGAACAGGAATAGATTTGATTTAGAGGTGGTGCGTATGGCTGATCACTTCATTCATGCGGTTATCTCACACGATCAATTCTGTGGCCACATTATTGTTGTTTATGCGCCGTCGCGGGTTCGTCAACGCCATCTTTTCTAGGATGATTTGGCTGGTGAGATTGACCCTATTATGGAGCCTTGTTTCCTTGGAGGTGATTTTAATTGTATTTTGCACCTTTCGGAAAGACAGGGGGCTCGGGACAGTTACACATTGACTCGGGGAAATTCCGCCAACTTGTTAATGATCATGGTTTGATCGACATGGGTTTTTCTGGCCAATCTTTTACCTGGTCGAGAGGGGAGTCTACGGATGATTATGTTGCTAAAAGACTGGATCAAGCCTTTACAAATATAACAGGAAGGCTTGCTTGGCCGGAGGCTGTTGTACGTCACTTACCTCGACATGCCTCTGATCATGTTCCTCTTCTCTTACTTCTCAATCCACGTACTGATTTCAACCGAAAGCATCGGTCGTTCCGTTTTGAGGCCGCTTGGCTTACCCACCCGGAGTTTTTAACTTTTCTTCATCATTCATGACGATCAGAGTTAGTTGCTACGGATGCTCTCATTGATCTCAAGGGGAAGTTACTTCATTGGAATAAAACTATTTTTGGTCACATTACCCGTCAAAAAGAGAACCTTCTTCAGGCCATTGAAGAGGTGCAATCCTTGATCACAATTGCCCCTTCTGATGCTTTGTTAGTGGAAGAGGCGGGCCTGCAACGTGAGTTAGCCTTTGTTCTTGAGAGAGAGGAACTCTTATGGCTCCAAAAATCCCGTGTACAGTGGCTTAAAGAAGGGGACCGTAACACCACTTTTTTCATGCCACAGCTATTACCAAACGACGGAAAAATAAAGTTTTGGCTCTTAAAACTTTTGATGGTATCTGGATTGATGACAACAGTGCATTAGAGGACCATGCCATTTCTTTTTTTAAGAATCTTTACACCCTTCCTGAAGAGGAAAACGTACAGGGGAATTTATTTCATGGTGTGTTTCCTCTTATGCATAGGTCTGTTTGGGATACTCTAGAGGCCCCTTTCCGTGATGAGGAAATTTGGAAAGCAGTGCGTAGTATGGGTCCGTTAAAATCTCCTGGAGTTGATGGCTTTCAGCCGCTGTTTTATCACAACGGTTGGAGCACAGTTGGGGAGATTGTAACTAAGACAGTTAAGCAGTTCTTCGAGTCTTCAAATTTGCCTAGTGGGTTAAATGAGACGTTAATTGCCCTTATTGCTAAAGTTCCTCACTCCGAGAGCATTAACCAATTTCGTCCGATAAGTCTTTGTAATGTTTTCTACAAGATCATTACCAAAATGTTGGTTTCTAGAATGCAATCTGTGATTGGAAAGCTAATCGACCCAATGCAGGGTAGCTTTATCTCGGGCCGACTTATTCAAGACAACATTGTTTTAGCGCAGGAAGTCGTCCATTCCATGAAACGGAAGCAGGGTGTAAAGGGTGGATGCTCCTAAAACTAGATCTTGAGAAGGCATATGATAGACTGCAATGGGATTTTATCTTAGACACTCTTACAGATGCTGGCTTCTCAGACAAGTGGGTTGGTTGGATTTGTGAATGCTTGTACTCGACTTCTTTCTAGCTGATGTGGAATGGAGAAGCGTCAGAATCCTTTCTCCCTTCTAGAGGGGTCTGTTAGGGGGACCCTATTTCCCCTTATCTGTTTGTCCTTTGTATTGAGAGATTGAGTCGGATGATTAATCTTGCGGTCGCCTCTGAGAGTTGGATTTCGATTCGCCTTTCTAGAGGAGGTCCTGATCTATCTCATATCTTGTTCGCTGATGACATTATGTTGTTTGTTGAGGCCTCTGTCGGCCAAATTGATGTTGTCAAGAGCTGTTTAACTGAGTTCTGCAAAGCTTCGGGTTTGAAAGTCAACCTTTCTAAGTCAAAGATGTGTGTTTCTCCTAATGTTTGCTCGGCTCTGGTATCTGATTGACAACTTGTTAGTGGCTTCCAAGTTACTACTGATCTTGGCAAGTACCTTGGAGTCCCGCTTTTTCACCAACAAGTTAAGAATGAAACGTTCCAACCTTTGCTGGATAAAATCCAGTCTCGACTTGATGGGTGGAAGGGGCATTATTTGAGCATGGCTGGTAGAGTAACTCTTGACAAAACAGTTCTTTCTTCAATTCCAGTTTACTCTATGGCCACCGTCTTGCTTCCCAACGAGGTATGCTCCAAAATTGACTCCATCACCAGCGGATTCATTTGGGGCGACTCGGATGAGAGACAGAAGGTTCATATGATTAGTTGGCCTGATTTGTGCAAGCCTAAAGAGGCGGGAGGTTTGGGATTTCGCAGGATGAAGGATGTAAATCAAGCCATAATCGGAAAAATTAGGTGGGATTTTCTGACGGAGACTAATCACCTTTGGATTGACGTTGTACGAGCCAATTATGTGCGGCCTTTGTTACGGGAACGGGCAAATCCTTCTTATGTCTGGCGCAGCATAAAGAAAGGGGTTCAAGATGTTGTGACTAAGGGTTCTTGCTGGTGCGTTGGAAACGAAAAACATGTCTGCTTTTGGTCTAATATTTGGGTCGACGAGGACAGACTTTGTGATGTTACAACTTCCCCCATTAACCAAGAATGCTTCTTTATTCCAGTGGTGGATTTTTGGGAACCGACTGTTGGTTGGAGATGGCACCTTTTTTCTCAGATTCTTCCTTCGAGAATTCTCCTCCGGTTGGCTTCAATTGTTGTGGTTGAAGATGAAGAGGCTACTGATGTGCTGAGTTGGCATCTTTCTTCGTGTAGAGGTTACACTGTTGCCTCAGCTTATGAGCTGATTCAGCAGGATAGGATGATTTATTGTAATGATCGTGGTGTTTTTCAGGTTATATGGAAGATCAAAGCACCGGAACGAGTTAAAATGTTCTTGTGGCTCGCTGTGAAGGGTGTTCTGTTAACCAATCAAGAAAGGGTTAGACGCCACTTTGCCTTGGATGCGTCTTACCCTAGGTGCACTACCGAGGAGGAGTCGTTGCTTCATCTCTTACGTGATTGTGATTCTACAAAACGTATTTGGGATGATCTACGCCCTCCTCTTTCCAGGGAAGATTTCTACTTATCGGATTTCGCTTTTTGGATTCGTATTAACATTGCGTCTCCTGCGCGTAATAATATTGCTTGGGTTTTTGTTTTTGCAACTGCCATTTGGTGGTTGTGGAAATGGCATAATGCTCTTGTCTTTAATTAGGAGGAGTTTTCGGGAAGCAAGGCTGATTTTATTCATTGTCAAGTTAACGAGTACTGGCGTGCAATGCTTCCCTTACATGAGTTTGCTGGAAATAGGCACATCCGGGAGGAGTATATTTCATGGTCACACCCTTCGTAGGGTTGGATCAAGTTAAATACTGATGGAGCTATCACTAGTGAAGGCTTAACGGCGTCGGCTGGTGTCATTCGTGAGCGATGGGCGTTGGATTGCAGGAGTGGTGCGTAATATTGGGAGTTGCACGGTGCCCCTGACTGAACTTTAGGGTGTCTTAATTGGCCTCAATTTAGCTTGGGACAGGGGTTTCAAGAGGGTTTTTCTAGAGGTTGATTCTGAATTGGTTGTTCAATTTCTAGGAAAACCTGTGGAGCGTTATCACCCCTTATTTAGTCTGGTATCTCAATGCCAGGACTTAATCTGATGTAATCCACCCCGAGGTCAATCAAGATTCCTCTTCAAGCTTGTGTTGTCACTCTCGAGGCTCATGTTTAATTCCGTTTGCGTCCAAGTCTCTAATAATTGTGTGGGATATATTTATTTATTGTAAATATTCGATATTTTCATTATTATATGAAATAATAAAGAGGTAGTAGGTAAGGTGGTAGGTGAGGTGGTAGGTGAATATCAACACGAAGGGTTGTTTGTAACCCCATTTTGTGTGCCTATTTATAGGCATTATTTTCTTCTTGTTGAAGGACGTTTGAAACCTAATGAAAATGAAGCTTTGAGTTTTTCTTTGTAGTCTTGATCCACTCGTCCATAAGGCTAGTGAATCCCCTTGGTTCGTGAGTCATATCGAGCCATCTTCAAGTATCCATTCAAGGTGAGTCATATCCTTGTTTGAATCCATAGTTTGTGGTTTTGGAGAGTGAGTCATATCTCTCTAATTTCACATCCATATCCATCACTTTATCTCACAAACAAAACCATCCCATTTGAATCCCCTTCCATCGCCACTCCATCAATCTCGTTCAAACTTCCATCGAAATCTCTTCTCGGTGGATTCTGCAGTACCTCAGTAAAATCAACATAACTTTCAATCTACTCATCACCTGGCTCTCATATTTTTATTATTTCAACTAGACTCGTAGATCTAAATCCTCGATTTGGAATCACTCGAATCGGAGTCCGGACCAGGGAGAACGATCCAGTTGAAGACAGACCAGTTTTCTTGAGGTTTGTTGTCGAATTCCTTGGAAGTTTGAGGGCTTACCTTGCACTGTGGACTTTACGATCCTTGATTCTCATCATTTGGTATCAGAGCTACGCAAGGTAAACACTCGAAATTTGGATAAAATCTTATCTTATTTGAAGTTGCAAGCAAAAAGAAAAGAATGATTTCCTTCCAAAGCTTGGACCAACTTATCACTATCAAGTGTCCCATGGAAATGATGCGGATACTACAAGAGGAGTTCCCCTATTTTGAAGAACCGCCCCTTTGGGATGAGCATTTGCAAGAAGGGAAGGTCATGTCGGTTGAAATGGCCACCATGCATCAAGATCCACAACATGATCCTACTTTGACTCTACTTCAGTGTGAGAATGAGTATGTTGAGGTTGAGGTCGAGGACATACATGAAGTAGAGGAAGTTGTAGAACCATCACCTTCATCTATAAGAACTAAGCATCGACCCACCATTGTGCATAGTTCACTAAATTATTTGGCATCTCCATGGATGGATGCAACACCTAAGGTCTCTTCATGCTTGCCATTTCTACTTAAAGAAGAAGAAACTACCACATCCTTTTTGATGGAGAACGACATTGAGGAACCCGATCAAATGGATTCGAGGACGAATCTTTTAAAGGAGGAGAGGATGATGTGATCCACCCCGAGGTCAATCAAGATTCCTCTTCAAGCTTGTGTTGTCACTCTCGAGGCTCATGTTTAATTCCGTTTGCGTCCAAGTCTCTAATAATTGTGTGGGATATATTTATTTATTGTAAATATTCGAGATTTTCATTATTATATGAAATAATAAAGAGGTAGTAGGTAAGGTGGTAGGTGAGGTGGTAGGTGAATATCAACACGAAGGGTTGTTTGTAACCCCATTTTGTGTGCCTATTTATGGGCATTATTTTCTTCTTGTTGAAGGACGTTTGAAACCTAATGAAAATGATGCTTTGAGTTTTTCTTTGTAGTCTTGATCCACTCGTCAATAAGGCTAGTGAATCCCCTTGGTTCGTGAGTCATATCGAGCCATCTTCAAGGATCCATTCAAGGTGAGTCATATCCTTGTTTGAATCCATAGTTTGTGGTTTTGGAGAGTGAGTCATATCTCTCTAATTTCACATCCATATCCATCACTTCATCTCATAAACAAAACCATCCCATTTGAATCCCCTTCCATCGCCACTCCATCAATCTCGTTCAAACTTCCATCGAAATCTCTTCTCGGTGGATTCTGCAGTACCTTAGTAAAATCAACATAACTTTCAATCTACTCATCACCTGTCTCTCATATTTTTAGTATTTCAACTAGACTCGTAGATATAAATCCTCGATTTGGAATCACTCGAATCGGAGTCCGGACCAGGGAGAACGATCCAGTTGAAGACAGACCAGTTTTCTTGAGGTTTGTTGTCGAATTCCTTGGAAGTTTGAGGGCTTACCTTGCACTGTGGACTTTACGATCCTTGATTCTCATCATTTGGTATCAGAGCTACGCAAGGTAAACACTCGAAATTTGGATAAAATCTTATCTTATTTGAAGTTGCAAGCAAAAAGAAAAGAATGATTTCCTTCCAAAGCTTGGACCAACTTATCACTATCAAGTGTCCCATGGAAATGATGCGGATACTACAAGAAGAGTGCCCCTATTTTGAAGAACCGCCCCTTTGGGATGAGCATTTGCAAGAAGGGAAGGTCATGTCGGTTGAAGTGGCCACCATGCATCAAGATCCACAACATGATCCTACTTTGACTCTACTTCAGTGTGAGAATGAGTATGTTGAGGTTGAGGTCGAGGACATACATGAAGTAGAGGAAGTTGTAGAACCATCACCTTCATCTATAAGAACTAAGCATCGACCCACCATTGTGCATAGTTCACTAAATTATTTGGCATCTCCATGGATGGATGCAACACCTAAGGTCTCTTCATGCTTGCCATTTCTACTTAAAGAAGAAGAAACTACCACATCCTTTTTGATGGAGAACGACATTGAGGAACCCGATCAAATGGATTCGAGGACGAATCTTTTAAAGGAGGAGAGGATGATGTGATCCACCCCGAGGTCAATCAAGATTCCTCTTCAAGCTTGTGTTGTCACTCTCGAGGCTCATGTTTAATTCCGTTTGCGTCCAAGTCTCTAATAATTGTGTGGGATATATTTATTTATTGTAAATATTCGATATTTTTATTATTATATGAAAGTAATAAAGAGGTAGTAGGTAAGGTGGTAGGTGAGGTGGTAGGTGAATATCAACACGAAGGGTTGTTTGTAACCCCATTTTGTGTGCCTATTTATAGGCATTATTTTCTTCTTGTTGAAGGACGTTTGAAACCTAATGAAAATGAAGCTTTGAGTTTTTCTTTGTAGTCTTGATCCACTCGTCCATAAGGCTAGTGAATCCCCTTGGTTCGTGAGTCATATCGAGCCATCTTCAAGTATCCATTCAAGGTGAGTCATATCCTTGTTTGAATCCATAGTTTGTGGTTTTGGAGAGTGAGTCATATCTCTCTAATTTCACATCCATATCCATCACTTTATCTCACAAACAAAACCATCCCATTTGAATCCCCTTCCATCGCCACTCCATCAATCTCGTTCAAACTTCCATCGAAATCTCTTCTCGGTGGATTCTGCAGTACCTCAGTAAAATCAACATAACTTTCAATCTACTCATCACCTGGCTCTCATATTTTTAGTATTTCAACTAGACTCGTAGATCTAAATCCTCGATTTGGAATCACTCGAATCGGAGTCCGGACCAGGGAGAACGATCCAGTTGAAGACAGACCAGTTTTCTTGAGGTTTGTTGTCGAATTCCTTGGAAGTTTGAGGGCTTACCTTGCACTGTGGACTTTACGATCCTTGATTCTCATCATTTGGTATCAGAGCTACGCAAGGTAAACACTCGAAATTTGGATAAAATCTTATCTTATTTGAAGTTGCAAGCAAAAAGAAAAGAATGATTTCCTTCCAAAGCTTGGACCAACTTATCACTATCAAGTGTCCCATGGAAATGATGCGGATACTACAAGAGGAGTGCCCCTATTTTGAAGAACCGCCCCTTTGGGATGAGCATTTGCAAGAAGGGAAGGTCATGTCGGTTGAAGTGGCCACCATGCATCAAGATCCACAACATGATCCTACTTTGACTCTACTTCAGTGTGAGAATGAGTATGTTGAGGTTGAGGTCGAGGACATACATGAAGTAGAGGAAGTTGTAGAACCATCACCTTCATCTATAAGAACTAAGCATCGACCCACCATTGTGCATAGTTCACTAAATTATTTGGCATCTCCATGGATGGATGCAACACCTAAGGTCTCTTCATGCTTGCCATTTCTACTTAAAGAAGAAGAAACTACCACATCCTTTTTGATGGAGAACGACATTGAGGAACCCGATCAAATGGATTCGAGGACGAATCTTTTAAAGGAGGAGAGGATGATGTGATCCACCCCGAGGTCAATCAAGATTCCTCTTCAAGCTTGTGTTGTCACTCTCGAGAATCAGGTTTAATTCTGTTTGCGTCCAAGTCTCTAATAATTGTGTGGGATATATTTATTTATTGTAAATATTAGAGATTTTCATTATTATATGAAAGTAATAAAGAGGTAGTAGGTAAGGTGGTAGGTGAGGTGGTAGGTGAATACCAACACGAAGGGTTGTTTGTAACCCCATTTTGTGTGCCTATTTATGGGCATTATTTTCTTCTTGTTGAAGGACGTTTGAAACCTAATGAAAATGAAGCTTTGAGTTTTTCTTTGTAGTCTTGATCCACTCGTCAATAAGGCTAGTGAATCCCCTTGGTTCGTGAGTCATATCGAGCCATCTTCAAGGATCCATTCAAGGTGAGTCATATCCTTGTTTGAATCCATAGTTTGTGGTTTTGGAGAGTGAGTCATATCTCTCTAATTTCACATCCATATCCATCACTTCATCTCATAAACAAAACCATCCCATTTGAATCCCCTTCCATCGCCACTCCATCAATCTCGTTCAAACTTCCATCGAAATCTCTTCTCGGTGGATTCTGCAGTACCTCAGTAAAATCAACATAACTTTCAATCTACTCATGACCTGGCTCTCATATTTTTAGTATTTCAATTAGACTCGTAGATCAAAATCCTCGATTTGGAATCACTCGAATCAGAGTCCGGACCAGGGAGAACGATCCAGTTGAAGACAGACCAGTTTTCTTGAGGTTTGTTGTTGAATTCCTTGGAAGTTTGAGGGCTTACCTTGCACTGTGGACTTTACGATCCTTGATTCTCATCATTTGGTATCAGAGCTACGCAAGGTAAACACTCGAAATTTGGATAAAATCTTATCTTATTTGAAGTTGCAAGCAAAAAGAAAAGAATGATTTCCTTCCAAAGCTTGGACCAACTTATCACTATCAAGTGTCCCATGGAAATGATGCGGATACTACAAGAGGAGTGCCCCTATTTTGAAGAACCGCCCCTTTGGGATGAGCATTTGCAAGAAGGGAAGGTCATGTCGGTTGAAGTGGCCACCATGCATCAAGATCCACAACATGATCCTACTTTGACTCTACTTCAGTGTGAGAATGAGTATGTTGAGGTTGAGGTCGAGGACATACATGAAGTAGAGGAAGTTGTAGAACCATCACCTTCATCTATAAGAACTAAGCATCGACCCACCATTGTGCATAGTTCACTAAATTATTTGGCATCTCCATGGATGGATGCAACACCTAAGGTCTCTTCATGCTTGCCATTTCTACTTAAAGAAGAAGAAACTACCACATCCTTTTTGATGGAGAACGACATTGAGGAACCCGATCAAATGGATTCGAGGACGAATCTTTTAAAGGAGGAGAGGATGATGTGATCCACTCCGAGGTCAATCAAGATTCCTCTTCAAGCTTGTGTTGTCACTCTCGAGGCTCATGTTTAATTCCGTTTGCGTCCAAGTCTCTAATAATTGTGTGGGATATATTTATTTATTGTAAATATTCGAGATTTTCATTATTATATGAAAGTAATAAAGAGGTAGTAGGTAAGGTGGTAGGTGAGGTGGTAGGTGAATTTCAACACGAAGGGTTGTTTGTAACCCCATTTTGTGTGCCTATTTATAGGCATTATTTTTTTCTTGTTGAAGGACGTTTGAAACCTAATGAAAATGAAGCTTTGAGTTTTTCTTTGTAGTCTTGATCCACTCGTCAATAAGGATAGTGAATCCCCTTGGTTCGTGAGTCATATCGAGCCATCTTCAAGGATCCATTCAAGGTGAGTCATATCCTTGTTTGAATCCACAGTTTATGATTTTGGAGAGTGAGTCATATCTCTCTAATTTCACATCCATATCCATCACTTCATCTCATAAACAAACCCATCCCATTTGAATCCCCTTGCATCGCCACTCCATCAATCTCGTTCAAACTTCCATCGAAATCTCTTCTCGGTGGATTCTGCAGCACCTCAGTAAAATCGACATAACTTTCAATCTACTCATCACATGGATCTCATGTTTTGAGGATTTCAACTAGACTCGTAGATCTAAATCCTCAATTTAGAATCACTCAAATCGGAGTCCGGATCAGGGAGAACCATCCAGTTGAAGACAGACCAGTTTTCTTGAGGTTTGTTGTCGAATTCCTTGGAAGTTTGAGGGCTTACCTTGCACTGTGGACTTTACGATCCTTGATTCTCATCATAATCCGTAGGGATTGGATTGTCCAATTCCGACATGTGTTTAGGGAAGCCAATACTGTGGCAGACTTTTTAGCTTCTTATGGTTTTTCTTTTAGCTTAGGAACTCATGTATTGTTTGACCCGCCGGAGGGTGTTATTTCCTTGATGTCTCTTGATGTTAGGGGTCGGGCTATCCCCCGTTTGCTGAATACTTAGCCCATTTTTAGATTATTAATAAAAATGCCTCCTTGAGAGGCCGGAGAGTACCGCCTCTCCTTCTACCAAAAAAAAGACTAGCTATAATTCTTCAACAAGCAAAAAAAAACGTACCAGAGTTTTATTTCTTATTGTTTGTTCTTTTCCTAACTGGTTTTTATTGTAAATAGAATTCTATTTTGTGATATGGTAAGATTTCGGTTTATGAATAAGCTTGCACAATCTAGAGGCCGCTAGAAAGCCAACACGAAGAGAATGAAACAACCATAAACTATACATAATGTAAGTATAGCTGACAAAAAAGGAACTAGAACGAGAGCAACACCTTTAGCATTCAGGTTCAAAAATGGACAAATTGACATTATGTACACTAGGATGAAGGATCTTCAACAACCTCAAAAACGTTAACGACCTCGCCAATCACAAACAACCCACATTCCCAGAACCAAGTCTCAAAGTAGTACAAATCTTGCTCGAGTCATAAGTAGCCTCCATCGGATGAAGGATCTTCACAGGCTTCCAAAACGTCCACGTCCATGCCAAAACAAACCTCGGAGCACAACGAAGCTCAAAACCAACCCGCAAAGAAGTACATGACAAACTTGGATCAACTTAACAAAACAAACAATGAACCATAGAGGCACAAACAAGTGGCATAAGAAAATAAAAGAGGAGGCATATGGTAAATTTTGGAGCTGGGTTGCATAAGCACATGAATCCTCACACAAGAAGAAATATCCAAAGGTCTCCTAGGAGATGTAGGTTGCAAAACCCAAAATAAAAGAGCCAAAAACCGAGATCAACGACAAGACATCAACCTAAGTTAACAAGGGGAGGTCTGATCATTAAAGCCTCAATGAAAGTGGAGGAGGGTTAGATAGAGATTATTGATGGCAAAGGGTAGCAACGAAATCCCATACAACTAAAGGAGGCCATGGAATATTTGAGGAACAGCGGGTTAGAAAAGAGAAAAATCCAGTTTGCCTGCAAGAATTTGAAACGAGGACGATGAAGAGAATGCTACAAAACCTGGAGCACAAACAAGGATCAAAGTTGAAACGAGAAAAAGCCAAAAATTCTCACACGGGCAAAGAAAGGGGCAAGTTGATCAAAACAAGAATAGAGATTGAAGAACAAGCATTCAAACACGTCAACAAATGCTAATCGACCATTGAACCATTGACGGACATAGGAGTGGGTTGAGGTCTACTCCAGCCCATCCTAAAAAATAAGGTGGATTTAGTAAAAAAAATATGGTAAATTTAATAGTAAATTAGTTAAATTAAGGTGATTTAGTTGCCCTAGAGCATCCAAGTGGGTGAGATTATCAAGATCTTTCAGCGTTGCACAAGTTCGGGAAAGGAGGGGAGAACACCATCTTCGCGATGTGGTTTGTCACAAGGTTGATGCCCCAGAAGATGTAAAGCAAGCAACGAGCCTAGAACAATTGGAGGGAGACCATAATATCCACCACGATCATCTCAACTTTCCACGGATAGCACCAAATGTTATTAATGTCATTAATGAGTTTTTCACCTTCAATCATCTCAAGTTCATTGTTGTTCATAAGTTGATTAAGTAGGTGGATCAATTTTAGGTTTGCGTTGGTATTTATAATTCAAAGAATCTTGCAATCAATGTTTTCTATTGAATCGAGGGTTTGAGGACAATGAAACAAGATATGTACCCTTTTTTTTATTTTCTCTTTGTGATTTCTCTCATTCTAAGGTTTCAGGTTTCTCCCTCTACAATAGAGTTTCTCTCTCTAAAAGTGATGGATATATTTAGTTTGTGATAAAATGCAATATAATATTATTAATTACTTGGATTTCGCTGGGTTAAATTTTAATATAACTGTAACACCTCGTCTTTACATAAGGCACTACTCGGTAGTAGACCTCTCCGAGTATTACTCACGTTAGCTCTTCTTGTTATCTCCATTCTTGTGCTGTTTTTTGTTTGATATTTATGTATTGCTTAGTTCTAGCTAGTCTTCTTGATTCTATTGTTTATAAACAGTTTTGAAACTCTTTCAAGTTAGTGTTTTTGGGGTGAGTCTCCTTGATCTTGAGACTATGTAGAGTAGGTTTTGTTGAACTGCATAAACAATCTTTGTTTTCATCTTATTCTTCATTTCTTTAAGGTTTTTCATTCTTTTCGATTCGATTACTTGGTGGATCGGTCGAATCCGTTTGCATACTTGCTATCTCTAATTTTCACTAAAAATTGATCTAACACTCATTATATATGTTTTGAAAAGAAGACTCAAAGTTATAGAACTTTATAATTCATGTCAAGTTGAAAGACCAATATGAAGATGATCAAACAATGCATTTTACTACGAGTTGTGCAAGATCCTATGAATATTGTTTACTTTCTATATTTATATAGAGTTAGCTTATCTTTGAAGTTTCTTTTAGACCTTGCAAGCTACAAATTAGTTCCCTTATTTTCCCTCAATCTAGTTTCAAAATAAACCCTCCACTAATTCCATCAAAATAAGCCACCTAATTCAGCCGACCACACTACCACTAAAGAGCTTGAAATGCTTGGCATCCAAAACCAGCTGTCTCACGGAAGAGAAGGCGCCCATGAAACCCACCCCGGTGAACACCACCATGATGAAGAGGTTGAGCCAATAGGCTAGATTGGAACGGGACGGTTTGAAGGTCATGTTGTAGAGGAGCATGGGAAGGATGAAGTCGAGCGGGATGAACCCAATCGCCCCCACCATCCCGTTGATGTCCCCAAAGAACGGAAGCATGGCCGCCAAGAAACCACAGATGGACATGTAGAGTGATCGGAGAAGGATCCGAGGGATCACATTTCTCTTGGAGAACATGCCTTGTGTTACGTCGGATGTGTTCTTCTCCATGATCTCGAATGCTACTTGAGAGTACACCTGTAGTTTACGTGAGTTGAGTTTAGACCATCGATTTTGTTCTTTTACTCGTAAAGTTATACTTGGTATAGAACGTAAGAGATTGGTAGCTCTTAGAGTAATTGAAATTAAGGAATCGGGAATAGTCAATTACCAAGGTAATGGCGAGGAGTTGGAGGAGAACGAAGATCACGGCGAGCACAAGAACCCAGTTTGGGGCCAAAGAAGGGCGGCCTTCATCCGGCAACAAGCTCTCTAAGATGTTGGAACTCGCCTTGTTTCCAAACACGTAGTAACCTGTCACTGCAACTGAATAGAATGTGACAAAGATCACACTATAGCACAGTATTAGCCCCTTGAGCATCTTCCCTGTGGCTGGAGGAGCCAACGTTGCCTGCACAAAATGAAAACAATGGAATTGGTTTGATCATATCGATCACTAGGAACCCGTTTAGGTAGATCGGAATGGAATTGATCATTAATGTTACAAAAATGTGCAATTTACTTGTATTTCGGGTAGGATCCCATTTCCGAAGATGGAAGCTATGATTGAGATGGAGGTGAAGGCGCTAAAAACCCTTGCGGATTTTGAAGACTCCAAGGAGTAGTCCCTTGGAGGTGTCCTGTTAGAAGAAGCTGTAGCAAAGAAATGACAGATTCTAATCACTTTTAACATACATGATGTAGATGATGACTGAGAAAGAAATGTTAAGTGACAAGATTGATGGAAAATGTGACCTGCGTAAATGCAGGCGCCAACAATGAGGGCAGTGTATCCCAAGCTGAGAAGAAGGGAAGCCAAGTTGATGTGGCGAAGGGAGTGGAAGCTCGGGAGTTGGGAGAGCACCATCATCACCACCGTCACTATCGCTATGAAGTGATAGAGCTTCACCGGACCGTGTGGGAAGAGCCTCGTATACATGATCTTTGCAATAAAAACAAATCTCAGCTAGCTAGAGGCTTGGCCATATATGTATGAAATGAAATGATATGTGTTTGTATACGTACCTGAAGGCATTGTCCGGAGAGAAGGATTGAACCGATTGATACTCCAGTGTTGATGGCCGCTTGAATGGTTATCACCAAGTAGAACATCCACCCGGATCCTATATATTATTTACCCGTAATAAATGCAAGTGAATAAATTTGAGTTTAGTAAACAAGTAAATGTATATTAGAGCAACTCTAAGAAATTCCTTAAATACATTGATATTTGTGTTTTAATTTTAGAGAATGCTAGATTTTTTTTGACCCAACAGATTCTCTAACACATTCTTCAAAATAAGAAGGAGGGGGAAAGTGAAGTGTTTTCTTTAAATTTAGGAAATTCTCCAAATACATTTGGAGAATGAATTAAATGTAAATGTTACACATGTTAACTTATAATTGATCATATTAAATTTTATTGTATTTTGTAAACTATTTAATATATAAAATAAAAATAATAAATGTTAGGTTCTTTAAAATGAGAAAACCGTTGAAGTTGAAGCATATATTTAGAGAATTTAACTTTAAATTCTCCATTTTAGAGAAAATTATAGAGAAGCTGTTGGGCTTGTCCTTAATTTCTTATGTAACTAAAACTTTGCGTTGAAGGGTGATGGATTGTTTAACTTTTTTTTTGGTGGTAGATGGGTTGTTTAACTTGTATTAAGGGAACTGGGGATCGCTCTGGTGAGCCAAGAGAAAGTCCCAAAAAGAAGCCCATTTCAATGGGTGCAGACCGAAGCAGAAAATGATGAGAATATGCGATGAGAGCACCTAAACAATGGATCTTATAACACTCACTATAATAAAAGCCAATTCATCACCAATCAGTTTCTCATTTATTTCGGTTAGGGATTTATTTTAGGTGTTTTTAATTTATTATTACTAAAAGGCGGATTTGCAAGGGTACCCAATGTACAAAAAAAGGTTGCAAAAGTACCCCATATTATAGGAAATTGCAAATCATGCATTTTTGGCATTTATGCAATTTTATTTTTCATTATTTTATTGTTTAATTATTTGAATTTAAATTTGTAATGTTTTTTAGAAATGAATTATTAAATTGAAAGAATTAAAATCAGAAAAAAAAATTGAAAAAATAAATAAATAAAAGTCATGTGAAAAGATATTTTTAAATGAGCTATTGGTTATGATCTTAAAGTGTTTACGGAAAATACGGAGTAAAAAAGGAAAAATGAAAATTCAAAGATATGACAAAGATACTAGTTGGTTGAGATTTCTGTCAAAGTATACTCGGGCTAGATTTTATACTGTCATGCTTGCCTATTCTACTGTCATACCTCTCTATGATCATGTCACGTACTTGAAAAGGAAAAGGAAATTGCAAACGAATTAGATTTCTTACGAAATATTTTGTTTCCTTTAAATGAGAAATATAACGGATATTAGAAAGATAACAATCTTAAAAAATACCAATATTAATGGAAACAATAATAACTAATTATTAGAGGATAAAAGAAAAGTCAAAGATATGGCAAAGATACTAGTTGGTTGAGATTTCCGTCAAAGTCTACTCGGCCTAGATTTTATACTGTCATGTTTGTCTATTCTACTGTCATACATCTATATGATCGTGTCACGTACTTAAATAGGAAAAGGAAATTGTAAACGGATTAGATTTGGTACGAAAGAAGAAGATGACGTGTTTTGTTTTTGATCTGTTTTAATTCATTCCTCTTAATTTAATTTAAAATTTTTAAAATCTTATTTTTTTAATTAGTAGAAATCATTTTAAGTTTTAAATTGAAAATATATTTCGTAATTTAAAGTTTCAAAAAAATGAATTATTTTAATATTTTTCTAGAAAAAGAAAGGGCATGATTTTGGGCATTTTTGCTATATTTTTTGGTATTTATGCTATTTTTTTAGGCATTGATGTAACATTAGAAATAATAAGATATTTTTGCAAATAAATTTTCAAAGTGGGGCATGTGGTACTAATTTCTCTTACTAGAATCTCACTTTATTATAAAAAAAAAATACTTCTTACACTAATTAATGTAACAAATTTACAAGTTAAAAAAATCTTTACATATCATATAATACACTAATTTTTACACTTGTTATTGTAAGACTATGCATGCACTACACTACTTTTTACACTTGTTATTGTAAGACTATGCATGCAATACACTACATTTTTTGGACGAAGAGCGGGGTACTATATAAGTATATAAAAATAATCAAGGCCATCGTGAATGAGTAAAATGTAATTTCATCAATACTTATATATACTCCCCTGTCCATCCACCAATTATTCGTCTGGACCACAAGAAAATGACAACACGTTTGGGAACCTCATTAAACTTTTGAACAATTAAACACGCGCATTCAAGCAATATATATTGAACTAGTACATTTATAGCATATATTTTCCGCCATAAGATCACACTTAAACTCACATCATCATTTATCACATTCACATTATACCCATAACTTCACTTGATCCAATAGTTTCCACAACAATGACATATGAAATACTCCTCTATCGTATACTCCGTATTAGATTGGGTTTTAGCTCTATATAAGAAAATATTTAATTTTAACTATCTATCTACAACGTGTCAACGTTACATCTTTTTCAACCAATTTAATACAAATATTTGAAATTAATTTCTTAAAAATTACTGGGTATATAATATGTCGCCCAACTACTTTTTTTCCAAAGACATTTTAATCCTATTTCTCTACACCCACTTGAAAAATAAGTATCCCAACTTCAAATTATAACTCCATAACGTACTAGTTTGGTATGATCAGTTGAATGATATAAATGAAACAATTATTATGACGCATTTATTTGGGGGCATGCATTAACTCACGACAATAGCCGCCACCTCTTCCAGGCTGTTGTTATCTTGAAATGTAACCAGTAAAACAAGAAAAGAAAAAGGGAAAATACCTAAAACATCGGCGGCAAGCTCACGGAAGCGGATATGGCGGCGGCCTTGGTTGTCGCAGCGCTCGAGCACCAAAGACAAAATGTAGTAGGAGTAGAAAGTGACGGCGCCCATCACCGTCAGGGAGAGGAATCCCAGGGCCCACCCCAGCCCTCGGAATGCGTACGGCAGGGTCAGTATGATGGGCCCCACTATCGCCGTCGTCAGGTGGTATCCGGCGTGCCACCATTCCCCTGCAACACGTACGGAGTATTAATTAATTTGGTTCCGAGATAGATCTCGGATCGATCCAAGTTACCGATATTGCATAATTGAGGTTGGAATGTTATAGGAGGGGTTTGAAAATAAATTAATGTACCTTTGGATTGGAGGACGAACTGCACTCCGGCGTCAGAGTCACGGGACTTGGAGAGGATTCCGGCGCCGGAGGGTTCGTGCCCGCGAGCTGTTGCGGCGGGTTCCTCTCTCATGAGTGGACGGACGGTGCTAATTTTGTGTGAACAAAGAGACGGGGAGAAGATACCGGTTGGTTACGCAAAAGTGGAGGAGACAAGGCAGAGACATGCCATTAGTAGTGTTATATACGGACCACACTGGAAAAAAAATAATCAAATACGCAAAAATTTAGATTGTATTCGTATGTGGAGTGGAGTGGAGTGTATGTACTGTTTTTTTGGTCAAAACTTTTTTCTTTTTTCTTTTTTCTTTTTTCTTTTTATAATTGGGTGATTGAGATGCCCCGGTTTTTTCTGTTCCATTGGACACTAACGGTACCAAAAAATATGCATGTTCGAAATGCTAAAAAAGAAGGGCAAATCTCATATTATTGTGTAGAGTTTACATACAAGTTAGTGATGATCTCTAGAAAAAAAACCAGTAGGAAGACCAATTGCTTGTTTGAGTTGCTTGGTCGTCGGGACAAAAAGAGCCACAATTGGCGGGTAATGGCGGAATGTGGTCGCCAAAAGCATGACTTTTCTGCCTAGCTTGGAGGGATATGCCTTTATCGGCTAGATGAAAGAGGATCAAAAGAAGGGCGTAAAACAATTAGCTCTAGCCAATGTGGAATTAAAAGTTATTTTGACATTGTTAAGCCTTAAGTACTTGGAGATGACACCATCAATGAGTAGTTGTACATTTTTTGATATGATGTCATAAAGGCGGAGATGGGCTTGATGATGATAACCTAATTTTTACTTCATTACTTAAAGTGTAATGGGCATTATGTCAATTATCGAACTAAGTAGGGAAGCGATAAGATACTAGACTTGTTCTTTGCCCATTCGAAGACATTGTAGCAGCTAAAGTTGTTTTCTTATGTCGTGATTATGGACATGACATACAAAACGAACATGTAAGAGTTTATTAACCATCTTTTACTTAGTATATTAAGGTTTGTACATATTAACTGCATTGATTTGAGATTGCAATTATAAGATGCCCTTGAGTGAAATGGTGGGACTTACTTGCATCGAGCACTAGATTTTGAGGGGCTTGCTTCTCTGAAGAAATATAGGTTGATTCGGCAGACTACTTTTAGCATTGCTTTTGTGTTTATGTTAAGGTAGATTCAAGACCACTATAAATGGGTATTATACCAGTTGAGAGAGTTGTTCGAAAATGTTAGAAAAACTGTAATTACGAAATGACCAGGGCCTCCCTTTGAAAGACTGTAATTACGAATGAAATGAACTGCTTTGAAGGGAATATTGTGAGTAGAGCATAAGATATCAACAACTAAAAGATCCTCCATACCTAAGGGAGCAGTTGGCCCGAAGACACGTACGTCTAGGGTTTCGAGAAAATCTATTACCAAGGGAGAAAGTGGGAAGCGATGGCCAATACAAAATGGGTACTCGTAAAAACATACCCATTCGGGATTAAAGGAGTCGGCCCACTAACCAGGGGCAACGACACATTAATGAGATCGAATATAAAATAGAAGGAGGACGAGGGGGAAGACACACAAGATCTGAGCTCCATCCTACCAATTCACGAGTTCTTCTATTGTTCTAAATTCTGAAATATTCCAGAGTTCTTGTTTGAGTTATTCCATCGTGTAAACCCACAACAGTACAATCGCATTCTAGTTCCTTGATATCGAAGTTCATTTTTTCTCTCATTGTTCGTTCAATACAACGTCTATTACATCTTTCTGTGAATTTTGCTTTATCTGTGGAGTTTAACGTGTTTAGACTGATTTTAGTTAAGGTTCCCTAATTATAACAGATAACGCGTTAACGTGTTAATTATGCCCAAAAACACTTTCTTTGTTATTCTTTTGCTCTCATACTTGTTTGGAGCCATTTATTTTGTGTACTTT
Organism: Fallopia convolvulus; assembly: GCA_964016875.1. Classification (NCBI taxonomy): domain Eukaryota; kingdom Viridiplantae; phylum Streptophyta; class Magnoliopsida; order Caryophyllales; family Polygonaceae; genus Fallopia; species Fallopia convolvulus. The sequence goes on from OZ024723.1 coordinate 9,612,450, forward strand.
TTTTTTTGTCAAAGCATTTATTTTGTCTACTTGTGTAACGGGATTCACTCTTACGGTCTTACATCGTTTAACCCTAAACTAAGCCTCCATACATATAATCCCAGCGAATCAAGCCCTCACGTTTGATTCCTCCAAAACATTAACAGCCCCCCTCATCAATAAAATTGTAACAAAAATGAAAACTACCCAACCACCAAATTAAGTCACAAGAATAGGAAACACATGTGAAGCGCGTGATAAGCAGAGGTAGCTTCAACCGAAAACCCGGTTGCTCAACTGTCAGTCTCCGATCCAAGATAACTAGTCTGCCGTGTTTTCCTCAAATGCCTTTAAAATATATAGCTAGCGCACATTTTCACTTGCAACAAGTAAATCTGTACTATATATCTCATGTAAAAATAGCACAAGTCATTCAGAGCAGCAGTACAAAATACAACAGATTTCTTGTCCCAAACAAGTGCTGTACATTTAATTCAAAGGGTGATGAATCATAACATGAACAGATTACTAATTTAAGAAGTTGTTCCAAATCCGTTTGCAGTCAAGCCTCCGTCAACGCATATAACCTGCCCGGTTACATAAGACGAAGCAGGCAAGCAAAGGAATGCCACGACCGACGACACATCCTCTGGCTCCCCAATGCGGCCTAATGGAGTCCGAGACTCCAAGGCCTTGGAAAAGCTCTCATCCTGAAGCCGCTGCAAAACCATAACATGTTAAAATAAACATCATACATAACAACATGACCTTTTAAGTCACACATGGTAAGTAAACCGAGCCCTTCTGTCGCTTTCCAGATTACCTTTTCGGTAATTGGAGTTCTGGTATAGCTAGGTGCAACCGCGTTCACCCTGATGTTGTCCTTTGCCCATTCGCACGCCAGATTCTTAGTAAGCTGGTTCACAGCCCCTGAGTATTACTTCATAGACGCGCTTAGGTTCATATGAAATGTGAATGGTTGAATGATCTCAATTACACAAATCTTACCTTTGCTTGCTGCGTAGACCGAGCTAACAGCAAATGCCACGACTCCGGCTGCAGAAGTTACATTGACAATGGCTCCTCCCGAGCCTGAAATCTTCAGAAGAGGGTGCGCGAGTTGGCACATATGGAAAGCCGATTCCAAGTTGGCCCTCATTATGATTGAAAACTCTTGAGCTGAATACTCAACCGTTGGCTTATAGATTGAAAGTGCAAAGCTGTTAATCTGGCAACACAATAAAAAGAATTTGGATCAAAGATCAATCATCTCAGAGTGTTGAAATTGAAAGTGAAAATTAATGGGTCAATAATATAATACAACATACAAGGATGTCAAGCTTTCCATTGAATTCATATGAGATTGTCTCAATCAGCTTCTGGCGCTGGTCGTGAGAACACACATCAAAGACATAACCAGTGACCTTAAAGCCCTTCATTTCCCAATTCATTAAGCATCCATTAAGCTCGGGTTCATTAGAAGAGCACACCAGCACATGTGCACCAAATCCTGAAAGTTCCTCCACAATAGCATGCCTAGAGAATAAAAGAGTTCAGATTTATCCATAAAAATTCCTGTTCGATTTGATTAAAACCGTTACCTTATGTGTAAGAGTACGTCTTATTAGATTTGACCCAAAAGAAAATAGGAAAGCTTACCCAATTCCCTTTAAGGCAGCAGTTACAAGAGCTGTCTTTCCATGGAGTGACCAACGGCTGGGCTTAGCTCTCTCTTCCATCTGTCTTTCCTTTCTTCTTCAGTGTGACAATTTCCATACTTCATAGATTATCAAAAGTGAGGTATAAAATTATATATCTTCAAATAACTCACCTACTAAAGTATGTTAGGTGATTATTAAAAGAAACACACACAATAATATTAAAATAAAGGGATGCCCATATAGTATTGTCAGTAGTTTCAACCAATATTTTACATTAAGGAGTGGTCGGTTGTCTCCATCTTAATTTTTGGGTCGATAAACGGCATGCACATTTATGTACTGAACCCCCTCTCAATTATACATTATAATTTTATAATGATTTACTATATGATCGTGCACAAAAAAAGATTTACTATATGTTCAAATATAACTTAAAAACATTCTCAACTTCATTGTTTACCTACAATATAATTTAAGAGGGATATTGATATAGAGAAATATTGTAGATGCAAAAGTGCGTGGTTTTATTAATGACGATGATAATCATATTTATACAGAGAGAGCTCTAGTTAGAGATAGAACTTATCTAGTTCAAAACTACTGGAGAAGAAAGCGTAACAACTTGCAACAACCTGATTCATCAATATCCTAATTAAGAATATAATAATAAATTTAGAAGAATAATCTAAACTATATTATTAACAATTGATATTAGATATAAATATGGATACGAGTATATGACCAATATTCATACTTGATATTCTTTCTTCATTATTTTAACAGAGGAAACATCTTTTATGGACCTGCTAAACTTTATGTACCATAATACTCTGAGTGCAACTTCGGCCCCTGATTTGTTGGATGCGTTGACGGCTGCAGACAAGTTTGAGGTTATTAAGTGTATGAGTTATTGTATTCAGCTGTTGCTTAAGCTGCCCATCTCAACAGAAACTGCACTTTTGTATCTTCAACTTCCTCCAAGTGTTTTGGAGGGTCAAGTAGTTCAACCTCTAATTGTTAAGGCAAAGGTGCATCTTGCTGTCTATTTTAGGGATTTCACAGAGTAAGTCGTTTGTCTTTTGCAAATTAATTTACTATATATGTAGCCTTGATATCTATCTCTTCTACATGTCTGACCGTTTGCTCAACCTCGTTGTGTTGTCTACTTTAACCTAAAGAAAGAAGAGTGTGAAGATCTATTCCCATCAAAACGCCGACTCTATTCTCAGCCATTCAATCTAGGTGGGCATTTGCTTAACCTCTGGGCAGAATGCGCCCAGGAAAAGCCAAACTCGTCTTATCACTTTGGTCTCTATCTGAAAACGGCACAAGCTTCAGAAACTTGCAGGATAGATATTGAGTTTTCAGTAATGAAGAAATCTTCGAAGGAATTCCATCAACAAGCTTCAGAAATTTGCAGGATAGATACCATCAACAACTAACAGCTTGTTGCTCTAGCAGTTTACAGTTTGAAACTAGGTGAGTTTTGTTTGAGCCAAAATTTATCAAGGGGAAAACTTTGACCTAGATCGGGCCTTGATCGAGTAAACCGGGAAGAACACGAACAAAAATATGTTTTTATTGATGTAGAAATCACGAAAAGTCAGGCGAATAAATTATCTCGCTGCCCTTAAGGGTTACATCGACTTATATAGCCCCTTAGGGCATATTCTATCTTAATCAAAGATATGATCTTACCCTTAAATAACAAATCTTTGCTTATTTCGATCTTATAATGGATACAATCTTGAGAGGAATCTATCTTGTAACAAACATATCTCGGACCTTCTCTCCTCCAACCGACTTAGTCAATCCCGAAGATCTTCCGTAGCTCTAGATGCGTTGGAGATTTCCTGACTATGGGCTGACGCTTCTTCGCCTAAAATCTGGGTCCAACAATACCCCTAAATGCAATTTCAAAATTTAAACTTCAAATTTCGAAAATTGCATTTAAGTTGAAAGGACGTTTGGAGACACCTTGGAAAACGGGATTTGCTTCTGCGGTGTTCTGGAAAACCCTTCGCAACACCCAGTCTCCAAGCTGAAAACTCTTTACTCGAATATTTTTATTGTAGCTCCTAGCCACTTGTTGTTGGTACTTCGCGATCCGAGCATGGGCAGCCTCTCTAAGTTCCTGGATAGTATCCAGATTAGCTTCTAGTTCATGCCTGTTGCTGTCTGGGGTAACGAGTCCATATCTTGCGGTTGGGACTAAGACCTCGGCTGGAATAACAGCCTCGCAACCGTGTACCAGTGAGAATGGGGTTTGTCCGGTAGCTCCCTTTGGGGTGGTGCGATCGGCCCAGAGTACGTAGGGTAATTCCTCAGCCCACTTCCCTTTGGATTTTATCAGCCGCTTCTTTAGGTTATTGATGATGACCTTGTTGCTAGCTTCGGCCTGTCCGTTGGCTTGCGGGTACCTGGGAGTGGACATGACTAAGTCAATGTTCCATTCCTTGCAGAAGTCACGCATCTTCTTGCTTATGAATTGTGACCCATTGTCGCAAGTAATCTCCGCGGGAACCCCAAATCTGCTCAAGATGTTGCGCTTGATGAATGAGATTACTTGCTTGTCTTTGATTTTCCGGAAGGCTTCGGCTTTGATCCACTTATAGAAGTAGTCTGTCATGGCGAGGAAAAACACCTTTCACCCCGTGGAAGGAGGTAGCTTGTCGACGATGTCCATCCCCCATCGCATGAATGGCCAGAGAGTGACTGAGGGGTGGAGAATCTCTGGTGGCTAATGTGGGACTGGTGCGTGCCGTTGGCATGCTTTGCACGACTGAGCATACTCGGTGGCATCCTGGCGAATGATAGGCCAATACCACCCCTGTCTAAGGATCTTGTTAGCAAGACTTTGACCCCCAGTATGATTACCGCAATCTCCGCTGTGTACCTCGCGCATGATTTTCTCAGCCTCTTCCTTTTCTACGCAGCGCTGTAGGAAGCCTGAGGCAGATTTGAGGAAGAGGATCCCATCTAAGATGGCGAATCGCGTTGCTTTCGACCTTAAGGCTTTGGCTTTGATCTTGTCCTTGGGTACCTCGCCGTGTAGGAACCAATCAAGGTATGGCTTGGTCCAGTGGTCGCTCGAACTGACCCCTGGACTGGTGGATGCTTGGAGAATATCCGGGGCGAGTTGCTCTGGTGGTGGTTCAGCAGCCTGCGTCACCGATGTTTCTGTTATAGCCGACTGTAATAAGTGGACTAATGGTATGTTATCATACTCCTTGGGGTCTGTTTGAAGACTTGGTAGTTTTTTGGCCTGGTGGCCTAAACTTTTGTGGCGTCCTTTTTGGATGGTTTTGACGCCCCGTGAATGGCGCAATATAATATTTGTTGTTTATCTGTCTGCTTTGAAAAAACAGTTTTGCATAATATGTCAGCATGAGTAGGTTCCTGGAGAATCTCCCGGAATTTGTTGCCCGTGGATGGGGTACGCGTTAGAGCTTAGCGTTTTAAGAGGGAATTTTGGTGCTCCTCTGTTTAGCGAGTTACTGTGAATTCTTGTGTGGATTCACATTTCGTGTTTCAGGCGTTTTAATTTTCTGCAAAGGGTCGTGCATAGTTAGTTATGATTCCTTTGGCCACTGCCAAGGGTCATTAGGAATTGACGCGTCTTTGGGCAATGGATCCTTAAGTTTAGGACTTAGGATGTGGGTGTCATCGCGGCGTCCCGCGCATATGGCCATTTTGGGTTATATGCTATAGCTTTCCCCTTCCCGTACTAATCGGATGTTTTGTTAATCGGACTTAGATAGGGGGTAACCATCTTATGGGTTACTTCGTCGACGTTGTATTCGTGACGGCCTCGTCGTTTTTAGACGGTATAACCATGTGTCTAAACAGTGGTATTTTCTGGGGTAACCATCTTATGGGTTACTTCGTCGACGTTGTATTCGTGACGACCTCGTCGTTTTTAGACGGTATAACCATGTGTCTAAACAGTGGTATTTTGTGTTCGACGCGTTTCATGTTGTATGCAACGTTGATTAGCGTGTGTTTGCGTTTTTGAGCAATAAGAGAGAGTGTGCAAGAATGGCAGAACATTTTCTCGCAAATCATTATGTAAAAATGTGTGAAATAAACTTTATGAACTAGGAATTTGAGAACTTTGTTCGACAGTGTGGGCAAGTGCCCTGAGTCGTTTATTCGAAAAAGTCAAAAATGGCCTAAAGATTCTCTAAGATAAAGCTAAGAAATGTCTAGAGATGAAACATGATAATGAATCAGTTTAGAAGTAATACCTTTTCAGATGGGTTGCGTTCTAGCTTCGATCCACTTAGAGAAGTAGTTTGTCATGGCGAGGAAAAACACCTTTTGCCCCGTGGAAGGGGGTAGCTTGCCGACGATGTCCATCCCCCATGCGAATGGCCAGAGAGTGATTGAGGGGTGGAGAATCTCTGGTGGCTGATGTGGGACTGGTGCGTGCCGTTGGCATGCTTTGCACGACTGAGCATACTCGGTGGCATCCTGGCGAATGGTTGGCCAATACCACCCCTGCCTAAGGATCTTGTTAGCAAGACTTTGACCCCCAGTATGATTACCGAAATCTCCGTTGTGTACCTCGCGCATGATTTTCTCAGCCTCTTCCTTTTCTACGCACCGTTGTAGGAAGCCTGAGGCAGATTTGTGGAAGAGGATCCCATCTAAGATGGCGAATCGCGTTGCTTTCGACCTTAAGGCTTTGGCTTCGATCCAGATTTCCTGAGATGGCGCTCGGCGTTGGTTAGCCGCTGACCGGAGATTAATTGGAGGATTATCGTCGTGGGAGACTTCTCCGCGGCGGACTCGGCCAATGGGCTCCGGAGTCGCGTCTCGTCGTGCGGGTGTCTTGTCTCGGGGGTCCGAGTCTGCACCCTTTCCAGAAGTCCCTTCTCCGGCATTGAAATCTAGCCTCCTTACTATTCCGTCAGTGCGTCGGGTGACACGGAGGGAGCGACCTCCCGTAGCCAAGACCTCGTATTGTTGTTTGAGTTGGCTGTTTTCAGCAGTGAGGCGCTCTACATGAGCGTCATAAAAGCTTTTTTGTTCGCTCAACGCCTTTTGGAGAAATTTCATGCGTTGTCTGAGGTCCGTCATCTCCTCATCCTGAGATCGAATGCCTTGGTTCTCAAGGTTTTGGTCGTCCTCGGTGACCGGAGTTTTAGGGTTTTCTTCCCCGTTTCCAGTCATTGTGTTCCTTGATCCCGAAGGAAATAGAATGGTGATTCTTCTGATGGTTGTATCGATCACGGCCCCACGGTAGGCGCCAAATTGTTTGAGCCAAAATTTATCAAGGGGAAAACTTTGACCTAGATCGGGCCTTGATCGAGTAAACCGGGAAGAACACGAACAAAAATATGTTTTTATTGATGTAGAAATCACGAAAAGTCAGGCGAATAAATTATCTCCCTGCCCTTAAGGGTTACATCGACTTATATAGCCCCTTAGGGCATATTCTATCTTAATCAAAGATATGATCTTATCCTTAACTAACAAATCTTTGCTTATTTCTATCTTATAATGGATACAATCTTGAGAGGAATCTATCTTGTAACAAACATATCTCGGACCTTCTCTCCTCCAACCGACTGTCAATCCCGAAGATCTTCCGTAGCTCTAGATGCGTTGGAGATTTTCTGATTATGGGCTGACGCTTCTTCGCCTAAAATCTGGGTCCAACAAGTTTCTTTGCATAAGGTTCTTCTTTTGGCTCAACTATATTTAAGATTATGCATTTATGCATATGCATTTTCATAAATTTACATGATAATTTATAACCTTATCTAATCGACTTAGGACCCGATATAATTAAAAACTCAAACAACTAACTTAACATGACTTCAACTTGACCTAACCAAGCTGCTGATGTTAATCTAACCGATCCAATGAAATAACATCCCAAACATTTCCATCAATTATCGAAGATAAACCTCAAGTTTAATGTGATTGTGAACAAAGAGCACTGGAAGAATAAATAGCTGATGGCAAGCATTGCCAAATTTCCAAATAAATAAAAACAAACCCTTGTAGTACAATGGAAGGGGTCATAATTATAAATGTGAAAGAGAGAAATGCAATTTACAGTGCAATACAAAAGAAAACAACAATTAAAGAAACATATGAAAACAAAAATCCATAAGGAATGGGAATGACTCGAAAATCTGTTTTCGTGTTAATATAACAATAAGCACACACATTCACTTGCAAAAATATATCATTACATGTATACAGCATATAATCTAACTAGCCATCAAATGGTACAAGGCTTGGTATACTCAGCCTGATTCAAGAATTATGGTTAAGAGATGTAAAATCAAGCAAATAAATGAACAATTCAGAGGCGACATTATATTCAGAAATACGAAATCGGTAAAAATGGAAGTAATTACACAAATTGCTGTTCTTCAAGCATTGAGAATTTCCGGGGGCTGCATTCCAAATCCACGCCCTGTCCTCTCCACACTGTTAAGATGAAGAAAATTTCCGTTAGAAATTTATTTTATGAAAGCAGAGAATATTATCAAAAAAGTCAGTGACAATCATCCTGTATATGCAACAACAATAACATTGACCCAGTAGAGTTCCGCTCTAGCGGAATCTGAGGGTCAAGATGGGGGCACCCGTATCCTGACACGTCAAGTGGTGTGCCCGAAAGACCCAAAAAAAAGAAACTAGTAAGATCACAAGGCATTTCTTAGCAAAGCAATAGAGCAATACGCAGTTACCAACACATGAAAGTTACTTGTGTGTACAAAGAGATATATGAGATTCATCAGTTCGCTTACTTCGGGGCAAGTTTTCCGAGGTTAACCACAAAACGACCGGTGTCTTCATCTTCAACCTTTCCAGATATATCAACGATATAGTACTTATACCTAGTACGAGGGAGTCCACGAGTCGAAAGCAGGTCAAGATCATTTTTGTGAAGCTCTCTCCCATTCACATAGATGCAAGTGTCTCCACCAGAGCAATTTTCTGGCATTGGAGCTTTGAATTCTTCAATAAATGGCTGCATATATCACCAACATCTCATCAGCAAGTTTCAAAGGTAGCAAGACAGTACTTCATTTTATTTCATTTTTTCCCGCTTTTTTATTTTGCGGAGAAGGTTTGATGGAAAATATACTATTAGGAACAGTTTAACTTACTACTATTATTCCAAGGCAATGACTTCCCATGAGACCCCAAAATCCAGCCCTCTTATCATACCTGGTCAAGATGAGATCCAAACATCCATAATTATCACAAGTTACATAAAGATTAGATGGCTCAAAACATATTTTTAGCAGTTAACACCATATTCCTGATTTATGCATTATTTCTGAGAAAAGAACATATATGAATGATGAGCTCAATCTAAAAAATACACTTCTGAAGTGAGCTCCCACATTGCATGCATGGAGACGCCAGGAAAAGTATCATGAGAAAATCAATGTTGATAACAATAAAGTCCCAAGCATTTTTAATCTGTGCACTAATGAATCTTGGGTGTTTCATATGTGAAGGACATTCCAAGTTTATATATGTCAAGACTCAAGAGCCAAAAGGATATTGTGGGCGAAAGCTACTTACCAATATGTTCCTGGTGAAATTGTTCCTGCCAACTTATCAGCACTTCTTACAGCATCACGAGTAATTGGCTGTCCATTGACAAATACATCAGCTTCTGCATGTGAACCATTTAAGACGGGAAGAGACAGCTCATGAAATTGAAAGCCTTGATCATTTCTGATAGACACATTTGTTGAGCCTTGAGATGCAACAGTTTTAGGAATTTCATCACAATTTAAGTTTAACTCATTTGTGACAGCTGCATCTTGACCTGAAGCATCTGTTTCTTTTCCCACAGATTCGTTTGCAGCAAGCATGTCACTATAATCCATATGATACCGCAGTGGTGAACCAGGAGGTGGACGTAGAAGCGGAAGCTTTGTCAAGGGCTTCTCTTCTTTGCTGGAAGAAGCATCAGTTTGACCAACTGCCTCTAAAAATTTATCATCTTTAGAAGCATTAGAAGATGAAGGAGAAAGGCCAGGCCTCATTTTACCCTCACTTGAAATCAGCCTTCGATCTTCTAACTCTGTACTGGGTTCGGAGTCAGAGCCTGGGAAAGCATAGCCAGTGTTTTTAAAATCAAATGACTCACGGTTTCTATTACCAGCAACAGAGTTATGACTATGGTTTTTATCATCAGATCTACTCACCAACTCATCAGTCGCAGTGGGTTTGAATTTAATCTGAAATGAGGAATGAGACCTGATCTTGTCAAAATTAAATGACGTTATGGTATGGCAGGATCCACATTGCAGTCTACATTGATTCTTCGCCATAGCTCTGAGTTTCCCAGGGAGTCTCAGCAATTGAGAGCATTTAGAGCATATTACAAAGGGTGCACCACCAGCAATGGGGTGGCAAAGCTGCTGATTCTGGCTGACAAGTACCTTCTTAGCACGGTCATAAGCTATAGAGCTTCCGTCTGATTTACTGTCAACTGAGGTTCTTGAGTTAGATGATAGGTTATTAGGAGTAGGATTACGAAATTTAGAATCCTGAGGACGCTTTCCATGAGTCTGCCTATTGGGCTGTGTCTTATAGTCATAAACAGAAGCAGGAGAATGCTTAGCGTCTTGCAAATTATAAGTTGGGTGGTGAAGATTTTCAGTTCTAGGATCATAAGTGGGGTCCATAGGCAGTCTTGGAGCGAATTCCTGGTGATAGTAACGTGAATCATTATGAACAGGACGACCAGTGATATAGCCGTTCCTTATCCTAGGACTTTCATGATGACCACTTGACTGCACAGTGCCTCTTCTCACCCTTAAAAACTCATCATTTACATAATCCTCAGCTTCACTATAAAAATCACCTCGTCCACCACCCTGATTGTATGTTAGATCACCTATTCTTTCAATGTATTCCCCCAATTCATTATACTTGCGAAGAATCTCTTCTTGTTTGATTGCTACATTCTGGAGATTTGCAGGTGCATTATAATGAGAACCAGAACCTCTTAGCTCATCATAACTATAATTAGAACCAGAATGGTAATTAGATGGTGAATCATAAGAATCAACTGGAACTCTATGGCGCACACCAGGTGGTATACCATTTCCACGAACACCTTGAAGCCCGGTTCTCTCAGCTTCCCAGTGCTCCCTTCTTCCCCTTGGTCTCTCAAACACTTCAACATATCTATCTTGATATCTCAAGTCTGTATTCCCCCTTGCCCTTACATAATCATCTTCCTCAACCCAATCATCACATGACACTCGTACCAGTTGTACATGCCTCCTATCATATATATTGCCATGCTCTTCATCAATTTCACTAATCGGATCTGGCCTTTGTTTGGGATCTTCTGTGCGCCACACCCTCCGCTTTCTTGGTGAGGCACTGGGTCTACTAAGCTCAATCTGATTCTGATCTACTGTCTCCTCACCAGGAAGCCATCCACTGAAAGACTCAGTTGGAGTGATCAGCTTATTGACATACCCAACTTCCTCCTTCACATGTTCAACCCAAGCACCAACCTTATCTCTTGCTTGGATTTCCTCAGGGTTAGCCAAGACATCCTCTCTCACAGCAGACCTTCTCAACGGAGACTTCCTAGCATCAGCATCAGTAGATCTCCCAGAGGATTTACTCTGAGCATCAAAATCACCTGACATTCTTCCCCGTAGCGGCGACTTCCTATGACCATCTAAAGCACCCAAGTTCCTCTCCCTCATTGGAGATTTTCTACTTGCATCCACATATCTGGATCTCACAGGAGACTTGCTGGCCCTTCTAACCGGTGTCCTTCGCCCATTACCTCTACTCGGGTCAAATCCACCATCAAAATCACCTAAATTCCTCTCCCTCATAGGAGATTTTCTAGTTGCATCCGGATACCTGGATCTCATCGGGGACTTTCTAGCTAGGTCAACTCCCTCACCACCAGACCTAGTCTCCCAAGAATTCTCTGATCGATTATCAGTTACAGATGATTCTTTATCGGCTGCATAACTCAAACCACAACAAATGCAAAGCTATATTCCATAAGACTAAACGTGATCGAGAAAAACGAAAAATGGCAAACGATTGCGTGAGAAAGATGGTTCAATTTTGGTACCTCGAAGAAGACCACCACAGCCGCCACAGCGGTAGACAGAATAGCGAGGAAGCTCAGGCAACAGATGAGCGCACTTAGGGCAACGAACCACCGGAACTCTGGACGTATTTTCCGGCATTTTCTCCGGAAAAAATCAGGGAAAACATAACACCAGCACGCGCACAAGTGCACAACGTAGCAAGTTTCACACAAATTACACAAGAAAGGTCTCGAACTTTGATAATACTTCTGCGAGAGGATTTCACTGTAAAGCAATCGGAGATGGATCGGTGTAATCAAACAACGGAGATAAGGAAAACCACGGTAGCTATTTTGAAAGAGAATTTCTGTATGACTCAGAGCATTGACATGGTCTAAGCAACGATTAACACAAATTTCGAAAATTATTAATCGAATTTTCGATGAATTTTCTGTTACTCAACTCCCAAGAAACAGATAATTACACTTTCTGGATGGAGGAAGAGGAAGGCGGAGCGGAGGGAGAGGGCGAGAGAAGGCAAAAAGTCGACGGGGAAGCGCGGAATTTGGAGGGAAGGAGAAATGAATTGGTCAGACTGAGGTGGGACCTGTTTATAAAAAACGCTGGAGATTGACCAGGATGTAGGTGAAAGCGACGTCGTTCCGATGAAAATAATACTGAAATTAGGAATTTCCGTGTTTTAGTTGAAGACTTGGAGGAAGGTTCTTCTCAAAAAAAAACGTAGTTGGAGGAAGGTATTGTAAGATCGAGGAAGCATAAATTTGAAATCGTCATGGCAGAAGAAAGAAAGTTCGAGAGAGAGAAAGGAAACAGAAAATTTTATTTCTATATTTTTATTATGAAAAAGAGTCTCGTGCGAATGGTCGCATGTGTGGGAAATAATAAATAAATCTCAATCGTTCATTCCAAAAATTCAACGTCCCAGATTAAACATTCATTAAAAAAAATACGGCACGGGCGAATTTTTCCCGTATTATTCGCGTATTTTTCAATAAAATACGACACGGACGAATTTTTCCCGAATTATTCACGAATTTTTAGAAAAATACGTTTTTATGAGACACGTCCAGTTTGTTCATCAGAAATAGCGATTTGTTCATCAATATTCACCAATTGTTCATCAATACTAACTAATTGTGCATTGAGTTTTTAATAACAGTGTTCATTGATTTCGAATTTTTTTTAATTTTTATTTTTATTTTTTAACCTTATTTATGTGTAGGAATACAATATTATGTAGTTTTTTATGCACATATAATTAGTTTTGATATACCCATATTTGTTCATTGATATACTCGTATTTGTTCATTGATATACCCTTATTTGTTCATTGATATACCCATGGTATAACATTATTTATTCATTAGTATACTTCTTTTTTGTTTATTGGTATATCATTAATTATTCATTGATATACCCTATTTGTTCATGGATATACCCTTATTTGTTCATTGATATAACCTTATTTGTTCATTATTATACCCTTATTTGTGAATTGAAATATGTGACACCCCTATACCCTATGACGTATACTTTGTAAAAACTTATTTCTTATATAAACATATAGCTCACATATATCAACTATCCACGTAAGCACATAGCGGAAATTAAAAACCATAAAAGGTTGCACACACACAAACATCTATGTCGTTACTTCTCATATTAAAACATCTGTCACTCTAACTTATATTACAACTCATATGTCTATGATGCAAAATGAGGAGGAGAAGGTTGCTTAGAGCTTCAGCCGGCCGACCTGTATGAATGTGACCTCTAAACGGACACACGTCAGTAAGAACTAGCTGAACCTTAAAAATTGTTTTGCGATTTACGTGAGTCGCATACTCGGTGAATATAAACCATCATCAATTATTTCACACAAAGCCAAACAATTGGTCAGTATACATATTCATACATATTATTTATATATATATATCATATATGAATTTACTATGCAAATGCAAATGCTGATGTTTCCGATTCTTTATTCTGTGAACTGTTCAAGCCTGAATCTGCCCCGGGTTTATTGTATATGGACTCTTATGGTCCCTGTAAGAATTATGACCCGTAGGCCCTGTATGATCCGTAGATCCTGTATGATCCGAAGATCCTGTATGACCCGTAGGTCCTGTATGATCCGAAGATCCTGTATGACCCGTAGGTCCTGTAATACAAATTCAGGGCAAGACAGTCACAGGTCTTTTTAATCTCATGCAATATGCTATGCAATCCAGTGCATCTTGTAACCATATATCATATATTCATATGTCATCTGTTAACATACCTTTTGTGCAAACAACTCTGAAAATTTCAGAGCTATCACATCTATCTATATAATCCATATAACACATATATCCATATAGCTCATATAGCATATATATTCATATACCTCATATACCACATATAGCGCATATATCCATATATTCATATTTCACATATAGCACATAGGGTTGAATTTCCGATCTATACTCACCTGTTCCAGACGATTACTATATCTCTCCCCCTTGACTCTGACCACGGTCTATTTCTTGGGCTCCTATATGTAACCCAATGCAAATTAGGCTATTTACTCTTATAAACTCTAACCCCAAATGCAATGAAATGCCAAAATGCATTATAACTTCTTGCATATATATCCAAATCCTTTAAAACTTGACAACAATAAACTATATATATAAAGGAACATTTTTCTAGTTCAAACCTTTATGAAAAACTTGATCAAAGGGCTCCCTAATATCATTACAAGGAAAACCCTAAAATTACTCTGAAATCTTTTACCGAATATAAATCCGATATCGAAAACATCCTCTGAAAACTATAGATCAATCGATTTTCAAATCAAAATCAACTGTAGATCTAGATGTGGAAAAATTAGGAAAAAATCCAGATAAACCATTAACTAATTAAAACTTATCAAATCAAGTTTGTACTGCGAGATTAAAACCCGATAGGAGAGATCTTGTACCAAAACCAGATCAAAAACAAATCCTAAAAAAAAATTCCTCTTGTCTCGTTTTTTAAACTCTCGAACTCCATTTGTTTTTGAAAGCTTATGCTTAATAAAGAAGCAAGCAAGTTCATATATATCTCCATCTGCAAAGTCGGCATAAGTTTGAAAATATTTCACTTTCCACCCTCAAATCTCATTTACTACAAATTTTACCCTAAAATAATTATTAATTAACGTTTTCTTAAAAACTTTTTAAAATATAATAAACTTAAATAGAAAATAAATATTACTTTTAAAAACTCACTATATATCATGTCAATATGCTATCTATATGATATTAATATGTTGTGAATGCAAAATGACGTATGCACTTTGGTCGGGGATGTTACAATCCTCCCCCTCTATAAGAATTTTGTCCTCAAAATTCATTATCTCTTCTTATGATGCAGTATGATAGGGAATCAATTACAATTAAACAAATGCGGATATGACTTTCTCATCTTATCCTCAGTTTCCCAAGTGGTTTCCTCTAAACCGTGATTCTTCCAGATCACTTTAACCATCGGAATTTCCCTATTCCGTAACTGTTTGATTCTGTAGTCCACTATCAAGATTGGTTCCTCTATGTAGCTCAAATTCTCTGCAAGTTGTACTTCTGAATCTTTTAGCACATGTGATGGATCAGATCGATACCGTCGTAACATACTAACATGGAAGACATTATGAATTTGAGCCAATTCTAAAGGTAATGCTAATCTGTATGCCAACGGTCCCACCTTCTCTATGATGTCATATGGCCCAATATATCGAGGACTCAGTTTTCCTTTGTTATCAAATCTCATGACACCTTTCCATGGAGAAACTCGTAAGAATACTTTATCACCAACCTGATATTCCATTTCCTTGCGATGCTGATCAAAATAGCTCTTTTATCTGTCTTGTGCCGCCTTCATTTTGTTCTTTATAATATCAATCTTATCAATTGTGTCTTGTATAATCTCCGGCCCTTCTAAAATTTCTGCACCCTCTTTATCCCAATATAAAGGACTTCGACATTTCCTTTCATACAATGTCTCATATGGTGCCATCCCAATGCTGCTGTGAAATTGATTATTGTAAGCAAATTCCATCAATGGAATATACCTATCCCATGAACCCTGAAACTCAATAACACAAGCACGAAGCATTTCTTCTAAGGTCTGTATAGTCCTCTCTGATTGTCCATATGTTTGAGGATGATACGTTGTACTGAAATGCAATCTGGTCCCCATAACTGTTTGAAAACTTTCCCAAAAATGAGAAGTAAATCTAGGATCTCTATCTGATACAATAGACACTGGTATTCCATGAAGTCGAACAATTTCTTTCATGTATATCTCTGCCAATTGATCCAATGAACAACCCCAACGTATAGGCAAGAAATGTGCTGACTTTGTCAATCTATCAATAATTACCCAAATAGCATCATTCCCCTTTTGTGTTCGGGGTAGTCCCATAACAAAATCCATCGTAATCCGCTCCCATTTCCAGACTGGAATAGATAAAGGTTTCAGCATACCTGTAGGTGCTTGGTGTTCTGCTTTGACTTGTTGACAAGTAAGACATTTAGAAACAAATTCAGCAACTTCCTTCTTCATTCTTGGCCACCAATAATGTTGTCTTAAGGTA
Organism: Fallopia convolvulus; assembly: GCA_964016875.1. Taxonomy (NCBI): domain Eukaryota; kingdom Viridiplantae; phylum Streptophyta; class Magnoliopsida; order Caryophyllales; family Polygonaceae; genus Fallopia; species Fallopia convolvulus. The sequence goes on from OZ024723.1 coordinate 9,628,784, forward strand.
TGATACATGTTTGTTGTGCTAGGGTGCATAGCATATGATGCATTATGTGCCTCATCTAAAATTTCCCGTCTCAGATCATCAACATCAGGTACACATAATCCGATTCCAAACATCAATGTGCTATCCTGAATAACAAATGGCATATCTTTACCTTGTTGCACCTGTTCAATAATTTCTGCCAACTTTTCATCTCTTAATTGTGCATCTTTAATTTTCTGTCTCAGCATTGGCCGAATTTCCAAAGTAGCAAACAGTATTCCATTTGTGTCAAACTGTAGTCTAGCATTTAGACCTCGCAAAGCAATCAAATCTGACAATGAAGTCATGTGCATATTGGCCATCATACCACTTGACTTTCGACTCAAAGCATCTGCTACAACATTAGCCTTTCCTGGATGATACTCGATTGTACAATCATAATCAATAGTTCCATCCAGCGCCTCTGTCGCATGTTCAATTCCTTTTAGCTCATCAAATACTTCAAACTCTTATGATCTGTAAAGATTTGGAATGTTTTTCCATATAGATAATGACGCCAAATCTTTAGGGCAAAAACTACTGCTGCCAGCTCTAAATCATGTACAGGATAAGAAACTTCATGTGGTCGTAACTGTCGTGATGCATAAGCAATTACTTTTCCATTCTTCATCAAAACACAACCAAGACCCTGATATGAAGCATCAGTGTAACAACAAATCCTCCTGTACTTGTAGGAATTGTCAGTATTGGTGCTGTAGTGAGACGGTGCTTTAGCTCATCAAAGCTTTGTTGGCACGCAGAATTCCAGTGGAATGGAGCATTCTTCCGCAACAATTTAGTGAGTGGTGCAGCTACAATAGAGAATCCTTCAACGAATCGTCTGTAGTATCCAGCCATCCCAAGAAAACTACGAACTTCTGTAACTGTAGTTGGTGCTTTCCAATTCACCACTGCTTCAATCTTTTTAGGATCAACCTCTATACCTCTTCCAGATATTATGTGTCCTAAAAATACCACATGATCCAACCAGAATTCACACTTACTCAGTTTAGCATATAACTGTTTTTCTCTCAAGACTTGTAGCACGGTACACAAATGATCAGCATGCTCCTCTTTACTTCATGAATATACCAATATATCATCAATAAAGACGATCACAAATCTGTCTAGAAAAGGTTGAAACACCTTGTTCATCAAAGCCATGAATGTTGCTGGTGCATTAGTTAAACCAAATGGAATTACCAGAAACTCATAATGCCCGTATCGGGTCCTAAATGTTGTCTTGGTAATGTCATCTTTAGCTATCTTCAATTGATGATATCCTGACCGAAGGTCTATCTTTGAAAATACCTTTGCACCCTGGAGTTGATCAAACAAATCATCTATCCTTGGCAATGGATACTTGTTCTTCACTGTCACCTGATTCAACTTTCTGTAATCTATGCATAGTCGTAAGGTACCATCTTTCTGTTTAACAAATAGAACTGGTGCACCCCAAGGTGATACACTAGCTCTAATGAATCCTTTGTCTAACAACTCCTGTAACTGTTTCTTCAGTTACTGTAACTCCAATGGAGCCATACGATATGGAGGAATAGAAATCGGTGCAGTACCTGACATTAACTCCATAGTAAACTCTATCTCCCTATCAGGTGGCAATCCTGGGAGATCCTTTGGAAACACATCTGAAAAATCTTTAACAACTGGAATATCTCCAACCTCATCACATTCAACTGTTCGGTCTATTACATGGGCCAGATATGCCTCACATCCCTCTTTGATCATGCGAAAAGTTGTTGTTGCAGATATTAGGCAAGTGGGAACCATTTGTCTATCACCATAGAAAATCACTCTAGATTTCCCAAGCGATTCTATCACTACTTCTTTGGTATAACAATCTACTTTAGCATGATGTCTTGACAACCAGTCCATGCCCAAAATAACATCAAACTCATACAAGAATAGCAAGATCAGATCAGCTGGTAACTCTACTGTATCCACTCTTATTATACTATCTCGATACACTATGTGTACCTTTACCATTTCCCCCAAGGGAGTCTGTACTCCTAAACTGTAATCTAAGGGTTCAGGTTTCTTATGCACTTGAGATGCTATGGTAGATGATATGAATGAATGCGTGGATCCTGAATCTATTAATGCATGTATTTCAAGATCATGTAAATAAAGTTTACCAGTAATAACTTCAGGTGCTTTGGATGCTTCCTGTTGTGACATAGCAAAAAATCGAGCCTGACCCTGTGGTCGAGATTCCTGTGTTTGTGGTCTTCCTCTACTTGCAGTGTTATTCATGTTCTGACCTCTTCCACGACCTCTACCATAACTCCATACTGGTGCTTCTGATTGAACATTTTGTACAGTGGTTTCAGATGCTGCTCCTCCAGTTCTCGATCTAACTGGACATTCTTTGTAAAAGTGACCTTGTTGTCCACAGGTAAAACACCCTCCAGTTAATACTCGACACTCTCCCATATGAGATCGACCACAATAAGTACACATTGGTCGTGTCTGTACTGTCATCCCTGGTCCTCTATCACCACCACGTCCAAAAGTCGAGGTGTGTCCACCTCTTTGACTATTTGAGCCACCTCTGCCAAATGTTGGTGTTGGAGAGGAAAAACTCTGACGCTTAGATGGCCTTCCACTCGATTCACCCATATGAACTGATGATTCCCTCTTCTGCTTCTGGAAGAATGTTTGTCTTTCCTTTAATAGTGTCTCTGCTCTAATTGCTGCAGTACGCAAATTTGTAAAAGTAAGAAGATCCCACGGCGTAATCTTACTCCGGATATTATAGGACAATCCATCCTCAAAACGCCTGCATCTATCTCTCTTTGTTGCCACATTAGCAGGTGCATAATGCGATAGTTGGGTAAACTTAACTTCATACTCAGCCACAGACATATCTCCTTGCTTAAGAGACAAAAATTCCTTCTGTTTTGCATCTCGATATACTTCTGGCATATACTTATCTTTGAAAACAGTGAGAAAATCTTCCCATGTAAGAACTGGACATTGTACTGTAGTAGATAAAACAGTTTCCCACCAGTCAAAGGCATCCCCCTGTAGAAGTTATACTGAGAAATCAAACCTTTCCTCTTCTGTGCATCTCATCATACTGAATACTCTCTCTGTTCTCTTAAGCCATGTCTCAGCCTTTGCAGGATCTGTAGTCCCATAGAAATCAACTGCTCCCAACTTACGAAGTTCTTTGAAATTCCTGCCTCTAGACTCAATAGCTAGTCCTTGTACTTCCTGTTCTATCGGTGCATGTGTATGAGATGTATGCTCATGTGGTACTGTATGAGATGCTCCTATTGACTGACGTGGCACGGCTGAACCTTCTCTCCTTTGTGCATCATGCTCATGCATTTCCATGTTCATATTCAATTAAATGCAACTCTAATGTCAATTGTGTATGCTTATGAATGCAGAATGCCCCTAAAGAATCATATCCCTGCTCTGATACCAAACTAAATGTGACACCCCTATACCCTATGACGTATACTTTGTAAAAACTTATTTCTTATATAAACATATAGCTCACATATATCAACTATCCACGTAAGCACATAGCGGAAATTAAAAACCATAAAAGGTTGCACACACACACACATCTATGTCGTTACTTCTCATATTAAAACATCTGTCACTCTAACTTATATTACAACTCATATGTCTATGATGCAAAATGAGGAGGAGAAGGTTGCTTAGAGCTTCAGCCGGCCGACCTGTATGAATGTGACCTCTAAACGGACACACGTCAGTAAGAACTAGCTGAATCTGAAAAATTGTTTTGCGATTTACGTGAGTCTCATACTCAGTGAATATAAACCATCATCAATTATTTCACACAAAGCCAAACAATTGGTCAGTATACATATTCATACATATTATTTATATATATATCATATATGAATTTACTATGCAAATGCAAATACTGATGTTTCCGATTCTTTATTCTGTGAACTGTTCAACCCTGAATCTGCCCCGGGTTTACTGTATATGGACTCTTATGGTCCCTGTAAGAATTATGACCCGTAGGCCCTGTATGATCCGTAGATCCTGTATGATCCGAAGATCCTGTATGACCCGTAGGTCCTGTATGATCCGAAGATCCTGTATGACCCGTAGGTCCTGTAATACAAATTCAGGGCAAGACAGTCACAGGTCCTTTTAATCTCATGCAATATGCTATGCAATCCAGTGCATCCTGTAACCATATATCATATATTCATATGTCATCTGTTAACATACCTTTTGTGCAAACAACTCTGGAAATTTCAGAGCTATCACATCTATCCATATAATCCATATAACACATATATCCATATAGCTCATATAGCATATATATTCATATACCTCATATACCACATATAGCGCATATATCCATATATTCATATTTCACATATAGCACATAGGGTTGAATTTCCGGTCTATACTCACCTGTTCAAGACGATTACTATATCTCTCCCCCTTGACTCTGACCACGGTCTATTACTTGGGCTCCTATATGTAACTCAATGCAAATTAGGCTATTTACTCTTATAAACTCTAACCCCAAATGCAATGAAATGCCAAAATGCATTATAATTTCTTGCATATATATCCAAATCCTTTAAAACTTGACAACAATAAACTATATATATAAAGGAACGTTTTTCTAGTTCAAACCTTTATGAAAAACTTGATCAAAGGGCTCCCTAATATCATTACAAGGAAAACCCTAAAATACTCTAAAATCTTTTATCGAATATAAATCCGATATCGAAAACATCCTCTGAAAACTATAGATCAATCGATTTTCAAATCAAAATCAACTGTAGATCTAGATTTGGAAAAATTAGGAAAAAATCCAGATAAACCATTAACTAATTAAAACTTACCAAATCAAGCTTGTACTGCGAGATTAAAACCCGATAGGAGAGATCTTGTACCAAAACCAGATCAAAAACAAATCCTAAAAAAAATTCCTCTTATCTCGTTTTTTAAACTCTCGAACTCCATTTGTTTTTGAAAGCTTATGCTTAATAAAGAAGCAAGCAAGTTCATATATATCTCCATCTGCAAAGTCGGCATAAGTTTGAAAATATTTCACTTTCCACCCTCAAATCTCATTTACTATAAATTTTACCCTGAAATAATTATTAATTAACGTTTTTTTAAAAAAAATTTAAAATATAATAAACTTAAATAGAAAATAAATATTACTTTTAAAAACTCACTATATATCATGTCAATATGCTATCTATATGCTATTAATATGCTGTGAATGCAAAATGACGTATGCACTTTGGTCGGGGATGTTACAAAATAAACTTATGTTTTATGTGTCAATGTTATCAACTTGTACATTTAGGACTATTAATACCATCAACTTGTACATTTAGGACTATCTATTTGTGCATTTTTGCATTTATTTTGTGCTTTAAGGCTATCTTGAATTCAAAGTATAATACGAATGAAGTGTTTTAAGGCTAACTTGTCAATACGAATGAAGTGCTCAATATAGTACCAAATTAAGATAAGTTTGATGTAGAAACTTGAATGCAAAAGATAATAGATAAATCATTTGACTTTGCAATAATATGGTATATGCTAAGAGAACGAGATAACAACAAATCGAAGAGGAGTGCTTGTGCCTTATTTAGCTATGAACAAATTGATGTTATTAATGAACAAATATGTATATAGAAATGAACAAATTGAGGTTACTAGTAAACAAATATGCATCTAGTAATGAACAATTATATGAAAAAGGCAATGAATAAATATGCATAAACCACTGAACAAATTGATGTTACTAATGAACAAATATGCACAAATCGATGAACAAATATGCCAAAACCAAAATATTTTCGTTTTTTATGAACAAAATCACAATGTTGATGAACATATTGCATGTAATTTTGATACACACTTGTTCATTTTTTATGTACAAACAATAGATTTTTTATGCACAAGCAATAGTTTATTTATGCATAAAATCACAGTTTTGATGAACAAAATCACAGTTTTGATGAACAAATCCACATTATTGATGAACAAATCCACAATATTGATGAACAATCTGTGCGCATGTTCTATTTCCGTTTTTTTCAAAAATACGCAAATAATTCGCCAATAATTCGCCCGTGCCGTTTTTTCCCCTTTTTAAGTGAAATGATCAACGCCTTTGATTCTTTCTTATTTCGCACATGAGCGCCCATTCGCACGTGAACCTGACTCTTTTGTAAAATAGATTTTACAATATATATATAGGGTTAGGATCAAGTAAAAAGCATTTTTACGGTAAATAGAGAGGAGCCACCACAATCGTTAGATTTAGAATAACCAAAGGTAAGGATTTGCTGAAATTATGATTTAATAAAAACACAAAAATTCAGTAGCGTAAATTTAGGGATAATGGGTAGTTTAAATTTGGAAAAAGAATCAAGCAACTTGATGCAATTCTGAATTACGGCAATTTTTTAGGAGCCTCCATTGTCGATTTTTTTTATGATGAACAAGGATAATTTGATGAACAAAAATATAATATATAATGAACAATAATGAACTTTAGATAGAACAACAACCTAAACAATAAACCATAAATTAATTATACGCAACTTTAAAAAATAAAATGTATATGAACAACAACATATTAACCAATGAACAACAATCTATTAAATAAAGAACAACATGATATATAATATGCTCGATGAACAAATGAATAGATGCAACATCGTTGAACTGAACAACTACATTAACATAGGTGAACAATCTCATTTATTTACAAGAACAACTCACACGATCAACTATATATACATACATGAACAACTATATATACATATATGAACAACTAGGTTCATTCACGCGAACAACTACGGTTTAGCCATCTAACTACCCTAGTTGTTCTTTTGAGTGTATCTAATTGTTCATTCATAAGTAAGTAGTTGTTCATTGTTTTTTTTTATTTATAGGTGTGAGATTGTAGTTGTTCATTCGAGAACTAGTAGTTGTTCATTCGAGAACAAGTAGTTGTTCATTTGTGATATATTAGTTGTTCAATATGTACTATAGGAGAGAGAGTTTTTTCATCAACGCTTATATATAGAAGCGAGAAAACTATAGGAGAGAGAACGTAGATTGATCTTTTGCTTATATAAGAGAAATTGTTTTCCAAAATTAAATCAACCTTTATCCTTAAATTACGCTCCTTTTTTTTGTTAAAAGATTTATTATTTCAAATCTTCACCATTTTTTTGGTCGGAAAATCTTCACCATTAATTATATAAGATCCGACGCTTCTAATAGCTCCTCACTTTTACCGTAAGAAGTCTCCTTACTTGAACCCAACCCTATATATATATATATATATATATATATCATGAGCAAGTGCTCATGCTCAACGGTTGAGCCTCTTGCCAATGTGCAAGAGGTCTCAGGTTTGAGCATCCAGGGCGGCGGTTTGCCCTTCTTTCTTAGAATTGATTAGTAAACCAGTTCTCACCCGTTTACAAGTGCTCTAGGCTAATCCAAGTAGTACTTAAGCTACCCTAAATCTTACCAAATCAAAAAACTGAAAATGCAGGTTAAAATGAAAACTAAAAATTATTATGGGCCATGAAATGAAATCAATGAAAGGCTCGGATTAAAAGGAGAATAATGAAAAAAAACATGTGTTGGTGAAACAAAATTTTAAGGTGGCAAAACTGTAATTAATACTCCATAGGAAATAAAATTACAAAAGCGTCTTTTAAAGTCTAACATAAAGAAGTGTCTTCTCCTCCAAACTCACAACTTCTCTCCCAATAGCCAATCGAATTTACTTCGAAGATCTCAAGAGAGAACAATGGTTCAAGCTCGAAATCGCTCCCATTGAAGATGAGGAACAATAATTATTAAAATATGTATTCAAAGAAGGTGTGAGCGGGTAAAAATAAGTGTCATAATTATTTTCCTATCAAAGATATTTTTATTCATTACGTATTTATTATCTTTCAGTATTTTCTTATAAAATTTAATATGGGAGTTATGCGATATAATGGAAGATTTTATCTTAAGCGAAAAGATAGAATTTTTCTTGGAGTAGGGAGCAAGATATCACTTGCATGGGCTTTAAGGCATTGGGCCGACCCTAGGGATAGAATTTTCGCCCCCCTAGCTCTCCTTCTTCTATTATAAATACACGACGAACTAGCTCTCCTTCTTCTATTATAAATACACGTCTTCGCCGTGTAGAGAGAGCATACTGAAAGCATATTGAAAACACCCATTCTAGCATTGAACAGGCTAATATTCGCTTAACTTCTTTGTTCAAGGAGATTTATACTCGCTGAATTCTCTAGTTTTCTTGTTCTTCCTTTGCACTCATTCTAGCATTGAATAACTTTTCTTTTCTTTAGATCAAATAGCTTGTACGCCATAGACCCTTCCTCATAACCAATCAGAAACATTTTAGTGCTCTTGTCTTCTAACTTTGAGAGATTTGGAGTGACATTCTTGGCAATATGCAGTGCATCCAAAAACTCTTATGTGTTTCACAACGGGCTTTTCTTCCAACGCTTCATATGGTGTAACATCATCTAAGCTTCCAGTTGAAGATCTTTTTAACACATACACAGCTGTATGCACAGCTTCTCCCCAAAATACTGAAGGAATCTCTTTGCTTTTCCTCATACTCCTTGTAGTTTCAATGATGGTTTGATTCCTTCTTTCTACTACCACATTTTGTTGTGGTGAGTAGGGTGTAGTAAGATGTCTTTTGATCCCCTCAACTTCACAAAATTCCTAAAATTTGTGTAATGTAAACTCCCCTTCACAATATGTCATGGACACCTTTATTTTCATCTCTTTTTCAACTTCTACACTTGTCTTAAATTTCATAAAACAGGACAATGCTTCATCTTTACTTTTTAGGAGTTTTATCCACATGAATCTAGAGAAATCATCCACTAAGAGAAGGAAGTATATATTACCTCCAATGGTTGGTGGAGAAATCGGGCCACACAAGTCAGCATGAATGAGTTCCAATGGCTTGCTTGCTCTATAAGAGGACGAGTGAGGAAAAGAACTTATGTGCAATTTTCCTACAAGACATCCATCATAGAGTTTATTTACTTGCTCAATGCTTGGTAGTCTAATCACCATACCCTTCTTAGCCATCTTTCTTAGTGTATTGAAGTTGAGATGCCCATACCTCACATTCCAGAGCCAATTTGTTTCATTTAAATGCGACAGTAGGCACTCCTATTTAACTGCATTCAAGTGGAGAATGTATAGCTTATTCGATTACCTCCTAACCTTAGCAATCAGCCCGCCTTCTCTAGAGTATATGCACATTTCTCCATCTTTTATAACAGAATTATTTCCATTCATATCTAATTTAACAATGCTAATGATATTTTCTCTAAGCTTTGGGATATAGTATACATCTGTTAGTGGAACATGTTCACCTTTTGTACTGGAGAAAAGTATAGTACCTTTGCCAAGTATATCTGCTGATGATGAGTCTCCAAATTTTATCTTGCCTCCTAAACTTATGTCGAGTGTTGCAAACAGATTTTGGTTCCTTGTCAGGTGGTAACTTGTTCCAGATTCTAAGTACCATTTGGTGAAATCTTGAGTATCTTCTCCTTGCATTATTTCTTGCGCCAACAAACTTTTTTGATGAAAATCTTCATGCTTGATCATCAACAGAGTGGGATCTTCATCATCTCCTTTCATTGTGAGATTCACCTTCTCTTCTTTGCCCTTGACATCACATTCTGACTTGAAGTGCCCCATGTTTTCACATGAGAAAGACTTAATCTTGCTTTTGTCAAAACGCTTCTTAGGTTTCTTTTCACCTTCATCACTTTGAGATTTTCACTTTCCTTTGTTATGATTCTTTTCATTCTTGAAGGACTTCTCCTTTGAATTTTTCTTTTATTTTGCTTTCCATTCAGCCCATGTAAGGAGTGCATATTCCAAATTCTTTTCACCAAATTCTTGCAATCTTTCTTCATGGGCTTTTAAAGATCCAACTATTTAATCAATACTCTTACATTAAAGATCACATAATTCTTATATGGTTGTGGTGATTTGGATAAACTTAGAAGATGTGGATCTTAGTAACTTCTTTACCATAGTTTCTTCATCCATTATGTGACCAAAACTCCCCAATTTACTCACATTTACATTCAGTTTTGTAGTAAATTCATCCACATTTATTTTCCTTCATTGTGATACTTTCATCTCTTAAGAGCGTTTGGAAGTCTTGATAGCATCTCATGCCTCCTTAGTAGACTTCTTTGCACCAAGTTGTAAGAGCACATCTTCTCCTATTGCTTGGTAGATAGCCGCAAATGCCATTTTGTCCTTTTTTGTGTCTACTGGTGTGGTTTCTTCCACCGCGTTGTCATATTCCTTGTGTGGTGAGAAAGACTTCCATTTTTATGGCCCACACAACGTAGTTACACTTTGAAAGCATGGGGTACTAGAATGACATAATCTTCTCTCCATGAATCCTTACTCCATCATTCACAATTCCAGTATTTATGGTGTTATTCGTGTTACTATTGTTTGTGTTATTCCTTGTCGACATTCTCTTCTATTATGCTTTGATACCAATTGAAGAACAATGTCTCTCTTTCACATATTAAATAAACACAAATCAGGGGATTGAATTCCACACAAAAGAGATTTTTTCAATACATATGACTTTTGTAATGAAATCAATCATTATTGATATTCTATTTCTTATATACATATATATATATATATAAACACTTGTAATTGCCACCGACCCATAACCACCTTAAAGGCTCCTCCTTATTTTTATGTCTAGGGCCCCTAATATGTTAGGACCGATATTGATCCTAATCCTTACCTAATTAAAAAAAAATGTACACTATACACCTAACTTACCCTAATGTCTAATGACTCTCGGTATCCTACCGCAATTCAAGAAACTAGAAACGACACCGTTTATGATCACTTAAAGAAAGCAAAGCAAAAACAGCTGGCGGTTTTAGGCTTCTTAGCGTTGGGCGCCACGTTCTCCCATTCTTCAACTCTGGGTCTCTTCTTCGAACTCACCCCCCACCACCGGTTGGATGAAGAACCGCTGTCGCTCTTAGACGTCGTCGAAACGCTCGGCCCGCTCCGCCAAGAATCCGACGAGGAGGAGGAGTCCTGAAACGACGTCGTGGAGGGTAAGAGCATTGTGTTGCGTTCGATGAGGTGGGCCACCGATGCCAGCTCGAACGAATCGTATAGCGGGCTCCCGCAATCCCACATTATCAGACCTTCGCTTTCGCCTTCTTTCTTCATTCTTTCTTTCGATCTCCAATTTCTTACTTTATTATTTCGGAGCTGTTTTGGGTTTGGTTCTGATATATAAGGCTGGCGCACAGCGAATAGTCATGCTAGAATATTTGGTATTTTATGTGATTTGATTGAAATATAATATTTTGTTTCTGAAGATTTCAAGCTAATATTTTTTGTAAACTAGTGTAGAAAATTGATTAGATGAGCACTAATATGGTAGTTGGTTGACATGATTCGAATTATCAGTTTTTAATTATCCTTTATGATACAGTCAAAACGTGAATAATCTGCGTGAAATTGATCGCTATACATAGTTCAATTTTACGTGATATTTTCCGCATTTATACATTTGATAACTCATTGATAATGTATATTGTATAGTTAGATGTGAGTATGTATTATCATTATTATTGCAAAATCTTAGATGCCAATATGTCATACAGTAACTTTTTTTATGGCCAATATGCCATAGTTAGTTCTTAATCTGATTGACCAATTTACTATTAGAAAATAATAATTATATTATAAATGTAGGATAATTTTTACACTGTGTTGCGATAGGACAAATTATACACCAAATCTTAATAAATTTAAATTATCTACTAATCGGATAAATTATCTGAACCCTGCCTGTTGTTAAGATGACCAGGTAGGCATGGAAAATGGCTATTATTGATTGATTAAGTCCGGTCTTATCTGCTCTGTTTTGAGCTGCCATGCCAGCTAAAGTGGATTATAGATTTAAATTACGTGGACATCGTTATATTGAACCTTCACGACTGTTTCGTTTTTAAGTTTATTTTCAAACTCAAAAATTAAAAGTTCATAAACTTTCGTCTGAAGGTCTATAATTTTTACATGCATCCATGATCCATCACCAAATGTAATATCTCAATTGTAAGTGAAAGGCAAATTAATGAAACAATTGTATGACATGGAATAATGCGTTTGATTTCTCATATTACATGATTTACATCTATAACATCTACTGGCAAAGTCATAAAACAAAAGAAAAAAATAAAGGAATTGACTGAAGTTATAGCAAAAATAAAAACTTGCTTTTAATGAGAGCAACAACAGAGAAGACTAAAATAATAAGCTACACTAACATCTTCCCCTGCTTTTGCTTAGCACCTTAACCAGCTGATCACAGCGGTTATGGTGATACTCTACAGAAATACACAATTGTCGTATTGCCTCTTTCTTCTCTTCACCAATCTTCACCACTTCTTCTTCCTTCTCCGCGACCTTCTTTTGAAGCTCATACATTCCTCTAATGAGCCTCGCCTTATCATCAACACCCAAACTGATTCCGCATTCATCCTTTGCCGGATTCATTTCCTTAGCCGTGACCTTAACCCAATTCTTCATAACAGTAATCTCATCCAATACCCTTGAGATTCTGCTCAAGAATTCCCCTTCCTTATCCTCAAACCTGTCGAACAGCGATTGCAATCCGTCCAACATCAGGTTAATTGTTTCAAAGAATTTTGAAATCTCTCCTTTGCTTTTTGCAATCATTTCAGAGTATTCATTCACCTTTTCCTCCAATTCAACGTGTTCTTGCTCATACCGCTCTTTTATACACTTCAAACTCTCTTTGTTTTCGGTTTGGACTTGTTCAGCCACTTGGATCCTCCGCCTAAGAATCATTATATTAGCTTCAAAGGTCTTCCTTAATTCCACATCCATCTCTTCTATCTTTCTATCAGCAGCCTGCAAAAGTTTGCTTTTACCCAGTTTAAAGTCTCCTCTAAGACTATCGATTGTTTCTTCTTGCTGTTTCAGTATCATTTGCTGATCCGAGACCTTGCTCGTGAGCTCGTTATTTTGCTTCTCCAAAAGAGATACTTTTTCTAAAGACTTGTCTCTTTCAGAGCTCATCTGTTGCTGTATAGAATTCATTTCGGTGTTTAAGAGGCCTATCCTAGTGGACGCTTCGTTCTCTGCTAAGAGGAGTTTTCTGTTGAGTTTGGCAGCCTCGTCCTCTCTATGGTTCAGCGTGATTTCGAGTTCTAGAAGCTTCCCTTCCAAAGCTTCCTTCTCCTCATGTAATTTCTTGATCTCATCGTTGTGTTCGACGTCCAATTCTTGCTGTAACATATTTACCTCTCGCGTCAAGACTTCCATTTGGGTTGTCATGTTAGACGTTCGATCTCCTCTTTCTCCAATTTGCTTCTCTAGCTCCAATGTTCTCCCTTGGAGAACCTCCTTATCTGAATTCAATTGGCTGATCTCCATTTGAGCAGATTTATCATTGTCTGCTCCTTTTTCGAATTCTTTTACCTTTCCTAGGAGGCTATCCACTTCATCCTTTAAGTGACTGTTCTCCTCATCTTTGTTTAAAAGTTGTTCTTCCAATTCTCTCAGTTTACCTTCTAGAACATTCAACTCTGATTCCAGCCCCTTGACTCTCGGGTGTATATTTGCGAGTTCATCCTCTTTCTCCTGCATTGACTTTTTGAGACTCGAAACAAGATCAGATTCTTTAATTTTCATCTTCTTAATGGCCTTTGATCCATGCTCTGCCTGCTCTTTCAACCGTCCTTTCTCATGGTTTAAGGTCTCGAGTTTCGCCTCTAAATCCTTGATTAAGACCAAAGCTTCCTTGTTCCTAGCCTCGTGGGCCCCGGCAAGTTCTGAAAGCTTGGCTTCCTTGTCACCCAGGTTCTCCTTCAGTTGCTTGGATTCGTCCTCGAGTTGACGTACAATCTTCTCAAGCTCTTCTACTTTGCTCAGGGACTCCATGTGATCTAACTTCAAAGATTCTTTCTCTTGAGATAAATTTGTGACTTTCTCCGATAGGTCCTCAAATTCTTGGTTCCGGGATTCGAGTGTAATGCTACCATTAGGATGGTAGTGATCTTCGCCTGTTTCTGATGCTGAGTCTGAGCTGGCAGTATAGAACCCGTCTTCTGTGATGTCATTGTACGTCTGTGACAATTCGGTTTTGAGATCAGCATAAAGATCATAGATGAATTGGTATTGCCTGCTGAAATCCTCAATTAGCTGAGACAATTCAGAATCTCGTTTGGAATTCCCTTCTCCATTCCTGTTTTTTCTGTTATGGCCGCCGCGTCGATCTTGTACAAGCTTTAGAGCCTTGGTCACTTTGTTCTGAATTTCTAAAACCAAGAGGAACAATTCTTTGTCAGTTCAAGTATAGCAAACTTTGTTGACACTACAATGACTAGTGCAAATGAGCATTAACAACTTCAGCATTCAAGATTGCTCAATCCCAATTTCAGATCAAAATATGCTTATGAAACCAATCCCAAGGACCAAACTGAAATTACTTTTTACAGCCTTGGCCCTTGTGTTTTTAAGCTCAACCTCCCATCATAATGTAGTATGTGTTAAATTGCAAATGTCACATGATGTTCAGAACCTAATGCATGCCTATGGATATTATCAATTAAGGGCATCTTTAGTGTGTCTATGGATATTATCAATGTAACACAGTGTTAACCCGCCTCAGGCGGGATCTAGGGGGCCATGATGTACACACCCTTGCCCCAATATAAAATCCTTCTGAGATTAGCTTCAAGAAATTAGCGCTATTAACGCTAGACTACCACTACCACTAGTCTACCAACCACCCCAAATTTTGCTCTATTACTAAAAAGAGTGGAAACGGCCATTGTTTATGTATACTATTGAAAAAGAGAACAAAGTAAACAGCCCCGAAGTAAGCACACCTAAAAAGGTTTCTCGAAGCCACGGGATAGATCAGAGTAGTAGGAAGAAGCCAAGAAGGCTACTACTGGCCATGAATTGATGATATTCTTTTGGGGAAATGAATAATTCACCTATTTTAGACTGCTTCAGCAGCTCGTCTTTCTCCGGATCAATATGACTCTCACACAAGCAATGCAGGGCCTCCCTCCAGCGGTGCTTTGACATCCTACTTCGGGGAGCTTCACACATTATAAGCATCAATCAATATCTCAAATTGCTCAACATTTATTTACTCTAAAAGTGCATAATCATTTTCAGGCTTCATCTACTCGACTACTCTATGTTGTTGCAAAGCATGATGCCTAAAATCTCCATTAAGGCCTCGGTTTTTACTCATATAATTCCAGCAATTGTAATCTGATGCCTAGATTTTCAACCAAGAACTTTCAGGTAAATTGGTTTTGTAAAAGCTAATAAGCACAATCTGAAGAGTTCCATCTCTAATCTAACAATGTCAATTTTGCATGATGTTCATCTACTATGTAATATTGTATTTGAAGCAAGGCGACATTCGCTTTTACTCGTAAAAAATCAGTGGCAAAACAGAAAAATTAAAGAAACTCGAACAGCACATGAAAATCAACCGGAACGCATTCAATGCAAGCGGTTACAATCGAACACACGCTTTTTGAATTTCCGTATGATCCAACAAGAAATTGAGAGATCGTAGGCAGCTTACAGAATCAAAATTTACCTGTCGACGTTGAATCTCCTCTGACAAACACTTGCAAAAAATCTGAAGCCTAGAAAGACGAGGAGGAAACCAGATTCCGAAAATTTTGAGCCGAAAATCGTCAAAGAGAGGGAAGCGAAGAATCAGAGACAGAGAGAGAATAACGCAAAGATTATAGAAATTATTAATGGCTTCCAACTTCCAATGAGTTTGGGGGTGGAATTGAAATCAGAATCATAAAGTTCGATCAAGATAAATTTTCTTAGCTCCTATATATTGTGAGTTTTTAAATATAATTTTTCTTTTAACGAGGGACCAATCCCGGATCCGTAAACTACCCGATAAATTGTACGAAGTAAGTAAATTGATTTACACGAATCAACGGATCAACCCGATCTGGTGATAATGTGATATAAAGAATTATACTTTTTAAATATAATTATTTTTAGAGAAGATGATCTTTTTTTTGTGGTACGAAGAAAAGATCAAAACTTAGATGAAGCAAAAAATTCATGTTAGTGGTTGTCGACCACAACATTTACATTGCCTAACAAACAGCCTAACTGTAAATCGGTAACGAATTTTTCTGCGTTGTTTTCTCATTTCAAAAAGTAAGATTATTCTAAATATCCCAATCTTGTATATATTGCGCACTCGATCATAAATTTTTCAAATTTTATAAAATCTATCTATCTATCTATCTATCTATCTATCTATATATATACTATAAAATAGAAAATTTTGGATAATTAATGACCCATTCAATTAGCCTAAATACCTATATCTAATTTTAATTTAATAATAACCTATATCTATATAATAATATAAATTATATGTAATTTACATTAGTGCATATTGAATAATATAGTTCTAATTAAAAAGCCCAGACCCTTTACCAGGACCGATTATCAAGAGAATTTTAAATAAAAAACACGTATATAACTTTAAGGAAAGGAAAAAAAAAATTATCTACTATAAGAATAAGAATATACTTATAATAAATATATATATATATATCTATTATATGAATAAGAATATATATATTCTTTCAATTAATTTTTAATGCTCATTAGAGGTGTCAAAAGCTGACCCGACCCGAACCGCCCGAAAATTTTAGGGTTAAGACCCGATACCCAAAATAAACCGAACCCGATAAACCCAAAACCCGTTGGGTTCAAACCCGAAACCCGTTGGGTTGACCCGATTTGTTATATTTTTTGAATATAAATATATTTTGAAAATTATAATATATTTTATTATTAAAATATATAAAAATAATAGATTATTATTAAATACCATTTTTAAATAAAACAATATTTCCATAATTGTAAAAAATTCGATTTTCTTCACTTGTTGGACCGACCCGACCCGCCCGAAAACCCGAAATGACACAACCACTACAACAAAAAGGTGTTTTGGCGAGAAAAATTTTCCTCGTTAAAAGTGGAGATTTTGTTGCTAAAGGTGTTTGGCGAGGAAATTAATTTCCTCGCAAGTTCGTCGCAGAAAACTAGTCAAGGAAGGGTTTCCGCGAGGAAAAAAATATTTTTTCGGAAAAGCCTTTTTGCGATGATAATAATTTTTCTCGGTATTACAATTTCACGAGCATTATTTTTCTCGCAAAAAAGGTATACAATTTCGTTGCCAAATAAGAGGAAGGACTAGACAATGGTCGTTGAATATTGTTGTCGACAAAATAAATTTTCTCGGTAATCCTTTTATTTCCTCGTTAAAAATTCTTTGTAATTAAAATATTATAAATAAAGAATATTTAAAATAATATTAGCGACGAGTTTTTTCCTCGAGATATGTATTTTTTATCGAGAAAAGCAAATTTCTCGCTAGTTATACCATTTTAGCAAGAAAATAACTTTTCTCACTAATCCTTTTATTTTCTCGTTAAAAATGTCTTGTAATTAAAATATTATAAATAAAAAATATTTAAAATAATATTAGCGACGATTTTTTTCCTCGAGATATGTACTTTTTATCAAGAAAATCAAATTCATCACTATTTATACCCTTTTAGCAAGAAAATATTATCTCGGTACATCGATCATATCGCTAAATATAGCTTTTGGTGAGAAAGTTATTTCATCGCTAAATGTATCTTTTTAGTGAGAAAATGTATTATGGTCAATATAAAGAGATGTTTTAGCGATAAAATTGATAAAAAAAAAATATAAAACCTACAAAATATCAAGAAAATGACTACTTTAATTTTAATATACATAGTTATAATTCAATAATACGAAGTATATTAAAATCCTAATAAAAACAACTTAATAGAATATAATATATGTATTTTTAGCAAAACTAGTAATTGGACTAGTGAAAACTAAATTTCAAATAAAAATGAGCTAAAAGTCTAACTATCAAGTGGTTGGCTGTTGAAGTTTGCCATAAACTCTTCAAATTTCTTCGTCTTCTCTTCCAATGCATTGATTTGCTCATTTTAAGCTTTGATCTTATCTTCCAAGGCTTTGTTTTTATCATGCATTTCATGCAACGATGATTGAGAATGCTTAGCTGGTGTAGGACGAGGTCCAAAACCACAACCTTTGATGTAGCCTGATTTTGCTCCAAGAACTTTTTTTACAGATTTCGTCATCGGTCATTGTGCGAGTTCCATCTTCTTTAGTTGTCTCTGTTCGCATTAGCACCATTTGATCATACAAATCGAGAAAATTGAGTAAAGCTTAACATTATAATCTGGAAGCAATACCTATATACCAAAAAAGGAAAACATATGACATACATATAATTCTTTGGCTTTCGGATTCCACCCTTTTGTAGTGCTCTTATACTGACTTTCAAATCGATCAATTGCACCAAGCATCTCACCTTTTTGTATAGCCTACAAAATCAAATAAGATATTTACGCAGTCAAACTTCCTGAACATGTATATTGAGACAACGCTATATGAACACAATCAATCATCATATACAAAGCTACTTAAAATTGAAGGTAACAAATACACATTATTTCATGAATTACATCAAGCAGCAGGAAATTACCATAAACAATTTTAAACATGTATGAAATGAATACAAGGGTAGATTTTGTAATATAAAGACATGAAATTACCATAAACAAGAAGCTCTAAGTAAGAATTGAAACTTACTAACAACTATAAACTTTTTTCTACCCCTAAATTGAAGGAAAATGAAAAAACAAGTCAAAAACTAGTATGAAAACAAAGTCAACAAACAATAAATAATAGCATCAAACACAAACAATAACAACAAACAACAATTATAAAAAAAAACATGTTTCTTCAGGTTAAATTATAACTGAAAAAAGTTGATGCATACAAAAGCAAACACTAAATGTACCATATTCATCTAAAGCCATTCACTCCAGAACTTTCTATAAAACATTAAAACATACATAATAAGACAAGTCAGCAGGCCATTCATTCATATACAACTAACATTTCATTAGCAAGCCATTCACTCCACAACTTTCTATGTAGAATCTATTATTTTGCCTAAGCATTCAGATAAATAATGCAGCAGAATGAAGCTTATAGTCTTCTCAGCATTGCAAGCCCTAAATTTATCTATATCTTGCATAATTGCATGCATGATAAAAGTAGACAGATAACGATGTATTTCAGCAACATATATTGGTTATTGAAATATGCAATTACACTTTTCATCTAATTCATTAATTTCTTCATTTGTCTTTCCTCTCTTACTTCCCCTCTCCATCACTTTCTTTCCCACATTATAGCAAACATAAAACACAGAACTTAGACTGATAATAATCAATTAAAAATTAATCAAACATAAGAAGGATCTAATATTCTAATCATACCTGAAGGTGATCCAGTACAATAAGCTGTAGCTCTTTTCCTGTACTACAGACAGTTTTTGATACACGTTTAAGTCCCTGCTTGGAACAACCTATAACCAGATCAGAACTAAAAAAGGAGGCCATTCGTTCAGACAATTCAACATAAAAAGGAGGCCATTCGTTCATATACAACAAGGCCAGTCAACATTCAACACAAATACAATAGACAATTCAAAACAAATTCAACACGCTAGTGAACACAAATTCAACAGGCCGGTATGCACAAATCCAGCAGCTATTCAGCAAGCCAGTCTGCAGAAATCCAGCAGGTTCACATACACCAGGCCGGCCATTCAGCAAAGGTATATTTTGAATGCAATTTTCGAGTGAACTTATATACAGCAAGATCGGAACTTATATACCCTGGCTTCTCTGACTTAGGAATAAACAAATCGAAATAGATCAGGAACCCTAATAAATTGAACTATAAATTGAAACCATAACAGTAAAATCGAAACAGATCAAGAACCATAACAGTAAAATCGAACTATAAATTGGAACCTAGAAAACCACATCAATCGAACGATAAAATTAAAACCTAGAAAACCACATCAAGAACCCTAATAAATTGCTGACCTGATAAACAAGAAGAGGAGATCGGAACTGAACTGTAGATGGCGTCGCGTGGGATGGATAGATGAGATTGGAATTCAGATGTGTGAGAGCCAGAGAGAAAGAGAGGAACAGCGACTCCTATCTTTTTCTGAACAATTTTGGAATTCGGATGTGCTCTCTCTAGATATTCGGATTTTTTTATGGAAAGAAAATCAATTAGAAAAAAATCTGCGCCTAAAAAATTTGTATTAACCGCCCAAATCTACATTAATATTGTTTTACCGCCAAACTAAATTGTCTAAAATTTCAATAGCGCTCTTTCATTTACCGCGTAATTAAATTGGCTAAATTTGGCCACATTTTCATTTAGCTAAATTTTGTAGCAATTTTGTATCTTACACAATTAGTTTTCATAAAATTTTGTAATAATCTTATATTAATATTATTTAGAGAAAAATTATGAAAAAAGATATTATTAACAATTTAGTCCAAACCTGAATTTTTTTATTTGGTTTAATCGTATACTAAATTTTTTGATTCGGTTTTCTCGATTAAAAAAAATCGGTTTAAGGAATCCAATATAATGTCAAAATTTCTGTTTTCAATTCTATTTTTGTTATTTTTAACACCCTAGCTAATTACTAAACCGAAACCCTACCAATAAATGTATTGAGTATAAACTCTATAACCTCATCCCAATTTGAAATTGAAACCCAAACCCTAAACACCAAACCAAACCCCAAATCCAAAACCTCCATAAAACCTAAAACCCTAACCCTAACCCTAATCCCAAACCCCTAAATCATAACCCTAAACCCAATACCATAAACCGAAAATCTAAATCCTATATCATAAACCCTAAACCCTAGACCCTAGACCCTAAATCCTAAACCCTAGCCCAAACCCTACCAACTCCTAACCTCATACCCTAACCCCATACCTTAAACTTATAACAAAAAACCTAAAAACCTAGGCCAAACCCTTATATAGAAGCCTAAAAGTTGATCTATATAAGCCTAATCATTTCAAAGCCCTTCACTTACATATATAGAAGTTAAATGAGATGTTTCGTTTCTCTTACATATAGAAGTAGAAAAGACTATAACTTTTCACTCTAACATCTGTCTCGCTATTATGACCACTCATTTCGAAGCTCTTGACTCAAACTAGAATATAGATCCATAAAAAGAATCGATAGCATAAGCCGAGAGAAGCCAAATTGCAAGAAAGGTCAAAATCGGGGCATTTTAGGGTGGTTTTAAACGAAAAAGCGCAGATTTGGAGGCTTAAACGACATTTTTTTGAGATTCCTATTGGGACAGGCCCTCTGGACCTAAGAATAAGACCGTCTTTTCGAGAGCTTTCTTTTCGTGTATCATACGCCCCTATCCGACAACCGAGCGCAAAGTTACGCCCGTTTTAATCGACATGTGTCGGAACCGTCTACCATTTAATCCAGACTCGACGGCTCCACTTTAACCATTATGAAAATCTACCACATTCATATTGTAACTTAGGTCGAGACCTTCGAAACGAGTACTCACACTGCTCCAACGGATTATCGAGTCAAAAGTTATGGCCATTCAAAGCAACATCTACCACCCTACGCAGCAGTCCGGGAATGGACGACACTCAGCTATTTTGCCATGCCTTTACTTTGGTAATTTTTATTTATTAAAAAGAGATTCATTGTTATTGTTGATGTACTAAGTGGTCCAATGGTACCAAGTGATTAGCATATGCGTGTTTAACTGAGTTCAAATCCTGTTGGTGGTGGTAGCCAGCTCTTTTTTTCTTCATGAATGCCCCCTCCTTTTTTTATAGTTTATGTTATCTGTCTCCGAATTCATGCAGTGGCCGTGTGAGTGCACAATCAATACTAAGGAGAATCTATAACCCGATTTGACCGGTGACCCATTACGACCTGAACCCGACACAACCCGAACCCAAAATAACCGGACCCGAATCCGACCTGACCGACCCGTTTGACAGCCCTAAATCTCTAATGCTCATACATTTAAAATGTACGTACATTATAAGAAAACCCCATAGTCAACACATAATTAAGGGCATTTAAACACAAATTACATAATAATAATTTACTTTCTTAAAATAATTAAAAATATATAAATCACATATTTCACTAATTAATTGATAAAAAAATCTACTAATGAATCAATCAATTTATCAATACAGAAGAAATATAGTATTTTATTTTATATGATAATCATTACAACAAAATATCATTTCTTCCTCAACTAATAATAAAAAAAGGAGTTAGCTAATTAAAGGAAGTTAAAATGATAGGCTTTTTGGTCAAGAGATGGGTCAAATGTTGTATTGTAACATTTTCTTAATTAAATTCTCTCTGTTTAGTTATAATTAACATGCCCACTTAAGAAATGTAACGTATGACTCATCACTCATATACTTAATTATAATTAATTTAGGTTGGGTGAGTAACTCATATACAAAATTGAAGAATGTGTAACGTATAAGTTTCAAAAATATTTAAACTATTAAAATATTTGTTCTTATTTTTTATCCTATATATATATGTTTGTACAGTTCGCGTGAGAGGGAGAGATCTATGATCGAATAAGTGTTTTTATTCGATTTTACGTGGGTTCAAGACCTAAAAATATTCCCACTATGGTTAAATATAGGTGAGTGATAATATATGTTTGCTCAAGTGGCTCCAATTGATCCATTTCTATTTTGATTACTATTTAGTATTTGATTTGATTTATAAATTATTATAGGGCGATTAGAGGAGGTGATGGATTGATCGTTTAATTATTTTGAATTTTAAATTATTTTGATTTGATCGTTTAATATTGATAGAGGAGGTGCCTCCATTAGAAAATAATATGCTATATCTACCAAAAAAAAAAAATAATATGCTATAGAGATTGGTAGTATTTTTTGTGTTTTTTTTTTGCACTAATATCTTTTTTTATTTTTGTATGTTCATACAAGGATAAGATCGACAAACTTGCTAGATGATGATATTGTTCATCTTTCGGTACAAAGTAAGTTTTCTTTGGGGAAATACACTTAGTTTGTATATAAACTTATGTACATTGATTAAGGGGAATCAATATATATCTTCTGAACTTGAATCACTTTTGGGCAGATTCGTCATTAAGAATTTATGTTACAGTCACTCCATTTTTTATAATGATTTTTTAATAAATTATATATTATGTAATTGAATCACCTAATGGAATTTTCAATTTTATCCATTCATCTTATTTAATAATTTTTTAATCAATTTAATATGAGATTGGATAAATTTTTATCTCTACCTATTATTTTAATCTTTGTTCATATTCGTTATATTATAATATGTAATTATCATCTATCCATATTTTAATAATGATTTTTTATTAATATTTTTAAATATGTATTTATATTAAGGATGAATTAAGTAAATAGCAAAAAAAATACCTAATTAGGTGGATATTTAGGAGAGTGTGAAAATTAGGTAAATAGCAAAACCTCCCATCACCCACCCCCACTCCCACTCCCACTGAGTTGACTCGGTTGTTGACCCGATTGACTCGCCCGTTGACCGAGTTGACTCAGTCGTTGATCGAACTTTGACCGACCGTTGATCGACCGTTGACCGGCGTTGACCGACCGTTGACCATCATCACAATCATCACATTCATAATTGTCATCACAATTTTTTTCACCGTCATCACAATTTATTTCACCGTCATCACAATTTTTTGATGACAAAAAGTGTAATAAAAGTTAAAAAGTGTCATCAAAATGTCTTAATGACACCTTTTTGATGACAAAAAGTATAATCAACATCATTCAACCATATAAAAACAACCGTCATCACACATAAAAAACAACCGTCATCGCCTTGATGACGATTCGATTGTCATCAACTGTCATCACTATTTGATGATGGTTTAATTGATAACGATCGATTGTCATCAACTGTCATCACACATATAAAAACAACCGTCATCTTATGAATATTATATTTTATTCACATTCAAGTTAATGGTCGGAAGCACCAATGGAAACCAATTCATGTCCCATCAATATATCCTTATCTCTAATAGGCTTGACATCTCATGCATTGTCATAATTGCAAACATGGAAGGCAATATTTTCGATTCTTTTAAGCAGTAACAAGGCTGACAACTTGGTCTAAATCTGCATATAAAAAGTAAGTCACAAGGCTGCTCATCTATTATTCTAAATACTAAAACTGCAGCTTGAAATTTGCATTAATGGACTCAAAATAATAATCCAGCATTACCACTCGTTGATTAGTAGTATTAAGTAAGCTTTTCAGAAGAATCAACCAAAATCAAAACAGAAGCACAATATAAAAAGAACATACTGTTACAGGGGGAAATGGCATCTATGCTCAATGAACACAATCAGACCAGCATACCAATTTACAAGTGTGGATTTGTCCATGTCTAATATCAGAATAGTGGCACTACAACATCAACATGAATACCTGAACTCTAATTCATACACCACCGCCGTGGACGGCATCGCCGAGGAAGCACCAATGGTCGTACACCACCGCCATGGACGGCATCGCCGAGGAAGCTCGAACATGGCGACTTCCGATTTCGTTGAAGTGAAAAGAGAAACCTAACGATGGAAGGCGAAGCGGCGACCCTCAGATCGGAAAGGAATCAAGTTCATTTAACTGATAAATAACCCTGGGAAGGAAAGAACCAGAGAGAATCATGACGGAATTGCAGACTCGGGAGAGAATTCAGAAATCAGCAAGAAGAAAACGACGACATAGATGTTAGGGCATGAGAAAAAAAAAGAGGCTTTTATATTTGACAAAGACCTAAAAAACGGGTTTGGTTTACAAGCGCCTAATTAGGGTAGCCCAAAATGCTTTTGGGCTAAATTTGTTCTTATATTAATTATATATTACAAGATCTTGCACATATTTATCATATACAATATATCACATTATTTTGATCTCTTCATATACAAAGTATGTGGGATATAATATATCACATTAATTTTTTTTTGATCTCTATCTTCCTTATATTGCATTGTTTTTTTTTAACATGCTATCTATATCAAATTGATTTTATAATATTAACTAGTTGAAGTCCCGTGATATTCACGGGATAATTTTACTAAAAAACTATACAATTCTACGATATTAATTTAAAATACTAAATATATTTATATAATATCATAATAAATTATGCAGTAGACAAATTATTTTTTTAGATTGTACTCCATATTTAATGAATATATTTTTAAATATTTTTCCATTACTTGTGGAGATCTTGTCCAAATTTAGATTGAAGTTATTAAAATATTGATTTTACTTTTTATTGAATATTTTTAAATAATATTTTATTATTCTTTTAGAAACAAATATGTATAAAATACTTGGTTATTTTTATAAAGATAATAATAATTAGGATAGGTTATCTACAAAGCATAATA
The DNA here is from genome assembly GCA_964016875.1 of Fallopia convolvulus. Taxonomy (NCBI): domain Eukaryota; kingdom Viridiplantae; phylum Streptophyta; class Magnoliopsida; order Caryophyllales; family Polygonaceae; genus Fallopia; species Fallopia convolvulus. The sequence goes on from OZ024723.1 coordinate 9,654,355, forward strand.
TAATTTATTAAAATATTTTTTAAGTTAATTTATTAAAATTATATATTAGGGTTTTTATATTTTACTCTATAATAATAAGAATGTTTCTAAATATAAAAAATACAATATAAAGATTAGTATAGAAGAGAAAATTGTCCTTTATTTAAGAGATAAAATATAGAGAAAATTATCTATGTATTATTTTGCAAAATTCAATCCATCTATAAAGTTGTTTTCCATACTAAATTTACATAACGAAGAAATAAAATATAAAGGAAATTAATGTACATGAAAATTTACAAAATTCAATGTATTACCTATCATCCATATTAAATTACAAAAAACATAGAGATAAAAAATTTAAATGTAAGGTTGGCCTAGATAAAAAAATTATATATTTACATAAATAAAATAAAAAGGAAATTAAGAAAAATGTAATGTAAATTTTTATCAAAATTCAATTTAAGTAAGTATTTATCAAGATTTGTAAATTTTTCTATTTTTTTTATCAAACTTTGATTTAAGAAAAAAATCTTTAATATAAATGCATAAAAGATAAAGAAAATCTAATTTTATTAATTTAAATTAAAATTCGAATTTTTACTTATTTTTGACATTTACATATAAACTTAGTCATCAACATAAAATTATATCTTTTTCTCAAAATAAAAATATATCAACATAAAAAAATTATTATTTAAAATTATATCATTATATAGATATAAATTTTATACTTGGAGCTCAAGCCTGGTTAAAAGATAAAAAAATATTAAAACCCTAAATTTTTGTTAAGAGATAAAAATATTAAATTAATATGGAAAATATCATCTCATAGGAATTTATGTATATAAAAATTATATGAATATGTTATCTATTGTAGTAAACTAATACATAATCCATAGATAGAAAATTATATACACAAAAAATTATATAAACATGTTATCTATTTAGTATATATAAAAAGAATACTATAAGTTGTTACAAAATTTATTAAAATATAATTTTACATTAATTTATTCAAAAATGCCACGTGGCTCAAATTTTACAACAGACTTAGGGTTCTGCTTTATAATGTATTAGGGTAGATTATATGTTCCACCTTACAAGCTCTTACTATTAGGTTATCTTACAATAATTTATATTAATTGATTTTACAAGTACGTGGGATAAATTGATTTTATATTAATTATTTTATTCTTTTATTCTTTTTTTTATGTTCATGGAGGCGTTTTATCTTTAAGTATGAAAACTTTCTTAATATGGTAATGAAGTTTTAAATGAATTTTTAGATTTTTAGTTTAAATCCTTATCCATAAATATATGACAAATTTTTTGCAATATAATTTTCTATCCATAAACATGACCTTTTTATATTATTTTTTATACATAAGTGATAAGTATGATAACTTTTTAATAATTATGGAACGTATTTATAAACACAAAGTTTTAAATTAACTTTCTATCCATAAGCATGATAATATTTTTAATCAATATAGACTCTATTTTAATCATGAATTTTCGTTTTAATTTTGGATTTTTTTTATTAAATTTCTATACGTAATTATGAATTTATGATAACATTTTTCTATTCATATGTAATTATGTATTAATTAGATTAATTATATAAAAATATGAAAACATTTTTATATATATCTCAACCAACCTATTTTTAATAATGATTTTTTAATAAATTATATATTATGTAATTCTATTACCTTATGGAATTTTCAATTTTATCCACTCACCTTAATTAATAATTTTTTTTATCAATTTTATAAGAGAATGGATAAATTTTTAATTATATCCATTATTTTTATCTTTGTTCATGTTCATTATATTATAATATTTAATTATCTTATACCCATATAGTATAAATAAAATATACTATATAAGAATGTATATATTTTTTTCAATTTATTATGAGATTCGATAACTTTTTATCTCTACAATTCTTTTTATCTTTGTTCATGTTTATTATATTATAATATTTAATTATCTTCTGTCCATATAATATAGATAAAATATACTACATAATTGATCGTATGATTAATTTTTCACGATTACGGTTTGTACATACAATATTTATAAAAATTATACTATATGGATAACGAAATTTTCAAAAAGTATAGTTAAAATTGATCAATTTTAACGATTACGATTTGTCGTACGGATATTAACTTAATCTTGAAAAAAAATATCATTATATTCTAATATTTCATTATCAATTTGGTATGATTATTAATTTGAAATTTGGTACAAGTTTTTATTATTTTTATCTTTGAACATGTTTATTATATTGTAAATGATAGTTTTTTGTAGATAAGATTGGTATAATTTATTTAGAAATATCCTTACATATATCAATTTAATCAAAATTTAACAAATAAAAATAAATAATACAATAATTCTATCCATATGTTATGTATGACAAAGAAAAAAACTAATTTATTATATTAGAGTAAAATAGATAAATATTTAATTTTTTCATTATATTCTAATATTTAATTATCAGTTTGGTATGATTATCAATTTAAAAATTTGGTACGAGTTTTCAGTATTTTTTATCTTTGCACATGTTTATTATACAGTAAATGATAGTTTTTTTTAAAGATAAGATAGGTATAATTTTTTAGAAATATACTTACATATATCAATTTAATCAAAATTTAACAAATACAAAGAAATAATACAATAATTCTATCTGAATGTATAACGCATAAAAAAAACTAATTTAATATATTATGATAAAATATATAAGTTTTTTTATCCATAAATATGATAAATATAAAATCATCTTTTATAGCTTTTCTATCTATAAGTATATTTTTAATATTAAGTTTCTATCCATAAATATGACAAATATAAAATAGTAATATCATATCTCAACTATCCTTTTTTACTTCAAAATCCCATAATAAATTAATTTAATATCTCTAAATGAAATAGGTAACTTTTATATCTATAAGAATAAAATATGGCCCATTTTTAATTTATGGGTTTTCAATATTAAATTTTCTGATTCTTTTATATTAAATTTTTATTTAAAATTATACTAATGTTTTTAATTAATATGAACCATATTTTTAATCATGCATTTTTATATTAATTTCGAGTTGTTATATTAATTTTTTGTTTATAAGTATGTCAATGTTTTTAATGAATATTGACCATATTTTTCATATTAATTTCGAATTTTTGAATATTAATTTTCTATGCTTAAGAATGATTACTTTTTAAATTTTCATCCATAAATATGTCGGGTTTTATATATTAATGTTCTATTTATAAATATGATAGTTAAACACAATATAGTCATTAAATTTTAATTTCAAGTACCATAGTCTTAGTTACGAAATTGTTTATATTAATATTGCATCCATAACTATGCCCACACTTTTTTAATTAATATGGACCATGTTTTTAATTCTAGAATTTATATTATCTTTTAGATTTTCGTAGATTAATTTTTCATTCACAAATATGACAACTTTTAAATTTTCTATCCATAAGCATGATGATTTTTATACCATTTTTATGTTAATAAGTATGACAATTTTTTAAGTAATATCAGTATAGATATGTTATGTTTTACAATATATTAATTTTCTATTCATAAGTATGTTGATTTTTTATATTACGGATCCCTTAATAAATAGATAAAAAATTATTGATCCCTTAATGTTAAACAGTTAATCGGGTTAGTTCAGTTTCGGTTGAGTACAAGTTCATGTCATTAAAATTTATGGGTTGATTGAGTCAATTCATTGTGGTTTTTGTGCGGATTCGCATCAACCCAATGAGTTAAGAACGCCAACTTTTGCATGATTATTACATAAATATTATAAATAACATTTTTAAGAATAAGATAATATTTGTATTCATTTTAATAATAAAAGATATTATTATAATTAACTTAAATGTTTATAATATTGTTTTATTATATAAATTATACTACATATATCATATTTAAATAATATATTACAATTTTTATTTAAAAAAGTCACCGGGCAAGGCCCGGGTCATCAACTAGTAATTATATATTTTTGTGTACATATATTATAGAGTACAAAAGTTAGCGGTTGAGGCCAATATTCGAGAACAACAATCTTCAAGTGAAGAAAGCATGCGACTTCGAGCTTAATAAAAGTATGAACGGATCTTAATATGTACATATATTGAAAACTTGTTCAATAAGGATATGATGAGTTCCTAGATCTTGAGAATGTATTTAGTTAATTTTGTTGTAATTCAATTAAAATTGATGGTGTTTCATATGTATAAATATCAAATGTAGTGGTTGCCAAGGAAGGGAAATGGCATTTCTAGCAAAGGTCAAATTCCAATCGTGTCTACCATTTTTTTTTTTACAAGGTTTGCTTCCATATATTATCCTTTTTATTTTTTATTTTTTTGTGATATATTGATCTTTTTATGCGTATAACAGATTATCAATTAATGTATTTCTTAATTCTACCATTTCTCTAATTCTTGACAAGAGGGTGGCAATCTTGAAAAACTACCATGATGGAAAATAATGGGATTGTAAACTACAATTTCGATCGATTAGGGTAAAAAAATCTCTATATCTGATAAGATTTTTCCTTACGATGAAGTGAACATTTTCCTTCTCCAAATTGAGAAAAATAGTCTCACTTTATTTTTAATTTTATTAACAAGATTTTGTAAATTTTAGGACTATATTGAAATTAAGTGTGAATATTTTTGAAAAAACCATTATTTCATGTCATTATTTACTAGGTCATAAGCTATTTTATTCATTTTTTTCAAATTATTTGATAAGATTTTGTAATCTTATTTCAAAAACCATTATTATTCCAGACATATAAAGTTTGTATGATAGTCTCAAGAGAAAAAACTATACTTCAAAATTATTCTTATACTTATGCAAAAAGTATACTTTGAAATTTTATAAAGTGCACTTTAAATATTTTAAATATAGTATGATAAATGCACAATCATGAAAAAATATATAATTTAAATACTTAAATACATAAATATATCTTTAGTAAAAAAAAAATTGACCCGTGCGTATGCACGGGCATCACCACTAGTATTTTATATTTTAAGATCGTTGGGCACTCTATTTTTAAAGTATCTACACTTTGGGTAAAATTTTGAATTTGTAATGTTTTTAATCCTATGTTGTAATATGTAAACATTTGAACACTCATAGTACAATGCATGCACACAAGTAGGTAGAAGCTAGGACTAGGGTTTTAGCTCAGGCTCGAGATGCCATGGACCACCCACATCGGATCATGATCGAACCCTTGAGCCACTTGACCACATCCTGCTCAATTTTGGCTCTTGTGTTGTGATGCATGATCGATTGGGCTGACTCCTTATGTGTGACTCGGGCTTGAGCACACGCATGTCATTATTGGGCCTATTCTGTTTTGGGCTGCTCCGCTTCTGATCCATGTGCTTTGGCTCATTATTGGAGACGACGTCGTGTTGGCTTCTAGGGTTTCATATATAACCCTTTATGAGGAGCTCGAGAGCTTCATCTTGCTCACTTCTCCGCGGCGCTCTGGTTTCTAGGGTTTGGCTCTCTCGAGCTAAATCTCTTTGACTCCTTTGCCTCTCATGGAAATGTGACTAGATCGAGAGAGAGAGAGAGAGAGAGAGAAAGGAGAACTAGAGAGAGATGAGGGAGATCGGGTCTGAGTGGCTTGGTTCTTTGTGAGCTTGCCGACTTTGTTTGTCTCTGTTCTTGTTGCTTGGTGCTTGTTCCTTGCTCTTTCTCTTGTTTCTGGCTTTTGCCACTTGTGTGTGTGCTTGCTTGTAACTGTGCTTGTTCTGTGGCCTTTGGTGCCTAGTGGATTGGGTGAGTCTCCCCTCTTGAGGCTCCGCAGATGCAGGACTTAGTCTGAACTGCGTCAACAACTCTTTGTGTCCTCTCTCTTGCTTGCGTTTTGTGTTTTTCAAAAGTGTTTTCAAACTCGTTTATGAACAATGGAAGCGAACTCGAGTAGATCTAGATCTCCACAAATGGTATCAGAGCGAGGTTGGCTCTGATCTCGAGGTTCCGCTGCGTTTGAGGTCTGATTCGCTAGGGTTAAGCTTCTTCCCCTCTTCTCTGGAACCTTAGGCGACTGACTTCGTGTCTCTTGCCAGATCCATGAGCTTTGAGGCTGGAGAGTGATTTCCCTCGAACTAGATCTCATGTTCTCTTCTGGATCTTCTTAACTCTTGTTTGCTCTTGTTCAAAATCCTTCAAACGTTTGACTACTGACCTTTGAAAAATGCTACAATTACTGTTTCTTAGGGTTTGGCCCTTTGATTCGAGGTGAACTTGAGAAACAAGGGTAACAGTTATACTAGTGTAATCCCTTTCTCGGTCCATACCCTCTCCCTTGCAAAAGGGTTCCGTGCTTGTGTCTAGATCTGAGATCTCGTCTCTCACGGTCTAGATCTGTGTGTTACTCATCATTTCTAGGGTTTATCTCTTAGCCTCCTTGCTTGTTGATAACCAGGATACTTGGGTTTGGCCTAAGGTCTTAGGGCTATCTGGAGAAACCAAGGTAACAGTTATACTGGTGTAATCCCTTTCTCGGATAGTATACTTGAACTCTTGCAAAAGAGTGTCTGTGTATCTTGCATCCAACAATCTTGTGTTGAGTGTGAGACCTCTTGTTTATCTATCCTATGTATTGTTGCTGTGTCTTTGTGATGGCAGAAAATTCAAGCAGGATCAAGTTGTTTGATGGCATATCTGACTTTGCTATGTGGCAAGTCAAGATGAAAGTTGTGCTTATCAAGGAGAAATGTTGGAAGGCGATTAAAGGAGACTTCCCTGCTGGAGCTAAGGCAGAGGAAAAAGCAGAAATGGATGAAATTGCACACTCTGAGATCATGGTGAGATTAACTAACGACGTGGCTCGTCAGGTGGTAAGTTTCACTAATGCTAAATCTCTCTGGAAGGCTTTAGAGGACCTCTACCTAGTAAAATCTAATGCTAGTCTAGTCTCTCTCCTCTATAGAACCTTCACCTTTAAGATGGACCTTAATCTATCACTCAATGAGAACCTGGACAAGTTCTTGAGGATGACTCAAGAACTTGAAAGGGGTGATGACAAGATTAAGGACTCCCACCAAGCTGTTTTATTGCTCAACTCTCTTCCTGCTCAGATTGATACTATTAAGGATGTTATTCAGTACTGTGGAGGTCTAACTAAGGCTAAAATTATTGATGCTATCCTTGAGAAAAATGAAAGCCTGAAAGTTTTTAAAAATAAAGGTGAGAAGAAAACTGAGAGCAAGACTGAGGTTCTTATGGTTAAGAGTAAAAAGGGCAATAACAACAAGAAAAATCATAACAAAAAGAATGACAAGCATGATAATGAGAAAAAGGATAAGAGGAAATGTTATCATTGTGGTGTTGTAGGTTATTTCATTAAAGACTGTAAAAGGAAACAAAGGGAAGAAAACCAGAAACACTCTCATGATTCGGTTGCTTTGTTTGAGTCTAAGTATGAATATCCTTATGAATTGCTTGTGTGTTTTAACTCTGTTGACAAACATGCTTGGATTCTTGATTTTGGTTGCACTCTGCTTGCTTCATTTGATAAATCTTTGTTTGATTCCTTGCATGAGTTTGATGGTGGTGAGGTCTTGCTTGGTGACCACACTGCCTTGCCTATTAGGGGTATTGGTAATATCCCTCTTAGGATGTTTGATGGAAAAATCAGAGTACTCCAAAAGGTTAGGTGGGTACCTGGCCTGAGGAGGAATCTTATGTCTGAATCTGTGTTTGATGATTTGGGATGTCATGTCATTACTCATTCTGGTATAAGGGAAGTCATTAGGAATGGTACTACTCTTATAAAAGGAGTTAAAGTGGGAGGGTTGTACAAGGTTATTGTAATATCCGCTAAAATTCTAAATAAAATAAAACGGATATTTATCCCAATAAATTTTTTGTTCTCTAAAATAGAGAATTTAATAACCTTTATAATTTCATATTATATTATGAAAAGTTATAAAGGTTACTACAATGAGAATTAAGAATTTGCTTAAATATATTAAGCAAGTCGAGTATTCATTTAAATACTTTTCTCTTAAAAAGAGTGTTTAGTTATTTTTTTATAATTTTCTTAATAAATTATAAAAAGTTTATAAAGGAGTGTCCAAAAAGGGCAAATAAAAATTTAAACAAATATAATTAATAAAATTTCGGATTTAATTTTAATATTAAATTACAAGTAAGCCAAAAATAAGAAACAAGGCAAATAAAAAAACAGGTGTCAAGAGGGAGACTCGAACCCGAGACCTCTTGCACCTTTCACAAACTCACAAACACTCAATTCCGCTATGCTATTGTAACTTATCTACTCATAAAAGAATTTCTATTGTTTTATTCTCTTCTTTCTTCTTCTTCCCCAAATTGCACATCATACATTGACAATTTGATTGACGTTCAACTAATGCATGTCAAATTGCTTCCCCTACTCACCAAAATCCTTCATCACCTTGTGTCATCATCAAAGAAACACACCACCCCCCAATCCCCTTCAATCTCCTTCTTCCCCAATGGTCAAAACCATTGTTGGTGGATCAAGAGGAGCTTAGAAATTGCCTATTTAAAGGCTGAAAAACTCCTTCCAAAATCACACAATACTTTTCTTCTTTCTTCTAGCAACATTGCTATTCTAATTTGTCAATTTTCAGCCTAAGAAAGTCCCACAAAATTCTGATTTTCTCCATTAAAAACACCATAAAACTCCTTTCAAATCAGCACCAAGCCACCACTGAGCCACCAGCGCACCACCTAACCGCCGGCCACCACTCACCGGATGTGTGCCACCCTCGCTGAAGCTCCCGCCCGCCACCACCGCCGGTCGTCACCTAGCCTGCCGCCTGCTTTTTTTTGTGCGTCGTTACTGTATTTCTCTTTCCCTGTATTACAGACTTGAGAAATCAGTAGATAGAAGAAGATAAAAGAGTGGGCTAGGTAAATTTTGGGTCTTTTGTTTATTTTTGGGCTGAATAAATTAGGCCCATATACCTAATTTAAGTCAGATTTTTGCTTCTAGGAAAGGAAGAGAAGCAAAGCCCAAACTCGTCCGTCTCGATATTCGAGCCAATTTCTGTAATAACTGCGGTTTTTAAGGATATTTTTGAATTTTTCTCGGATATCCTTTTAACCTTTTTGTCCGTTTTAACGCTTAATCCAATATTTTTGTTGGAGATTAAATCTTAGAAAATTCTTGGTGATATCCTAAAATCACAAAGAAATGATTTTATGGATCGGTGTGAATTCTAGGATTTTTCAGTGGAAAAAGAATATTTATTGGATAAGCCGTCTTTTAAATTATGTACTGTAAAGGATTTAAAATACGAAACGGAAGCCTTAAAAATTGAAGGTAGCAAGATAAAATCATGGAAAATTGATTTTATTGGTCTACATAATTTACAAGAGGTTTTGTATTTAGTAAGTTTTTCCATCCGAGGTACATAATTTTACCGCTTTAACGCGAGTCCCGTTCCGAGACGGGTTTGGTTTCGTAAACCGCCCTTCTCTTGTCTTAATTAGAAAGGAACGAGAGAGTGGATTGGGAGCTTATCTTCTTGACTTGTCAAAGTCTACAATTCATTTCAAATCAAAAGCAAAGAGAGAGAGAGCGGACGAACGACAGATCAGGAGCTCCTTCACCACCGGCCACCTTCTTCCACCTCCATCTCCACCTTCCTCCACCTCTTCTTCTTCTTCATATTTGTGTGGCTGCTGCTGGTACAAACCAGAACCAAGAGAAATCAGGTCGGAACGACGGTTCGAGGGAGAAAGAATTCACCGCCGGCTATTTCTTTGCCTCGCGTGTGACGCCGCCGGCGACCACCGGTCCCTCCGACCACCAACCACCATGGGAGCCACCGCCGGGAAATACCCGACCACCCTCGGGCTCGAGAATCGAGCCACTATCGAGCCAAACGAGCCATGGGCTCGAGTGAAGGTATATACAATCGAAATTAATTAGCGGGTTGATTGCGGAGCCATCGTAAGGGCCTTTCGGTTCCACTTTGCTAATTAAATTTATGGTTTTTATAGTCTTGACGTTGATACGGTCCCACAGGTTCAAACCGCTCGGGAAACGGACGTCCGGATCTTCAGTTATAGCGAATACAAGTTTTGACACCGATTGGCAGGTAAAGGACTTCAGATAATTACTCGGGATTCGTTGTTAATCCGTTTGATCCAAGATTTGGTCACCTTTAAGAACTGTTGCTAATGAACAATTTTTTTTTACAAAATTGTTTCAAAAGTGAAGCGGATAATTAGTTATAATTCCGCCAAGATGGCTCCTTAAAGCATAATAACCAAGGATTTATTATGTATCGATATTCAAAAAATTAAATCGTTTATCGAATAGGAAGTTGTAGGAGTTGAGAATACAACTAAGAAGTGTTTCTGTGAGCTCGTTGCTGAGAAATCCTTTTGTTATATTTGTCAGAAGGATGATAAAGATTATTGTTGGAATTGCTAAGGACGTTGAGCACGCCTTCTAAGGCAAGTGGACGATTCTCTCTTGCGTTATTGTTATTAAATGAGGAATTGAATCCCATTTAATATTTGCGTTGGGAACAACTTGTATGATTAATAAAATATGATAGGTTGTTGTTTTATTAGAAATAATGACCATATTGTTATTCATTCAGTTTCGCGCTAGAACTGGATTTAGGTCCGTTGTATGTGACCTTGTATGTTTAGTTGTCTCATGCTGAGACATTGATATGGATTAACTTAGTTCAGGGATGTGAGCTTAGTCTTGGAAGCATCTCTTTAAAACTCGTATTAGGCAGTATCAATATTGATCCCCTAATACTTAGGTCATGACCATGGCCCGCTCTACGCTTGAGGGGTGACTATGCACTCTAGCTAAGTGCATTTATCAATATGTGTTGGTAGTGGATTATGGATGAAACAGGCCCTCTAATCTCTCCATCATTGGGACTCGTACTATTCGTTGTTCAAGGATGAAACATGCCCTCTGACCTCGATAATATTGTGTTCTATTCAATATGTGTTGGTAGTGGATTATGGATGAAACAGGCCCTCTAATCTCTCCATCATTGGGACCCGTGCTATTCGTTGTGCAAGGATGAAACAGGCCCTCTGACCTCGATAGTATTGTGTTCCACCGGCAGTAGTTCGAGCCGATTAAAAGTTGCCAACTTGTTTGTGAAAAGTTTTGAAAGTAATACAAGATAAGTGCGTTAGGCACATTAATGTACCCGAATGGTTAGTCTATTCGATAACCATTCTTGCTCCCGGTTATGAATGATTCTTAATCAAACTTTGGTTAAGTCAATCTGATTAGTCGATGGAGGCTTTTCAAAATGTGATGTGATTAATATGAGTTCCCAACAATTGTTTATGCTTCTTAAAGAAACCACAAGAGGTGGTGTTCTCTCTCTTGATTATGCGAGTCTCCTTCTTATTCTCTATAAGACTGCTAACTGCTGGATCATAATCCGAGTCTAATCGGATTTGGATGCCAATATGTTTAGTTACAACCATAAGAACCAAGTTAGATTCTCCGCTTGCTTAGTCTTTCATTAGACTAACCCGTCCATCTTCTTTTCTTTTATATGGTCGACTGGTGTCCACCGTTGTATACGATACATCAGGTTCTTCTTGGAAGTTGATTCAAGAGGCGGATTCAGATGTTTGAAGCTCCAGAAGTTGAAGAAAGGTTTCCAATGGCTATACTTGAGTGAATATCATGGTTGAACTACTTCAAAGCGAAGCTGAGTTTCAGAAATAAGAACTTAAGGAACACTTGATGAAGATTTTGTTTAAATAGAAGGTTGCTCTATTTATTTTGCTAATTCTTTTTAAGTTAAGGCTTGTAGAAGACCTTTTATAATTTCATATTATATTATGAAAAGTTATAAAGGTTACTACAATGAGAATTAAGAATTTGCTTAAATATATTAAGCAAGTCGAGTATTCATTTAAATACTTTTCTCTTAAAAAGAGTGTTTAATTATTTTTTTTACAATTTTCTTAATAAATTATAAAAAGTTTATAAAGGAGTGTCCAAAAAGGGCAAATAAAAATTTAAACAAATATAATTAATAAAATTTCGGATTTAATTTTAATATTAAATTACAAGTAAGCCAAAAATAAGAAACAAGGCAAATAAAAAAAGGTGTCAAGAAGGAGACTCGAACCCGAGACCTCTTGCACCTTTCACAAACTCACAAACACTCAATTCCGCTATGCTATTGTAACTTTTCTACTCATAAAAGAATTTCTATTGTTTTATTCTCTTCTTTCTTCTTCTTCCCCAAATTGCACATCAGACATTGACAATTTGATTGACGTTCAACTAATGCATGTCAAATTGCTTCCCCGACTCACCAAAATCCATCATCACCTTGTGTCATCATCAATGAACCCCCCCCCCCCAATCCCCTTCAATCTCCTTCTTCCCCAATGGTCAAAACCATTGTTGGTAGATCAAGAGGAGCTTAGAAATTGCCTATTTAAAGGCTGAAAAACTCCTTCCAAAATCACAGAATACTTCTCTTCTTTCTTCTAGCAACATTGCTATTCTAATTTGTCAATTTTCAGCATAAGAAAGTCCCACAAAATTCTGATTTTCTCCATTAAAAACACCATAAAACTCCTTTCAAATCAGCACCGAGCCACCACTGAGCCACCAGCGCACCACCTAACCGTCGGCCACCACTCACCGAACGTGCGCCGCCCTCGCCGGAGCTCCCGCCCGCCACCACCGTCGGTCGTCACCCAACCTGCCGCCTGCTTTTTTTTGTGCGTCGTTACTGTCTTTCTCTTGCCCTGTATTACAGACTTGAGAAATCAGTAGATAGAAGAAGATAAAAGAGTGGGCTAGGTAAATTTTGGGTCTTTTGTTTATTTTTGGGCTGAATAAATTAGGCCCATATACCTAATTTAAGTCAGATTTTTGCTTCTAGGAAAGGAAGAGAAGCAAAGCCCAAACTCGTCCGTCTCGATTTTCAAGCCAATTTCCATCTCGGTATATTTTCCCGACTCCTATTCTAGTTAATATCTTTTTACAAAATAATTTCTACATGTATATAATATTTATTTAATTAAATTGAATAAATATTGCATGTAGGTATTAAGGAGAAATTTATTTAATTAAATTAATTTACATACCCATCTAAGAGAAATATACTTTTGATAAGAATATATGAATTCCTAGAACTTTAATATTCATAAGAATGTTATTTTAAGCATATTTGGATAAATATTGGAAAAAGTATTAACTAAGGCATATTTCCCTTTATTATAAAAGAAATAATGTAAGATAAGGAATTTTATTCTATTAAAAAGGAAAAATAGACTTAGATGTCTTTTAATCCTATTATATGCTTTGTAATAATAATAGTAAGGTATTTTTGAATAAATTATTTTAATAAGAACAAGTATGGAGTTAAATAAATTAAATAAACAATTTGCATATGTTTTTATATAAAGAAATATATTATAATGGACATGGAAAAAAATTGTTAAATAAAATCATGGGATGTAAAATATGAGTTTATATACTTGAAAAGTATAATATAAATAATATGTTTACCTTACTTAGAGCTTAATTGAATAAATAAAAAGAATTTGAGCAAGATGATAGAAATTATTATCTTACGACTTTTTATAATATATAAAGGGATTGCATGTCATTTTAAAGAGCACTTTATAAACTTAAATATATGTTGATAAGATATACTAGTTATAAGATATATTTATGGAATATAAAAGATATTATGATATGGCATATCTCTAAGTGTAGAGATTTTAAAAGATATAAGTTTTATTTAATGACTATGATAGATATGATAATAATTTGATATATAATAAGATATTAATATTGCTAAGTTATTAAAATTTGCCTTGCATGAAAAGATATTTAAAATAGAAAAAGATAATATATCTTGATCTAAGTATCATGATTATATACTTTTGATTATAAAATAAAGTTGTAAGACATGATTCTACTATTTTTATAAACTAAAGATATGGGAGAATTCATGTAAATAGGATAATAAGATTATTTTTATCATCATACTATAATTATAGAAAGCTTACTATATAAATTAACTAGAAAGCCCTATTTATGGGAATTACTACAAAGGATGCCTAGAAATATTATTATCTCTACTTAATATTACTTGTATAAATTTAAATAAGGATTTAATGAGATCTTGTCATAAGAAAATATTATTGGATAGGAAATAATATTATAAGTAATGTTATGGATATTATTGATAAAAAGATAACATTATAATAACACTAAGTTGAGATATTTTCATAAGGGCCAAATAGACTTTTACCACCCTAATAAGATTATAAATAAAATATATCTTTTAAAGGTTAGAAAACTATATCTTATAATCTCATAAAGATTTCCTTGCCTATTATTTTAAAGAAAATAGCAAGTTAATTTACAAAAGAATATTCTATTAAACTAATTAATGATATTAGTAGGTTTCCAAGAATAAAAATGAATATTATTATAATAAGGATTTTTAAGTAATAAAAAGGATATTACAATATTTAAAATAATAATAATAAGGAATATTATTATTTTATTCTTATACAACTAAATTATTATATAATTTAGTAAAGTAATCTCTTGAAAAGAATAAAAGAGAGGAATGTAATAATAAGATTATATTAAAAATTTAAAAAGATCTTATATGATAAGGTGGATATTAAAATAGAGGTTGAATCAAATAAAAACCTTCCTTATCATGAAAATTGAAAATGCACAAGGGCTGTTGGATCTTGCAAAACGGACGCCTCAGATCCATTTTTTAATTTCTCATACTTTTTAAGGTTAAGGGGCAATCTCGTCATTTCATCCCATAAGTCATCTTCTCCATTGCATTCTTTTCTCTACAGCTAAGATACAAACGCCATTTTTCTTTTGATTCAATCCAATGTTTTTCTTTTATCTTGTTAGTTAATCACTCAAATCATTATTATTCGTTTTCTATGTTCAATGAATTCAGATTCAGGTGTGTGCTTTATTATTTTCGAAGTTCATTTCCGTTTTCTTATTTTTAGATTGCTTGTAACTTTAGATTCGAATTTGGCATGTATTTTTTATGGAATCGATTTATCACTTTCAATTTGCAAGCATATTTGATGTTTGTGTTGCTCTCATAATTACTTTTTCGATTTCTATGATGTTTTGATGGAAGAATTTAGGAATGCACATAACCTATTCGATGAAATTCCCAAGTGATGATAGTTGCTTCTGAACTGAATTGGATTTTACATGAACTTACTATGATTTGTATGAACCTCATGAGGTTTTGTGTGAACCTTAAAATATTACTTTGTGAACTTGTCGTTGCTCGTTGTTATCAATATTAGTTAATGTGAGTAGAAATTTGTCCAATGCTTGTATGGTTGATGGAGTAATTAAGCTAATTAGTTGTTGTTGCAATAAAGGTGTTGCGTTTGTGTGTATGTCAGTGAAGCATGTTTTTTGTTGTATGGTTATCAATTATCATTTTTTGATGCTTTGTTTTATTTAGAGTATAATTAGTTGTTGTTGCCATAGATGTTTTATTGTTTGGCTGATGATGATTCGTTTCCTAATTTACAATTGACTTGTGATGACTTTCCAAAGTTTGCTGGTTTTTTTGTATAAGAGCATTGATTCACTTAACGTAAGAGTGACAAGCTGAGAGAGGAAATCACAGAAGTTAAGAGCGACGTTCTCAATGAGAAACTGAACTAGGTTAATGTAGCAAGGGATACCCACTATGAAAGCCAAGATTGGGAAATTACAACTTAAAGCTTGGATGCTGGCTAGTACCTGACTTCGTAAAACATAATGACCTTGTTTGAAAATATGTGAACATACATAATCAATATGTGAATGTTAAAGAAATATATGTGAACATGAATGATTTGTCTTATAAAGATCTTAACCTTATTCGAAAATAACAAAACATACACATTCAACCCGTGAATACAAAAGTAATATATATTTATGAACGTGAAAAAATGGTTGTGTGGCATCATAAATTTATGCTAAGTGTTTAAATTATAGAAAGGGTGGAAACAAAGAGGCTAAGAGATGCTCTGAATGAGACTTTGAAACGAGATTAATATAGCAAGGGAGGCCACTATGAAAGTCAAGACTCAGAAATTGAGCTCAAGGCTTGAATGCTAGTCAATGACTTCGTAAAATATTAGGTACTTGTTCAAAAATATCTGAACATACATGGTTAATGTGTGAACATATAAAGTCGATATGTGAATGTCAATGTAATATATATGAACTTGAACATGATACAAGAGAACTCAACTTTGAATTGAATCATCACACACGTAATATGAAGCCTATGAGGTATTCGAACCCGCATTGATGTGTTTACAAACACATTGCTCTACCATTTGAGCTAATAGGCTAGGACAAAATCATATATTTTAGACATGTGACACATGAATCCTATCATTTTGTATTGAGCCAAGTAAACTTCCTAACCAATGTGAAGAAACTAGCAACCATTACATATCAACAACCAAAATCAATAGTGGTTAGCAAAAATACAATAACAATTAGCAAAGAAAAGCACCAAAAAAGTAGTATCAAGGGGGCAACAAATGCAAAATCATGATTTTCATTAATTTGGCAAAATATGAACCTTAGATAATTATATATGAACATCACAGTGTAATACATGAACCTTGCCGTCTACAATCTACTAAACATCGTACGAATCATATTTTGAACCAAAAAACCTCATTCCTCCAAAAAGTTTAAACTTCAGATAATTTTTCCCATAAATTAGAAAGAAAAATCAACCAAAATCCCCAAATTTCATCTTTTTCAACATGGATATGCACCATATAAATTCTCAAAAAAGAGGTTAAGAAATTACCTTCTTCATATGCTTCATTGATAGATTGGTCGTCATCTTTGTACATGGTGTGTGTGTGTGTGTGAGAGAGAGAGAGAGAGAGAGAGAGAGATTATGCACTTGAAAAAAAAAACTACTTCATACCTTGAACGAATTTGTGTGATTCACAAAGGAATTGTATGCACCCAAGCAGGAGTTTGTTGTTTTCAATGAAGATTTGTCATTGTTAGGGTGATTGTGTCTTCAATAGGGATTTTAGGCTGAGATTTTTGTCTTCAATGGAGGTTTGAAGCTTTTGGGAAGAAATTTTAGGTTTTACACGTTTGAGTGTTTAAATGGAGGAAGGAGAAGAAACATGAGGTCATTTTTGAGACAAATTAGAGCGTTTTAACATTACAAAATTGCCATTAATGATGAATCATTGGGATGCGCGTGTCCATATTTTTAAATTTACCCACTTTAATCTTGTCCGTCCATCTTATAGATCTAACGTCCCATATTTATTTTCAGTTTTCATTTTAACAACTATTTCCACCAAAATCAACCTCTATTAAAATAATAATACGAGAAATAAAAGATATTCAACTACAAGGGTATTTTAGACTTTTCACACCCTAAGATGAGTTTTATAAAAACAATATTTCATATAGTTATGAAAACTATATCTTAATGATTATATAAAGATATTATCCTTGCTTGGTTATAATAAGGAAATAATAAGTTAAGTTAAAAAGGAATATTTTAAGGAAAATAAATAAAGTATGACTTGCTTTCAAAATAATAGTGAATGAAATTAAAATAAGATTTTATAAAGAATAAAAGGATATTACAAATACAAAATAATAATAAGAAATATTATTATTATTTTATTCATCTCCACCTAAATTATTATTATAATAATTTAGAAATTATTTCTCTTATAATAAGGATATAAGAGATTTCCAAAACTTTAAAAAAATTTAAAGAAATTCTTATTAAAGCTCGTTCGTATATTCCGTGTCGATAGGTCGAGTCTCCGTTCCGAGTAAAGTCAACGATTTCCGTTCGTTCGTTCGTACACAATCGTAAAAGCTAAGGCAAGTGGAATTTCCCCTTGTGACCTTTATATTTCATTTCCGTGAAATTCTCGATGTTGGGAACAACTTGTGTGCTAAGTAACGAATGAACCTAGGAAATATCGATTGTTAGATATAACGACCACTGTTAGTATAGTTCGCTATTATTATTTGATAGGACTATTTATGCTAGTATGGTTGTGGCCTTGATTGTTTATGATCTCGTTCAGAGATCAACATCGAACGAACTAGTGAGGGGCGCGGAATAGCCGACGCCTCTATATAATCTTACTAAGTCGTAAATGCCTACGTGTTTGAAGTACGACTTTCGGGATCATATCCGCTCCGATTGCAAGGAGGGATGAGCGCACTCTAGCTAAGTGCGGGAAATTGGGTTTCCCCGTGGTGGATCGGGCCATCCGAGCCCACGTCCCCTTTAAAAATCATTAATGAAATCGAATACTTTTCGTCACTATATAAGATAAGTGCCCAATGCACATTTAAGATACCAAAACCGGACCGGTCTCAACTGATCGATCCGGCTCTCGATCCGCTCAGGGCGCGAGAGGTTTTTAACTTGTATGAATTAATAACGTTCCCAACATAATCTCGATTCTAAAAGAAGGCTACAATCTAGTAGCTCTTCTCTCGTTTATCGAGCTATCTCCGCTTGAGATATGATCTCTTTCGTATCATTAAAGCCCCACATAAATAAGCCTCATCGTAAACACAACCCTATCATCTCCTTCGATAGGACTTGAAATTACCGAATTACCCTCATGAAGTTACATTCCCGCTTGCTTAGTCTCTTAGACTAATTCTTCTTTTCCGCATGTTTGCTTGTCATTCTATCGCCCCTCGCGAATTATGTCAGAATCCAGGAACCCTAGCAAGGCGGGAGGTGAAGTGAAGTGAAGGAAGGTCAAGAACTCTCAAGATGTATTTATCATTTCGTTTTGGTTTTAGTTTCGCTTTGTTTCAAGAACAAGATGGTTTTGCTATTCGATTTCGAGGAACTTTAAGCTTGAAGACAATGTAAGATGTTTTGTAAGAACCAAGTCTCCTTCGGGAGCACCTTTTCCATTTTATGAATTATGTTTATTTCCGCATTAATATTGTTTTATATCATTCTAAAAGCCTTGGGTGACTTTGGACGGTAAAGTCTGAGGTCACTGGCGGTAATACCCAATGTTGTAAAATAGGGGTGTTACAATTATTGCTTCTCCTGAACTTAATTTCTCTGAACTTTGTAATGTTATGACACTTGATCTCACCAAATTCTGGAATGAAAGGCTTAAATTATTTGTTTAAGACTGGTTTCATTGACAAGAAAACTGTTGACTGAGCTTCTGTGAAGTTTGTGCTCTTGGTAAGAAAGCTAGGCATAGTTTTAACAAATCTGCTTATGTTGTTAAATCCCCTCTTGAGTATGTGCACTCTGATTTGTGGGGCCCTGCCCAAGTAGATATTGTTGGTGGTAGGAGATATTTCATGTCTCTGATTGATCACTATTCTAGGAAAGTTTGGGTATACTTGTTGAAAACTAAGGATGAGGCCTTTGATGCTTTTAAAACCTGGAAACTTTGTATTGAAAATGAAACAAACTTGAAGCTTAAGTGTCTTAAAACTGATAATGATGGTGCGCAAAATAACCGCTAAATAATTAAAGGGGAAACAGAAAACACAAAGGAGAAAAGAGATAAAATGTCGCGTTATGTATACGAGTTTGGGCATCAGTTAGAACATGCGAGTTTGTGCATGATTTGAAATGCATGGTTGCCAACCACCATGTGGAAATATATGTACATGATTTCTGAGATGGCAAGGCAAAATGAAACGTGGGCTTGGCCCATCAAGAACAACATAAAGAAATTGGCCCAATAGCCATGTCTCTAGCCCATGATAAGGCACATAATCGGCTTTTGTACATAAAATCTCCACGTAATGTTCATTCTACATTCAAAGATAAGAATGCAAAGTGATGATTCACTTAAACACCTCCACCAATCATCCACCGTACATAATTAAATATGTAGACAAATACAATGGCTTTGGGTGGGGATTTGAAATCCTATCCCACATCAATAAAAATAAGATAAGCAGCAAGCCACTTTTATTATATATAGAATGGTTGTGAATCGAAATAAAGGGTTGACAATCCCCTCTGGCTCGAGAACTATCTCGTTTGTCAAAGCTCGACATGTTTTGATCTCCGAGTGAGATCGGGCTATTTACGGTATAATGTCTAAAGGCTTTATTTGTAAAGAGTACAAAACCAATCAGCTCGAGGGCGGGAAGGAGGAATAATCTACGTACGAAAACCGTTTAGTTGTACGAATTCCCGAGAGTTAGTATTTTTATAATCCCGTTTATAGCACGGTTTATTTCGGGTTTCAACACTGGCGCCGTCTGTGGGAACGTGCTCTCCCTATCCGACCTAACTCTCGGGTAACCAAGCAAGTGCGTCCTCATCCCTCTTTAGTTAGCCCTAGTCTCTGGTGCGGCGCCACGGGGTTCGCCCCTGGGGTGTGCGGGCCCCAGTCTCTAGTGCGACGCCACGGGGTTCGCCCCTGGCGTGCGCGGACCGTATTCACTGGTGCGGCGCCATGGGGTTCACCCCTGGCGTGCGCGGGCTTAGCCCTAGGCTCGGTGTGGCGCCACGGGATTCGCTCCTGGCGTGCGCAGAATGCCCGAGCTTCGTGCTCGGGGTTGCCGTCGAACCTCGTTATGCGCGGAACGCCCGAACTTCCCGCTCAGGGTTGCCATCGAACCTCGTTATGTGCGGAACGCCCGAGCTTCCCGCTCGGGATTGCCGTCGAACCTCGTGATGCACGAAACGCCCGAGCTTCCCGCTCAGGGTTGCCGTCGAACCTCGTTATGCGCGGAACACCCGAGCTTCCCGCTCCGGGTTCCCAACGAACCTCGTTATGCGCAAAACACCCGATCTTCCTGCTCAGGGTTGTCGTCGAACCTCGTTATGCGCGGAATGCCCGAGCTTCCCGCTCGGGGTTGCCGTCGAACCTCGTTATGCGCGGAACGCCCGAGCTTCCCGCTCGGGGTTGCCGTCGAACCTCGTTATGCGCGGAACGCCCGAGCTTCCCGCTCGGGGTTGCCGTCAAACCTCATTATGCGTGGAACGCCTCAGCTTCCTTCTCGGGGTTGCCGTCGAACCTCGTTATGCGCGGAACGCCCGAGCTTCCTGCTCGGGGTTGCCGTGGAACCTCGTTATGCGCCAAATCCACCCCTTGCTTCCCGCTTGGGGTTGGAAACTCTCGGTTCTAAGTGCGCTAATCCACCACTCGCTTCCCGCTTGGGGTTGGAAACTCTCAGTTCTAAGTGCGTAATCCACCCCTCGCTTCCCGCTTGGGGTTGGAAACTCTCGGTTCTAAGTGCGCTAATCCACCCCTCTCTTCCCGCTTGGGGTTGGAAACTCTCGGTTCTAAGTGCGCTAATCCACCCCTTGCTTCCCGCTTGGGGTTGGAAACTCTCGGTTCTAAGTGCGCTAATCCACCCCTCGCTTCCCGCTTAGGGTGGGAAACTCTCGGTTCTAAGTGCGCTAATCCACCCCTCGCTTCCCGCTTGGGGTCAGAAACTCTCGGTTCTAAGTGCGCTAATCCACCCCTCGCTTCCCGCTTGAGGTTGGAAACTCTCGGTTCTAAGTGCGCTAATTTACCCCTCGCTTCCCGCTTGGGGTTAGAAACTCACGGTTCTAAGTGCGCTAATCCACCCATCGCTTCCCGCTTGGGGTTGGAAACTCTCGGTTCTAAGTGCGCTAATCCACCCCTCGCTTCCCGCTTGGGGTTGGAAACTCTCGGTTCTAAGTGCGCTAATCCACCCCTCGCTTCCCGCTTGGGGTTGGAAACTCTCTAAGCGAACGAGGTTCGCTAACTCTCAAAAGGACGAGGTCCTAACTCTCTAAGCGAACGAGGTTCGCTAACTCTCAAAGGACGAGGTCCTAAACTCTCTAAGCGAACGAGGTTCGCTAACTCTCAAAAGGACGAGGTCCTAACTCTCTAAGCGAACGAGGTTCGCTAACTCTCAAAAGGACGAGGTCCTAACTCTCTAAGCGAACGAGGTTCGCTAACTCTCAAAAGGACGAGGTCCTAACTCTCTAAGCGAATGATGTTCGCTAACTCTCAAAGGACGAGGTCCTAACTCTCTAAGCGAACGAGGTTCGCTAACTCTCAAAAGACGAGGTCCCGACCCTCAAAAAGTGCGCGAACTCCACCTAATCTTGAGTTTAAATCACGTTGCTAAGGTTAAAAATCAATGGGCGTGCGCACCTGTTTATTGTCTCGGTGCCCTCGTGGAACGAGGACATCGAGCCAAGGGGTTGTGATGGTGCGCAAAATAACCTCTAAATAATTAAAGGGGAAACGGCAAACACAAAGGAGAAAAGAGATAAAATGTCGCGTTATGTATACGCGTTTGGGCATCAGTTAGAACATGCGAGTTCGTGCATGATTTGAAATGCATGGTCGCCAACCACCATGTGGAAATATGTGTACATGATTTCTTAGACGGCAAGGCAAAATGAAATGTGGGCTTGGCCCATCAAGAACAACATAAAGAAATTGGCCCAATAGCCATGTCTCTAGCCCATGATAATGCACATAATCGGCTTTTGTACATAAAATCTCCACGTAATGTTCATTCTACATTCAAAGATAAGAATGCAAAGTGATGATTCACTTAAACACCTCCACCAATCATCCACCGTACATAATTAAATATGTAGACAAATACAATGGCTTTGGGTGGTGATTTGAAATCCTATCCCACATCGATCAAAATAGGATAAGCAGCAAGCCACTTTTATTATATATAGAATGGTTGTGAATCGAAATAAAGGTTCTACAATCCCCTCTAGCTCGAGAACTATCTCGTTTGCCAAAGCTCGACGTGTTTTGATCTCCGAGTGAGATCGCGCTATTTACGGTATAAATTATAAAGGCTTTATTTGTAAAGAGTACAAAAACAATCAGCTCGAGGGCGGGAAGGAGGAATAATCTACGTACGAAAACCGTTTGTTTGTACGAATTACCAAGAGTTAGTATTTTTATAATCCCGTTTATAGCGCAGTTTATTTCGGGTTTCCACACTGGCGCCGTCTGTGGGAACATGCTCTCCCTATCCGACCTAACTCTCGGATAATCAAGTAAGTGCGTCCTCTTCCCTCTTTAGTTAGCCCGTCTCTGGTGCGGCGCCACAGGGTTCGCCCCTGGCATGCGCGGGCCGCAGTCTCTAGTGCGGTGCCACGGGGTTCGCCCCTGGCGTGCGCGGGCCCTAGTCTCTGGTGCGGCGCCACGAGGTTCGCCCCTGGCGTGCGCGGACCGCATTCTCTGGTGCGGCGCCGCGGGGTTCACCCCTGGCATGCGCGAGCTTAGCCCTATGCTCGGTGTGGCGCCACGGGATTCGCTCCTGGCGTGCGCAGAATGCCCGAGCTTCGTGCTCGGGGTTGCCGTCGAACCTCGTTATGCGCAGAACGCCCGATCTTCCTACTCAGGGTTGCCGTCGAACCTCGTTATGTGCGGAACGCCTGAGCTTCCCGCTCGGGGTTGCCGTCGAACGTCGTTATGCGCGCAACGCCCGAGCTTCCCGCTCGGGGTTGCCGTCGAACCTCGTTATGCGCGGAACGCCAGATCTTCCTGCTCGGGGTTGCTGTCGAACCTCGTTAGGCACGGAACGTTCGAGCTTCCCCCTCGGGGTTGCTGTCAAACCTCGTTACACGCGGAACGCCCGAGCTTCCCGCTCGGGGTTGCCGTCGAACCTCGTTATGCGTGGAATGCCCGAGCTTCCCGCTCGGCGTTGTCGTCAAACCTCGTTATGCGCGGAACGCTTGAGCTTCCTACTCGGGGTTGCCGTCGAACCTCGTTATGCGTGGAACACCCGAGCTTCCCGCTCGGGGTTGCCGTGGAACCTCGTTTTGCGCAAAATCCACCCCTCGCTTCCCTCTTGGGGTTGGAAACTCTAGGTTCTAAGTGCGCTAATCCACCCCTCGCTTCCCGCTTGGGGTTGGAAACTCTCGGTTCTAAGTGCGCTAATCCACCCCCCGCTTCCCGCTTGGGGTTGGAAACTCTCGGTTCTAAGTGCGCTAATCCACCCCTCGCTTCCCGCTTGGGGTTGGAAACTCTCGGTTCTAAGTGCGCTAATCCACCCCTTGCTTCCCGCTTAGGGTTGGAAACTCTCGGTTCTAAGTGCGCTAAGTGCGCTAATCCACCCCTCGCTTCCCGCTTGGGGTCGGAAACTCTCGGTTCTAAGTGCGCTAATCCACCCCTCGCTTCCCGCTTGGGGTTGGAAACTCTCGGTTCTAAGTGCGCTAATCCACCCCTCGCTTCCCGCTTGGGGTTGGAAACTCTCGGTTCTAAGTGCGCTAATCCACCCCTCGCTTCCCGTTTGGGGTTGGAAACTCTCGGTTCTAAGTGCGCTAATCCACCCATCGCTTCCAGCTTGGGGTTGGAAACTCTCTAAGAGAACGAGGTTCGCTAACTCTCAAAAGGACGAGGTCCTAACTCTCTAAGCGAACGAGGTTCGCTAACTCTCAAAGGACGAGGTCCTAAACTCGAGCGAACGAGGTTCGCTAACTCTCAAAAGGACGAGGTCCTAACTCTCTAAGCGAATGAGGTTCGCTAACTCTCAAAAGGACGAGGGCCTAACTCTCTAAGCGAACGAGGTTCGCAAACTCTCAAAAGGACGAGGGCCTAACTCTCTAAGCGAACGAGGTTCGCTAACTCTCAAAAGGACGAGGTCCTAACTCTCTAAGCGAACGAGGTTCGCTAACTCTCAAAAGACGAGGTCCCGACCCTCAAAAAGTGCGCGAACTCCAGCTAATCTTGAGTTTAGATCACGTTGCTAAGGTTAAAAATCAATGGGCGTGCGCACCTGTTTATTGTCTCGGTGCCCTCATGGAACGAGGACATCGAGCCAAGGGGTTGTGATGGTGCGCAAAATAACTGCTAAATAATTAAAGGGGAAACGGCAAACACAAAGGAGAAAAGAGATAAAATTCCGCGTTATGTATACGCGTTTGGGCATCAGTTAGAACATGTGAGTTCGTGCATGATTTGAAATGCATGGTTTCCAACCACCATGTGGAAATATGTGTACATGATTTTTGAGATGGCAAGGCAAAATGAAACGTGGGCTTGGCCCATCAAGAACAACATAAAGAAATTGGCCCAATAGCCATGTCTCTAGCCCATGATAAGGCACATAATCGGCTTTTGTACATAAAATCTCCACGTAATGTTCATTCTACATTCAAAGATAAGAATGCAAAGTGATGATTCACTTAAACACCTCCACCAATCATCCACCGTACATAATTAAATATGTAGACAAATACAATGGCTTTGGGTGGGGATTTGAAATCCTATCCCACATCGATCAAAATAGGATAAGCAGCAAGCCACTTTTATTATATATAGAATGGTTGTGAATCGAAATAAAGGGTCGACAATCCCCTCTGGCTCGAGAACTATCTCGTTTTCCAAAGCTCGACGTGTGTTGATTTGCGAGTGAGATCGCACTATTTACGGTATAAAGTCTAAAGGCTTTATTTGTAAAGAGTACAAAAACAATCAGTTGGAGGGCGGGAGGGAGGAATAATCTACGTACGAAAATCGTTTTGTTGTACGAATTCCCGAGAGTTAGTATTTTTATAATCCCGTTTATAGCGCGGTTTATTTCGGGTTTCAATAGATAATGGTCTTGAATTCTGCAATCATGCCTTTGATTCTTTCTGTAGTGCTAATGGTATAAAAAGACATCTGACAGTTCCTGGGACACCTCAGTAGAATGGCACTGTTGAGAGAATGAAAAGGACCTTGCTTGAAAAGGCAAGGTGCCTGCTCATTGGTGCTGGAATGAAACCTTCACTTTGGGGTGAGGCAGTCACAACTGCCTGTTATCTCATCAACAGATCTCCATCTTCTTTGGTTGACTTCAAAACACCATATGAGATGTGGACTGGAAGAAAACCTAATCTCTCACACTTAAAAGCCTTTGGTTGCACTGCCTATGCTCATGCATCTCAAGGCAAGTTGCAGCCAAGAGCTCAAAAGTGTGTCATGTTAGGTTATCCAGAAGGTGTTAAAGGTTACAAATTGTTTCTTTTGTCAACCTCATGGTTACAAAGTCATCACTTCCAGAAGTGTGACCTTTAATGAGTCAGAGTTTCATTTTAAGGATAAAGGTAACTCTTCTACTGAGTATGCAGGTACCAGCATTGAAGTAGAAATGAACAGGTTCTTCCTGCCACATGAAGCAACTTCTGAAGAAGAAAATGAATATGATCATGGAGCTCAAGTGGAGCAAAATGAAGATGACCATGATGGTCATGGAGCAAATGACCATCCAGAGCAAGGTGAAGATAAAAATGTCACTGAAAATATGACAAATACAAGTATTGAAGACCAAAACCCTCACCAATCAGGTGGGGAGGTAAGTAACCGACCTATTAGCAACTCTATGCCCTTTGGTAATGACTTGAATGATTACCAACTAACTAGAGATAGAGAGCCAAGGACTAGGGTACCTAATAGGAGGTTTATCATGTTTGTTGAGTTTTCTGATCTTTTGTCTGAGGTGAACTTGATTGAGTATGCTTGCCTTGCTTCTGAGCATGTTGTGAATTCTTTTACACCTGACACTTATGAAATTGCTATGAAATGCATGCATGCTAAAAACTAGATAAGTGCCATGAATGTAGAAATTCAGTCTATGTATGCTAACAAAACTTGGGTCCTTATTCCCAAGCCAGCCAATGCTAGACTGGTTGATTGTAAATGGATTTACAAACTTAAAGATGGTGCTCACTCTGGAGATCCCCCTAGATACAAAGCTAGACTTGTAGCTAAGGGGTTCTCCCAAAAGGAGGGCATAGATTATAATGATATCTTTGCACCTGTCATTAAATATAAGACTCTTAGACTCTTACTTGCTATGACTGCTGTGTACAACTGGGAACTTGAGAAAATGGATGTAAAAACTGCTTTCTTGCATGGTGAATTGAATGAAACTATCCATATGAATCAACCTAAGGGCTTTGTGAATGCTGCTAAACCTGACCATGTTTGCTTGCTTAAAAAATCTATATATGGCCTTAAGTAGTCCCCTAGGCAATGGAATATCAAGTTTGACATGTGCATGAGAAAACTTGGTTTTCAGATAAGCAATTATGATACATGTCTTTATTTCAAGGGCATTAGAACCAAGACTCCCTTGTTTGTGCTTTTATATGTTGATGATATCTTGTTGATGTTTTCTTCTAAGGTTATCATTGCTGGTGTGAAAAGAGACTTGAAACTTCACTTTGATATGAAAGACTTAGGGGTAGCTCAAAAGATCCTTGGCATAAAAATTACTAGAGATAGGAAAAACAAGAAAATGTGGTTATCTCAAAGTGATTACATGTTGAAGGTCTTAGATAGGTTTAAAATGCTTGAGTCTAAACCAACTTCTGTTCCCTTAGGAGGGCATTTAAAGTTGTCTAAAAGGTCTTTCCCTAGTACACCAGATGAGAAAGCTAAGATGTCTAATGTGCCTTATGATGTTGTTGTTGGGTCTGTTATGTATGCAATGCTTTGCACAAGGCCTGACCTGGCCTTTGCAATCAGTGTGTTGAGTAGGTTTATGTCTAACCCTGGTGAGTGTCACTGGAATGCCATGAAGTTCTGCTTGAGATACTTAAATGGCACCAAGGGTTAATGTCTTGTCTATTCTGAGCATGCTTCTAGTAATGAGTTACATGGTTACTGTGATTCTGATTATGCAAGCAACAAAGACAACATGAAATCTACTTTTGCATACTGCTACACCTGGGCAGACAACTGTATCTCTTGGAAGGCTCAACAACAATCTGTTGTTGCTCTTTCCTCAACAGAAGCTGAGTATATTGCTTCCACTGAAGCTGCAAAGGAAGCCATATGGCTTACTGGGATCTTGAAAGAAATACAAACTGTGCCTATGACTCCTGTGCTTCATATGGATAGCCAAAGTGCCTTATATCTATGCAAAGACCCTATGTTCCATGAAAGGTCTAAGCATATAGATGTAAGACACCACTTCATTAGAGTGTTGATTGAAGAGAAGTCACTTGAGATTAAGAAAGTGAAGGGAGATGAGAACCCTGCTGACTTTCGAACCAAAATTGTGACTATTGACAAGTTCCACTTCTGCAGGAATTTCCTGCACATTTAGGACACAACTTGAGCTTCTGAGCTCATGAGCCGACGATGGACAAGAGACAGTGATTATACCAATCCACTACTGGCGCCTTAGGCATTATTACAACCAAGGATTAGGAGGGCATTTGTAATGTTTTTAATCCTATGTTGTAATATGTAAACATTTGAACACTCATAGTACAATGCATGCACACAAGTAGGTAGAAGCTAGGACTAGGGTTTTAGCTCAGGCTCGAGATGCCATGGACCACCCACATCGGATCATGATCGAACCCTTGAGCCACTTGACCACATCCTGCTCAATTTTGGCTCTTGTGTTGTGATGCATGATCGATTGGGCTGGCTCCTTATGTGTGACTCGGGCTTGAGCACACACATGTCGTTATTGGGCCTATTCTGTTTTGGGCTGCTCCGCTTCTGATCCATGTGCTTTGGCTCATTATTAGAGACGACGTCGTGTTGGCTTCTAGGGTTTCATATATAACCCTTTATGAGGAGCTCGAGAGCTTCATCTTGCTCACTTCTCCGCGACGCTCTGGTTTCTAGGGTTTGGCTCTCTCGAGCTAAATCTCTTTGACTCCTTTGCCTCTCATGGAAATGTGACTAGATCGAGAGAGAGAGAGAGAGAGAGAAAGAGAAAGGAGAACTAGAGAGAGATGAGGGATATCGGGTCTGAGTGGCTTGGTTCTTTGTGAGCTTGCCGGCTCTGTTTGTCTCTGTTCTTGTTGCTTGGTGCTTGTTCCTTGCTCTTGCTCTTGTTTCTGGCTTTTGCCACTTGTGTGTGTGCTTGCTTGTAACTGTGCTTGTTCTGTGGCCTTTGGTGCCTAGTGGATTGGGTGAGTCTCCCCTCTTGAGGCTCCGCAGATGTAGGACTTAGTCCGAACTGCGTCAACAACTCTTTGTGTCCTCTTTCTTGCTTGCGTTTTGTGTTTTTCAAAAGTGTTTTCAAACTCGTTTATGAACAATGGAAGCGAACTCGAGTAGATCTAGATCTCCACAGAATTGATTCCTCACCTTTTTATTTTGTGATAAAAATGTTCAATTCATGTACAAATAATTTTTTGAAAATTATAAATCTTGTTTTTAATGGAATAAATCAATCAAAAATTGTCATTTTAAATTTCTTTTGGTTCTACAACATTCTTAGTGAAAATTTCTTTTTTAAAAAAAAATCAATTTTCTTTATATAAAATAATATTGGATAAGATTAATAACCTTTTTGATAAAGTCCAAAATAATAACATAACCTTATTGGTTTTTTCTCATTTGTAAGAAAATAATGCCATTACTTATATTATTTGGATAACTTTAACTTCATCATTAACCACATGAGTTAGTAATTTACAAGTAATTCACCTTACTTACTTTTTTCATTATTATTTTTGAAACAATTTTAGAAAAAAGTTAATAAGAATTTCTTAACTCTTTTTTATAAAGGTTTAAACTTATATTCTTCCAACTTATGTTTCTGCTTGTCAAAATAAACACAATGACATGGATTATTTAAATAAAATATTATTAAATTAAAATAAAACCCAAATTTCTTTTTTTATTAATGAAAAACTAAATCCCAATTATTTTTTAAGAAAAACTTAAAACCCAAACAAGGTTTTTAAAAACATTAATAATTGATTTTTATTTTGGATAGATAAAAGTTAGACACGTCATCTTTATTGTGTAATAACCCAAAATTTTTAAACTTTTATTAAAAAAAGGATTATGGAAATTCTTATTAAATTTTATATAAAATATTTCAAAAATAATAATAGACAAAAGTGTTCAGATGAACCTACTTGTAAAGTCAAAGTTATGATTTATGTGATTAATTATGAAGTTTGGAATTTAAATTAGCCAAATAATAAAATTAATGTCATTTTTATACATGAGAAAATTAAACATATTCTTATATGTTATAACTATGGAACTTATCCAAAAGGTGATTAATCTAACCCAATATGTTTTTATATAGAGGAAATTGATTTTTTCAAAATAATTTTCACTAAGAATATTTTAAAACCAAGATCTAAAATGGTTATTTTCAATATTTTAATCCTTTAATGATAAGATTTATAATTTTTAAAATTTTATTTGTACATGTATTGGGCAGTTTTTTCATAAATTAAAAAGGTATGTGGCCAATCTATAATTTTTTTTCAAAATTATGGACAGTTTAAGGATAGAGGTACAACGATCCCTAAATTATATGATATTTACTGAAATTCGAAAAGGTCGAGGTAAAGGGCTCAACTGCATAAAAGGTTGGGATATTTAGAGCATTTTTTCCTTTTTAAAAAATATGGGTGTTTTCAACTTTTCCCTCCCTAGTAGTCATGCTCCTTTTTCAACTAAGTACCGGTTAGAACTTTGACACCAATTTTAGATTTTAAAGTATCTCCATGTTAAGAGCTAAAGGCTAATTTTGCTTTTAGCATAAGGAGAGAGAAACTCTCTCTCTCTCTTTAGAGAGAGAAAATACAAAGAAAAAACTTGAAAACTTGATGATGAAGATAGAAATCTAGAGTAAAATATCCAAAGGAAAATCAGTAGCCACCGAAATATTTGGCGAGAAGCTTGGTTTTTTAACCATTGATCAACTTCATCAAGCCGAGAAGGCTGAAGTTTTGATCTGATTTGTTGCCTCTCAATCGCCCGCTGAGAAAGCGGATTGAGTTCGAAAACATTTTTGTGAGACTAATATAAAATTTTGGTTGGAATTTCTCAATGAAAATGCCTTTGCATGTGTGGTTGTGAGGTATTAGCTCTTTAATGAAGTAGAAGTTTGCTATCGCACTTATGCATTTAATGGCTTAGCCCTCTTCTAATTTGCTAACTTTTTGAGTCTCCTGTGTGTTTTTCCTGCCATGGACAAACTTTTCAACAGAAAATGAGATTTGCTGTCGATCTCTTTGTTTGTCCAGTTAGGACGGTCCACTTTTCCATCTGGATTTTGGTGGAGAGCGGTGCTCGCTATTACTCTGGCTTTTCAGAAATTCGCCGGCTGATCTCCAAGGTGGTTTCATACTTTCTTCTCTTCTCTAGAACGATGGTGGTTTAGTGCCGACGATCGTTTGGCCGGACTGTGTTCCCGTCATCGTCGTCGTTGCGCTCGGCCTCATATGTCAATCGACAACTTTTGCTAATCTACTTGCCTTCCTTTGTCGACCGACGGTTACCGGTTCCTCTTGGCCTTTTAGTAGATTTTGTTGCCGTTGTTGGCTTTCACGACGCTATACCGCCGTTTTGTTCCCCAAACGCCGTGTTGATGATGACGATGACATGTTGATGATGATGACGTGGTTACCTATCTTCCATACTTTGTTATGGCTAATTTTATTGCTACGTGGCTTTATTTGTGGGCTTTGGCCCATTAGAAGATGTGGGTTTGGCCATGTGCTTCTTGCGGTTGTGTTTTAGCTCCTGGTTTTGTTTTCTTTTGTGCCTTTTGGCTTGGCAGGCTCGTTTAGTATGAGTTTATGGGTGTTTGTTTTGGTCGTGTTGGGGTTCCGGTTAGAGTTTGATCCTTTAGATCTCATCTTTCTATCCGGTGGCACTATACGCCTTGGTTTTTAACCCGCGGAAGTGTCATACTCGTCCATTCAATCTTACTCATAGATTCATGGTGTTTGCATGCTTTCCCTTGCCTTGCTTGTGGCCTTTTGCTGGTTGCTGACCTCAAGTTTCGTGTATGTACCGGGATTGGGAACTGAGGTTGGGCTTGGATTGCTAGGCATGGTCGTGATGCTTTAGCGGCTCTTGATTGTTCTTTATCTTGTTGGAGACTCGTCAGTGGTCCTTTGCGCATCCCTCTGGATCGTTCAGGGTTGACCTCCAGTCCTACGACACTTTGACTTTTCACGCGTTTCTCTCCAGCTTCCAACCTTGTTTCATTTTCCTTTCTTCGGTTGTTGTATTTTACATTACTTGTGATTACTTTTTTGCTTGTTGCTTGCCGAGCTCTCGGCTGCTATCTCTTAATAGCCTCTCGGGCTGCCAGGTTTGTCTGGTACCCCGAATTCTTACCTATTCAAAAAAAATATTAAAAAGGACATATTCTTTTCTAGATATCATTTAGTCTACCATAAAAAAAAAATAAGCACTCTAACTATAGGCTAAATTTCATAGGTTAAATTTCTAAAATTTGATTATAACAGATTATAGAAGATGTTGTATATATTATGATACTATGTACATTTATTTAACTTATGTATCTTATCTTTCCTTATTTCTAGCCCTAGTTTATTTTATCCCTTTGTATATAAATCCTTCTATTTCTCAATAGAAAGTGAACTTCTCACAATTTTCTAATTGTTCATAGTATCAGAGCCTTAATACACAAAACTAAGTTTTTTTTTCTCTCCTTCGTTTCCGCTGTTTTCTTTCTTTGGCCATACACAAAACTAAGTGAACTTTCCACATTCTTTGGCCATACCCATCATCAATCCTTTTGCTTCATCTTCTAAGAAAACACTTGATCATACATCTTTTTATCTACACCTTTTTGATCATCCGGGTCTCAATATTTTTCCGGTTGTTCCTAAAGGCGAAAAATTTTCAGAACGGAAAATCTGTCTACGCAATGCTTTTCAGGCTAAACGGAAACTTGGATTTCTCAATGGCACAATTGTAAATCCCAGTTATTTAGATCCTGATATTGAAGACTGGTGGAGTGTCAATTCGATGTTGTTCGGTTGGATCGTTCAATTTATTAACCCGCCTATTCGATCCACCATCATATATTTTCATATCGCAAAGGTTCTTTTTATGATCTCACTCCGTTTCTTGATTGGAAATTGGTCGCGTATTCATCAGCATTTGAATTATCCTTAAATTATCATGTATTTTCAACAAGTCTTTTTGAATAACCCTTTTATAATATATGTTTAATTTCCACTAGTAGATCTTATGTAAAACAAATACTAATATAGTGAACTATTGTTTCTTTTAATGAATAAAATTTCGCTTTTAATTCATTTTCCTTAATTATGTACTTTAAAGCATTTGGTGGTTCTACGTGGGTTAATTTGGGATCATTGACGGTAATATCCCTTAGGATAAAAATATGGGTATTATTGTTTTCTATCCTTGTAAGATTGTGTTTCTAACATTAAGCCTAGTGTTTTTCATAAATACCCATCATTGATTATTGTAATTTCTTGTTGTGTTGAGTGAGATCCATGTATAAAAACAAAAGAGAGAGAGAGAGTTCTTCATATCTAGAGAGACATTGAGAGATTATGTTAGGTTAATCAGATCAGTGTAGATCAAGTCCTTGTAAACCTTGAGTCCTCAAATTCTAGTGAAGAAAAACCTTCGCTTGATAGTGCCCCCAAACTTAATCATTCTGACGAACTGGGTCAACAAATTCTTGTGTGTTCTTTGTCTTGTTTTCTCTTCTTTCTCTCTTGTCTTGGTGGTTTTGTGATTCTTCCTTACTATAAGACGTTTGTTTTTCCTAACAAACTCAACCTAATTATTAATTATAAATTTTGATTCGTAATAGTAATTGTTCAATTATCCATATGTACATGTGGAGAGAATTTTTTTAGACTACTAGACTTAATCTTACATTTGTTTTCCAATACTTGAGTCAGTTTATGAAGACTCCTAGAATACCACATTTTGAAGCTTTGCAACATACTATAAGATATCTCAATGGTTGTCCTATCATTTGAGCTAATAGACTACCAAAAAAGTTTCCAAACTATGCTTATAGGCTACCAAAATAACTTCAACACACAAATAGTAAATGTAATACAAAGCATTAATTTTAAGAATACTGATGATGAACCTTAACATACCTAGTAGAAGAACACAATAGAAAAAAACGACCTAAATCACATGTCACCAAATTGAGAAGAACATGATGTCATGATGGTCAGGTGGTCTGCGATCGCTACTGCTGAAGACTAGAAAGATGGATGATTCGACGAGGTCGATGGCCGACGTCAATGGATAGAAGATCTAAAGAGCTACAATGATGCCAGGATGATGGACGAATTTCACCACTACGGGTTTGGAGAGATACGAGCGAGGTAGATGACCGCAAAAGTGAGCGAGAGAGGGGGTCACAAGAGAGGTACGAGTCTAGGGTTTTTTAGGTTGAGAGTGTCCTTTTCACTCTTTAGTGTTCAGGGGTAGTTTGGACATGAAATAAAAAATAACTCTATATTTACCCGTATTTGCCACTCTAAATGAACCCATTGATTTTTTTTGTTGAATCTATTGTTTTAATCTCATATGTCCATTCCTCATATCCAATGGCACTCGTTCGCTCGCAGCTCACACCCAATGAAAATTAGGCACCCGAGGCCACTCTTAAATTATATACAATCAATTTATAAAAAATTGTCTATTGATTCTAGAGGGAGCTACCAAATTGATTGCTACCAAATAAAATATTACAAATAATTTTTTAGTGATTATAAATTTATTTTGTTAATGGAATCTATAGGGAGAAAGAAGCACTTGTACCTCTTCATGGCGGATATAGGATTAACAGGGGACTTTGGACAAAATAGTTGCAAAAAATTTACCCCGGACAAAATCCATCTAATTTAAATATCAAAGTAATATACAATAATAAAATTAAAGATAGTTTGACATAAAAAAAATGACGTACAAATAAAACTACATGTTATTCTATTATTCGGGGCATTCTGTCCAATTCATATTTTTATAGCAATATTTAGATTGGGGTGTTTGAGAAAATAGAAATTTTCATATAAAAAGTTGTATGGCCCCTTTTGCCACACAATTCTATTCATTTTGTGAAGAAATTTATTCCTTTTACTAGTTTTTCGACAAGATGTTGAATATTTTAACGTTCCGGTGAAATGTATTTAGGTGTTTTTGTTATTTATATAAGTGTGTAAATTGAATGACTCAAATCCTTTACATTTATAAGTCATAACCGTACGTCATAATTAACTTCATAAAACTCCATTAATGACTAGTAGTGAATTGATGAAAAACTGTAATCATTTCGTTTCTCAAAAGTTTGTTTTTAGCCCACTACACGATTATTAAGGAATGAATTTTTTTACCCAAATTATCCCTACATTTGAAAAAATATGTACTCTTAACCCCTCATAGAAAATTGTTGAGAGTAATTATTACTCCTATAAAGTAGGAATAAATTTAAAAAAAGGTGAAAAAAATATTAAAAGAACATATTTTATGAAAAACGAAAAATAAACTAAAAAGACATATTTCAAAAAACAGAGAAACTATTAAGGAAAAAGGTGAATATGATCTTGTTTCATTTAACGTGAGAATTCAAATGATATGAACTTAATTTTTTGAAAAAGTAATTTTTTAGAAATTAAAATTTATAGAAAATAGAAAATTATATTTAGTTTAAAATTAATTATTTTTATATAAGTGAAAAAATAAAGAAAATTACTATTTAATATCAGAGGAAATTGATCTTTTTTTATCATACCGTGATAAATACAATTTTTGTGATTTTGAGAAAGTACAAATTTTCATAATTAAATTATATATTTATTTTATGAATCAAACACAAAAATTTAAGTTACTTCAGGAGAGATATGTGTTAAACATCTTTTTCACGTAAAACGATTCAAATTTTTAAAGTCATGCATCTAGAAGATATTATCTCAAGATTAAGATACCTATATGCAATTATGTAAATTATTAGGGCATCTAACTCTAATTTTCACACCTACTGGCTACGGCTACATACACATGATTTTCCCCATTTCCATCATAAAGACAGCTCACAGCAGAATCTCAGGTCGTTTCTTTCCACCATTGCAAGTCTTGCACAGTTGCAATGGACCGTCTTCCGATTTCTGACATTATGTGGAACCTAAAATCTGGCTTCCAAGGGATAAGTGTCAAAGACGCCGAGCTTGTCCTGATCGAGAGGGAGCAACGGCTGAAGATCAAGAGGGTTAAACTGGAGGACAAGTATAAACGAGGCTGAGGAGTGATAACGAGGCGGAGGTGCGCCGGAGGCGCGACTTGAACAAGAAATTTCATCAGGCATTAGGGAAGATTAGGTTTTTGGAGAAGGACGCAACTTTTCGCAGAAGAGTGGAGACGCCGGAGAGAAGAGAGAAAGAGGCGAGGGAGCAAAGTGCTCGGCTTCGGGAGAAGGTTAAGGTTATGGAAGAGGAGAAGGCGGAAGCAGAGAGGGGAAAGAGAGAGGTGACAGAAGAAATTGAGAAGCTTTTGGAGAAGATTGGGTGCTTGGAGAAGGAGAAAGAAATGGCGTTCGCTGAAGCTGAGAATTTGAACAACATTCTTACGAGATTCAAGGAACGGGTTGTTGCTTTAATGGAGGATTCGGGTCTGGATCTGAGTAGTACTGGTCTGGCTAGATTAACCTGTGCGTATGATGAAGGTACATTTAAGTTAATCTTTGAATAGTTTGAAATGATCAAAAAGAGATTTGAAATCCAATTGTTTTATTTTGCTGTTGAATGTGAACTTCTTATTGTTCTATTTTGTTGTTGAATGTGCTTGAGGTTGATCCTTGATTAATGCCACCCTATTATTAGGCTATGAATGTTATTGATTATAGTTTGCTTGTATGTATTAGAATGTGAAATGATCAATGGACTTTTATAAAGTTAGCAAGACGAGGAGTTTTAGGGTTAAATCTTAGTTAGTCCCACATTGAAGATAAATTACACAAACATACCCCTAAATTTGGTCATTTTGCACAAAACCCCCCTTATGAACAAAAAAGTAGCTAACTATCTTGTCCATGCTTTATGTTTTGTTAGCCATTCTACACTGATAACCATTTCACCCCTATCAAAATGCTAAGAATACATATCAAATGTCCAATGTATCCCACATATAGGAAGAATATAGATACTAATATGTATTAGTAAGGAGTAACTTTTTATATGTCATGTTTTTAATCTTGTTGCTTAAGGTTGTAATTTCCCCCTAGATTATGGAAATCCAACTTTTTAATGTGTTTGCTCCATAATATTTATTATGAATATGTTTATTAGGATCATTATTTAGTTGAAATGTGAGTTTTGTTGGTTTATGGCTCCAAAGCACTTAATAGAAATTATGGAATTGTTTTATTAGATCAAGATGCATCTAGTTTATTTTTTAAGTGGTAGTGTTGCTAGTTTTCCGTTTGATCTTATATATGATTAGTTAATGTTATTTATTCTATTGTATTTGGGAATGAGACAATCTTCTCCTCGTCGAGAATGCAGAGTATCTCTTTGACATGTTTGGGATATTATGTATTCTTGTGAGTTTAGGAAATGTAAATATTTGGAAATTTGAATGCTAAGTTGAGGGTGGGAAGTATTGATATAAGATTTTCTTGGAATTTGTAATGGCCTAACAGATCATAAGCTGCCTCCGAATGGAAATGCTATTAAGTTTTAGATTCAAGGAAAAAGGATTAGAATGCTTATCAATGTCATTGTAGATCAAGATTGATATTGGCTTTCCCTTGTTTTAGAATTTAGAAGTAATTTTTTTTCCTAATTGCAAATATTCCCTACTTTGATTGGTAAATGACCTTTTCTCCCTTCTCAATATAGATGACTAAGGCACCTTTAGCAATAATCAACTGCATTTGTGCTTTTGCATATGTACGGCACTTCTAACTGCTAACTTTAAACAGCTTGTGTTAATCGTGCTAAATCTTGCATGCAACAACCAAACAGTAGATGCATACATTTTAATGAGACACCCTTTTCTGATCTGGAAACTCTTACAGTTGACTCGAATTCTTTGGACAGTTGATGCAGATGTGGAGAACAGATTGGATACTAATATAAAAGAAGAGCCTAATGGACACAATTCAAGCAGTCCCCTTAATCTGTCTGGACAAAATTCTAATCTATCTACGCTGGTTAGTGGTAAACCCACCAATACCACAACAATCGACATCAATTACAGTGGCAGTGATGATGAAGGGTTACATCCACCAAATGGACTGAAACGGAAACGAGATTCATCTGGAAGATCAAGTGTGGGAGTAGTGGGTAAAAACAATGATGAGAACATAACCATTAAAAGCGAGTCAGAGCCCCCTGGGGATTTGTCTTCTGTGTCTTTGAAACAAGCTAACCATTCCGTCTTAGGAGTAGTCTCTTGGTATGACCAAAGTGTCTCTAGATCTATCACAGTTGAAAAATGCAGTGATGAGAAGCTAGAAGCTGATGAATCATGGCAATTTGAAGCAGACATGTTGAGTGCTATTGACAAGGCCCCTGTTCTTACCTTGGAGGCAGTGTGTGCCCTATACAGACAACAGAAATCTCATGGTAATCTGAGTTCTGGCTCGGCGTTTTTGAAAAACAGAGGATTTGACGGCTTTCATGTTTTCAGGTATACAATATTTTTTAAGACAACTATGTGTTGCTTATCTTTTGGCATATGGATCAATACAGTTGTTATTTGGTATGGATATTTGTAGGGTTTTTCGAAAGCGCAATTACATTTTTGTATGTTCAGTTCTTCCTTTATGGACCAGTTTTTAAGATGAAGAATAAATTTTGTTTATTTGCTGTTTGGTTTATTTGAGTTTTGCTATGGAGCTTTCATGTATTTGATGAATATCTGCTATTCTATTTGCAATCAGGGGTTTTCAGAATAAGGTTTTCAGTTTTTAGTTAACAGAACATAGTTTGATATTTTTTTCCTCCATTTATCAGGCAAAGAGCTATCATACGACTTTACCATGTGGCTATTATATAAAACAACCTCATCATTGACACTTTTGGCTTACATTTGTATCAGGGGTACAACCCTGGCTGAGTTCTTGCTGAATGGGGATCCACAAGGTGGCATGCAAAAGTCTCTCGAGGAGCTGCAGCTCCATGATCCCAAAGGTCTTGATGATTGCAAAAGGATAGCAATTTCACACTCAAGGCAATTGTTCGAGATCTACCAGAGGCAAGAGGATCCTTTTTTTGGCCCCAAATGATGCGTGTTTTTCTCGATAAACTTGGAAGCCTTTTGCCTTAAAATTAAGCTGCATGCCAGTTTCTATTATATATAGTAAATCTGTGGTTTAGGGATACCCCTTTAATGAATGCCTATACTCTCAATATCATTCTGTCTCTCGGCTGTATCAAAGGGGACATATGAAAATGAAGTGTAGCACCTAGACACCCGTCTTCTTTATTTTGAAGCCGTCCTACTGTATTCAATGTATATGGTATGTAACTAGTAAAACTCGGCTAGATATATTACCTAATCAAAATGAGCTTGTTCAGATCTCTGATTGAATTAACTATCATGTTGACCCGTGCAATGTACAACCATGGATATGATCTTTGGATATGATACGTATAATTATGTCTGAGTATTGATTGATTGAATGCAATATCATGAGATTGCTGTGCAGATAGTGGCATGGGATTTTACATCATGGAAAAGCAAGGCAACTTGAAAAACTGTGACAACATATGTAAGGCTCCATTAAAGTTGCATTGTTAATTTGTTTCTTAAATGGAGAATGCAATTA
This sequence comes from Fallopia convolvulus, assembly GCA_964016875.1. Classification (NCBI taxonomy): domain Eukaryota; kingdom Viridiplantae; phylum Streptophyta; class Magnoliopsida; order Caryophyllales; family Polygonaceae; genus Fallopia; species Fallopia convolvulus. Next base: position 9,693,942 of record OZ024723.1, read on the forward strand.
ATTCATGGATGTATAATAATTTAGTCCAACATTGTCTTCTGAGCTTAAAGATTGACCTGGAAATATGTTTCTAATATTAGTTTCCTGGGGTAATTCTACTTTGTAAATGTGCGTTGGATGCACGTCGGTTGAACTCTTTTTTTTTTTCATGTCAAGATACTGATAATCGGATGGTCTCTTGGAAATATATAAAGAACTGGATCTGCACCTGCTTTTATTTTTTGTGATCTCATTGGTCATATAATGGCTTAAATGACACATGACCAGAATGCTATTCACAATGGAGTAGTTTTCTTTCTTGAACTTATAAATGCTAGCATATCATCTTCTTTTTAAATAAAAGAGAAATGTTCTATTATTATTAGCATATACAATCTCATCCTCCATCAAGTTTACAACTTTGAAATAGTGATATCCAGAAATCAAACACAAAGTTGTGGAGTGATTCTCATATATCAGAGGTATGAGCTTCAGAAACAACAATTTACGGTTGTATGAAGCTTGAAAAGCAAGATTAGATTTCTAACTAAAATATACTTATGTTCTATTGCAGAAGGAAGCAATTTGGCAGGTGAATATTGAACTCAAGTCTCAGAAAACCAGTTTTTGTTGCCCTGCCAATTGCATTAAGAGATCTAAGCGAAACCTGCCAAAAAGGATATTATCCTCTTTCATCTCTACCACTAGTGCACCTAGTTGTTAAACATTAAATTAAGATTAAATTTTAGTAATCCAAGTTCATTTTTTGTGTTTGTTGATGTTTGGCAAAACAATCCTTTTCATACAGCTTCCCTGAAACTGGACTTGCGTGTACTGTTTTGTGTGTTTGCTGATGTTTGGCTCCTTGTTTGTGCTTGTGTAATACTTACCTTAAATTGGAGTCTGTTAAATTCCTAGCTGGTTTATGGAAGAATGAAGACACCCTTCTTACAGATGCTTTGCTACGCCCTTGTTCACTGATTCCATCAGGCATTCCTGGTGACTTGTGCAGTGATAGCCTAGCTGCTACTCTTGATATTCCTGCAGAAATTCTTAGTTTGGTTAGTGAACATAATAATCACCATTTTTACTATCTATGAATATTTGGTTATTTCTGCATAGACATACTAACCCGAGTCTTTAACAGTCCTGTAACTTTTGCTTTTTCGCAAGGACAAATCCTTCTTCTCTGACAACAAGCTCGCGTCACATCTGCTAAAGTGTTCAATACTAGAAGTCGTCTTCTGCAGGCGTTTTGGCTTGTTCCTTGGAACTTCTTGACACTGGGAGCTCAGCTCATGACCATAGTCCAACTCTGTGAAACACATGGACTTGGCTTTTTTTAGCATCCTGCCGCGGCAAGATGCCACGACTGAGTCATCTGTTGTGGTACTAGATTTGATCTGTGATGGCTCTTTTCTATCATCGCTATCTGAGCGTGTCGATCTTGTATCAGGCGATGCGAAAAAGTCTGCGTCTGCTACGATGTCTTTCTCCTCTGGACCTCTTACTACTTCACTTGCTGACTCCCAATCTTGCTTCTTGTCAGTTGCACTCAGCTTGTCCGTCTCCACAAGTCTAAATGAAAACAGCTCAAATGGGATATGGGTAACAGGAGCTATGTCATCATCTTGATGTGGAAAAATCTTCAGGAACCGAGCATCTATGTCACAGACATCTATTTGTGGCATTGACACTAGTGGGTAAGAAAATTGAGGATTCATCACCATGACCCGCGTTATATACCTTAAAATCCTGCAAATTGAGGAGAAACTTGGGCGTTGTGTTGGGTCAGCCTGCCAACACCTCTTTATCAATGTTGCAAGATGTTTTGGTAGAGGAAAAGGGAAGAGAGGCCTCTCGCCCGCTCTAATATTCCGGCTCATTTTCTCTCCCTTAAGATGTGAATCCTCAAAGGGAACTTTTCCTGTCAAAACCTGGAAACTCAGCATTGCAAAGCTGTAAACATCAGCCTTCTCTGTATCCCTGAACTCATCACCACCGTTTTCTGGCTTTTCCTGTTCATTCATCACCTCTGGTGCATTCCAGATAAAAGCAAGCGTCTCATCTTGGCTGACAGAGGAGGTCCCTACACACGGTCCACTCCCTACAGATTTCAGATCAAACCCGGTTATCTTTGCATAGACATAGCCTTCAGACGACGAATTCCTTAGTTTTATGAGAACATTTGAAGGGTTCAAACTTCCATGATAAACCTTCTGTGAATGCAAGTACTCCATACCCCTTGCAACTTGCAGCATGATATCAACGGCCACCGTGAGAGGGAGTGGCACTCTTCTCTTTGGACCACACTGCTCTTTTATATAGGTATTGAGATCCTTGCTCATTTGCTCCACTACGAGGAAATACTCGTTCTTTTCTTCATCATGGAATCCACACAAATATCTGACTACACTCGGGTGGGAGAGGGAAAGCGCCTGGTGTATTTCTGAATCCAACGACTGATCCATTAGGAAGAACCGTCTAAGAACAAAGCCCTCTCCTAGCCACTGTATCTCCTTGTACTGGCCTCCTTTTTCTATCCTCCTCTTAACCTGGTAATCCTTCCCTGCTGTGAAAATAGAGCTTGAACAAAGAGAGCCCGGCTCTTCAAGTCTCTTAATCAGGAGGTCCCCGATATGTTGCTCGTATTTGGTCAAGGTTGACTGATCACCATTTTTCTTCCTCTTGATGACCTCTGCAAGCAACCATTTGTCCTCCATCAACGCATTGCATTGCTTCACCACGATGTCGTCGTCTAAAAGATATTCCTTCCCGTACTTCCATTGAAAGAGCTTCGGATCGTTCCACACTTTCTGATACTTGCTGGCCAGCATCATCCTCTTCTTGTCCATCTCCTCAAGATCGAGGCCCGAGATCTGCCCAACTGTCTCTATTGCCTCAATGGCCATGGGGAAATAGAGCATCAGATTATGGACGTGGTACTCCACGCTTACCCTGCTGTTATGAAGGCAAACGGCTCGTACCCACCACGACTTCTTCCCCTCGGAGCAGCTCTTGATGTAAGAATCTCCTTCCTTGAAAACTCGGACAAGGTCCCTCAGAGGCTGTTCTAAAGGCTTCCATTTGGTGGCCTTCTCCTCTACCCTCAGGTAGTGCTTTATGTCTTCGGCTATCGTGTGGAACGCTTGGCTGTAAAGGTCGAACAACAACGTGCATTGCCTTGTGTTGATCTGGTTTTCGTCTCTCAACATGATCTGAGCCTGCATGCCCCCCAGGACTTCTCCCATCTGGCAAAACTGCTCCATTCAAATCCACAAAAATGTTGAACCTAGAGAACCTGAAAAAAAAAAAAAGATTCAGAAAACTACAAGAGCCTCTCTTTTTTTTCAGCTTCAAACCATGGATCAAAAAACAAAAGGTTGAGGTATTGGCACAATCAAGGTGCCTTTCAATGATTGTGCAGTTAATTTGTAATAGTAAAATGACAAGAATCAGAAGTCTGATTACCAATAATCTGGAGGAAGAAACCAAGTTTAGGTTCAATTTCTTCCTCCTTGATCTTCTTTCTTTTGTCTAACTTGATTTTAGAAAAGAATCTGTGCTCAGAAATATATGTGGAAATTGAATTTTCTGGTTCGGAGGGGATTCAGGGAGCATGGCTATTTATATTGAAGGAATTTAAATTGTTGTAGTTTTTTTAATTTAGTAATACGTTATCCGAAGTACGTAGTACAAACTGCTTTTTGAAAAAACAGTATATATTTATTGTTTTCATCTGTTATTTTTATTTATGTGTTGTGCATCCTATTTTAAAGCTGTGCGTTTTTTCTATTTTACCATCCATTTATTTCAACCTTTTATCATGTTAATCATAACTTTATAATACTTGCACTCTGCCACCCCCACCTAGGCACCTACTGATTCTTCCTAAATGAGCTCCCAAAACTTGGCCCATCTGCCTCCTTATAGCTCAGCCCAACACACTACAACTCAGCGTCCGTTCGGCAGCGAGGAGCGTTCTCCAGCTATCTCCGAAACGCTAGCGGAAAAGCAAGAAGCTTGGGTGTAGGAGCTTCATGAAAATCGTCAAAATTCCGCTCCCAAAACGCTAGTGCCAAACGGAGGCTTAGCCAATCCAGTCAGCTAATTCACACTCCCGCCCATCTTTCCGTTGTATACAAGAAGCAGAATGTGTCAATGGAGCTAGAATCAACCAAACATGGTGGTGACGATCATCAACTACGGAAGCTCGGCTAGCGGTGATTGGCGATAGTCTTGAATCCTGACCAAGCTCCATCATGTCTAGCCAGGGACGGACCTAGGGGCGGGTTTGGGTACACACCAGCCCGCCCTAAAAAAAATAAAAAATAAAAAATAAAAATATAGGGTAAATTTAATTATAAAAAAAGAAAAAATAAAGTAAATTTAGTGTTAAATTAGTTAAATTAAGGTAATTTAGCCCACCAAAAAATTTAATGACAATTAGTCCACCCTAATATTAAATCCTGGATCCGTCTTTGTGTCTAGCGGCATTCTTATACGTGCCCATGCTGAAACAGTTTAGGCTCAATGAAACAAAAGTTAAGTATGATTCTACGACATTTGTGTATTTATTTGGTAAGAGTTGCAGATTCTCAACTTCTCTTTTGTTAGCGACCAAAGTTGTTCACTTTAGTTTCGAGTGATTTTCGAATAAATGGAAGGACTCGGAAGAGAGCGTGGGGTGGTTTTGATGTTAAGTGGGCCCTTTCTATCTGAACCCAAATTGGAATATGAAAATTTGAGGCCCAGTTTCAAATGGTTAAAATATGTCATTATGGGCTGGGTTCTCACGCTTAATAAGGAATGACACATCTGTGCACAAAAAGGGCCATAGTAAAGCTTTATTCTCTTGCCCGAGGTAGACAATTCGGTCAGATGCCTCTATTTAATTGAAATATTTATAGTAAAATATTTTTCTTATACAAAATATTTCGATATAACAATAATAATAGGTGGTACAATTTGGTCAAATAACTAATTACTACTCTGTAAGAAACTATAACAAATCATTAAATCAACATGTTCCCTGAAAAAAATAGCAAATAACTAATTAATACTCCGTAAGTAGGTCCATTGCACCAACATGGATTCTTAGTGCTTATTTGGTTTCCATTGAAATTCCCATGAATTTAAATATCCCATAAAATAGAAGTAAATATATGTGTTTGGTTGAAAATTAATTGACAGAAAAACACATGAATTTAAATTCCCATAAATTACATTTCCTCCAAAATGGGGGAATTACAATTACCATGGTGGGGGTAGGTAAGTTCCAATTCCACCATTTTTATTTCAAATTTATTTTTTAATTTTTAATTTTTAAATTGCAAATCTCTTATTTATCCAAAAGTCAAGTTATTGATTTTCATTAATAAGGGTTGTTAACATAATTTTAATTAAATTCCCATGAATTTTAACTTACAACCAAACAAAATAGAGAGAATTAATTCCTACATAAATAATTTTAACCAAACATTTTTTCGCAAATCCCATGAATTACAATTCTCATAAATTTAAATTCTCGTAATTTAAATTCCTACAAATCATACTTCCCGCATTCAACCAAACAAGCACTTATGCTTCTATCTTCATAGAGTTGTGAATTTCTAAAATTTTATACAGTAGTAAATATGTAAATTCTAGATAACATAATTTTTAAAAATAAAAAAATTGATATAAAAAGAAAAAAAAATCTAATAACGGTTATTGATTTTTTATTTATTTAACAATTACAATTATTTAAATTTTACTGATAGAAATTTTTTTATCGACTTAACTGGAACTATATTCGGATTCTTGTGAAGACAAGTGTTTTTTTACTTTTTGTGTTACATACTTACATACAATATATTATTTATTCTAATTTAAATTAATGTACACGGAAAATGCCACGACCCACATAGATGGTTTTACTTTTGGGCCCAACATTTGGTGTCTGCCAACACCGAGAGCCTCTTGTCAGTACGTACACGTGAAATCACAAAGAAAATGAGAATGATGGGGTAAGAAGTGAGAGTGTTATTTAGTACTCCCTCTGTCCCTTTTTGTTTGTCCAGTATTTTATATCGGGCGTTTCGAAATGTTTGTCGTACTTTCCCTCTTTCCTTTTCTATCTATACATTTCTTACAAAAATACCCTCAACAATATCACTTTTTACCCATTTTTTCTCTTTCCATCTCAATCAACTATTCATCTTCCCTTACCTCCAATAAATACACAATCCATAATTCTTTTATCAATCCTTTTGTTTTCCTTTATTTGTCCATTTTGTAGCAACATTAAAAAATCAAATTACAAAGTCATTTGATATCCAAATTTATGAACCTTACAAATAAAATGTGTAATTGGTTTATTTTTCCAATTTTTTCCACTTTATTTTTGTTTAACCTTAAAAAGCATTTTTCCAATGTTTTTTTAAATCCAATTTTCCAATTTTTTAAGCAAAGACATTTTTTATCCATTTTTTTCCATAATTGCCCACTTTACATTTATCCATTTCTTTTTGTTTTCGGATATTGGACTGGACTGTTCATTGGGTTTATGATGTTGAGAACTCGAGATATGCATTGGCCTGTTCATTGGGTTTTTGGTCCAATATGAGCTTCACATTTTGGACTGATCCATTACTTTTGGACCAAGCTCTCAACATAAAGCTTGGAGGAAACCCTAAAGCTCTCATTTTTTTCATTGTGCCGCCTCTCAACCTCTCTTCACTCTCTAAAACCCTAAAGCTCTCATTTGTGTTCTTGTGCCGCCTCTCAACCTTTGTTCACTCTCTCAAACCCGAAAGCTATCGGGCGCTCAAAACACCTCTCGATTTCTCTCTTTTGGTGACGATTCTCTCATCACACATTCAGATTGAGGTGTTAATTGCTCAAGTTCGCTCAGGATTGCTCTAAATCTTTGGATTCTCGCAAGATTTGCTCACAATCTCTCGATCTCTCATAAAGGTATTTCAAGCTCTCGATCTCTTCGTTTTCTCTCGTTTTTTGTGGATCTCGATTTTTCCTCTCCTTTTTGCTATGAATCTCTCCTTTTCTCTCTTTTTTTGTTCGATTTGTTTGTATTTTGACAAGATCTATGGTTTCGTTTTTGGATCTCGATTTTCCCCTTTGTTTTTGCTCTCGATTTCTCGTTTTTTCTCGCTTTTTTCGATCTCTTTCTACGTATTTGTTGACAAGAACTCTTGTTTTTGTACTTCGATCTCAATTTCGTTCAATGTGTTTGTGTGTTGATAGCATCCGAATCTCTCGGTTTTGGATCTCGAATTTAGGCTCTCTTTTTTGATGTGAATCTCTCGGATTCTCTCTGGTTTTTGGGCTTCGATATCGACTTTGTTCGATCTCATTCTTTTTTGCACTCAATCGTTGTTTTCTCTCAATTTCCCCCTCAATCTCTGGTTTCCCTTAATCTCTCTTTCCCCTCGATTTCTCTAAATCTTTGTTTTCCCTGTGTATTTGTTGGTCCCAATTTCTGGTTCTATGTATTTGTTGTTCGATCTTATTCTTTTTTGCACTCAATCGGTTCTGGATCTCTCTTTCTCTGTTCTCGCTCTTCTGTTATCATTCATCTCGTTTTTGAGAGCAAAAAGAGAGAAACAGAGATTGTGATGCATGTGAGTGTTTCTCACACACGCTCGATCTCTTAAGTAACCCACTCTTTCTCTAAATCTCTCATTTCTCTCTTATATGCTGACCTTGATCTATACATTTCTGACCCGTTATTTTTTGTTTCATGTAGGTCCCCTGAAAACTAGAGAATGAGTTGTGAATCGAATAGTGACGAGTATAGTGCTCCACTGCCTTCGGAGGAGACCGAGTCTTATACATGCTCCTATTTTATTACTTTTCATGTATATAAATTTAGAGTTTATCAAATATTTCAATATCTATTAAATATTTTGTTGTCCATTTTTATTAATTTTAAAAAATTTACCTATTTATTCATTAATTTTTTTATAAAAGAAAATCACTATATTTCTATAAATAAATTCGTCAAAAGATATATGATAAAATATTTATATTTATTTTTAAATATTTAAATATTTTATCTTTAATTTTAAATACTTGTATAAGGAAGCTTTCAAAAAATATTGTTATACTAAATAGATATTTTTTTGATGTTAGAGATAAATTTAAATAATTAAAAAGAATTTAATAGAAAGAAGTTATAATAATAGAAATAAAAATTAATTTTTTAAATATAAGGTGGGGCTAGAATCGTTCTAGTGACTCAAAAAGGTACAATTTTAATATATAGTTATAGATATTACCTTTTTTTTTTTACTTTTAAACATTATAAGTATTTATCATTAATTTTTTTAGTATAAAAGAAAAAAATGTATCTATAAATAATTTCGTGAAAAGACATCATGCTAAAAGATAAAAGATATTTATACTTATTTAAAAATATTTTAAATTTGTTATCTTTAATTTTAAATATTTGTATAAGGAAGTTTTCAGAAGATATTGTTATACTAAATAGATATTTTTTTTGATGTTAAACATAGATTTAAATAGTATTTTAAATTTGTTATCTTTAATTTTAAATATTTGTATAAGGAAGTTTTCAAAAAATATTGTTATACTAAATAGATATTTATTTGATGTTAAAGATAGATTTAAATAGTTAAAGAAGAATATAATATGGTAAAGTTAAAATATTAGAAATAAAAATTAATTTTATAAATATGAGGTGGGGCCAGAATCGTTCTGGTGGCTCGAAAAGGGACAGCTTTAATATATAGTTATAGATTTTTCTTAGTAATTAAAACAAATTAATAAAAAAGGCTAAGTAGTCAGTAAACGGGAGATAGCCCCAGGGGGGTCAGACAATACATGAAAACAAATTCCAAAATTAAGAGCAAGAGGAGCCAGAGATGTAATAACTGTGGTTTTTGAGGATATTTTTGAATTTTTCTCGGATATCCTTTTAACCTCTTTGTCCATTTTAACGCTTAATACAATATTTTTGTCAGAATTTAAATCCTAGAAAATTCTTGGTGACATCCTAAAATCACAAAGAAATGATTTTATGGATCGGTGTGAATTCTAGGATTTTTTCAGTAGAAAAAGAATATTTATTGGATAAGCCGTGTTTTTAATTATGTACTGTAAAGGATTTAAAATACGAAACGAAAGCCTTAAAAATTGAAGGTAGCGTGATAAAATCATGGAAAATTGGTTTTATCGGTCTACATAATTTACGGGACGTTTTTCGTTTAGTGAGTTTTTCCACCCGAGGTATATAATTTTACCGCTTTAACGCGAGTCCCGTTCCGATACGGATTTTTGTTTGTAAACCGCCTCTCATTTGCTTAATTAGGAAGGAATCAGAGAAAGTGGGATAGGGACAGCATACCTTTCTACCTAGTCAAAGGCTTCTAATTCGTTTTCAAAACAAGTGAGAAGGACGAGAGAATTAGACGGAACGACGCTCTCGGGAGGACGAAGTGAATCCTTCACCGTCAGCGTCCTCTTCTCCTCCACCTTCTCCAGCCAGCCTCCTCCACCTCATCATCTTCTCCTTCTCGTTAGGCCGGGCTGTTGAACCGAACCAGAGGAGCGGGACGACCACGACTCGGGAAGGAAAGAATTCGAACCACACCGCCAGCTAGCTTCTCGCCTCGTCGTACATCGTCACCGGCGACCTCTAGCTTGTCCGACCACCCCCCACCCCACGAGAGCCACCACCGGGCAACGCCCAACCACCCTTGAGCTCGGGGATCGAGCCACTATCGAGCGAAACGAGCGATGGGCTCGAGTGAAGGTATATACGATCGAAATTAATTAGCGGGTTAATTGCGGAGCCATCGTAAGGGCCTTTCGGTTCCGCTTTGCTAATTAAATTTATGGTTTTTATAATCTTGACGTTGATACGGTCTCACAGGTTCAAACCGCTAGAGAAACGGACGTCAGGATCTTCAGTTATAACGAATACAAGTTTTGTATACCGATTGGCAGGTAAAGGACTTCGGATAATTACTCAGGATTCGTTGTTAATCCGTTTGATCCGAGATTTGGTCACCTTTAAGAGTTGTTGCTAATGAACAATTTTTATTTAGAAAATTATTTCAAAAGTGAAGTAGATAATTAGTTATAATTCCGCCAAGATGGATCCTTAAAGCATAATAACTAAGGATTTATTATATATTTATATTTGGAAATTAAATCGTTTATCGATTAGGAACATGTAGGAGTTGAGAATACAACTAAGAAGTGTTTCTGTGAGCTCGTTGTTGAGAAATCCTTTTGTTATATTTGAAAGAAGGGTGATAAAGATTACTGTTGGAATTGCTTAGGACGTTGAGCACGCCTTATAAGGCAAGTGGACGATTCTCTCTTGCGTTATTGTTATTAAATGAGGAATTGAATCCCATTTAATATTTGCGTTGGGAACAACTTGTATGATTAATAAAATATGATAGGTTGTTGTTTTGTTAGAAATAATGATCATATTGTTATTCGTTCAGTTTCGCGATAGAACTGGATTTAGGTCCGTTATATGTGACCTTGTATGTTGTCTCATGCTGAGACATTATTGTGAAGTAAGTTAGTTTCCAGGGGTAGGAGCCGAGTCTCCGATAACCTCTTTATAACACAGTCTATGTTGGGAGGTTTAGTTCGCTATCATATCCCAACATTCGGGTCATGACTCATACCTCACTTAACGCTGTAGGAGATGTTATGCACTCTAGCTAAGTGCAATTGGTACTAGTTGTTCGTCAATGATCATGGATGAAATAATCCCTCTCATCTTGACGTCACATGTACATGTGGATTCTCGACGGTTTCCGTCGATTAAAAGTTACCAATATGTTATAAAAAGTTTTGAAAGTGATATAAGACAAGTGCGTTAGGCACATTAATGTACCCGGATGGTTAGTCTATTCGATAACCATTCTTACTCCCGGTTATGAATGATTCTTAATCAAACTTTGATTAAGTCAATCTGATTAGTCGATGGAGACTGTTCAAGATGTTATGTGATTAATATGAGTTCCCAACAATTGTTTATGCTTCTTAAAGAAACCACAAGCGGTGGTATTCTCTCTCTTGATTATGCGAGTCTCCTTCTTATTCTCTATAAGACTGCTAAATGTTGGATCATAATCTGAGTCTATTCGGATTTTGATGCCAATATGTTTAGTTACAACCATAAGAACCAAGTTAGTTTCTCCGCTTGCTTAGTCTTTCATTAGACTAATCCGTCCATCTTCTTTTCTTTTATATGGTCGGCTGGTGTCCACCGTTGGTTTACGATACATCAGGTTCTTCTTGGAAGTTGATTCAAGAGGTGGATTCAGATGTTTGAAGCTCCAGAAGTTGAAGAAAGGTTTCCAATGGCTATACTTGAGTGAAGATCATGGTTGAACTACTTCAAAATGAAGCTGAGTTTCAGAAATAAGAACTTAAGGAAGACTTGATGAAGATTTTGTTTAAATAGAAGGTTGTTCTATTTATTTACTAATTCTTTTTAAGTTAAGGTTTGTATAAGACTTTTTATTCTCTTTCCGCTGTAAATTTTACTTAATTTTGTTAGATTTTAAATGGTTTCATTTACCTTGTCTTAGTTTGTTCAGTCAGTTTAAAACCTTGGGTAGTTTCGGTTTAGTCTTAATTGGGGTTACTGGCGGTAATACCTCCAGGGTAAGTAAGGGGGTGTTACAAGAGAGTCATCTACACTATTTGCTTCCCGATACACATGACGAAACTGGATATCCCAGTTTCTACTAAAAAAGCTTTGACACTGATGTACCAAGTTGGAGAGAGGATGACTACGATCCACAGATTTCTTTAAAAGTGAGACATTCAGGGGATACATAATGAGATGATGAAATGAATATCGTACTCGAGTCTAATTTATAACGATTATAAGGTATTTAGAGGGCTTTCGTAATATTTCAGGGTGGTCTAAGACATCCTAAAACTTAATGAGACTTTCTAGAGTTGTGTCGAGCTCTCTAACATTGTATAGAAGCTTATAGCCTTGTTTAGACTATTGCACACTTGTGTAGAAGGGTCTAGAGAATTATGAAGCCTTAGGGAGAGATCTAGGAAGGAGTGATCTAGAGTTCCTCTAGCAAGAACTTCTATAGAATCCTCCTTAGTCATGTAAAGGGAGTCAATTGTCATATGAATACACATTACCAGTGCCACTCCCTCATTTGCAAACCATCAAAGAACTCTCATAACTAAAGTCTTGTAAAACATTTCAAGCAATGCAAAGTCCTCTTTTCCTACATTCTATCTAGTCCTTTTCTCTTAGCTTTCTAAACTAGAGCATTCGGTTCTTAATACTTGACTTAGCTACTCGAAAAAGGTTAGACTTAGCTAGCTAAGAGTTGCATGATTTGAGAAGAGTCTCTCATCCCGTGTCAATAGTATATAATTATAGTGCCTAATTTACTTTTCAATTGTTAGTAGAGAGTTAATGGATGCTTTTTAAATGAAGATTTTGATTTTAGATGACAACTTTATTTTCCAAGACTTAAGAGTATTTCTTTGGAGATCGTGACATCCCCACATCGAGGAAAGCAATAATCAAGAAAAAAAATATTTTTTCTGTTTGAAAGTACTTATCGTTTTATTTTGATTTTTTTGTTCAATGATATTTGTTATTTAACATATTTTATTATATTTTTTCTGTTATCAACTTCATTAATTAGAAAAATTACATAATTAATTAATAGAAGAGGAAAAATCATCACAAGATTATAAATATTTAAAATAAATCATATATCTTCTTAATTTTTTTTAGACGAATCTTAAAACAACATGTATTTCTTAGCGGACAAAGTATATAAAAAAGTGAGATCTTGCAATAAAAATGAATTGAAATTTCAGTACACTTTACACAGAAAATTTCAAGTGATATCTTCATAGGATGATCATAGGTTGAGTATATATATAAAAAATGGGGCATTTTGACTCTTGGTAAGATAAGAAATGAAAAAGAGAGAATTCGTATGGTTTAAAATTAATGATTGGTATTTGAGGTGGTGGGACAGGAATTCTTGTTTAATTTCACGTCTGATGGGAAAATATTCCAAAGTAATGCATATTTCACCCACCAAGTCGCCAATCCATCCATCAATCAAAACGGTCAATTTGAAAAGGGAAATAAATTCGGTCTCAAAAAGACATGAACACACTGATTATACTGTCTTAGCTTTGGGTACGTGTTAGCTAGAAGACTTCCTATTAATCATGCTTTGAAACTTGCTTGATTACATACATTTTGTTTAATCTTAATTAGAGCTTATAACAATTGTCATATAATATACTCCAGTGTATGACTATCCGATTAAGTACGTACCGGCCTTTTTAACGGTAATGTCATGCTTGTTGTATATATGCAGAGCATTAAAGGAGCTATTTTGTTCTGTTTTGAACTCTTTTCTTCGCCCACACAATATATAATATCATCTTCTTCTCATCTGCAATTTCTGTTCTCCCCATATATTGAAGTGTCCTTTTCAACACTTGCCTATTTAGGGAGTGATGAAGAGACCAAATTTTAAACCACACACCATATACATCAGTACATCACCACAATAATTAATATGAAAAATTACATTTAACCACCCTTTATTTTACACTTGTTGCAATCGGTCACCCTTTATATTATAATTATGTGCATTTAACCACCCATTTTAACGAAAAACGTCATTTTCTCCGTTAATTAAAGTAAATTACGTTTTTCCTTTATTTTTAAATTTTATTTACAATAAATAAATAAAGAAAAAACCATAATTGACACTTTCAAGTTCTAATATGTCGATAACCCTGACCTAATTTCCTCCATAATAATTCATTCCCTCCATCCAATGGCGAAGAAGAACCACGACTTCGCCGATGCAAAGACCATGAGTTTTAGATATGATTTTGACGACTTTGAACGTCCCCTGGAGTCGATCGTGTCTAAGTTGATGGACGACGACTCGAGATTCAGAAAGTTGAGATGTAGACCGAAATCCAATGATAATGACATTCCAAGCTCTATTTATTCCTAAATTCTTTTATTTATTGTAAATAAAATTAAAAAAGAAGGGTAAAAACGTAATTTACTTTAATTAACGAAGAAAATAACGTTTTTCATCAAAATGGGTGGTTAGATGTACATATTTACAAATAAGGAGTGGTTAAGTGTAGAAAAAAATATAAAGGATGGTTAATTACAACAAGTGTAAAATAAAGGGTGGTTAAATACAATTTTCCCTAATTAATAATACTAATACGGCGGGCGGAGAGTACTTGTGTTTGTTAATTTCCTCAACTTTCTTTTCATCACCCCCACATAAAGCTTAATTACAAAATTGCCCCTCCACTTTCTATCTATCTATCTATAGGGGATGGATATATAGCAAAATGTTATGTATGTAAACAAAATCCCAATTGAGAAGGGGCCTTACAACATTAATTTTATGGTTTGGCTTCTTCGAGCTACGTATATACGTTAACTAGCTTGTTGGGTGTTGTCACTCTCTTTTGCTTCCCTTTTGCTAGGCTTGCATGATCTTGTGAAGATTCAGTGTCGTTTTCAAACAATATTCTTGTTCGGACTTTTCAATGGCTCTAAGTAACGTTTTCTATCTATCTATCTCCCAAAGATATATAGCAAACTGTTATGTATGTTTGCCCCTTCGAACTTTTGAATGGCTCTAAGTAACGCTACCTGTATTTAGAAAGGGCCAGGGTTTTTTTTATAACATGCTTCAATTCAACAACTGACAAATATATATCAGAGGTTGTTTCTGTTGAGAGTTATCCCACATGAGAAACTCGAGACTAAAAATGCTAGTATATAACCCAATGAACTACTCCACCAAAAGTCATATGGTTTTGGGTTGGAACTTCATTGGGTTTGTGTGTTGGGCCGAACGCGCTTATGCGCATGAACCGACGTGTGTACCACTGTACCCCCACGTCATATTGGCCCGCCGGAAATCAAAATGGTATCGGAGCAGGTTGCGGTGTGGGTCCAGGTTGTGGTGTGGGTTCTTTCCTGGAGTCTTCGGGTTTGTTGGCTTGAAGAGCACATTCAAGCAGCCCTCCCAATAAAGGAGCGACCGATCCAAATTAGTGACGGTTCGCCAACCTTGAGGGATTCTATCCAAGTGTCAACTGGCTCAGACAGTTCCAGTTGCACTTGAGAGGGAGTGTTGAGAGTTATCCCACATGAGAAACTTGAGACTAAAAATGCAAGTATATAACCCAATGAGCTACTCCACCCACAACCATATGGTTTTGGGTTGAAACCTTATTGGGTTTGTATGCTAGACCCTTTACACGCACGACCTCCAGATTATCGGCCCACCGGATTTATCAGTTTCAAAGTTCCTTGAAACGTGTTTGGTTATACAATAGTCTATAGATAATTTAGGTAGATATTTTGTTGGGAAATGTGAACGGATAAAATAATAATAATTACTCATTTAAGTTGTTATTTTTATTTATTTTGTAATTTTTTTAAATAAGGTTTTTATTACGGTAAGATTTTATCTTCTTAAATTTGGTAATTAATTCGCCATAATAGAAGATTCTACCTTAGTCGATATGTGCATAGATTGGGAAGCAAGAATTCGCTTGTTGGGCCCAAAGGCAATTCGGCCGATCCTGGGGGGAGATTTTCGATCTCCTCTTCTGCCTTTCTTCCATTAGGAGATGTGCTGAAAACTATGTGCCCATGCCTTTTGCATTGGCACGGGCATCCCATGCCAAAAACAACATGTAGAAATTGGGCATTTGACTCTTAGCATGAGCATGCTGAGTGGCACGAGCAACTCATGCAAAGTCCTATGAAGACATCTTGACATTTTTTATTGGATATGAGTGTTACCTTAACTTGTATGACTTGTGTAACTCATTCTTCTCCATTAAATCCTCATGTTGAATCCCTAGGGTTCTTCTTTGTTTGAATTGAAGTCCATTTTAGCCCATTTGACCCTAGAAGAATCCAAATTCTTGCACCTACAAAACCAAAAGCAAATGAGAGCAAATATCCGAACAAACAACAATAATTATGCTAGAATGATCATGCAATTGTATGTTTTATGCACAAAAATGGGGGTTAATCAAATCAAAAGGTGTTATAAACCAGTGGCGGAGCGAGGGGGTGAAGGGTGGCGGCCGCCCCCCCCTCTCCTACAGACTTTGTGTATATATACTATATAAGTGGCTTTTGTTAGATAATGCCAAAACAGCC
The DNA here is from genome assembly GCA_964016875.1 of Fallopia convolvulus. Classification (NCBI taxonomy): domain Eukaryota; kingdom Viridiplantae; phylum Streptophyta; class Magnoliopsida; order Caryophyllales; family Polygonaceae; genus Fallopia; species Fallopia convolvulus. Next base: position 9,710,134 of record OZ024723.1, read on the forward strand.
GCTGGTAACTTGTGGCCCATCAGAAAAATATGGTCTGAGGTTTGAACCCTGGTATTTACAACAGGCGCATCCCCCAATTTTTTTTTCAACACAATTTATACTCTTTTTTATTTTTTTGGTCTAGTACTCTTTTTCATTTCTGATGCAGTACTCTTTTCCATTTTTTAGATTGGGATCTAGAAATTTGTTAGAATAGTCACGTGATAAAAATATTAATTTTATTAAATTTTTTTAGACTAATAGCTTATTAAAATAAAATTGATTTCTTACTTTCTTTTGTAAGATATTTTAGAGTAAAAATTTGATAACTAACCACTTTTTCAAATATAATTCATTACTAATACAAGGGAAAAAAAACAAAAAACGAGGTTAGATTAGAATATTAAGAAAAAATACAAAGAATAAAATAATTTAATTTTGTTCAATTTATCTGGAGAAGAATTTGATTTGTTCAAATTATATAAGCATAGAATAACAAGTCTATCATAATTAAAATAATATTCTAGGTTAATTAATTTAGGTTTTTTATAAGTTTTTATTATAAAAAAAAAGTAATATTTTCTAATTATATGCTCTTATATTATGTCCTAAAAACATTATTTAATAGAGATACCATAATTTCAATGCCTAACAATTATCCTAACTATACTCATTCGCTTACCACTGACCGCCGTCACAACTAAGTCTGCCCCCCCCCCCCTTCAAAATTTTTTGGCTCCGCCACTGTTATAAACACATGTTATCAAACTCCCCCAAGCTTAGATCTTGCTTGTCCTCAAGCAAGGATGTTCATTCAAAGATTGATGTACCAAATGAAATATAGAAGTTGTCTCCATGCAAAAGAAATACAAACATGATTTTTAATGTCAAATATGTGATAAATGAAATCATAGGAGATAACCAGTGGTCATTCAAGAGATTAGGCTATCATAAAAATTCATGGATCTCACGAAAGGAAAAAAAAATGCCATCCACTCACTCTAATGTGTTTGAAGTACGTGTTTCACTCATTTTCAATCCAAAGAAAGCCATCTACTATAAGCTTGCATCAATGTCTTAATTCTTCATCACTAAAAACCATGCACATTACACAAATCAAGTGGTCTTTTATTTGGTTATAACCGAGTTTTTGTCATGAATTTAAAATTTTGCCAAATCCAAGAGATAACCACAAGCATCCCTAGTTCAATTAGTCACACATATTCAAGATTTTAAATTTTGCTTCATGATCTTTTGCAATTTTGAAAACCAAAATATTTCAAATGAAATAACACAAGTGATCCATCAAAAGGTCTAAACTATATGCAATGCAAATGTCATGAACCTAAGCTAATGAAAAATTAACTAAATGCAAATGCAATGCAACTAAAACTAAAATTATAGAAAAATTGCAATTCAATGTAATTTTCACTCCCGCCACCAAGCTTAAAAATATGCATTGCATGTCCTCAATGAAAAACAAAAGTGAAGGGAGAGTGAAATTACCAAATCATTGCTTAAAGCTTGGGTTGCCTCACAAGAAGCGTCATTTAAGGTCTAGCTAGACCTTCCTTCTTCATTCATGTCGTCGCACTGAAAAGGGGGAAGGTGACTCCCTTGTCGATCGAATCTCCAACCATGTAGTACTTGAGTCGGATTTTTTGCACTTCAAATTTTCTTGAGTTCATGTGCAATAACTCAATCATCCCACCATTGTAAACATGATACACCATATATGGCCAGGACCACCTTGTATGCTTGCTACTCGAAAATATTTTTGAATGGTGATGGAAAAGCATTACTTGGTCTCCTTTCTTGAATGTAAGGATGGTTTGATGTTTGGTATCATCATTTATTTTCTTCTTTGCGCTTTGACCCTTCGTCATTTCTTTTAGAATGGAAGGAAATTGTTTTATTTTCACCTTGGGTGCATCCTTCTCTTCAAGTATAAATACTTTTGGTCCTTGCTCATGCTTCTCAACTTTGGACAATTGAGGTGAAGTCTTCAAGTTCTCAAGTTTTCTTCAATGTGTTGAGAACTTGAGGCTACATTCAAATCTTTATGATTAAGCTCTTTAGATCTCACCAAGCATCTTTCAAGTAGATCTTGCAAGCAACACCTCATAAAATCCTTCTTCACTAGGTTGTGAACAAGATCAACTCTACACAAAGATTGCTCAAAAGAAGGATGTTTAGTAGCATTTGGCAAATTAAACTCAACCTTTTCTTCCCCAAGATTCAAGGAAAGATTTCCATTTTCACATCAATAATGGTGCCCACCACAACAAGAAAAGGCCTTCCAAGAATGATGGGTAATTTGGCATCTTCATCCATCTCAAGAATAACAAAATCAACCGGGATAAAGAAATTGCCTATCTTGATGGGAACATCCTCTACGATGACCCTTGGATGTCGAATGGATTGATCCACTAAAAATAAAGACATGTTGGTGGGTTTTAATTCACCAATGTCTAACTTATCATAATTAAATAGACAAAGGCATCACACTCACACTAGCACCAAGATCACATAAAGTATTTTCAAAACTAGCACTACCAATCAAACATGGTATGGAGAAATGATCGGGGTCCCTAAGCTTATGAGATAACTTGTTTTGAAGAATAACACTACAATCCTCATTTAAGGCCACGATTCCCCCTCACTTCATCATGCAATTGTAATATCCGCTAAATTATAAATAAAATAAAAATGGGTATTTATCCCAATAATTTTTTTTCTCTAAGATAGAGAATTTAAGAAACTTTATAATTTCATATTATATTATGAGAAGTTACAAAAGTTTACTACAATGACAATTAAGACTTTAATTTAAAAACATTAAGCAAGTCGGGTATTCTTGTAAATAATCCTCCTCCTCTTTAAAAAGAGAGCTTAAATATTTTATTTAAATAAAATTAAGAACATATTATGGAGGATCATTAAAGTGGTAGAAATCTTAAATAAAAATAATGCTTATTAATTTTCGGGTTTTATTAAATATAAAGGGGTACAACAAGTCATTAAAAATACAATGAAAATTTAGTAAAAAGGATGCAAGAGCCAAGACTTGAACCCGAGACCTCTTGCAATCCCGTCTCACGCGCCCCTCCCTCAAATCCGCTAGACCAATGTGACTTTCTACTCATCTATGCCACCCTTTTAATTTTATATCAATTTTTTAGTCTTCTTCTCCAAACAAGTCAACTTGATTTGACATTTCACCATTGCATGCTTCTCTTCCTTCTCCTTTGCTTGCAAGACCAAGCTTCTTGCATCATCCTTCATCACCCCTCAACTACCACACTTGTAACCAATGGAGGATCCTCCTCCTCCTCTCCATTGGTGCATCTTCAATGGCATGGATCCATAGCCTCCTCCCTTTGCCTATATAAAGAGGCTCAACTCTCCTTCAAACTCACACAACATCCATTCTCTTCTCTTCTAAGCAATTGCTCTCAATCTAGTTCCAAAAATCAGCCTAGAGAAGCCATAGAAATTCTAGTTTTTCCCCTTCAAAACACCATTAAAACACCTTGGAGCCACCACAAATTCACCACCACTCCACCACCGGACAACCGGACCACCGGGCCGCCTTCCCGCCACCCGCGCGCGCTGCCGGAGCCCCGCCTGACCAGCCATCGTCCGTCGCCGGTCCGCCTTGGTGATCGACGCCCCTTCCCCGCCTCCTTCTCCAGTGTTCTGTTGAACGTAAATCAAACAATAGGGTAAAGAAAATCTTATCCTTTCATTTTTTAAATTTAATTAAAACATATTAATGTGAATTTAAGAAAATTGCATAATATAAAAATGACTTTAACATAGACAAGATATTGTTAAAAAGATCTTGTTAGTCAAATTAGATAAAAATAAATAAGTAAAGTATTATACTAAGATAAAGTAATTATCTTTACATATTAGTAAATTATACCCTATGTCATGAAATTGATATAAATAAAATAAGTCTTTATTGTCAATACTATATACATATATTAATGAGTTTATGATAAGAACACTAGTTAAAGATATTAAGATATAAAAGACACTTGTTATTGGAAAAATACATATTAAGAAGATATTCTATAATAATAAGAAAATATTATTAAAATAATACTAGATGGGAAATAATATTACCAGAGTTATTGTAGTACATGTTTCTATTTTATAAACTTGGAAATAAAATGGATAAGCTATTCCTATCAAAATATAATTTTATATGATTAAGTTGAAGGCTAAAAAGATAAATTAAATAAGTTGTATGTACTTCTTTATATAGAAATACATTATAATAAAATCATGGGATTAAAACTATGAGATTCCTATAAATGAGAAGTATAATATAAATAATATGATTACCCTATTTGGAAGTTATTATATAATTATAAAGGTCTAAGTTGTTAGAAAGGATATGTTAAAGATATTATGAATAATTATATGTATAATAAATATTTGCATGCTCTTATTTTATAAAATAATGTTTTAGACATGAGATTTATTAAATAAAAATAATAGATATGATAATAGTATTTTATATGTATATATATATATATAATTAATGTCATAAGATTTTGAGCATGCTAGCTTTCTTAAAAGAAATATTATATAAAAGATATAAGTGCTAAGACAAGATATACTAGATATATTATTAGTACTATCTTAGATTTAAATAAGTTGCATGCTCTTAGTTATAAAATAATATTCTAAGACATGATGACATCATTTAATTAAATAGGGGAATTTTATTATCATATCATACTTTATGGAAAGCTTATATTATAAAGTTACCTAGAAAATCCTATTTACGGAAAGTACTAAAAAGGGGGTATCTACTAATATTTTTATCTCTATTTAAAATTACTTGTATTTTAAATAAATATTTAATGAGAAATATTATAGTAAGGTCATTTTATAGATATTGTTGATAAAGGATAATATTATAATTAATACTATATGAGATATTAAATAATAAGGGCGTTTTAGACTTTTTACAAATCCTAAGAGTACTTTATTAATAACTATAAATCTTTTAAAGTTGAAAACTATATCATATGAGTTCATAAAGATTTCTTCACTTATTTATGTTAAGAAAAATAGCAAGTTAAGTTATAAAAGATTATTCTAATAAATTAAATAAAGATATTATTTGGTTTCCAAGAAGGAATATAAATATGATTAAGAATAAGGATTTTATAAGGATAAAAAGGATATTACAATATTTTAAAATAATAATAAGAAATATTATTATTTTATTCTCATCCAACTAAATTATTTTATTAATAATTTAGAAAATTAATCTCTTAAGAAGAACAAAAGAGATTGTTCTTAACTTTAGGAGAATTCGGAAATTCTTAATAAAGTTATCGGATTATCTCGTGTCTTTAGGTCGAGTTTCCGTTCCAAGTCGTGAACAACGTTTTCCGCTATCTCGCTAATCCGCTATCGTAAAGGCAAAGGCAAGTAGAATTTCTCTTTGTAGCCTTAATAAACTCGTTTTGTGAAATTCATCGATGTTGGGAACAACTTGTTTGCGAATAATAAAACGAACCTAGGAATATCGATTGCTAGAATTAATGACCCCATTGTTATCGTTATTCCGTTATTTAAATATTTGATAGGACTATTATGCTAGTCTTGTTTGTGACCTTGATTGTTTACGATCTCTTTTCGACATCGGTTTGGATGGAATAGTAAGGGGTGCGGGCCTAACCCGACACCTCTATATAACCCACTAAATTCGTATTGCCACCATGCATAAATTACGACTTGTCGATCATGATCATATCCATGTCCGCTACTAGGCCACGGAGGGACGTAGGCACTCTTGCTAAGTGCCGGAACTTTTGTTTCTGTCAGTGGTTCGGGCCGGTACATAAGCCCCCACGCTCTTAAAATATGTCAACCTAAGTGAGAGTTTTCATCACTATACAAGATAAGTGCTCAATGCACAATTAAAAGACACCAAAACCGGACCGATCTCAAATGATCGATCCGGCTCTCGGTTCGCAAGGGCACGAGAGGTTTTCAAAACTTGTATGAATTAATAATGTTCCCAACATACTTCCTACTCTAAAAAGAAGTCTACCATCTCGTAGTTCTTCTCTCGATTAACGAGTTATCTCCTCTCGAGATACACTCTTCTCCATCCCGATAAGCCCCACATAAAGACCTATACCTTAAAACACATTCTGTTAATATTTCTCGAATATTATAAAATTACCGAAATACCCTTGAGAAGTTCCGTTCTCACTTGTTTAGTCTCCTTAGACTAATTCCCCTACTTCCGCATTTTTGCCTGGTATTTCTCGCCCTTCGCGACAAATGCCAGACTGTAGGAATGTACACCAAAGTTTTGAAGATGAAGTCTAGAAGGTTCGAGAAGCGTTAGGCGAGAATCGAAGGTCAAGGCAAGACGACGTTGAAGGAAGGAAGGAAGGATTTCTCATAAGAGCGAGGCATTCCGAAGATAGTGCACCAACTCTTCCTATTTTTTTAACCAAGCAAATCATCATCACATGAGTTGTCTTGAGAAAACATGCTTGCATTTTTAATTACGTCTTTTAAACCCTTTCTAAATGGGCTTTACTTTCCGCTGCTACATTTGTAAAACGACTCTCAATGTAATGAACGAAAGTTCTTATCAATAAATAAAATTTCGCTTTTAGTCAATTTCTTCTTAAAGAACCAAGTCTCTTTCGAGAGCATCCTTTTTATTGTATAAATTACGTTAATTTTCGCATCTTATAAGTTCAATATCATTCTAAAAGCCTTGGGTGACTTTGGACGATAAAGTCCGAGGCCACTGGCGGTAATACCCAATGTTGTAAAATAGGGGTGTTACAGCAATGGAGAGGATCAAGTTTTGACGACCTAATCTTGTTTAGCCTTCCCGGGTTAGTTAGCATTGTACACATGATAATATATTTGAGATTGCAAGATAGTTTCCTTATGTGGACCATTAGAACTTGAAGTAGCATTAGTGTCATTTTGATAGCTTTTGTCATTGCCTTTTCCAGTTCTATTTTCTTGCTTCTTGTTTGGCTGGTGAGACTTGTTTCTTTTATTCTAATAAATCTTGTTATACCCTTTATTATTGTTACCATACCATTGTCGATTGTTGTTCCTGGGGTTTTGCTTGTGGATCTTTTTATTGATCAGATTAACTCTCACTCTACAATCTTTTTGAACATGACCCCTCTCCCACAATGAAAGCAAACCCTATAGTATTCACCAATAGTTTTGGGTGAGGCTTTTGGAGAGTTCTTTGTTTCGCACACTCTTTGCAAGGAACGTTTAGCTGATTCCCTTGAGATTGGACAAGAAACATCTTATGGACAGTTTTACCAGTGTACCACTCCATGTTTTCATTAATACCACTTTCTAGAATTTTGATCCGTTCTTCTAGATGACGACTAACTTTATCTTTGGTAGATTAAGTTCCCCAGCTTTTCTTTCAATCTTTTCTTCTAGGGTTAAATTATTGGGGGATATTCAGATTTTTCATTACCATATCCAATTCCAAACATCATAGGACACCAAGCGATATTTTTCTTTTTCTCAAGTTCCTTTTCTACTTGTTCTTTTTTCAATTCTAGATCAAAGATATCTATCCTAAGAGCATTGTTAGTTTCAGTATGAGACTTTATTTCTCCTTTTAGACCATCACAAGTAGTACAGAGAGCAATACTAGTTATAGGTGATTTGGATAGCTTTTTCTCAAGATTATAACAGTTTTCATCAGAAGTATTTAACTCATCTTGTAAGTCTAGATTTCCTTCAAAAAGTCTTTTAACAAGAGCAATTAAATAAGACTTATTAGCACTATCAAGATTTGTAAGAAATTGATCGGGACCCTCTTGTTCCGATTCGTTAGTCCTCAATGTCATGGAACGTATCTTGGAGTTTGTCCTGGATTCAGGTTCCTCATCAAAGTCAAGGACCCACGCAGTAATATAGGCCTTTTTCTTCTCGTTCCCAGAGTCGTCACCTTTGGGACAATTTTTTTTATAGTGCTCTTTTTCTTGACTTTTGAAACATGTGAGTTCCTTGACACCCCTTTTCTTGTAGTTTCATCTCTCCTTTAGGATCCCTTGTTTCTTGCCCCTTTTGTAGAGAGATCTCATGGTGTTGGTGGTGAGGGAAATATATGAGTCCTTTTAGATTCATCTTCATTACCACCAATAGTGATATTTTCGAATGCCTTCTCCACCTTTAAGACAATTCCTTCATTTTTACTGGACCCGACTTTCGTAGCGTTGTCATAACGCTCATAGTTAATGAGTTTACTAAAGATCTCATGAAGAGTGCTTGTCTTAGTGACACTATTTTCTTTGAGAAGTCCTTTGGTAACGACTTACTTGGGACCAAGGCCATCAATCACAACATAAATCTTTTCTGTTTATGAGATAGCATCACCAATTCCAAGATGATTGATCTGATTTATCAACATTTCAAACCTGGATTGGTAAGAAGAGATAGTTTTACTCTCCCTCATCTCAAAGTTGAAGAAGTCCTTCTTGGCAGCTTTCTGGTGACTTTTCTTTATATTTGGCCTTCCAACACACATATGTTCTATGGCAGCCCAAGCTTACTTAGCGGTCTTGCAATTGACCACCTTGAACAAGTCTTCAGATCCAAAGACATTGTTCAGGTACATCTTTGTCTTGAAGTTCTTCTCCATCCTCGTCCACTCTATTGGACCCCATTCGTATTTTTTTTTTGTCAGCTAGAACAACACAATCTTCATCTTCAATTACAAACCATGCTTGGTAGTCATTACTCTTGATCCACGTAGCAAAGAGAATCTTCCAGTGCTCGTACTCCCTTGCCTTGAGCAGTGGTTGCTACATATGAACCCAGATTTAGCAACTACTTGGTCGCTAATTGTTGACCATCTGGTCACTAAATCTGGATTCATATTTTACGATCACTTGGATGCATTCTACATTTTGGTTTCAACAAACCGGCTTTAAGTTTCAATCTAATTGGATTCAGGTCTTTCTATGCCTATTGATTTTTAAGTCGGGTTTCAGCCTAAAATTTTAGATGATTTTCATCGGATTGAGTTTTAACGGGTCTAATTGTCACTAATAAGTTTTATAAGGGTAGAAATAATCAATCCCCTTATGTGTGCATTTGACTCATAAAACTCTGTCTAAATCTCCTACTGTACAAATTTATTCCAATACCTATTCCATGTTATAATTTTGTGTAATTATTTTTATTATAATTCTATAGGATAATTTTTTAATTTAATTGAAAATTATATATATATATATATAGGATTGAGTTCAATTAAGGAGGTAATTTAGTGTAAATAGTTAGGAGAAATAACGAGCGTTGGATGTAGAAAGATGAATGGTACTGATTTGATAGGATTAATGATTTAAAAGAAAAAAGAATAATAAACAACCTATCCCGTAGATTACGATGGTTACCAAAATTATACCTTTTTTTAAATCTTTTTTATCGTTGTAAATTTCATAGTAGTGTACATTTGCATCGTATTATAAGTTGTTCATCAATTAACATAGAGTTGTTCATTACAATAAAGAAATTGTTCATTAAAAAAGCTTCGTACATTGAACTAATTTGTTCCTTGTTTACTATCTATGTTATGTTGAGTTCATCAATTAATTTAGAGTTGTTCATTACAATAAAGAAATTGTTCATTAAAAAAATTTACATACATAGAACTAATTTGTTCGTTGTTCATGATATTAGAGCTGATTTAATTTTGGAAAATAATTACTCTAATATAAGCAAAAAATCAATCTGCTTCTTTCTCTTATAGTTTTCATCGCTTCTATATATAAGCGTTGATGAAAAAACTCTCTCTCCTTCTATAGTACATATTGAACAACTAACATATCACAAATGAACAACTACTTGTTCTCGAAAAAGTAGTTGTTCATTTGTGATATGCTAGTTGTTCAATATGTACTATAGGAGGAGAGCGAATTTTTTCATCAACGCTTATATATAGAAGCGATGAAAACTATAAGAGAGAGAATCAGATTGATTTTTTGCTTATATTAGAGTAATTATTTTCCAAAATTAAATCAACCCTAATCTCTAGAATTACGCTCCATTTTTCTTTGATTTTTTAAAAGTTATTTATTATTTTAAATCTACACCATTAATTATATAAGATCCGACGCTTCTAATAGCTCCTCATTATTTACCGTAAGAAGGCTATTTACTTGAACTCGACCCTATATATATATATATATATATATATATAATTTGGAATAAATAATTTCATTTGTTTTAAAAAATGCTCCAAGTTGACTAATTGAGGGGTTTAACAAACTAATTATATGCTACTTTTTCCTTATAAATACATTTACTATTTTAAAAAGGATAATTATTCTATTATTATATACTGTATATAAGGCCCATGGGGGGCCTCAGGTGATTAAACTGTCCCAAAACAATCGAACTCATCTTCCAATCGTGATTTTGTGTCAATTCATGGGGACTGATTTACCCAAACATAATCATTATAGTTCTTCTATTTTTCCCCACGGTGCCTCTGGTCTAATTATTTGTAATTTCACGCCCTAATCTGACAAGATCGAAATCTTTTCTTTAGAATGCTCCGCAGCCATTACCTTTTAGCTGGTGCATTTAATAATTTTAAAGGGCACATTAAGTACTGTATTACTTACAAGTATTCGATCAAAAAAAATTATTACTCCACTACTTACAAGTAAATTAGTTGATCGAGTCGATTTGGTATTACTTACAATGTACAAGTATTCGACTTAAAAAAAATAGTATTACTTAAATTCGGGCCTTTCTATGATCCATTAATATTCCTAATCTGATTCTAACTTTAAAACATTCGGGCAACAAACCATACAAATTAGGTAATAAATCAACTATAAGTGTATTATCACGTTTGGGATTAAACAGTTTTGCCTTTTATTGTAAAACAAAAAATAAAATAAAATAAAATAAAAAAACTACGGAGTAATATTTTGATATTTTTTATGACATTTTTTTATTAGGTAAGAATTAGGAGTCCTCTCTTCATAGAGGGCGTCCTAGCGCATATGACGGATGAAAACTTATAGTTCTTGGTGATTCGTTATAATATTAACAGGGAAGTTGCGGCCCAGTTTGACAATTTTATCGGTCACAGCATTGACATGAGAAATCCGAACATATGAAACTCTTGGAGGAGTAGCAAAATATCGAAAGAGTAATATTTTGACATTATCAAAGAGTCAAGTGAGTCTTGTGAGCTTTGTAAGTCATAACAAATGCATTTACATTATCTATTTTCCAGCATTTATACTTTGACCGAAGATACGGATTTGACGCACTCTACGTGGCTTTCGCTTGTTCGAACCAAAAGGAAAAAAATCAAAGATGTTTATTCTCCTTTTACCTTTTTATCTTGAAAGCACGAGATTTTTTGTTTTCACCTTTGTACCATTTTTATCACCAACTAATGGAAACTGAACCACATGAAGTTTTTATCACAAACACATGGAAACTCACCCACATGAAGTTCCATCCAGGGAACAATCTTTTAATGTCTTCGTAGCTATATGGGCCTTTGTGGCTACCTAACTGTCCTTTTCTCTCCTTTCTTTTCATTTTCATTTTCCGATCAAATAATTTACACCATTTTCTTTTACTTGCAAAGATAATTCGAACAAGTATATACTAATTTTCTGATTTAATTTGTAACAGGGAATGATCATTTACATTGGAAACTCATCATGTCATTTTCAAATGAGTCGCAATCATCATTAACTAGCTATTATAGCCCTTCTAGTGATACTTAAATGATCCCACACACCAAATCACGTACACATTAGTTTAAGCTGACGAGATTGATCTATATGTCAAATACTTGTGGTTTAGTAACTAAACACGATTCAATGGCCTCTATCTCTCCAACATCTTCTACACGAAATCAATCACGTGACATCGATCAACTTGAATAATCTTTCACTCGAAACAAAAACTTAGAATCATCATAACAATAACAATAAGCACAACAATCACGATTTTGCAAATGCCATTACTCGTAATTGCTATAGAAGAGCCTCATGCCGTTACAAACTAAGTAATTAACGAATTTAAAATGAAACACTCTCAAATATATACTTACTAGTTCCTACAAAATGAATTGACACCAAAACTCTGGAAAATAAAATTACGGGAAATACCAAAAAATATATATAATACGGAGTACTACCTGTCTCTACTACTCACTCGATTTTGCATCCAAAACGCAGCGTTTCACAGCCCGAATAACTCAACGATATCACCGGGCCAAGAACTGTCCAATAGTCCGATCTCGAAATCCTCGCTTGAAGAGAGGAAAAGCATTCCTTTATTATTATCACAAAAATCATCTCCCATAAACAGGTGTTGGTCTAAACACAGATCCGAATCCGGGAACAATTCGGTTGTGGGAAAGGCCGTTGCCGAATCGAACGCCAACATTTCGTCGGGGAAAAGCGAGGTGGGCGTGTCGAAATCGAAATCCAAGCCAGGATCTTTCTCCGCCTTTACGGGCTCCGGGTCGGGCTCGGACCTCGGGCTGATGGACTCGGCCTCGTCGTTGTTGGAGTACCGGAACTGGAGGACGGAGGTGGGTGAGCAGAGTGGCTGGTGGTCGTCGCCGGAGTTAGACACGGAGCAGGTCACCGCCGGCGGAGGAGCGGGGTTGGCGAAGTTGGTGAGGGCGTTGGGGCCACGCAGCTGGATGGCGGCGTTGTCGTACACCATGGCGGCCTCCTCGGCAGTGTTGTAGGTGCCGAGCCAGAGCCTCACGCGCCGGAGCGGGTCACGAATCTCGGCCGCCCATTTCCCCCACGGCCTCTGCCTTACTCCTCTGAACTTCTTCCCGCCGGCCGCCGGCACCACCGCCGCCCTCCGCTTCCTCTTAGGCGGCGCACGCGCCTCCGCCGCCGGGAGAGTGGGGGCGGGGGATACGCAGGGCTCCATAGCGACGGTGTTTATAAAGCACTTGATACGGCGTCGTTTGGAGGAGGAGGAGGATGAGGATTCGTCGTCGCTGGAGGAGTCGGTGGCGTCGGCGTCCGTGACGGAAATCCGTACGGTTCTTGAAAAGCCGTTAGGCGTGGTTAAGTGAGTGTGGGTTTCGTGTTGAGTGTATTTGATAAGCGTTGACGGTAACGAATCGTTTGCCATCATCGTTACTGTCAAATCACACCATGGACGAAGAAACCCGAAAAAAAGAAAAACAGAGAGGAGAGAAGAGTAAATAAGTAAGAGGAAAGAAATGGGATTTATTTGAGGGGGTAGCTGAGAAAGAGAGAGATTCGGGGGGTAACAAATTGGGAGAGAATCGTTGGGAGATGAGGAAGATAGAGATTTTGGGGGCTCGAAAAAAGTGGAGGAGAGCGTCAAGGACAAGTTGGAAAGGCAAACTCCTGATAAAATCTTATGCCGCCTTCAATGGAGTATTTACTCTCCTTTTTTAAAAAAACTTTTTAAAATGGAATTTAAAAGGACGAGAAGATATTTCACGGGTTACCTATGGCAAGGAAATTAACCGGAACTTATCACCGTTAAGATTCTCATTAATATAGAAATTCATTTATATGTTTTTTAAACAGAAAATAAAAAGATTCTGGCTTTTTTTTTAAGAAATAAGATTCTGGCTAATTAAAATTTTGTGCCTTTATTCTAAAAAAAAATTTGTGCCTTTCATTCCTTTTAAAATCAAAATTTTCCTTTCCCAATAGAACATAAAGAGACTAAGAGAGTGAATGTAAAATTTAAATGATCCTATATCCTATTCGACGATATTTAAAAGGAAAATTAGTTGAATTTTGTGATACTCACGAAATAATTTTACAAAAGATTATACAATATCACGATATTAATATAAAATTTAAAACACTTATATATAATATCGTAATAAAATTATTTAATTTATAAAAAAATCTTTACGATTGTGCCCCATATTTTATCAACATATAGATAGAAAATTATATATACTTCAGCCCGAGTCTTGTTAGAAGATAAAAAAAATATTATGCATAAAATTAATATAAAAACATTAGATCAATTTATTATCACCATATAGATAAAAAATTATATACTGGAATCTCAAATCTTGTTACAAGATAAAAAAATATGCATAAAAAATATCAACATATAGATCAAGTTATTATATTATTAAAAATTGGATGTATAGAAAGAATAATCAAGTAATTATAATATTTATTATTAAAAAAATATAATATTATTTTATTTAAGGAATGCCACGTGGCGCAATTTTTTCAACATACATGGTTTCTGCTTTATAATGTATTAGGTAGATAAATCTTATATATTCATTTTTAGAGTTCGGATAATACGGTTAATTCTTAGCGTGAAAAAATGATAATCTGTTTCAAAAGAAATGACAATCAATGTGATCATTGGACTAAGATAAATTGATAAAAATATAAAAAAAACATAAAACTTTTATAAATATATTATCAAAACACTTTTTTTTCTTTTATACACTGCATTCAAACGTACATACATTCAAAAGAGTGGGGTTTTGACGATTTATTAGCTTATGGTGTAAAATGAGAACATATATGAACCGTTGGATTAGAAAAATAGAAGGTGAGCATTAAAACCTATTGATTTGGGGAGAAATAAGATAATAACAGGTGGTGACATTCATTGTAATTTTAATAAAATTTTAATTTAATGGACAAAAATACCCACAAAGCTAATATACACCTATCTTGCCTACTCTCACAAAACCCACGCTGTCACCGGAGCCAAAATTCCAAACCCCACCAATTGAACACCAATCCCAAACCCTCGTCAACGTCGGAGCCGAAATCATCTCGACCGCTCTCTCTCCATGCCCCATCGCACCAACCTCCGCGTCGACTTTCCGACCTCCTCCCACACCGCTCCTAACACCCCTAGATCGAAGCTTTTGAAATCTTCTAGAAGCTTCTCAGATCCGTCTTCTTTCACACAAATCGAAGGCGCCAAGTATTTGGCAACAAGGAGCGAGGAACTGGGACGAATTTTGAAGATGTCTCGATTTGTTGTAGGTGGTGCCATCCATCGCTAGGCAAAGATGTCTCGATTTGTTGTAGGTAATGTCTCGATTTGTTGTAGGTGATTCCTTTTAAAATCAAAGATTTTCCTTTCTCAACAGAGCAATCGACATGTAAAGATGAAAATTTTAAATCTAAATATCTTTTTTAAAAATAAAGTGAACATAAAGATTTAAACGATCATATATCCTATTCGACGAGATTTAAAAGGAAAATAATTCTCAAATATTCATTTTTAGAGTTCGAATGATACAGTTAATTCTTAGCGTGAAAAAATGACAATCTGTTTCAACAGAAATGACAATCAATGTGATCATTGGACTAAGATAAATTGATAAAATTATAAAAAAAACATAAAACTTTTATAAAAAAAATATTATCAACACTTTTTTTTCTTTTATACACCTCATTCACTCTTATTTTGCGCTTGAAATGCTTCACGAGCGCTAAAAAGGGTTTAAAATTTGATTGTTCGCGTTTTTGTAGATTATGCACGTTGTTTCTCTTACTCTATACATTCTATTTAGCTTTCATAGATTTATTCTGTGTTTTCTCTTTTACAAATAGCGACTTGGAACCTTTTTTATTCCTCTCGTGAATAGCGTAGTTCTTCAAAATGTCTCAATGTGTCGAGTCTCTATTAACAACGATTTATCTTAAGCTAGAGATGTTTTTCAACCCTTGCAATCTTCGCCATTTTCGATTACTTATAGGCGCTAGAAAGGGTAAAAAGTTGGACATTCTTGATGTGGGATAGGCTTATTAGTATTTGAGGTGTCATTCATTGATTGGTGGAATGCGAGGCATATGATGTGTTGTGTTGTTCAATTTATCATGTTCTTGTTCCGGTGTGTATAAGCCAAAGAAAAGGGCAAATCTGACATTGTTGTTTAGAGTGCAGTAGTCGATGATCTGAGCACTACCCCCACATACTAGGAATATCACGTACGTACCAAGGTTATCAGAATCCCGATCTCATTCTAGGATTCTAACGATTCTAGGATCTATAACACGCGAAACGATCCACGATCCTAAGTAGGATCTTATTGGAGTATGGTCTTAAATGATTTAGAATACAATCTGGATCCAATCCCGATTTTACATACGATTTTAACGATCTTATAAACAATTCTTATGATGTTACAAATGATAATTACGACTATATATTATTGATAGTTTTAGGGTTAATGTCTCATTTCCATTAAAACAGTTGACTAATCCATCCTACAATATTTTTAATGATCAAATTAATAATGTTTATCATTTTCTTACTTCATTTATAGAAAAATATAACAAAATATACAATCTATTAGGTCATCCTTGTATGTTTTTAGTTATAATGTAGGAACTTACGATTCAGCGATCCGATCTTACGATCCGATCGAAAAGACCCTCAACGATCCAACCTAAGATTCCCTAATAACCTTCATGTACCCATTAGAGTTGATTAGTCATAGGATGGAAAAAATATATTGGGTGCTAAGTGTGAGATGCAGTCGCCAAAATCATGACCTTCCCACCAACTTAGAGGGATATCCTTTGTTGGCCGAATGAAAAAGCTAGCAATAGAGGCAAGGAGTAAAAAAAAATTACATTTGGCCAATGTGGAACCGAGGGAATGTAAGGCGATCAAGGGCTTAGAAGAGCCAACCCATACCAATACAATGACTTCATATGAGGTCACCCATCATTGTAGTAACCCAAATATATATATACTAGTTGATGTACCCGTGCATCCTGCACGGGTCTATAATAGTAAAATTTATTTTATACATATATAGATTTATACACATGCTTTAATATTATAGAGTGAATATTACTAATTATTTTAAAATGATTAAAATATAACTTAAAGTATATGACTATAAAATTCACATAAGAATTTATAGTAAATATATGTGGACGAATTTTTTTAGTTATTTTTAATATGTCATAATTTCTTTCTTAAGTATACATAAATATATCATAATATATTCATATATAAGAAAAAAAGGAGTAATCCGTATTTTAAATTGGCAACGATAGGTATTATTTTAAAATGAAAGTTTTAAGATCACTAAATATAATTATATATTATTAAGATTATTATAATATATATTTTAAAGAATACACCTTCCAAGTTTTAAGATCTCTATATATAATTGTATATTGAAAAAGAGTCCCGTGCGAATGGTCGCTTGTGTGGGAAATAAAAATAAATCTCGATCCTTCATTCCAAAAAATCAACGTCCCTGATAAAACATTCATTAAAAAAAAATACGGCACATGCGAATTTTTCCCGTATTTTTCAATAAAATACGACACGGACAAATTTTTCCCAAATTATTCACGAATTTTTCAAAAAATACGTTTTTATGAGACGCGCCCAGTTTGTTCATCAAAAATAGTGATTTGTTCATCAATATTCACCAATTGTTCATCAATACTAACTAATTGTGCATTGAGTTTTTGATAACATTGTTCATTGATTTCGAATTTTTTTAATTTTTAACCTTATTTATGTGTAGGAATACAATATTATGTAGTTTTTTATGCACATATAATTAGTTTTGATATACCCATATTTGTTCATTGATATACTCGTATTTGTTCATTGATATACCCCTATTTGTTCATTGATATACCCATGGTATACCATTATTTGTTCATTAGTATACTTCTTTTTTGTTCATTGGTATACCATTATTTGTTCATTGATATACCTTATTTGTTCATGGATATACCCTTATTTGTTCATTGATATAACCTTATTTGTTCATTATTATATCCTTATTTGTGAATTGAAATAAACTTATGTTTTATGTGTCAAGGCTATCAACTTGTACATTTAGGACTATTAATACCATCAACTTGTACATTTAGGACTATCTATTTGTGCATTTTTGCATTTATTTTGTGCTTTAAGGCTATCTTGAATTCAAAGTATAATACGAATGAAGTGCTTTAAGGCTAACTTGTCAATACGAATGAAGTGCTCAATATAGTAACAAATTAAGATAAGTTTGATGTAGAAACTTGAATGCAAAAGATAATAGATAAAGAATTTGACTTTGCAATAATATGGTGTATGCTAAGAGAACGAGATAACAACAAATCGAAGATGAGTGCTTGTGCCTTATTTAGCTATGAACAAATTGATGTTATTAATGAACAAATATGCATATAGTAATGAACAAATTGAGGTTACTAGTGAACAAAAATGCATCTGGTAATGAACAATTATATGAAAAAGGCAATGAACAAATATGCATAAACCAGTGAACAAATTGATGTTACTAATGAACAAATATGCACAAACCTATGAACAAATATGCCAAAACCAATGAATAAATATTTTCGTTTTTTATGAACAAAATCACAATGTTGATGAACATATTGCATGTAATTTTGATACACATTTGTTCATTTTTTATGTACAAACAATAGATTTTTGATGCACAAGCAATAGTTTATTTATGCACAAAATCACAATTTTGATGAACAAATCCACATTATTGATGAACAAATCCACAATACTGATGAACAATCTGGGCGCGTGTCTTATTTCCGTTTTTTTCAAAAATACGCGAATAATTCGCCAATAATTCGCCCGTGCCGTTTTTCCCCTTTTTAAGTGAAATGATCAGCGCCTTTGATTTTTCTTGATCCAACAGCTCTTGTTCTTTCTTATTTCGCACATGAGCGCCCATTCGCACGTGAACCCGACTCTTGTATATTAATAATATTATTATAATATTTATTTTTAAGGATTGTAAATATTAGAGAGAATGAAGGGTAAAGAAATAAATGAAAAAATAAATATCCCTAGATGACATAGTTAAGGCGATAACAAATAGGATAGAGGGATTATGAATTGAATATTAATAATTATTTCAAAATAATTTAAATATAATAATTATGTTCCTAATATTTTAAAAAATAGTAATATTATTTTCTTAATATTCAAAAAATATTTTATAATGAAAATTATGGTTTTATCACTTGCCATCTCTAAATATAATTGTATATTAGTAATAGTATTAGATTTTAAAAAAATTAGTTCACAATGAAGATTACGTTTCTATCACTTGCCAAAATTTGTGATATCTATATAATTGTATATTAGTAATATGATTATATTAAAAAAATTTATTTCATAATGAAGAGTATGTTTCTTGCCAAATATTAAGATCTCTTAATATAACTGTATACTAATAGTATTAGTAGCATTATTATCTTTAATAAAATTATTCCATAATGGATTACACTCCAAACACAACTTGCCAAAATTTAAGATCTCTAAATATAGTTGTATATTAATAGTATAAGAAATATTATTATAATATAAAGATTGTAAATACTTAAATAAACGAAGGGCAAAGAGGCAAATGGAAAAATTAAAACGCCTATGTGGCATAGTTAAGACGACGACACGTATGATAGAGGGATTGGACTTTAGTTATAGTATATTGATTAGGCTAGTTTTCATTGGACTTCAAATGTGAGGTAGTTTTTATTCTCAACACGTCCCCTCAAGTATAATTGGGATGACAATTGACACTTAGAACATCTATAAGAATTGTTTATAGGCAACTCGGTAAGCCCAATCCAAGGTAGTCGGTAGTTAAGTAAATTAGATAACTGTTGGAGACCAAACTAAATCCCACATCGAAAAACAAGGGTATATACCCACTAATCTATATACTATTACTAAACTCGAATCCCTCTATCCTTTTGTCAATCTCTTAACTATGTATGCCACATAAGCTTCTTAAATTTTCAATTTACTCCTTTACCCTTCGTAATTTTTAGTATTTACAATCCTTATAAATATATAATATAATGATATTGTTAATATTATTAATAATTGCACATAATATATTAGTAGGTGGTCTTTAATTCTTACAAACTAAATTAGTACATGATATCTCTACTATTTATATTTATGAATTTTTTTTAATAATATATATTATATAGTCATATACTATTTATCTTTATGAACAAAATTTTAATATTATATAGTCATATTAGAACGTAATCTCTACTATTCCATCGTTATAGACATAAATTCATAAATTTTAATATTATATTATTTTTTAAGTTTTTACAATAATTAAATAATAATTGTACATAATACATTAGTACATGATCTTTGATTCTTTAACAATGTGTAATGTGTACACACTATATTAGTACGTGGAAAACTTTAATATTATATAATTATATTATTACATTAGATATATATATATATATTGTAATTTTTCTATGGTAAACATGAAACTATGAATAGGTGAGATCTCTATGATTTTATTTTTATGGACATAAATTTTAATAGGGTTTTGCTATTTGTCGCCCCTTATGTGTGAGGTGTCACTTTTATAATATCAATATCAATATATCAATATACTATAACTAAAGTCGAATCCCCCTATCTTACGTGTCGCCGTCTTAACTATGCCACGTAAGCGTTTTAAAATTTCCATTTACCTCTTTGCACTTCATTTATTTAAGTAATTACAATTCTTATATTATAATAATATTTCTTATATTATTAATATAAAGTTATATTTAAAGTTCTTAAAATTTGGCAAGTTGTGTTAGGAGCATAATCCATTATGGAACAATTTTATTAAATATAATAATATTACTAATCATCTAATATACAAGTATATTAGTGATCTTAAAATTTGGCAAGAAACATACTCTTTATTATGAAATAATTTTTTCAATATACTAATGTTACTACAATCATATTTAGATATCTTAAAATTTGGCAAGTGAAAGAAACATAATCTTCATTATAAAATATTAATATAATAATATTACTATTTTTTAGAAATATTAAGAACATAACTATTATATTTGAATTATTTTGAAATGATGATTACTATTTAATTTATAATATTAAATCATATATATAAATCTATGTATAGTAAATTATGTGCAAGGCATGTGTATAGAAACCATCTTTTTCAATTATTATTTTTGGATACATACAATTTATTTTTCTAATGAATTATTATTGGTTTTATATTATAGAAAAAACTTAAATAGAAAATCTATGTATGTGTATATATATATATATATATATATATATATATATATATATATATATATATATATATATATAAGACGCAAGGAATAAGACCACCACGTTGCGCCACCTAGGATTTTCCTACGTGTCGTTCCCACATTAAGCCATCTAGGATTTCGCCACATAGGATTTTTTATTTTGGAAATTAATATATGTTGATATTATTTTAGGATAATATAGAAATATCATAAATTAATCTAAGAAAGATTCTATCTAAAATAAAGATGTTATCTAATGTTAAATCTTAAGTATTAATGCTAAATATTTGATATGATTATTTATTTAACTTAAGTAGATTATATCTAAAATAAAATAAACTATAAAAATATTAAATATTTGGTAAAATATTATTGATGAATATTATTTATAATAATTTATTTAAGTTATTTTTTCTATCACAATATAAGTTATCTGCCATGTAGGATTTTACAATGTGCCACATAAGATTTTTCGTATATGTCATTCTCATGTTGATCCATCTAGGATTTTGCCGCATATAATTTTTTTTTATTTTTGAAATATATATATATATATATATATATATATATTGAAAAGATTCTATCTAACATAAAATAAACTAGTATATATTACGATAGATTCTGAGTATATAATTAATTATATCTAAAAGATTTTATCTAAAATCTATAACTATATATTACATCTATGCCTTTTCGAGCCACCAAGTTAATTATGACCCCACCATAAATTTAAAAACTAATTTTTATTTATATTGATTTAGCCTTTTCATTTAAATTCTTTTCTATCTATTTATGTGAAAATTAAATTTTAAATTCGAAATTTAATTAAAAATAACGAAAATTATTCTATCTTTATCTTTTTATCTATTTATGTAAAATATTATCTTAAATCAAATTTTGATAAAAAAAATCTATATCTAGATAATTATTTGCCTAATTTGAATTTTGATAAAAAATAATATTATATTTTCCATAATTTTCTTTTGGGCTTATTCATGTAAAATTGTAAATATGGAAAAAAAATTATCTTAAAAAAATGAAGTCTTATTCGTATTTTTTCATCTTTTCTTATTATTTATCTTTTTAAATTTCTATTTAAAATATTTTTAAATAATTGAATTTGATTAAAAAATCATAATAATTTACATTATTTTTTCATTTTTATATATTTTTTAAAAGAGTAATTAAAATAATTTATATTTAAATTTTTTCATAAATAAATTATCATTAAGCCATCAAAATCATGTTGGACTTACTTTAATGATTTTTGCGTTGTCTCATATTATAACAAATGAAATTTTTTATATAAAATATTTATAATGAATAAGTTCTTTTCATTTTTTATATTAAATTAAAATTATTTATCAATAAATTAAATATTAAATCCATGAAGTCGTGCATGGCATGACGAATATAACTAGTTTTTATTAAATTAATTTATTTAAGCTAACTTGATCTTTTATTCAATTTTGGATATTAATGATAAAACAGTATTCTAGAATCTAGAAAACATTCAAGTTTATCTTATTTATACAAATTAAAAGCTAATATATGTTTAAAGATCGTGTTGTCGCTAGACAATTGATGTATTCGCAAAAAAAAATTATTAATTTTTTTAATCAAGACCCGTACAAGGTACGGGAATATATGCTAGTATATAAGGAAGGAGGAAACCCAACCTAATGGCTTAAGCTTTTGGGTAAAAAGGGTGGATCCCGACCTTATATACAAAATGATTTAAATTCCCGACACGTCACCCGTTTCTTTCGGTCCCCGGAATTTGACAATAACGTGCGGCTAGCAACTCGTTGAGCCCAACCCAAGGTAGATAATGTGCTCAAGATCAAACGTACTTTGATACCATGAAGAAAGTCTGTGAACCGATAGGTAGGAAGACTGAGAAGGTGCATGTACAGACGCATGTCACGCATAGGCGAGTGTTCTTTCTTGATCCATCCTATATATGCGCGCGTGCGCGCGTGTGTCTATATGGTTAGCTCCATTGACTTCACGTATGTACAGAAATGCCACATTCCCTACGTGCCATTAGATTTGCTCTATCCATTTGATGGTGGCATTCTTACATTTCTCGCCGGGGGGGAGTATTCTTGCTCGGACTCGGTTCATCCTCTATATATTTGAGTGCTTAGAAAGATTCAAAGATATACATATAGTTGGTTAATTAATGTCATTTGTAGTATACATAATTATTGAAAAGATTGTGCAGAATAATTATGTCTAAAATTGGGTGGGTGGAAATCGAAATAATTGAGAAAAGGAATTAATTTCCATCTATCTTAAATCTTGGGATCGTAGTAGCTTGTACTAAAACCCAACCCAATTACCCAATTGCCCAAATGCCCATAGAGAGAGGGACATACCTACGTAGTAGGTGCAGTTGGTCGCTTAACTCTATTTATGCTGCCATTTTTGCCACATGCAAAAGGATTGTACTCAACACTTGTTACATTTTAGTTGGAGTCAAATTCGGTGTTCCAAGTAAACCCATAAATAAGGTACGCACACATGCATTATACGTATTAACGTATGTTAAAGATACAAAGGAAAAAGAAACAAACACAATTACACATCATGTACAAACATGATCCCAAAATATACGGTACATGCAAATAAATTGAAATTACAGTATGATCTATGTTGATCACTTTAATTTGTGCTGTATAAATACTACGTAGTGGGGTTGGGGTTGGGGGTTATTGAATTTTGCGGCCTTTTGTACAAATTTCTGAATGTTAATTGCGGCCTTTTGTCGTCCATCACATGTTTTGCTACAGAGCCCATATTCACCTTTCTTCTTTTTGCTTTAACCTTTCACTTTCAAATGGTATCATGCTTTTGATTAGTACTATATACTCCATATATTAGTAGTGAATAACAGCTTTCTATAATATGTGGTAAAATACACCTTTCTAAAACAAATCAAAGATACACTCTTTTTAAATTTTTGATATACAATTTCCGTCAAAAAAAAGAAAAGAAAAGAAACAAGTGATAGTGTGATACGATGTATAATGGAAATTTTCCAAATAAAAAGGGTTAGATTATGGGAAAACCCAAGAAGGATTTTGTGAAACTTAACTTTGATGGTGCATGCAATGTGTTTGGATGGCGTGGCTTCCTTTGGCTTTATCCTACGGGATTCTGGTGCCTCTCCTATCCATTTCGATGGAGGACTGATTAATCAGTAGTCCGTTCTGATATCCGAGACCATCGCTTTACGCTAGGGACTCCTCAAGGATCTAAGTCGCGGCATTCCCCGGATTCAGATCGAAGGCGATAACTTGCAGCTGGTCAAGGCCATTCTTGGTGACTGGTGTTGCCCGTGGGAGATCGAATTGTTACGTGCAGACATCCATTGTTTGTTGGCTCAGTTCTAGGATTGGAGTATTGCTCATATCTACCGTGAGTGCAATTCTGTGGTTGACTACATCAGTGACTCTTTCTAACATGTCTCTTCCGTTCCTCTTGCAGTCGATTTGGGTTTCTGTACCCTCATCTGTCAAGATACCCTAGGGTGATCACTAGTTTATTAGTGACCTCCCTAATTCCTTTTCTTATATAAAAAAAAGAGTTCGATTATTTCAATATTTTTTTTCTTTTAAGAAAGCTTTCATAGCACCTGAAAAACATTATGATGGACTTGTCATTTTAAAAGTTTCATTACATGTAAGCCTTTTCATTCCCATCTAAATCCCCTCTTAAAGTGTAGCCTGACAATGAAAGATGTAATTGCATCCACAATGAATTTAAAGTATGAGTTCTGGGTAGTCAAAAACACATCGCACATTCATGGTCGTACAAATATTCTAATAGATCATGTTAGTTAATGCACACCCCCACAGGCCACAGGATTTAATTACTACAGTATCTTTTATTTTTATTTTTGGGTACTTGGGTTCTGCAAAAATATAAGAAAACATTACTAATGTGGTCCAATAGAGAGCAAGAGGTCACCTTGTTTGGATTAGACTTACCCAATCTGACCCAAAAACGGCTACACCTGACTCATGTTGACCCGACGACCACTGACCAGAGAGACCTAAATCCAAACAGATCCGAACTCCAAATAAAATTAAGTGCAATAATTTGGATTTAAACTATGATTTGAAACTGATTCAAACACTCTCTAATGTCCTTCCGTTTACTGATCCGCTGGACTTCATTACAAACTGGGTTGACCGGTTAACCCAAGTGTTAACTATACTTTGGATAATGGATCCTCTATTTGAATTCATGTGTCACCTACTATTCCATGCCGTAAACTTGTTCCACAATAGCATTTGATTCAAAGGAATGAAAAAGTGAATGACACTTAATTTGGATTATAAGACCGAATCATTGAATCATAAGATTCTATATTATAACTAAAAAATACTAAAACGACTATCGAATGTATTCTATATATTATAAATAGTCCGGAGTCATGTTCTGGAACCGCCGTCCCCGGTTCCCCAAGGGTGGAATCAGAAAGTGGCATTTTTTTTGTTTCTATACCTGGAATCGGGTTGGAACGAGGAATAAGGTTGGAATAGGTTTCACTCATACCTACCTCAAAGAGAAGGTATGTGTTCATGTTTATTTTGAGGGAATGAGAATGAGCCATACCCAAACCTTGTTCCATACCAAACACTAAAAGGGGGATAGGCTATGCCTAACCCGATTCCTTATAGGTATAGTACCAAACAGGCCCTTAGTATTATAATTCGGGTGTAGGAGTTTGAGAGACTTAATACAAAGTTTTTTTTTAAAAAAGGTCAAATTGTTCCAACCCCATCAACCAAACACGACCTTAAGACTTTGTATGCAAATTATCTAGTAGACGGCAATATCTTATCAAAACTCAAAAACACCAGAGTTTGACAAAATCATGCACAAAGGCTCACATATCAATGGGAAATTCAAAGTCACGTGCTGCTCTGCTGTTACTTACATAATACTTTATACTCAAATACAATGCAAATTTTATGCAGCCAAATGTAGTAGTCGGCAGTAGTAGGATTGCATTCTATTCGAGTATTAACGATTATATGTAATCTGTTGGGCATGCATTTCAATGCACATGTTCAGATCATTGAAATTAATCCAACGCAACACACAAAACTGGATAAATACCTTCTCAGGAGTATTTTATTCAGTCAGTACCTTGATTCATAACCCACAATATGTACTCGTGCAAACACAGTTTGTTGATCGTGCTACGCATGTCCTCTGCTTCCACCTGTTTAACTCGAATAGAGTTTCCACAACTGCACAAAACTCATGATAGCAATAGCACTTCTCTAGCATTCTCAAAAAGGAACGAAGAAAACCGATCCGAAAAGGATAGGTCTCTGATCAAGCAGGCAGCGCTTTTTAAAAGCACAACATTCCATACAATTACAACGTGATTGTTTTCTTAGAATGAAGAACAAAGTAACAATAAGTCTTTGCATTCTGGTTAAGTATCATACAGATACACCTTTTTTGATGGCCACGTATTCTACTAACCCATAGCATACTTCTGGGTCCAGCTCCTTGCAGTTGATTCATACTTGCCCCTGTCTGCCTTGTACATGTGTGCAATCTCAGGCACCAAAGGATCATCAGGATTCGGGTCAGTCAATAAGGAACAAATTGAGAGTAAAACCTGCAAATAAGTTAAAAAGCTTAATATACTCTAAGCTTTTTCATTATTAGGCCCTTGGACAATGAATTTAGCAAATGAAACAAATAACAATTTTTAAAAAATTCCGAAGTGAATCACGAGCACTTTAGATGGCAAAGGTCTTATTATTGTCATGTGAGTAAACAATTGGAATACATACTGGTAAAGAGTGAATAAGGAGCACATTAGATGGCAAAGGTTTTACTTTTCCTTGAGATATTATCCAAGACCAAATCTCTCAGATAAATGTATTACTCACCACATCCCTTTTAAAAAACACCAACACAAAAAAAGGAAATCGATTACTGCCCCTGGGCTAGACATAACGGTGAGAAAGCACCCTTTGCATGGGACAAATTAACAGAAAGATATTGCAAAAATTAACAGAGTTCTCTTTCCCAAGTCAATTTGAAGTCCCAACCACAAATCTGAACATTTCTACAGGGAACAAAAAAGCTTAAACCGCAACCTAGTCACTATATAATCCCCAAAGAATTCTGAACTCCAAGCACAACCTTATGGTTGGCACCCATCTACACATTGGAGCTCCCTACAAAAACTTATAAAGACCTGACTAACAAATGCAATATAAGAATTACTCCCTTAAGGGTAACAATTGTACATGCTACCATTTCAAAGAGCATGGTCGTCTTCAATCTAATACCAGAAACTGCAACAATAAATGTTTCAGCAAAAATACTGCAGCAATGTTAAACGTGTAAGATCCACACCATATTTATCATACCTTTCGATAGTTAGAAATATTGGTTGATATTAGTTTGTCTTGTATAGCCGTTTCATTATCATAGATCTTTTATGATAATGGAACAGGCTATGCAAGACACTATATATAACGAACCAAACAGTATGACATACTATTCCTCCTCTAAAACATTAGCTATGTCCAAATGTTCTCTATTTCACAGTAAGCCTTGGCCTAAACTTTCAACATAAAAAGAATTTTCTCTCATATTATTCCAACAAAAACACTGCCTCAATACAAAGCTGTTATTTCACATTGCATAAAGAAACTCATATATCTCCCAGATATGAATAAGGAATAAATAGTATGACCATTGACCATACAACCAGTTATCTTGTCATTGAGGCCACTACAATGCTTGGGTGACTTAGCAGGACATCATAAATTGTATGCAATCATAGATTTTAAGGATTCATAAATCATGTTAATATAAGTTGTTGATCGAATACTTGTGCTGTCAAAACGTCCCCTAACCTAGATTGTGAAATCCTAATCTAACATAATGTCCCTGGTACTTACCTTGGAAATGGTGAGTGCAGGGCTCCACTGCTCCTTCAAAATATCAAGACAAATGCTCCCATTGCTGTTGATATTAGGGTGGAAAACCTTGGTTCTGAATGCAACCTGCATTAAGCAATTAGATTAAGTAGAATTCCACATTAAAGATGCTATGAAGCATTCTAGCAAGAAAAGAATTCACATTTCCTTGAGAAGAAAAGTAGCAAGGCCACAGATATTAAGAGTTTTGAAAGTGGTAGAAAAAAGGGACAGAGGAGAAAACAACGGAAAGGTAACATAAATCATCCTATTAAATAAGCCTACATATATTCTCTTTCTATGTTACAAAGGTCTCTATTGCACATTAATACTTCATGTGATGCTCAAATAAAAGAACAACCATAAACATGAAAGATAGGTGTGATGGTTTGTGATATCATCTTGACATTGCACCAAGTTTACATAAAATTAAGCCTATAGGTTCTATTTTGTTGGGTGGACTGTGAATAAAAAAGACGCTTCCTGTTTTTTTTTTCTAGCATTACACCATTTTTAACCCTTTAATCGCCTTGACATTATCTCCCACTCTCCTTCGTGTGAGATTCAAGTTTGTTCATTGATTTTTGGCATTATGTTGTATGTGATCAGACCTTCAGTTATCTTGGACTTCTATCGCTATCACATTAAGTGCATAATTGTTTTGGTCTCAGAGACATATACCATATGCAGGACATATCAAACCCTGGCATAAGAAGCTGGATTATCTTAAAGGTTAACAAATGTCAACCTTCCCTTAAGATTTAATTCCGCCCATGTGCAAAAAAAAAAAAACGACTCCTACAAATGGTACAAGCCCTCTGAATCATCAAGAACGAAGCATCTTTTTCATGTGTAGATGTGTAATTGTTCACCATCAAACAAACGAAACTTCAAAAATGTATGTAGCTCAACAGAAACGAGAGACAAACCATTCATTCCCTTTATAATCCACTTGAGTACGTTTCATGCAACATTTTTACTAGCTCACAGCTTTTTAGGGGATACTTATTAAAATTTAATATAATAACCTAGTTTTCAAAACTAGCCTTTACTACCTTAGAATGTTTGATGAT
Source organism: Fallopia convolvulus (assembly GCA_964016875.1). Classification (NCBI taxonomy): domain Eukaryota; kingdom Viridiplantae; phylum Streptophyta; class Magnoliopsida; order Caryophyllales; family Polygonaceae; genus Fallopia; species Fallopia convolvulus. The sequence goes on from OZ024723.1 coordinate 9,739,255, forward strand.
CATAAGCACCCCCTCCCTACATATATTATAAGCTTGTTAGGACATCTTAAACAGCTCAGGTAAGGAAAAATACAGTCCCTTTATCCCAAGGATTAGGACATATTTGGCAGAATCAGACTTTGAAGTCTTACTAAGTTTTAAAGGTATCACTCTTTCACAATCAGTAAAAAAACAGATGCAACAGTAGAACATGGGAGCCTAAGGGCTAGGGGAAATGCTACCTTTGGTGGTTTAAATGGATAATCTGGAGGGAAGTGAATATTGACCAGGAATACCCCTCCAGCATAGGGACTGTCAGGAGGACCCATGATTGTTGCCTGCCAGTGGAACATGTCTTCAGCAACTGGGCCTAAAACAATATTGAGCCGAAAAAGGCACATTGGATTAACAGTTACAACAATCATCCAGTAGCATAATATGAAATTTATTATGTATGCTGCAAGACTTGCACCATAAGGTTAGAATTGATGACTCCACCAAAAAATAGAATTGAAGTCCTAGATCTATCAGGCAAATAGACAATTTACAATCAGAGAGGGAAAACAAAATGTTACTCTATATTCTATTTCAGCAGCTTCTGCTACTGAAGATATTTACATCTTATTAAGCTCATATCATTGCAATTCTTGACCTTGTGACATTCCCTCAGCATGTTCTTCTTATCTACTATGCTCATAATGACATAAGCATAACACCTTTTCAAAATATTCTATTACAAAAGAAGATTTCAAAAAGCTTGTAAGTTGAAATGCACGGAACTGTTTCTCACACCCCAAATGTTTTTTGTGAGCATAACCATTTAGCACCATAACTCATCCTGAAGGACCAGAAGTATGGTATTTATACTTAATGATGATTAAATAAATGTGCAGTGGCCTCACAATCAATTAATCAAATCAGTTGGATTGCCACTAACCATGATAATAATTAATAACTAACTTCAGGGCGGTTTATTCAGTAAGCTAGGGCTCAAGTGTAATTTTCAATTTTTCATGAAGGATGAGTCACGAGACAAAAAGTACACCTTTAGTAAAATAACCCCTACAAGAATCAGATAACAATCATCAAGCTATGGATGAAGAAGCCCAGACCAACAGTACAAACCTAAGAGCTAATTGCTGGAACCTAAAGGCTAAAGAAAACTAGAAATCTAGCAAGACAATGAGCAATTCACAAATATAAAATGAAAATAGCACAGAAACGAGAAGAAATAACATCAAATCACTCATGTTCAACTACACATAGCATCGGGCTTCAATTTTAGCATATTCAATTCAGCGGAGATGCTAAGCAAAAAACCGGCACGGCGGAAATTGATAAGTTAATTCGGGGGAGAAAAACTCACCGGCGCTGCAAGAGGTGGGAGGATCCTTCTGGAGGTCCTTCAATTCCTTCAAGATCCGCTTCGACGCCATTGAAGAAATCCTAGAAGTTCCACAAACACCTAATAAATTTAAACAATTCGAAGCAAAGAATCAAATATGAAAATGAAAGCAGATCAAGGAGAGGAACCATTACAGAGAGGAAGGTTGAGAGGGAGTCCCAGAGTCAGAGATCCTCCTCGGCTGATCAGAGACGGCTGTAGGAATTGGCAGAAGGGGTGAGTGACTGATTATTGCATATCTCAGATAATAGGGGTGAGCAAAAATATTTGATCCGTTCCGGCAATTTTTTTCCGGATAGTTGGACAGGATCGGGATTTTGAACCAATCACATATCCGATATATCAAAGCAATCAAAGCAATCAGATATTCGGTATATCAAGTACTATATATATATTTTTAGAAAATGCACATTAATACTAAGTAGTATAAATGTTTTAACGAGTATTTTGTAAAATTTCAACTCATTAAGGTTTAAATCTTCTTAACCATGTAAACTTTCTCTTAAAATTTAACCGAATCGACGGATATTTGATTCTGATATTCGTCAATCATTCATATTAATTGGGCGTAAACAAAAAATGGTAAAAATATTTTTTTAAATGGATAGTTCGAATATCCGCTATCGGATATCCGTTCAAACGGATACTCCTTACCGGATATCCAGCAATTAACGAATTGGATACTGATTGAGATTTTAAGGGAGAAAATTACCATAAATCCGGTATATCGGACCGGATCTGACATATATACATGAAAGTTTCACTTTTTTTAATTCTTCGGTAAGCTTATTGGTTAGTTTTTAATATTAATTTTATAAGGTATGGATTCAATATGATGTACCTTCTTTTTTTTTAATAAGAGAGAGATTCGAGTAGCCACTAACAAATCAGTGGTAGCCCTACGACATCCTGACGGATGAGGGTATTTAAACTCGAATCAACTGCAAGCGGGATAGAGGAGACCCGTCGCAAGGAACCAACAATGAAGTCCACCACCGAATTGCACTCACATAAGGCGTGAGAAATACTCCAATCTTGAAATCGGACAAGCAAGCGGTGGATGTTTGACCGCAACAACTCAATCTCCCACGGGGATCGCCAGTCACCAAGAACAACCTTGACCAGCTACAAATTATCGCCTTCAATCTGGATCCGAGAAATGCAACAGTGAAAGGCCTCGAGAAGTCCCTGGCGCAAGGCGATGGTCTTGGAGATCAGAATACATCGCTGGCTAATCAGTCCTCCGTCAAAGTGGATGAGGGAGCCACCAGAGTCCTTAAGGATGAACCCGAAAGAGGCTACGCCATCCAAACAAACTGCACCATCAAAATTCAACTTAATAAAGTCCCTCTTGGGTTTTGCCCACTTGGCAAGCTTTCTCCCTTCCCTAACTCCCGCGGTATAAGAGCAAGAGTTGTTAGTTTCAGGATTTCCTACAAGTTTCCATTCTTTAACCTGGTTTCGAGTAAACTCGCTTAGGTTCCAGGCATGATTCGAGTTTTGGCCATTATTGCTATCAACAATTCTCTTATTTCTAGAGAACTAGGAGTTCCTTCTCCTCCTTTGTCGACATTGCCCTCATATCGTCAAGGATTTGGTGCAGCTTTTTGTTGTCACGTAACACATGGTCGATAATCCAAAGTAGTGGCTTAAAGAATTAAGGGTCGCCCTGGTAAATGGGCATGATGTAAGATGTGGTTAGTGTCGTCACGTAACACCTTGCCAGATGAACCCTTTCGAGAACATGTCCCTTAGGCTAAGCAGTTTGGACCAGTGCAATGATGTGTTATGTTTCTTCCTATAGTTTAAGATACTTTCCGTTTTGAGGTATTTTTTCGTCACTGTTTTGACCTAGAGGTTATCTTGTATCGTTAGGATTTTCCACAACAATTTCATTTGGAGTGCTTGGTTCATCTCTTCCGCCTTGGCGATTCCCACCCCACCGTGAGCGGGTGGTCGGCAAATAGAATTCCAGCTTATAAGTGATTTATAGTTGTTTTCCTTATTCTAGAAAAAGTTCTTGTTAATTTGGTCTAGTTCTTTCAGGGTTGCCTGATGTAATAAGAAAGATTGCATGATATAGTTTGGTTATGCTGAGAGGCTTGTTTTGATGAGGGTTTTATGCCCTTCTTGAGATAGAGTATAGGCTTTAGATTTTGACAATTGGGATCTGGTTCGTAGGGTCAGGGGTTTAAAGGTGTTTTGTGTCACTCTCCTATTGATAATCGAACATCCTAGATATTTTTCCAACACAATTGTGTTTGCAATTTGGAGAATCTATTTTATTTGCTCTTTTGTGTTGTTGCTTGTGTTTTTAGTGACCTGAAAGACAGATTGTGGAAGTTAACTTTTTGGCTAGAGATTTGGCAGTAGTCATCAACGATGTCTTTAATGTTATTGCAAACCTGACTATTAGCTTTTGCAAAGATGATGATGTCATCTGCTAGTATGCCACTTTTCGGGTCATCTGCTAGTATGTCATCTGCTAGTATGCTAGGAATGGAATTTTTATTCCATTTCTAGAGATTTGGATACCTATGCCACTTTTCGGGTTAGTAATCAAAAGTTGGAATTGTCTTTCTAGATTCTCAACGGCTAGTATGAAGAGGTATAGTGACAGGGAGTCTCCTTGTTTGAGACCCCGTTGAGAGTAGAATTGTTTTGTTGGTCTATTGTTAACAAGGACTGAAAAGGAAACAGTTTCAACACATTCTCGGATCCAGCCCAAGAACTTGACGTGAAAGCCAAATTTGTGAAGGATGGAAGCCAGGAATTCCCAGCTGTCATAAGCCTTTTCCATATCGAGTTTGACGACAATACAACCCTCGCCCCCTCATTTGTTATGGAAATAATGGAAAATCTAGTGTGCGATAAGCGTGTTGTCGTGGATATTACAGTTTTGGATGAACGCCTCTTGCATCGGGTGGATGAGTACCCAAGACACTTTTTAGGCGGTTTGTCTTGATCTTTGAGATTACTTTATAGATGGTGTTGCATAGGCTATTTGGCCTATAGTAATTGGTTGAATTGGGATTGTCGCATTTGGGCAATAGAGTTATAAAAATGTGATTAACTTGTTTTAAAAATTTTCCAGTATAAAAAAAAACTTTTAATAGCTTTGATGATGTCAGGGTTGACAATGTGCCAATATTTTTTTATAGAAACATGTCGGCATTTCGTCCGTGCTAGGGGATTTGTCATATCCGAAATTGAACATAGCATTATTAATTTCACTGTTCGATATTAAATTTGTGAGCTTTGTATTTTCTGCCTCAGTTATTTCTTTTTGGATGGTTTGAGTCATGTTTTGGAGTTTTCCACGATTTATTTCCAAGGCCCGAAACCAGGTTTTTGAAGTCTTGATTAATTTCTATTTTGATGTTTTCTAGTCTTGTGATTTGCATGCCATCCGTCGTTCGGATTTCTTTGATGTTTGTTCTGTTTCTTCTACCACTTGTAATCCGGTGGAAGTATTTGGTGTTTTTATCATTTAGTTTATTGTGGGTATTTTTAGCCCTTTGTTTCCAATAGGAGCTGTGGAAATTAATAGGATGACCATTTCTTCGACAACCTTTCTTGCTTTTGAATTAACTGCATATTTTTGTGTTCAATGATATCTTTTTGGATTTGGAGAAGTTCCTTGTCAAGTTTTCTAATATGTTCAAAGATATTACCGAATGTGTGTTTATTCCACGCTTTCGCCTTTGCTTTAAGCAGTTGTGTTTTCTTCCTTAGTTTAAACATATGGGACCGTCCGACATTGAACCGCCATGATTGCTTAATGACATGTTGGAAATCCTTTCGAGATATCCACATCATTTCAAATTTGAATGGTTGTGCTTTGAAGGGGCCCCTGTTGGGAGTTCGCACGAAATGGGGCAATGGTCGGAAGACAAAAAAGCATGATTTTTAGTTGTGATAGATGGGTACCATTGGATAATTTGGTTGATAACTAGGGTACGGTCCAATTTCTCATAAGTTGTATTTTCTAGATCTTTGGATCTCTTCCATGTGAATTTGTTCCCAATCGTCGGGATATCACAGACGTCGCATTGATTCTTAAAGTTAATAAGACGTTCAAATCGGGTGTGGTTTGGGGTGGCTCCCCCTTGTTTCTCATTCGAGTGTAGAATTCTATTTAAATCACTCGTTAGAAGGCATGGAGGTTACTATTTTTGACGAATTCTGTCAATTTTCTCCAAAATGGTTCCTTGTTATGCGCTTGTGGTGGTGCATAGGCAAAGACAATAATCATTTCATTCCGGGATTCCAAATTAGTATATGTAAATCCAATGAAATGGTGATCTTTATAGAATGTGTCTAGTGTTTCGTTCGCAAGTTATTTTCCCTTCCATTGGACACAGATTCCACCCGAGTACCCTTTAGCCGGCAGGAATTCAATTGAGTCAAAACCCACTTTTTGCCACCTTATACAATTGGGAGGATTTTGGGCTTTTGTTTCCACCAAAGAGATTAGGTTAATATGTTCCAAGCGGCATAAAGTGTTGATTTCGGTCCAAAAAAACTTGCGATGTATTCCCCTTCAATTCCACAAGGCTAGCTTCATAAAAAAATCAATCTTATTATGGTTTTTGGCCGTTAATTTTCTGGATTTTTTCCCTAATAACGAGTATCGTATTTTGAAGTGTTTTTTTGTTTTTTAAGTATAACCCTTGCTCGTTCCGTTGGTAGCATGGGGTTTTGCGCCTTTTAGATTTAGCCTAGGACCACGAAGGCTCTGCTCATTTGACCCTTATTTTAACTATCCATTTGGTTGGTGTGGTTGTACCCTCCATGAGTTTAACATTACTCATGGACGAGTGCCATTGATCAGATATGATCGAGTTAAGAATTTTGGATTCCATGGAAGCTCGTTCGTAAGCCACAAAACTGTGGTTACCTGGTTTATGCATTTGGGTTAATACATCACTATTTCTTTCTGTTTTGTTAGGTCCATCAGACTTATGACATGTGCTTTTGGTATTGCGTAGGTTGACAAGATAATATTTAGGGCAATTTATATTGCTGTTTATTTTTTTCCTGTTTTTGAAGTCTTTGAAGAATTGTTCAAGTTATTCAACGGGCTACAATTTAAGTACATCAACCCGGAGAACTCACAAATATAATTGGTTTCTTTCACCCCATATAAGAAGAGTGGGGTATTGGTATCATTATTATGAAGTTGTATGCATTTTTTGTTGATTTAAGGAAGTAGATACAAAATTTAAGGTAGGTTTGAAGCGTAGTGGGTCGAGTTTTTTGACAAGTGTTGCCATTGTAGGTCGATGGTCTAGGGGGTCTCCCTTTTGTCTTCATAGCTGTTGTTGTAGTTTTATTCATTGCTTTCACATAATCCTACAACAAGTAGTGCAATAAAACACCAAGAGGTAAGAACAATAGACAAGAGAAAGGACGACCTAAAGCAAAGTGAAAAAGAGAACACCCTAGTGCACTTAACCTTCCAACAAAATTCTTTGTTAAAAAAGAAGTTTTCTTGATGGTTTATCCTCCCTAACCCGTATCAGCAAGAACAACAGGACAACAAAAAGCAAATTGCTTGTAGGCATATTGTTGTAAAAAAATTTGAAAATTTTAACATTGTAGGTATGGATTTTCTAACAAGCTTGTATCAAGTAACATCGAGTTATATGTCTTAAAATGTTTTTGTAATCCAGGCTACCCTTAATCTTGCAAGACATAGCATTCAACCCCCTTATTCCTCATTGTTATTTTCTTTAAGCGGTAAGGAGGAAATTTTGATAAGTTTTGTAGATATTTGCCATTACAAGTAGCGAATTATTTTTGGCTGAAGTTGCACTTGAGATTGTAGAGGAAAGAAGAAATTTAGTAGTTGTTTGGTGTGGGCGATTGATACAAGGAATGCCCAAAAAAGCCATAGATTCAAACACCAGATTTGAGCAAACTGGGGAAGGGGGCGGTGGGGCTCATCTTTTATTGATGTTTTGGAGAGTCTTGTGTGCCATCAAGGTGGTGGGAGAGACAGATTGGACGGTTGGTGCCCACAAGCTCCGGTTTTCAATCAACCTGGCCAATGTGATGGAGAAACTTCACGCACATGGAAGACGCATTCATTTTTTTTATATGATGTACCTTCTTTTTGCTAAAATCACCCACAACCCATATTCCACTTTTGATGTTGCAATTTTTTCTTAATAATCTTTTCACTCATCCACCTTATTTTAAAACTCATTTTTGTTTTATCCTCACAATTCACATTTTTATTTTTATTTTCTTTATAATACACTATCTTTTATATTTTCTATTTTTGTTAATCCAACTGCACTATCTTCTGGGCCTGGGTTTGGTAATTGGCAATGGAGGCTTGCCACCTTGCCCTTTGCATTTGGGGGCCTTGGGGTCTATTCTGCTGGTGATGTCCTGCACTATGCTTTTCTTGCGTCGCGGTTGCAGTCTGCTGAATTGCAGACTAAGCTTCTTTGGCAGGCCAGTGTCATTGCATCTGGAGCAACTTTTGATGATGTGGTGAGTCTGTTTAGCACGGCTGTGGAGACTGACATTTTGAGTAATCCGAGTGAGATCGCTGCCCCCAAACTCATGAAGAAACTGGCAGATATATATTTCACAAAGGTTACCAAAGCGGCAGAATCCACATTTTCATTATCTCCGCGACAGATGGCCTTATGGAAATCTCAGCAGGGGGAACACACCTCTGAGTGGCTTCGGGCGGTCCCGATTTCAGGTTTGGGTCAGACCATGAATGGTAAGACTTATCGCTGTGTGTTATGCTACCGTCTGGGTGTTCCCTTGTTTTCTGATTCGAAGTCGTGCTCTGCTTGCTCCCGGGTTTTTGTTGGAGATATCTATGGAGACCATGCTGTGTCGTGTGCTGGTATTGTTGGTATTAAACATCGACATAATATTGTTCGTGATGCCCTTGTAGATATCTGCTATCGGTCTGGTATTTCAGTGGGTAAGGAAGTGGATATTGGGTTGTGTGGCAGGCAGGACCAACCCCTTCGTCTCGCGGACATGTTACTTTACTCCTGGGATGGAGGGCTTGATGTGTGTGTTGACCTGACTGGATCTTCTCCCTTGACATCATCTGGGATGTCTGACTTCGTGCCTGGACGTGTGGTGGTTGATGCAGCTCATCGTAAATGTGTCAAGTATCAGGCTAAATGCGCGGCTATTGGGTATGGTTTTCTACCATTCTCCTTTTCTTCATTGGGAGAATTAGATAAGGATGCTATCTCATTGCTTAAGCGGATACAAAAGTTCTCTAAGACTCAAGATATTGGGGCGTTAGCTGCTGTACACATTTTCACTAGGATTAGTTTTGCTATAGCTAGAGGAGTGGGGGCCCAGATTGTATCTCGGCTTCCCACTAACTTTCTGTAAATCCCACTAATTTTTATTATAATTATAATAATAATAATAATAATAATAATAATAATAATAATAATAATAATAATAATAATCTACACATCTTAGGGTTTTTATTTTAGACTGGTTTCGGGTATTATTTATTAATACGGTATAATATTGAATTCATATATTTTAATTTGAAATATGTATATCAATTAAGTGATTAGAGTATTGATAATGAAACTAATATAAACGACAAACAACAAACTTCATTTCGTGTTCCCTAAGTGAATAATATGTTCACGACTTCACATATGTTTAGTTTTATACTCAATGTAATCTTATGTTATTGTAATATTTCATTTTATGGTCTAAATCCTTAAATTATGTTAATTTGCATATATAATGCCTTGTAATATATTCATTTCATGACAATAATGTATAAAACTCATTTTTATGTCATATAATTAGACATGTCAATCGGGTCAGGCGGGTTCGGGTTCGGTCATTTCGAGTTCGGGTTGAGTCGGGTTCGGGTCGTTACGGGTCACGGGTTAAACCGGGTAGGGTCAATGCTGGTTTTCGGGTGGGTCGGGTTGACCAGCGGGTCAAAAACATACTGGAGTGACGTTGTTGGAGTAGAATTTTTTATGATTATTAACATAGATTTTTAATTAAATAATAATATTTAATTATAATATATTATTTTTTTATGTATTTTAATAACAAAATATATTATATTTTTTAAAATAAATATTATACATTTTATAAATATACTAAATCGGTTAACCCAACGGGTTTCGGGTTTCAACCCAACGGGTTGCGGGTTTGTCGGGTTTCGGTTCACTTCGGGTCTCAGGTTTTAATTTTCGGGTCTTGACCCTAAAATTTTCGGGCGGTTCGGGTCGGGTCAGCTTTTGACAACTCTACATATAATATATTAATTATTCTATTTTATATGATGCAATAAATTATTTACACAACAAAATACAATGATTATTTTTAAAATATTTTTTTTCTTGTTTTTATTATCTATGCAAACTTTTTATCAAACCATATTCAACATAGGGTGTCTATGGGTAGATAAATACAAAATAAAAATATTGGTTTGAATTAATAAAGTTATTTTATTGCTAAAATGTCCCTAAACTAATTTTAGTTACAACCAAACATGCATTTTTCATGGTCGTTAGATCTAGTGTGATGGTCGGCCTATATGCTGCCATGATAGCCATTGCAGAACGTGCCACATGGAGATTCCTTTATCTAGCTAGCCAAAGCAAAATGTCGCGTTTTTTATATGGAAGATGCTTAAAAAGCCGTTTTTTATTTTAGCAAGACGGAATACAATACTTGGGACAAGGGATTTAATGCAAATTGTATTATTCTTTAGATCTTTATTATTTATTTATTTTAGAATCCAACTATTGCACATGGTCTAATACTTTTTTACATACAATAACTTCCTGCTAAACTCTTTAAGGACACTCGTCATGTTGCAAGATGTTGGAGGATCCTTCTAGAGGTCCTCCAATTTTTTCAAGATTTGTCTCAACGCATTGAAAAAATCCAATAAGATAAAACCCTAATGAATTTAAGCAAGTTGAAGACTCTAATAATAAATTTAATCAACCAAGGACAAATAATTACAAACAAGAGGAAGGTTAAGATGGAAGTCCTAAAGATCCTCCTCGACTGATCAGAGATAGTTGTGGGCATTGGTGCAAGGTGACTATTCGATTTTGATGGACCTAGAACCTCTTTGGACCGTTAGACGCCAACAACGTTCAATTAGCTCAATTGAGAAGATAATTTGTGCAAAGGCTCAACAAGATTGAATTAAGCTTCTGATCTATCCATGAGTGTATTGAATAGGAAAGATAGGAAGATTCTCATTATGATAGAATGAAATTATAAGATCATGGTGTGATCTTCCATATAATACGATACTTTCATAACTGCCAAGTAATGGCCCAAAAAAATATTGACCATAATTAGAGAAGCTTAGGTTATTAGGATTTTGCTAGAAGATGATTATAAACCCTTAATTGAGCATCAAAGAAGGCTAAACCCTAACATGAAGGATGTAACACCCCGACTTCCGTCGAGGCGCTACTAGGGAATAGACCTTACAAGGTACTATTATTTGGGTTGACAACTACACTGTAGGACCTTACAACTCGGGCACGACGAGAAAACATAGTAAAACATCCAACCTTTATTTAATAAAACTTAGAAAACGTAATTATGCATGAATCCCCGAAAATTATAAATATTCAAATACGTCACAACGCCTACTGAAACTGAACTATCTGAACCGAAAAGATAATATCCGAAACAAAATACCAACTCCGTTTAACAAATATTAAAATTCTAACTAATATAATATACTAATATAACCAATCCCACTATGACACGCGCTCTTTACCGCTCCGACCCGCCATCTTGCCTCGGTTCCTGCACGGCTAACTGATTCATACCTGGAACTGGAAAATGTTCCCCGAAGGGTCAGCGTCTAATCTACCAAGCTAGAAAGAATATGGAAACTGTAGAACGTTTTGAAATCAGTTATCTAAAGTCAGCATACAAATCCACAATCGCAATCATAACTCTAGAGGCCAATACCTAAATTAGTTATATCAGTCACACAAGTCACATACGCATTCACAATCACAATCACAATCACACAACAATGCAATTCTTCCTTTGTCCACGATCCGACTTCCAAGGCGCTCATCACCGCGCCGAGTGCAGAGGCAGGCCCTCCCACTCCACTTCCCAATCTCCCTTCTAACTCCGGGCTAAGCCTCCACTGGAGCGCTTGCCAAAAACACACAAATAATAATTTTCGTTTGAAGGGGTACGATTTTCCCAGTCACACGGGTCAAAGTAGCCAACTCTTCCTCAACACCAGCTACAATGGGCCGTGTCGGAAACGGTACCAACACAGAGAAAACGTTCCAAAATAATTTCCGATAAAATACATTTAAAATCATTAACGCACACAACACACAAGGAGTTCAAAACAATTTAAAAGGGTATTCGGGACTAGTTCCCAAAACCCGCCCTACAATATCGATACGCAATCTAACAAGGGAGAAAAGAACCGAGAAAGTCGAAAAACGACTTACCTCGAACGAAGGATCCTCAAATAAGTCGGAACTACGATCTCAAGCGGAAACGATTCCCTAAAGAATTATAAAGGAAAGGATTAATTAATTAAAATACGAGCCGAACTAACTAATCCAATTAAAGGAGTCATCTACGTTTCCCTTAAGCAACCGAACTTTATGACGAGGCTTGCTAATTAGTTTACCTAACATTAACCCATTAATCCAAGCTACTCAATATTTATCCTCCAATTTAAACAAACTAAAGCCCATCAGCCTAACTACCCAATTACACCCATTTCCTTCTTCTTCTTTTTTTTTTCTTTCATTAGCTCGGCTCACTACCCAGCCCAATAAAAACAATGTCCACCATCCCGTCCCAAATTTGGGCCAAATTCTCTGAAGCCCATCCCACATGTTGACCGGCCAGCCCTTTGACCAGGCCAAGCGGGCCCATCCCGTTCATCTTCAACCTTGAGACGACCCCAGATCGCCGCCGCCCGTCCTCTGGTTCTCGCCTTCTCCCCTGCTACGCCTCCCAACGACGCGCTCCATCAATTCGTCGCCGCCCGTCCTCCGGTTCCCAGCCCTGCTCGACGACGACGACGACGGAGATCGACAACACCTCAGTCGCCGCCCCCATTCTTCTTCAACCTCGGGACAACTCCGCCCCCTCCGTCTTCGACCTCGCCGGCGTCCCGAAATCGATTCGCTCCTCCCCCTCCGACGTGTTCGTGCCTAACTTCCCTGTCCGGCGCACCTCGAAAGTAGGCAGCGGCGAACTCCCCCGTCGTCCCCTGTTCACGGTCACCCCCGTCGTCCCCTGTTCCCGGTCACTGCGTACTCCGTTCACCACCTACCTACTACCCGCCCCACAACACAGCGGAAAACAGAGGAGGGAAAAACAGAGGAACTTACCGGTGGCTCTTGCGACAATTGACGATGGCGGCAAACAGAAATCGGTTCTCAGCGGGGAACACCATGGTGATGGTGCGATGCTTGAATGGAAAAAAAGAAGGCGGAAGGAATCTCGGTTTTTAGGTTCTTCAATTGCCCGAGATCAAAGATCAGAATTGAACGGAGGATTTCAACGAATTGCTTCTCCCGAATTTAGTTGAATGTGGGTTTATTAATGTAAGAGGTGGGTTTATTAATATAGGGCTTAAGTAATCTAAGATAAGAAATCCCAGATTTGGATATAACCAATTCGGTTATGATAGATTTGTTCAAATCCGCGTAGTTTATTTAATTTAGGAAAAAAAAAAAATTATTTATGTTCAAGGCTACCTAAATTGACTAATAATTGAATATGAGCCTTGTAAGTTAAGGTTGTTTAAATATATATATACATAAAGCGAGTACGGATATTACAAAGGAAGTAGTGAAAATGGAAGCACTTAAATAGATGTCAGTATAAATAATCCTATTTTTGATAGTGAGTGGGTTAACCCAGTTCAAGTAGTACCTAAAAAGGGGGCGCAACCATTGAAAGAAATGAAAAAATGAATTAATCCGAGCTAGGATGATCACGGGTTGGAGAATATGCATTGATTATAGAAAATTGAACAAAGCAATACGAAAAGATCACTTTTCCCTTCCCTTTATTGATCAAATGCTTGAAAGGTTAGTTAGGCCTTCACATTTTTGTTACTTAGATGGTTATAGTAGATTCTTCAAAATTCCTATTCATTCTAGTTACCTAGAAAAGACCACTTTCACATGCCCTTATGGCACCTTTTCCTAAATGAGAATGCCTTTTGGTCTTTGTAATGCCCCCTCTATCTTTCAACATTGCTTGATGGCCATTTATTCTGATTTGATTGAAAATATCATGGAAGTTTTTATGGATGACTTCTCCTTCTATGGTACTACTTTTGATAATTGTCTAGCTAATTGATACATTGTAGTTTCTACACTATAATTAGGACTTTTTAGTTCACTTTTATACTGAGTTTTAGGTCTTTTAGATTGAGTCCTTTCCCGATGATGTGGCCAACCATCTCTCAAGATTGAGGCAAGAGTCTAATGAAAAAACTGAAGAAGAGGTACCGATTGATGATTCCTTTCTAAATCACCCCCTTCACCTCTACACATGATCAAGGAAGAAGAGACAAAGGAGAGAGCGGTAGAGCGCCTATTAAACCTCATCAAGTCTAAAACGACGCTGTCTAAAGCACACAGTTTCAACGCAGACAATTTACTATTCGGTTTCTTCCAAGACGGGTTAGTTAGAGCAAGGGGAAAGAATCAAAAGCTTGTGGAAAACACGCTTTTGGTCAAAGCAAAGGATTGGCTCTGTGGACGAAGCCATGACGAGGTGTCGATGGGTTTGAAAGTGAAGGAGAACCCTTGGCATAAATAAGAGCAATAAACATTGAAGCAAAACTTGATTTACTGGAGTGACTCGTTGCCATTATCAAGACACGTTTTTGATCTTTTAAAAGAATTTACTTTCTATTTTAAAACGTTTATAAATATTTGGTGTTGATTGCCTAAGTGGTCTACTCACGAGATTACCCTTTTGGGTCTACTCACGAGATCACCCTTTGTGATCTACTCAATTGTCTTCATTATCCTTTAAGGATCTACAAGAACCGAATTTAACCTTTAACTAACAACATAACCTAAAACTAACATATACTTCTTGTAAACTAAAAAATATAAAGAAGTAATGTTTCGTAAGTTCTCATGACTTGTTGGGAAAAATATATATCTTAATTTAGATCAACTTCTATCTAGAAAGCATATAGCACCATCAAGCAGTACTCAATCAAGTACATGATGCAACAACATATCAATTAAGTATAGTCACGGAAACTAGATTTCATGCAATTGATGATCAAAAAGGGGAAAAGGCGTTTAATAAAACCCACATTCACATACCTGAGCAATCATAGCCAATTGCTTGCGTTCCTGGGCTTCTACCACTTTGGCATTATCAGATTTCTCTTTGTTTTTCTTCTTCTTCAACTCTCTTTGTAAATGATTCCTTACATGGAAAGGAGCATTTTTATTGATAGTCTCAACCTCGTTAGGTTTTGCCAAACGTAATCCGTCCGGCTCTTCTAAAAATGAAGGTCATCTGGTTTTTAACGCTTCCCACGAACAATGATGCGCACCGCAAAATTCAGTAGCTCAACCATGAGCTCCTCTTCATAAAGAACTATTATAACAAATTCCAAATGCAATTGGCATTTTAATTTTTTTTATAGAAGAAATAAATCAACAAGGTGTAAAGCAATTGATATAGAAGGAATATTAACACTAAACAATGAGTCAAAAAATGAGGAGTACCTTCATCCGGTACCTTCATCAAGGTATGAAATTCAGCTTCCCAAGTAGTAACATCCCAATCAGAGATTTGTTCGGGCATTTCGCCCAAAGAATCATGAAGAGTATGAGTAGTGGCAGAGATAAGATTATTTGAATGGGGGTTGAACAATCCATTAAAGATAGTGTAAAAACTAATGTCATTGGAGACATATCTCCTATCACCCGGAGGTGCCCCTCCGGATTGCATTTGTTGTGTATATTCTTCTATTAGAGAAGAGAGCTTTCCAAACACTTTATTTGTGTGTGCCCACAAAACATTAGCATTGTCCTCTCCACTTTTTTCAATCAACCTGTCAAGCTCTACCTCCAACCTCTGACTTTCTTTTTCATAAACCATAGGCATGAGTGTCATTTGTTGAACAAACTCCTCCTGAGCGACCACCACCTGCAGATACAAGTCTAACAATCATCTACCAGTCAATAAATACTTGAACTTTAGATTTCCTAAAACCAAAAATACCTAAGACATCATATCTAGTAAATGTGCTACTGTCTCTGCCACTACAACATTTTCAATCTCGGCCTGAGACTTTTCTTCATTATCTTTTTCCTCGGCCTTCTCACCGTTAGAATCCACAAGATTAGGTTTCTCATCGTTAGAATTCACACCATTAGGTTTTACATGTATTGTGTTTGACTGCACATCACCAGAAAATTCATTAATTAATTACTGAAGCAGATGTCTCATGCATTAATTAATTACTTTAGATTTCCTAAAACCAAAAATACCTAAGACTTTATTTTTTTTACCATAAGCTTGAATAAAGCTGTATAATGTCAAAATAAGGCCCGCCGAACGGACCCCATATCCAGTAGTTGTGTTGCTGCCACTTCCACTGCAACGTTTTCAATCTAGGCCTGAGACTTTTCTTTATTATCTTTTTCCTCGGCCTTCTCATTGTTAGAATCCACAAGATTACGTTTCTCATCGTTAGAATTCACACCATTACCTTTTACATGTACTGTGTTTGATTGCACATCACCAGAAAATTCATTAAGTAGTTACTGAAGCAGATGTCTCATGCATTTTGTGGTGATTGGGGGGACAGAAGAGAGATTGAGATGACAGGAGAGAGAGCAAAAAACCTGGAGCAATATGTTACAGAAGTAGAAAAGACACAGGAAGAGAAAAGACAAGATTCCACGAGCTCAATGCCTCATCATCCCTTCTAAAACAATCCTATCACTATTTATCCATAACCAATCCTATCACTATTTATAATACTTTATAATAAAGAACAATCCATAACTTACTCTTGGGAATTATTTTATAAGAATGATGTTTTTTATTTTAATCACCTTAATCTTGTATCTTATTTATATCTCTGATTCTCATTCTAGAATTTCTTCATATTAAACTTCTATGAGACATATATATACCCATAACTTTTTATCAAATCTTTCATCAATCCTCGTAGAAATCATAGATCATGAAGCAATTGAGCAAAGGAAAAACAAAATTCATAACACATCCTGCTTAATCGGGCTAATTGATGTCTTATATACCTGAGCAATCATAGCTAATTTTTTGCGTTCCCGGGCTGCTACCACTGCTGGAGTCTCAGATTTCTCTTTTTTCTCCTGCTTCTTCAAATCTCTGGCTGATTGATGCCTCACATGGCGAGGAACTTTTGTATTGATAGTCTCCTTAGGGTTTGCCAGACGTAATCCATTTGCTTCTTCTACAAAAAGAAGGTCCTCTAGTTTGTAATGTTTCCCTCGAACAATGATGTGTTAGGAAATATGTAAGTCACATATATAAGTATAAGTGACATAGAGATTGGTATAGCAATACATACATAGTTAAATGGTAGATAATATTTTAACTCAGGAACCGGGTTCAAATTCAAGGTTCAAGGCTTATTTATTAACAAACCGGATCAAACAAGTCACCCCGGTTTACCGGTCTGGAGGCTTAATTGATCAAGGATTGTTAATGGACTTTGTACTTGGACCGAGATCATTCCCGAATAAAGAAAAGGCCCATTAAGAAGGCGGTGGCCCAACAGAAACCCGAGCTCTCCTCCGCTTTAGTGAAACGCGTCATTTCGAGTGTGAGCTTCTATATAAAAGCTTGCTAGTTCGCCTTGCGAGCTCATTCTGAACCCTAATCCTCAGCTGCGCTTCGAGAGAGTTCTAAGAAAGAGAGAGAGGGAAAGAAAGAGAGAGAGAGTGAAGTCGGAGCAAGAAGATTCTCCGGTGAAGCCAGGTGGTGGAGTACGAGATCGGAGTTGAAGGCTTTGATCCTAGCTCGTCGAGATCTGCAGTGGCGTTCCTCTAGAGCTTCATCTTGAAGCTTGTGTAGCCTTTCCAGGGGGCCGAAACCCTAGATCTTTCTTCTTCTCTAGTTCTCATTGTTGTTTCTAAGATTCCGAGTCTATTGTTTGCCTTGCTGTGTGTGTAATTGTACCCTCTCTTGAACTTGATCTTTGATAGTGGATTTGAGACGAGTCTCCTCACTGAGGATCCGCGGATGTAGAGCATAGCTCGAACCGCGTAAACAGATCTGGTGTTCTTTACAGTTTTTCACTATTGCTTGCTTGTTATTCCTTCGTTCTTGAGTGGTTCTGGGTTAGAATCGATTCAAAGTGGTATCAGAGCTATTAGGTTTTGATTTCTGCCTTAGATCTTGCTTCCGCTGTTGTGTTTGCTTTGATCTGTTGATTTCTGTTTTGAGTCAAGCTTAAGCGGGGTTTCTTATAAACTGGAGTAACGGATTGTTCCGGTGCAACTCCTTGCAGACCTTACAGTAGAAGAGTCTAGGATTTTCTCTTCGTTTTTTGTGTGTTTTTGCTTGATTCTTTGAGTCCTTAGTCACTGTAATCCAAGTAAGGAATTGCTTGGAGAAGCAGGGGAATCTGGATAGAAGGTTTTCGACTTGTGTCGACTACTTCCCACTGTCGGTTCCTACACTAGAGTCTAGGGTTTTCATATCCTGCCTCTATTCATTGAATCTTGTTGTTTGGAAACAAAAGGTTCATTTTCTTGTTTGATCTTCCACAAAGAGTTGTTAACTATTTGATTTTGCAGGTACAATCATGGGAGATGCTTACAGGATCAAGCCCTACGATGGGCATTCTGACTATGCTATGTGGAAAGTGAAGATGAAGGCTATCCTCACTAAAGAAAAACTATGGCATGCTGTGACAGACACTTGGGATGCTGCAACTACTGAGTTTCAGAAAAAACAAGCCCAAGAACTTGCACATGCAGAGATCATGCTTAGGTTATCCGATGAGGTAGCTAGGCAGGTTGTAAGTATTACTCTTCCTAAACCCCTATGGGACGCTTTAGATGAGAAATACCTTTCCAAATCTCTGCCATGTCTGATCTCTCTTCTGTCTAAGTTGTTCAGTTTTAAAATGGACGCTAATTAGACAATAGAAGAAAATCTTGATAGGTTTCTTAGAATAATTCAAGACCTAGAAAGACGTGATGATAAAATAAAAGACTCTCATCAGTTTATGCTTCTTATGAATTCCTTGCCTGCTCAGTTTGATGTTTTGAAAGATGTCTGTCAGTTTGGTCGTGATGGTATGACTGCTGCTAGATTATCTGAGTTTATAATTCAGAAAAATGACTCTTTGAAAGTATTCAAGATTAAGGGTGGTAGTTCTAAGACATCTGATAAAACTGAGACTAAAAATGAAGTAATGATGGCTAAAGGAAAAGGAAAATTCAAGAAAAATAAGAAGAAAAACTATAAACAAGGAGAGTCTAATAATACTGACAAGAAAGATATGTCAAAAGTAAAGTGCTATTACTGTGGTATAGTTGGTCACTATTCCAATGACTGCACTAAAAAGAAAAAGAATGAGAAAAATAAATCAAATGATAACAATGGTGCTTCAAATGTGTTTGAATCCTATTATGATTCCCCTGTGTACTCTCATGAACTGCTTGTTGTTGCATCTCCTACCTTTGAGCATGAATGGATCCTTGACTCTGGGTGTACAATGCATGCTACTCCTGATAGAAATGTTTTTGATTCTCTGTCTATGTGTGATGATGGCATTGTCATGTTAGGAGATCATACAGCTTTACCTATTAAGGGTATAGGAAATGTACCTATGAGAATGCATGATGGAAAAATTAGGATTTTACAAAAGGTTAGGTGGGTTCCAAATTTGAGAAGAAACCTATTGTCCAAGTCTGTGTTTGATGATCTACATTGTCAAATTATAACCCAAAATGGAATAAGGGATGTTATCAGAAATGGAACAATTCTTATTAGGAGCATTAAGAAAGGAGGTCTATATCATGTCATAGGATCTCCTGAACTTAATGTCTCCAAGGGGATACATAATATTGATAATGTAGAGCATACAAAACTCTGGCATGCAAGGCTAGGTCATATAGGCAACAAGGGTCTCATGCACTTGCATAAACATGCTATGATTGATGTGAATCCCTGTAAATTAGACTTCTGTGAAACCTGTGTGTTAGGTAAGAAAACTGCACATTCTTTTGGTAAATCTTCACACACTGCTTCCAAACCCCTTGAATATGTTCATTCTGACTTATGGGGACCTGCACAAGTGAATACTATAGGTGGCAGGAGATACTTTCTGTCACTTATAGATCACTATTCAAGGAAAGTATGGATATATTTACTAAAATCCAAAGATGAAGCTTTTATAAACTTCAAAAATTGGAAAAATATGGTTGAATCACAGACTGATCTTAAATTGAAATGCCTTAAGACTGACAATGGACTTGAATTCTGCAATAATCTGTTTGATGAGTTTTGCAGAAATCAGGGTGTTAGGAGACACTTAACTGTCCCTGGTACCCCACAACAGAATGGTACAGCAGAAAGGATGAATAGAACCTTACTAGAAAAAGCAAGGTGTATGTTGTTCAGTGCTGGCATGAAGAGCTCCCTCTAGGGAGAGGCAGTAACTACTGCAGCCTATCTGATCAATAGATCCCCATCTTCTGTGATAGGTTTCAAAACCCCACAGGAGATGTGGACAGGTAAGAAACCCAGCCTAGCACACCTCAGGCCTTTTGGGTGCACTGCCTTTGCACAAATCTCACAAGGCAAGTTGCAACCCAAGGCCTTGAAAGGTGTTATGCTAGGCTACCCCCCGGGGGTAAAAGGTTATAAACTCTTGCTTATACAACCTGGAGGTTATAAGGTTATTACTTCCAGGTCTGTAACATTCAATGAAAAAGAGTTCTACTTCAAATCTAGACTAACTGTTGAGTCCACAGGAACCTCACCTGAAGATTCTGAAGATACAACACCATTATCTCACCCTGGGAATTTCTTCCAAGAAGATCAACTCCCAAATTATGATGAAGAAGAGTTCGATATAGGCTACTCTTCTGCTTCAAATACCTCTTTACACCAAATTGTCAATGAAGAGGAAATTGAAGATGATCAGAATAATGCAAATGAAATTCAAGAACAAAGTGATCAAGATCAAAATGATCCAGATCAAGGAAGTCAAGGAAATCAAACTCACCAATTTGGGAGGGCAGAGCTAAGTAACGCTAACTCTACTTCTACCTCTTCTCCTTTCTCTCCTTCTGTTTCTTTTGACCCTTCTTCTTCTTCTTCCTCCCCTGTCTCTGAGCATGCTCCTACCCCTGATAATCAGCATGAGCTTGCCAATTACCAGTTGACTAGGGATAGAGAACCCAGAATTAGGATCCCTAATAGAAGGTTCGAGGTGAATTTGTTAGAGTCCTTTGACAAAATTGTTGAATTTGCTTTTATGGTTTCTGAGTTGATAAAAAATTTTACACCTGAGACTTATGAACAAGCAATTAGGTGTAGAGAAGCTAATGAATGGATAAAAGCTATGCATGAAGAGATACAGTCCATGATAGTTAACAATACCTGGGTCTTAGTTCCCAAACCTGAAAAGGCTAGGTTAATTGATTGCAAGTGGATATATAAGCTCAAGGAAGGAGTTAGTAAAACTGATCCTCCTAGGTTTAAGGCTAGACTGGTAGCTAAGGGTTTTACTCAGAAAGAAGGTGTAGATTATAATGATATCTTTGCACCTGTTGTTAAATACAAAACCATGCGCCTATTACTTGCTATGACTGCTGTGTATGACTGGGAACTAGAACATATGGATGTTAAGACTGCTTTTCTTCATGGTGATCTGGATGAAACTATATACATGAGACAACCTAAGGGTTTTATAGATAAAAATCATCCTGATTATGCTTGCAAGCTTAAGAAATCCATATATGGCTTAAAACAGTCACCTAGACAATGGAATAGAAAGTTTGATTCTTGCATGATATCCCTTGGATTTTCTAGAAGCAGCTATGACACTTGCTTGTACTTTAAGGGTGTCAAAACTAAGTCTCCTTTATATGTGCTATTGTATGTTGATGATATCCTGTTGATTTGTAACTCTAGAATTATCATTTCTGGTGTCAAACATGACTTGCAAAAACACTTTGACATGAAGGATTTAGGTACTGCTAAGAAAATCTTGGGTGTTAACATAATAAGAAATCGTGCTAAGAAAACTATCTATTTGTCTCAAAGTGACTACCTTCTGAAAGTTGTTGACAGGTTTGCAATGAAGAATGCAAAACCATCTCCAATACCTCTAGGAGGGCACTTGGAGTTAAGCAAAAGAGATTGTCCCACTACCTCTGAAGACAAGAAGAAAATGGAGAATGTCCCTTATGATGTTGTTGTAGGATCAATTTATGTATTCTATGATTTGCACTACGCCAGATTTAGCATTTGCCATAAGTGTATTAAGTAGATATATGAGTAATCCTGGAGAGAAACACTGGGCAGGCATGAAATACCTGCTCAAATATGTAACAGGGACTGTTAATACAGGGCTAGTGTATGCTGAGCATAGTCCAAGGACCACTTTGTGTGGTTATGTGGACTCGGACTTTGCCAGCAACAAAGACAATAGAAAGTCAACAACTGCATATTTCTACTGTTGGGCAGGAAACTGTGTTTCCTGGAAGTCCCAACAGCAGTCCATAGTTGCACTCTCCTCAACTGAGGCAGAGTATATAGCAGCTACTGAAGCTTCAAAAGAAGCTACTTGGTTACGAGGCATCTTACACGAGATAGAGGGCAAGTCTTACTTGCCTACACTTTATATGGATAGCCAGAGTGCCTTGTATCTTTGCAAGGACCCTGTCTACCATGAAAAGACAAAACATATTGATGTCCGATACCATTATATAAGACAAAAAGTGGAGGACTAGGAAATAACCGTGAAGAAAATACCTGGTGAAACTAATCCTGCTGACTTTGAGACCAAAATTGTTCCCACTAACAAATTTGTCTTTTGCAGGAAGGAGCTCCACATCGATGATGTTACTTTAGATGTGGCTTTGAGTCAATGAAGAAAGGAAACTCGTTTTAAATCCACACATCAAATTGATAGTTCTTCTTAAAACTTCTATACGTGACTTAAGAGGGCATATGTTAGGAAATATGTAAGTCACATATATAAGTATAAGTGACATAGAGATTGGTATATCAATACATACATAGTTAAATGGTAGATAATATTTTAACTCAGGAACCGGGTTCAGATTCAAGGTTCAAGGCTGATTTATTAACAAACCGGATCAAACAAGTCACCCCGGTTTACCGGTCTGGAGGCTTAATTGATCAAGGATTGTTAATGGACTTTGTACTTGGACCGAGATCATTCCCGAATAAAGAAAAGGCCCATTAAGAAGGAGGTGGCCCAACAGAAACTCGAGCTCTCCTCCGCTTTAGTGAAACGCGTCGTTTCGAGTGTGAGCTTCTATATAAAAGCTTGCTAGCTCGCCTTGCGAGCTCATTCTGAACCCTAATCCTCAGCGGCGCTTCGAGAGAGTTCTAAGAAAGAGAGAGGGAAAGAAAGAGAGAAAGTGAAGTCGGAGCAAGAAGATTCTCCGGTGAAGCCAGGCGGTGGAGTACGAGATCGGAGTTGAAGGCTTTGATCCTAGCTCGTCGAGATCTGCAGTGGCGTTCCTTTAGAGCTTCATCTTGAAGCTTGTGTAGCCTTTCCAGGGGGCCGAAACCCTAGATCTTTCTTCTTCTCTAGTTCTCATTGTTGTTTATAAGATTCCGAGTCTATTGTTTGCCTTGCTGTGTGTGTAATTGTAACCTCTCTTGAACTTGATCTTTGATAGTGGATTTGAGACGAGTCTCCTCACTGAGGCTCCGCGGATGTAGAGCATAGCTCGAACCGCGTAAACAGATCTGGTGTTCTTTACAGTTTTTCACTATTGCTTGCTTGTTATTCCTTCGTTCTTGAGTGGTTCTGGGTTAGAATCGATTCATGATGCATACTGTGAAATTCACCAGCTCATCCATGAACTCCCCTTCATAAGGAAAAAATAATTCAACGAGTGTAAAGCAATTGATATAGGAGACTAAACAATGAGTCAAAAGAGATGAGGATTACCTTTATCAGGTACGTTCATCAAACTATAAAATTCAGTCTTCCAAGTATTAGCATCCCAATTTTGTTCGACCACTTTATCCAAAGAATCATACAGAGTACGAGCCTTTTTACTCACGATATTGTGAGAATTAGTCATCATTCTACCGATGAGGTCAGAGGCAGAACATGATTCCATAAAAGTGAATACTTTCCCACAAATCTTTGCTATCTCAATCAAAACTAGGACCAGGTACTGTATCCATGGACCTGGATTTGATATATAGCAACTCATCGTTACAAGCCTTTAGTGACTGAACATTACCAAAAGAATGTTTATCAATTAGGTCACGGATCTTGAATGTGATCGTCCATCCTGAAAACAGTAAAAAGAGGAATCAGGCACAACCTACAAAAACAATAATGACTTGAAAAATGTGCATATAGTACTCACACAAACCAGCAATTTCATAACCAAAATCAAACCAATATCCAATCTCAAGCGCAAAAATCACCTAAGCAAGACTAGTCCAAAACCCCTCTTAAGTCTTCACCAGATTTATGGAAACAAAATCTGCAACTAAAATGCTAACATGATCCATCAACCATAAAGAAAATCACCACCAATACATGAAAATGAAAATACAAGACAGACAGTGGCGGAGCCAGAGATAATTGAAAGAGGGGGCGAAAAATAAATAATATTATATTAATTTAAAACAAAAATAATTATAAAAGGGTTCCATACAAAATGTATAATAATAACTAGTTATGGACTCATGGTATCTAAACTTAGTGTAAAGGAGGTAAATCTAGTCTACGAGTTTTCGTATTTTGAAAGTACTGAATAATAACTTCATTATCAAGGCTTCTGAAAACATCCTTCTCAATATAGCACACCAAACAATCAATAAGAAAGTTATCTCCCATTTTGTTACGCAAATCTGTCTTGATAATATTCATCGCAGAGAAGGCTCTTTCCACAGTAGCAGTCGCGACTGGTAACACTAAAGCCAACTCGATAAGACGATATACCAAGTGAAAAGCAGTATGAATTCCTACCTCGATCATCTTCTTAGCAAGATCTCCAATACTATGCAATGTGGAATATTTTTCATTTCCTCTCATTTCAAAAATCCACATCTTTAATTGCTCTTGAAGCTCCATTCGATCACACATTGGAAAGTCTTGTGGATATAACTCTGCAAGGCGAAGTAATTTTGACACATTGAAATTGGAGAATGAGCTCTTAGGATCAAGGCAAGCTATACATGTGAGTAATTATGTGCTTGACTCATTGAAACGATCATCCATTTCTCGACCAATTCGATCAAGAACCTACAAATGCAGCATGATATTAGTTCAATTAATAAAAAACTATTTCATTAGTTAAATAGAGAAATGATGTAATAGCAATACCTCATTAAATATATTAATTTCAAAGTGATGGCCGTAATTGGAAGTACGTCTAGAACGAGTGCGACCTGGAGCATTATCTTCCATGTTGAGAATAATAATATCATTCTCTGTACAATAACTGTTAACATCTTATAAGAACTCATCCCATCCATTCTTCCTCAAATCTTGCAATTTGCTCTTAGTGTTTTGAACCAAACTCATGGCATCAATAATGTTTTGGTCTTTTTGTTGTAAGAATTGTGACAAACCATTTGTCAAACCCAATATTACCTTCATCAAGTGAGCAATAAAAACAAATTGATAACTCTCTATTTTTTCAATCAAACTATCAGCAAGTCCTTGACTTTTTGAATCATTTCCATCATGAAATACATTGTCAAGCACCACAATTTTTTATGAACAAAATCACAGTTTTGATGAAGAATCTGGCGCGCGCTCTATATCCGGGTTTTTCCAAAAATACGCGAATAATTCGCCAAAAATTCGTCCGTGTCGTTTTTTTCCCTTTTTAAGTGAAACGACCAATGCCTTTTATTTTTCTCCATCCAACTACTCTTGTTCTTTCTTATTTCTCATTTGTGCGTCCATTCTCACCTGATCCAAACTCTTCAAAAAATGACTAAATATTGTTCAAGGTTGACATGCGTCATTTTATATAAGGTATTTAAAAAAAAATATTTATCTTATCTATCAAACATTATTATTTCCAAATGTAATAATTAAAAATTAATATAGGTAAGGATATTTAAGAAAACTATATATATATTATCTACAAAAATTATCATATCCAAATATAATAATTAAAAATTAATATAGGTAAAAATATATAGTAAATATTTTATTTAATATATGATTATGTCAATTAAAAATAATTCAATTAAATTTGAATTAATAAAAACATTACATCATCAACAACGACAATGAACCTGCCTTCGGGTATTTGCTTCAACGGTTAAGCCTTGAGGTAGTACCCGAGTTCACCGTTTCGAACCCACGGGCCCTTGTGAAGGCTCTAGACGAGCCCCAATAATACTTTTGTCGATCCTATATAAAAAGAAAAAACAACGACAATGAACCTGACTATTTTTTTGTTGGTCGAACAATGAACCTGACTATTTATCAGCCCCAAATTGTCTTTTTGCAGTCTGGATCCTCTACTTCATACGCTGCTACATGTGCTACTCCACCAATGATATATCTACATCTGTCAATTCATTTAATAATTTTTAAATTTAATGTAATTACAGAAATTAAATAAAAAAAGAGAATTAAAACCAGTATTATTATCTTGTTTCTCTACAACAACAGTAGCGTCATCTTCTTCTTCGCGTCTCCTGCTCCTCCGTTGGCCACGTCACAGATCTTCTCCTCCCTGACCTCCACCTCTCCGGCGCCTTTCCCTCCGCTTCCCTCTGCTGCCTCTCCCTCCGCTCCAATAACATAATGCCATGTGTCTTGCTTTATAAGCATTTTTATTAATTAAAATTAAATAAGAAAAATAAGATACTTTCCTTTTTTTTTCTCCACTTTCACCCATCTCATGTACAATTCTTATTAATAGATGAAGCCACCATTTACACTTCCACTTTCGATCTTCGGTAATTCCATACATAAATTGATCAGGACAGTCATGACTCCTCATCCTTTGACCCTTCACCGGCTTTTTAAGGATTTTTTTTTCAAAATTTATAGCATGAATTCCAGTAAACTATCAATGGGAAATTTGTTTTTTTCTTTATAATTAGATGTGAGATCGTGAATCTTGTATACAGAATGTGATATTCATCCTCAATGGATTGATTTATATATTAATTTTGTTCAAGTGTTTCTATGGGTGTGTGATATATATATAATAGCATATATATTTTGTAACCCTAACTTGTCATGCAAGCAACCCTATGTAATTATGTATATAAGGATATTCAATGAATGGAGAATCCCAAGGGGACTTTTACCAACGACGTCTCACATGGTATCACGAGCGTTTTCGACCTAACCCTAGCCTCACCTCCTTCCCGCGCCGCCGACTCCCTTCTCTGCCGCCGCGATTCCTTCTCCCTGCCTTCTACCTACCGCCTACTCCAAGAGAGTTGGCGCTGCCCACCCTCTTGCCAATCCCCTCGGCGTCGTTCTCCCACAATATCTGCGTGTGCCCTAATTGTCGCTTGCAATGTCTGGCAACATTCCCCCTAAGGATAACCCTCCCAAGGACCCCCCTCCGGTGGATCTCACCGCTGGCGACTTGAACAAGTCCACCACTACGATCGCTTCTGCGTCTGGCACGGCTGGCACCGCATCCAAACCCGGGTTTCACTCGGCGCTCACTGTCTCCAACGTCAAAAACCTAATTCCCATTGTCCTTGATGCGTCCAACACCAAATATAACTCATGGGCTGAGCTTTTCCGAGTCGTTGCAAGGGCTCATAAGGTACTCGATCATATCGATCCTTCTCTTCCTCGCCCTGATGATGTCTCCAATGATCTCTGGGATCAACTTGATGCTATAATTTTACAATGGATCTATGCTACCATATCATCCGATCTTTTGCTCACAATTCTAGAGCCCAACTCTACTGCCCTCTCTGCTTGGAATCGCTTGAAGGATATATTTCAGGACAACAAGGCGTCTCGCTTCGTTTACCTTTAGAATGAGTTTTCCCGGTGCCGGCTTGAAGCTTTCTCCTCCGTCTCGGCCTACTGCCAACACTTGAAAGACTTGGCTGATCAACTTGCCAACGTCGAGTTCAAAGTATCGGAACATCAGCTTGTCATACAACTCATTGCCGGCCTTACACCGAAATTCGATACTGTCGCCAGTTTCATTCATCAGACGTGCCCTCTCCCAAATTATGCAAAGGCTCGTTCAATGGTGCTCTTAGAAGAGACTCGACAACACAAGCAGAAATCCATGGCTGGCGATCCGAAGGCGCTGACTACCACCGCTGACAAGCCCTCCGCTCCACCGCCTGAACCACAATCCTCGCAGCCACCTCCGTCCTCTGATCAAAACACCGGTCGTGGCAATGGGCCTAGCCGTGGGCGTGGCCGCGGTCGCGGACGAGGCCGCGGTCGCGGGTGTGGCAATCACCAACAGCCTGTGCAATTTCAGCGCACTCCTCTAGGATGGGCTCCGATGCCTGGGCACGTTCCCAATTCGTGGCCAGCCTATGCGTGGAACCAGCCCCCGTGCCCCTACCCTAATAATCCGGGGGCGGGCATCCTTGGTTCAGCGCCTCGTCCTCAGGCTAACATGGTGTATTCGGATCCCTATTATGGCTTTACAGCTCCGAATGATCTCGCCAGCAACTTCAACACCATGACGTTGTATCCCCCGGACAACTCCTGGTACATGGACACCGGTGCTTCTTCTCATATGGCCAACCATCCAGGTATTCTCTCGTCTATTACTTCTAAGAGTTCATTAAATTCGATTATTGTCGGTAATGGTACAAAGATTCCAACTTCGGGTTTAGGAAATGCCATTTTGCCTACCGTAAACCGCCCTCTATATCTTCAAAATGTTCTCATAACCCCCAACATTATCAAAAACCTTGTGTCCCTTCGGAAATTCACCAAAGATAATAATGTATCGGTTGAATTTGACCCGTATGGTTTTTCTGTGAAGGATCTTCAAACGGGCATCAATCGTCTGAGATGTAACAGTTCTGGCGAGCTCTATCCTGTTCAAGCCCTGTCTTCCACACCGTCATCTCTTTCTCTTTCTGCTGAGTCGTCCGCCTTATGGCACGCACGCCTAGGGCATCCCGGGCACCCCGTCTTCAATTACATGCGTCGTTTGCTTCCTTCTCGAGTCAATAAGGAGACCTCGTCTTCACTTTGTTCGTCTTGTCAATTAGGAAAACATGTTAGATTACCGTTTGTTTCGTCTCAAACTCGCACTTTATTTCCGTTTGACATTATTCATAGTGATTTGTGGACATCACCTATCGTTAGTTCTGAAGGGCATAAGTATTATGTGTTATTTCTGGATGATTTTACGCACTTTCTTTGGGTGTTTCCGATTAAATACAAGTCTCAAGCTTTTGATACCTTTGTTCGATTCCATCGGTTCATTCAAACTCAATTTCGGTGCACCATCAAATCATTCCAATGTGATATGGGTAGAGAATTCAACAATACTCAATTTCACTCTCTATTTCACCAAACCGGGACTGTCTTTAGGTTTTCTTGTCCACACACCTCCTCTCAAAACGGAAAATCTGAGCGTATGATTCGAACCATTAACAATATGATCCGAACTATGCTCCTACATGCCTCTCTTCCTCCTCGTTTCTGGCACTTTGCCCTTGAGACTACAGTGTATCTCCTCAACATCTTGCCCTCATCAACCATTGAAAATAAAATCCCCACCCTTTCGCTTTATAACACTCATCCGACTTACACTCATCTTCGGGTGTTCGGCTGCCTGTGTTTTCCCAACCTTTCCGCCACTTCACAACATAAATTACAACCTCGTTCACTTCCGTGTGTGTTTCTTGGTTACCCTAAAGATCATCGGGGATACATCTGTATGGATCTCAAATCTCACAAAGTCATTATTTCTAGACACGTAACATTCGACGAACATGTGTTTCCTTTTGCCACCCATTCTGCGTCTCCTAATTCCATGTATGATTTTCTCCACAATGATGATCCTATTTCTCCCATTTTTACTCACACCTTCTCGAGCTCGCCAGCTCTAGTTCCTCGGCCGAATGCCCCGATGACTCCTCCTAGTTACACCGGGCCACTCTCGCCATCCCCGGCCTCATCTCCCTCGACCACTCAGCCTTCGGCCACGCCCTCCTCACCGCAGCCTTCGGCCTTACCAAGCCCGCACACACCGCCCCCAGTGGCGCCACCTCCCCAGCCATCGGCCCCACCATCCCATCCAATGATAACCCGATCCCGAGCCGGCATTCTCAAACCTCGCCAAATCTTTGACCTTAATACCACTGAGTCCCGGCCTACATCTCTTTCTCCAATCCCCACATCTCACAAAACTGCCCTCTTAGACCCGAATTGGTCTTCGGCCATGAATGATGAATACCGTGCTCTTATTAGTAATGGTACTTGGGTCCTGGTTCCACGGCCAGCCAGGGCTAATGTGGTCCGCTGTATGTGGCTATTTCGTCATAAGTTTCGCTCGGATGGGTCTCTTGAGCGGTATAAGGCTCGTCTTGTTGCTAATGGTTGCTCACAGGAGCTCGGTATTGATTGTGATGAGACTTTCAGCCTGGTTGTTAAACCGGCAACTATCCGTACTGTACTGCATCTTGCAGTGTCACGTGCCTGGCAGATACATCAGCTTGATGTCAAGAATGCGTTCCTTCACGGCTCACTACAGGAAACTGTCTACATGTTTCAACCACCGGGTTTTACTGATCCATCCAAACCGAAGCATGTATGTTTGTTGAAGAAATCTCTATATGGCCTGAAACAGGCTCCTCAAGCCTGGTACCAGCGGTTTGCCTCTTATTTGGGACGTCTTGGTTTTCAAAGCAGCCGATGTGACACATCGTTATTCATTTACAGACGTGGCAACGCTATTGCTTACCTCCTGTTATATGTTGATGATATTATTCTGACAGCCTCATCTGATGCCTTACGGACTGAGATTATCTCTCGGCTTAGTATGGAGTTTGCTATGACTGATTTAGGGCCTCTGTCGTATTTTCTGGGTATTTCTGCCACACGCACAGCCTCTGGTTTATTTCTCTCACAGGACAAGTATGCTGCTGAGATTGTTGATCGTGCATCCATGTCATCGTGTAATCCGGCGACTACCCCTATTGATCCGGGTTCCAAGCTTGCTGCTGATGCTTGTCCTCTGGTTGCTGACCCCAATTTATATCGTAGTCTTGCTGGTGCTCTTCAGTATCTTACTTTTACACGCCCTGACATTTCATATGCAGTTCAGCAGGTCTGCTTGTTATGCACGATCCTCGGGAGAGTCACTTTGCATCTCTGAAACGCATAATTCGGTATGCACATGGCACTACTTCACTCGGCATTACTATTACAGCTGCTGCTGCCCGGCCCTCGTTGGTTGCTTACACCGATGCTGACTGGGCTGGATGTCCAGACACTCGTCGCTCTACTTCTGGCTATTGTGTTTTTCTTAATGACACTTTAGTTTCTTGGTCGGCGAAACGTCAGTCAGTTGTATCTCGTTCGAGTGCTGAGGCTGAGTACCGTGGTGTGGCCAATGTCGTTGCCGAATGTTGTTGGTTCCGCAATTTGCTTCTTGAACTACAATGTCCATTGCTCCGTGCTTCGCTGGTTTATACGGACAACATCTCCGCCACCTACTTGGCGAACAATCCCGTCCAACATCAGCGGACTAAGCATATTGAGCTTGACATCCATTTTGTTCGAGAGCAGGTCGCTTTGGGTAATGTTCGGATTCTCCATGTACCGTCCAAGTATCAATATGCGGACATTTTTACGAAAGGGTTGTCTAGACAATTGTTTTTGGATTTTCGGGACAGTCTTACTGTTAGGGCTCCTACAGTTTCGACTGCGGGGGCGTAATAGCATATATATTTTGTAACCCTAACTTGTCATGCAAGCAACCCTATGTAATTATGTATATAAGGATATTCAATAAATGGAGAATCCCAAGGGGACTTTTACCAACGACGTCTCACAATATAATTACCGATTTAGTTTTATATATTTGAAGCCAATAAACTCTCACAAAATAATGGCTTTCCCTTGTAAAGATTGTAGATGTATCATACCCAAAAAAAATTAGATGCAGAGAATTGACTATATTAAGAGGAAGAAGATCTACCGAAAAAATATATTTGAGGAAGAGAAGAAAGGTAAGCGGGGAGAAAAAAAAACAAAAGTAAAAAATCTTATCTTTCTTTGCTTAACTTTACTTAATAAAAATACTTATAAAAAAGACACATGGCATTATATTATTGGAGGCACAGCCTTGGTAGTATATTTAGCCACAGAGGATCCGAACTGGAAAAGCTTCCTTGTTCAATGGCCGCCTCAAGCTCTCAAATTTCCAACCGATTCCAATCAATTAGAAACCCCTCCCATGTCGATTCCAGTCAATTGGGCACTCTTCCCATATCGGCAGCCTCAAGCTCTCAAATTTCCAACAAAAATCCTGATCAATTAGACACTTGTCCAATGCTGGCAAGCTATCATCAAATTTCCAACAAAAATCTGGACCAATTAGACATCTTTTGGGTGTCGGCCTTAAGCTCTCAAAGAAGGTTGATGCAGATAAACAAAAGCCCCAATTGCACAATTGTTTCCGACCAACAACCAGAGGAAGAGAAGCGAGTTTTGGATTATGGGGTGATATTGCCAGAGGACATCTATCTGGTTTTGGATCGGAAAACGGCTTGAGAGTCGATTGGACGTGTCACGATTCCGATCAGTTTGCCGGACATGGTGAAGAATTCTGCCTCCTCCGTTCCGATTCCCGCTTAGGGTTCCCCGTCCTCTCGGCTACAGTCCAAAACCCAAACCTGACGAGACAGTCTCCTACTTGATCGCCGAAGCCACCTTCTACGCCGCAAATGACATGATCGTCGTGTTTGAGGAGGAGTATCGAGGCGGCGGATTCTCGGCCTCCGCCTTGGTCCACAAGGATAAGATCATCCCCGACATGAACTTGGAACTCCCGCTGGTTACCCAAATCTCTAATCTTTCCTTCCTTTGTAACGCCTACCATGTCCACTCTGCTTCTCCGCGTCTTATTAACGGTGCGACTTTTTCCGCAGTCCTGATGCGGTCAAGATTGCGATTCTCTGTTCGGACGGGTCAGCAAATGTTAATCTAAATTACCCAAGATTAAAGTGGTAGCCCATCTGATTGACAGGAAGTTGGCTGTGTTGAGCCTCGATGAAGAAGGTGCAGTGAATGCCCATTGGGAAACTGGTTTCTGCGACATTACTGTTGATGACATTGTTAAATACAAGGGTCAACTTTACTGCCGGAAGAGCTTTTGTTATGGATTATAACTCCTTACACATGACCCAAGTTGCACATGCATTGTCCAACTATGGTGAATCCCAGCCACAGCAAGTTAATGCATTTGGCTGTGGTTTTGGGGGACTTGTATTCCTAGGCTGTATAAGCTCAGTTTCCGGCTTGGGAAGTGGGTTCAAGCTGACCAAGATTTGCCCGATCAAGTTTTTATTCAAAGTATGCAATGCAACTTTGCTGTTTCAAGGGATTTACTCCGTGGTCTTTGTTATGGTCATGTTCATGATGATAATACTCTGTTCCCTCGCGTCTGCTCATGGCCTAATTTTCGATTTGTTCGGGTTGTTATGGGTTTCAAAAATAGGTATGGATCTCTCTAGAGCTGCATCGGCAGATGGTGTGATCTTCCAATACTTCCTTGTAGAATTCACGAGTGAAGGGAAAATCTCACGCCGTATTTATTGTTCCTATCTTATCTTATCTACCGTGATTTGGCCGACTTTTAGGAGGGTGCATTTGGATTACAACTGCTAACGCATCTGTGTTCCTAATCTCCACTTCTTCTAGATATTTATGGACGTGGTTTAACTTGCGGGTCTGTGGATTAATGCTATTGTCTTTCCATAGATCCATTTTTTCCCAGTTAATCCACCACTCTTTAACTTTTTCCATGTTTATAACTCCTAACTTAAGCACCTGGCGGTGGATTATGTACACTTACTTACCTAAGTTAAGAGTATCAAAGATGAAAGTTCTAAAATATACCTTATCAGGGTTATGATTATTTTGGAAAGATCTAAGGAAAGTTAAGATTGTCAATAAAATGAGTGGCGGTCAATGATATTTTGGGGCTCTGTTCTAAATTAAAAAAAAAATCCTAACAAGTAAAACTATTCAAATTAAAAAATGGGCCCTAAAAGTTTATCTTTGTTATTAGGAATTGAGGATTTTAAAAGAGAGGAGATTTGAAAATCAACAAGTGCAACTAACCTAATATTTGTTTGAGAGTTTCAAGAAAGGCTTTTTTTGTTTGTGAGAAGGTATTAATATTTTTCAATTAATGGGCTTTAGAAAACATTTGGGCCCTTTGCTCTTTAGGAACCCTATGCAGGTGCAAGCTTTGCACCTGTCATGGGCCGACCATGCAATAATCATAAATTTCACATAATCACCCTAGTGGTGATAGTCAAACAAAAATTTGCAGGTAACCAAATGAAAAGGCATCTCTAACATATGGTACATAGCAATTCGCCAATTCCTAACAAATTAACAAGGGGTAGTACAACGGTAACAACACAATAGGTCCATCATCAGATTACACATTTACACCAATTGTCATGATTATTAATTGAGAAAAATAAACTAGTCAAGATGAATGTTAAACGCAAAAATTTGAGACAATAAGTGAAATTCCCTCGATTCCTAAGATCTAGGATAATATGCAGAGTTAAGTATCCTTCATTTAAAGAGGATTCAAAAAACCGTGTAGTAATATATAATCGAGAGGGAAAGTGGGATGCAAACAAGATTCTAGTTGAGGATAAGTATTAAACTAAAAGATGAACCGAAATGAGATCTCCTATTAGTTCCACCATCGCCGCCAATCACAAGCTTGAAGCTTGGATAATTTACAATTTGTTGATTGAGCAACTATAGAGGATAGTAGCCTTTAAATAGAAAGGGGGTCTTATCACGTGAGTAACACGTGCAAAGTAAATTTGGATAATAAAAGAATAACTAGATGGACTAGTTAGTTATCTCGATCCGTGTGTTTTAAGCTCGAGAGTCTTCTTCTTCATAGAATAGACAGCGAACAAGAATGTAGGTTGAACTTTTAATAATGGAAATTTTCTTCTTCAGATTTCTCTTCTCATTAAATCTTTTCTATTGTCAAAGTTAAAATGGTATCAGAACCACAAGGAATTTGATCCTTTGTCGTCAGACGTTGAAGATCTGTTTTGTTCTTGGCGGTGTTGATAAATTATTGAGTGAAGTCGAATTCTGAGATTTTGCTTTGTTTTGCCTTGATTCAAGTGTAGTTTGTTTGTATCTGTCATTTGATCATCGTTTTGCTGCAAAATGGTGGTGGTAACCTTTATCGTAGAACTAGGGTTTCTATATTACAAATTGGGGGAACTTGGAGAGGTAATCAACTTGATCATCTTTTCTTTTTTAATTCCGATAATCCTGGCATGCTACTAGTGTCTAATCATTTCACTAGTTGGAGTAAGAAAATTAAGCCAGTTATATGATCAAAGATGAAATAGGGATTTATTAATGGTGGATGTGCAAAACCTGATAGTGAATTTGATGAGTATGAATTGTGGAGTGTTGTGATTATATGGCCATGAGTTGGATATTGAAATCAACGGTGAGCGAAATGGCACAAAATTTCATACATGCTCAATCGACACAAGAGTTATGGAATGATATCAAAGAACATTTTGCGGAGTCGAATACTCCATTGATTTTTCAATTGCGAAGGCACTCCCATATGTACTTGTGGTGCAATTAACCAGCGATCTTGTGTATTGCTTAAGAGAATTGTGGAAAAGGAGTCGACACTGAAGTTGATGCAGTTGATAAAAAATTTCACAACTCCCATCTCCCGTGGCAAATCCGATTACACAAGCACATTCCACAAGTCTAAAGAAAAAGCTTTGTGCTGCAGTTCAACAATTGGCGGAGGAGAAACACCAGCTTACTATTAATTAATCTTCTGTTTGAAGAAGCAAGTTCCACAAAGCCTTTGGATGGATCCTCCAGCCATGGTTCCACCGGTGAGAATCAATCAAGTGACAAGCTCCCAAAGTTTGATGGTGTCGCACAACCGGCAGGGACCCTTCAAAGTCACCTCACCCCGCCTAGTGCAACGACTGCGAGTCGAACTCCTGCCGTTGATAACGGAGTCGAACCCACTTCTATGCAGGGTCTTAGTGCCTCCGATACTTCAAGCAGCAATGGCCCGGCTGTCTAGATCGATTTTCGCGTTTTCTTCACGACTGTCACATGAATTTTTGCCTTTATTTGGCTACCTTAATTCCACTCTAGTTGCTATGATTGATCTCAATATTCTCATATGGAATGTTCGAGGGGCAGCGAGTGCCCACTTTCTTTCTACAATTCGGGAACTAATTCGTTTGCATGATCCTCGTGTGCTTATCTTGGTAGAACCACACATCGGTGGTGATCAAGCGGACTTGGTATGTAGCCGCATTGGCTTCGATGGTATCCTTCGTGTAGAGGCTGAAGGCTTTTCAGGAGGAATTTGGCTTCTGTGGCGTACTGCGGAGGTTCGTGTTGATCCTCCAGTACATAACTGTTGATATCTCTCGACATGGCGAAGAATCTTGGTTCCTCTCTGGTGTTTATGCTTCACTTGATGCTACTACTCATTCAGCGCTCTGGACTGAATTGGAAGCTTTTTCTCACTCTCATAATCGCCCCTGGGTGTTGGCGGGAGATTTTAATGCCACGCTCCACTCTCATGAGCGTATGCCTTCGTCCGCTAGCTCAAACAATAACTCAAGGCAGTTCAGTAGGGCGATAGATGAAATGCAACTCATTGATTTGGGATATTCTGGCTCCCCTTTTACATGGCACACTGGTAACTCCCCGAGAACTAGGAAAGCTTCACGTCTGGACCGGGCTATTTGCAATGAACTCTGGAGACTTAAATTTCAGGAGGCTTGGGTGGAACATGGCACGACACCACACTCCGACCACTCACCTATTATTCTTCATTTGCAATCTGTCAATAATAGGAACCGACCTCAACGCCCTTTTCGTTTCCAGGCAGCATGGATACTTCATGATCTCTATCCGGGGTTATTTCAACTGAATGGAATGGCTCCCGGGAGTGTATGCACGCTTTGGCTCATATTTCCAATAAACTTCAAATTTGGAATAGAGAAACCTTTGGCAATATCTTTCACAAAAAAAGGCGTCTTTGGGCTCGGCTTGCTGGAGTGCGTAACAGACTTTCAGTCCACACCATGGACCACCTCATTCAGCTAGAACGTCAGCTCATTCGCGAGCTTGAGATTATTCTTGAACAAGAACAGATCCTCTGGTATCAAAAATCTCGTGCTTCTTTCCTTTTGGACGGAGGCCGGAACACCCGCTATTATCATCTATCCACTATTATACGCCGCCGTGCTAATAAGGTGGTCCGATTGCAGGATTCCGAGGGAAATTGGGTATGCGATCGATCTAGTCTTCATGCTCTTGCTTTAAACTTTTTTGCGACTCTTTATAAGGAAGACAACACCCCTCAATTGCATGACCAACTTCCGTTTGCTATGGTTTGTTCTTTCCCGGAACTTTCTCCTAATTGCCAAGAGGCGTTAGATTCTCCTTTCCAGAGACATGAAGTCTGGAATGCTGTGAGGGAGATTGGCCCTTTCAAAGCCTCGGGCCCTGATGACTTTCTCGTCGTGTTCTATCATAAAAGTTGGGAAACGGTGGGGGCTAGGGTTATTGAAACAGTGCTGAATTTCCTGAATTTCCAGTCCTTGGAGCCTGGATTCTGTGATGCTTTATTAGTTCCCATTCCAAAGGTTGACAGTCCTTCGCTTCCATCGCAACTCCGACCTATTTTGTTGCTTAATGTGGTTTTCAAAATCAGTACAAAAATGATTGTCAATCATTTGAAACCTAACATTGCTGACATGGTGTCGCCCATGCAATCTAGTTTTATTTCAGGAGGACAAATTGTTGACAACATTGTTATTGTACAAGAAATTATTCATTCCATGGAGAGTCGCCAAGGGAATGTGCGTTGGATGGCTCTAAAATTTGATCTTGCTACGGCATATGATCGAGTCCGATGGGAGTTTCTTAATGAAATCTTAATGGAAGTCGGATTCCCAGAACACTTACGTAAGGTGGTTATGCTAGGGCAATCTACTGGTAAAACAAATTTGTTATGGAATGGTGAATTGGCAGGCACTTTTTCTCCCTCTAGGGGTATTAGACAAGGTGACCCCTTGTCTCTGTATCTCTTTGTTCTCTATATGGAACGTTTATCTCATATCATTCAATCCTCTGTGTCAACTGGTTTGTGGAAGCCTGTTATCGTGGGTGATGTGCAGATTTCCCATCTCTTCTTTGCCGACGACTTGTCATTGTTTGCGAAAGCTTCTTCTTCTCAAGCCGCCATCATTCAGTCATGTCTTGATTGCTTCTGCGCTCAATCTGGGGAGAAAGTGAACTTTGATAAAAGCTCGGCCTTTTTTTCTAGATCGGTCCTTCAGTCATCGGCTGCTCTGATTGCTAACCAGCTTCGAATACCCTTAACCTCAGATTAGGGTAGGTATCTGGGCGTTCCAGTTTTACATAGTCAAGCAACAAAGGAGGATTATCACTACATCATTGATAATATTGCTTCAAGATTGAGTGGGTTGCAGGCCCGATCTCTTTCCTTGGCGGGCCGAGTCACCTTAGCCAACTCGGTCCTAACGAGCCTTCCGGTTTATGCAATGCAATCAACTCTCCTTCCACGGTCGATCTGTGATACCATTGATAAACAAGTTCGTGGATTTATTTGGGGCTCTAACAATGAAGCTCGGAAAATTCACCTCGTGTCCTGGGATAAAATAACACAACCGCGTGCCCACGGAGGTCTTGGTATCCGTAATATGCGTGATTCTAATACGGCTTTCCTTGCTAAGCTTAGTTGGCGTGCTCTCAAAGAACCCACTAGCCTTTGGAGTCGGGTTATATATAAGAGGGAAATACTGTAATCACAGGGCTGATCTGGATATGTTCTCTAGAAGGCCTCGACAATCTCATACGTGGAAAGGCATGGTTCATGGGGGACAATTGTTAGCTAAGGGGGTGAGATTCTCGATTGGTAATGGCTGTAACACGCTCTTTTGGATCCACAATTGGCTCAAAGATAGGCCGTTATTGGACTTTGCTGTGGCTCCAATTCCGGACAATGATTTTGGGGCGGTTGTGGCTGATTATTGGGTGAATGATAATTGGAATTGGGAGCGATTACAGCCCTTGTTACCTCCGCATATTCGGGCTCAGATGCAATCCATCAGAGTCCAGGCTAATCCGAATGCTGAGGATTCCTTATTCTGGAGTCCTTCGATTTCGGGTGCGTTCACTACGGCGTCTGCTCGGGAGCTCCTCCGACCCCCTACCCCGATACAACCTTCGAGGGTCTGGTCCAAGTTGTGGAAATGTCCTGTGTAGCAGAGAGTAAGGCAGTTCTTGTACACGACTTGCCAGGATGCTCTTCTTTGTAATGAAAATCGAGTCCGACGGCACCTCGCTCCATCGCCTGATTGCCCCCGCTGCTCGATGCCAGAATCGAGCTTACATTTGCTCCGTGATTGTGCTGAGGTCAAAGCGCTTTGGCATCAAGGTTGCCTTTCTGTTGTGAACACTGAGTTCTTTGCCGAGGCTTCCCCCCTTCAGTGGATTCTCAAAAACATTAGCTTGGATGAGGAGTCGAATTCAGTCTTTGCAAACATGGCTTGGCAAATCTGGAAAGCTAGAAATAAACTGGTTTTCGAGGGTGAAGATAAGCTGAATCAGATCTTCCCCTTGGTCCAACAGGTTGTTCGTCACTATAAGGATGCAGAGTTGGGTCGTGCTAAACTTGCAAGAGCTCAAGATGGCCTGTGGAAGAAAGAATTCCCACATCGGAAATCCAAATAGAAATTAGCCTAAATATATGCCTTTGGGTTACTCCTCCTATCGCCAATTGGTTTTAGGATGGAACCCCATGGGCTTATGTGATGGGTCTGTCGCGCATGTGCGCTGGGACGGTCTCCCCCTTCGTCCGTATTGTGGCCCGCCGAACTTTGACAACCCAAGGTCGAGCTCTATGACTTGGAAGGCTCCGCTGGCAGGGCGTGTGAAGTTGAATACGGACGCGGTCTCGAAAGGGAATCCCGGACAAGCGGGTGGAGGGGGTGTCTTTAGAGATGATCATGGCAACTTTCTCCATGCTTTTACTTTCAAATGCGGTATTAGTGAGGCGAGGACCGCTGAACTATGGGCGATTTATCATGGACTCACGGTGGCTATGCAGCTGGGCTATACTAAAATTGATGTTGAGTCCGATTCTGCTGGAATCTGCAAGTTACTGAATGGGCCTTTGCCTATGGCAGATACTGATTTCCATCTACTCGTTCAATGCTATAGCCTGCTGAACCGGAATTCTTGGGAGACCTCTATTTGCTTCATCCCTCGTAGGCTCGTACGTTGAACAAAGTGGTTGTTGCCTGGCAATCTTTGCCCTTTCTCTTGATTGTGAATTTGCTAATTTTACTTCTCAACCTGGCTGTATTATTTCGGCTTTGGCCGCAGATGTATCCCATTTGGGAGTGAACTCTTAAGCTGCTTAATAAATTTTCTAGGCTTAGCCTCCTTCAGATCAAAAAACAAAAAAATCCCCAATAGTAGTATTTAGGCTTCTGCAGCTTGAATGGTAGCTGAGTTTTCTCCAAGAATTTGTGGTAAATCTCTCACAGTTCTTTTGCATTTTAACCACCGGTTTTTCATAATAAAAGGAAAAAAACACGTGCAAAACCATGGATTAGAGGAGTCCCTGAAATATATGTTGCGTCTTATAAATGCTCAACAATATGCATATGCAATAAATATGTAAATCTCCGTACTACAATCATTTGGCGTGGTGGTAGCTGAGATTTTCCCCAAAGCCGTAGTTCTTGTTTACTGAAGAAATTTGTCTCAGTAAAGCCACAACTAAAAAGACCATCATTCAATATCGTATTAATTACTTAACTATTGTAGTATTATTATGAATTTTATTAAATAATGCCCTGAGGGCTGGGTCTGGCATAGCCAATTTTATATAGTTGTACTAGGGAGACAGATCCGTGCATACGCACGGGGCAGGTTTTTTTGCATATGTATTTTTTTTATAACACTCTTTTTAACAATGATTATCAAGATTGTTCTTTATAAATTTTCATTGCACATGACATATACTCATTTATTTTTTAGGTATATATATATATATCACTATACAATGTTGGTTGCTATTATATCCCCTAAATTAATATTTGTAACTAAATTTATTTCATAAAAACTATGTTACTGTTTTCAAATTAAAATTATATTTAATTAGTTATATAAATTTATCGACCCACAACTATCTAACGATTACGGTGAAGAGTCTTAGCCAATGAATTGCAAAAGCGTTTGGAAAATAATTTAATGATAAACAATGATAACCATAGATAAGTCTATGGGTATTTATAAATTAATTATAATTTTTTTGTGTAGTTTTGGATCAATTTTATAGTAATTACACGATTACATTATGATTCTCATAGATTTTTATTGCATATGATGGGACAATTTTTTATATCTTTCCATTTATATTTGCTTGACAATTTTCTTAATGTATTCTTTATTTTTCTTTTTGCAAATCTATTAATTTTTTGGCTATTTTTTGTCAATAGCATGGGGTATGTACATAACTTGGTTAAAGAGTAATATAATGGAATTTTGTTGAAAAAAGAATATATCATAAAAAAAAATTAGATAACCTTTTTCGAGAAAGACAACTTGAGAATCTACAACTTAAATGAAACCGCAAACATTACAATGGCCATAAGTAAGAGCGGAAGCGGAAAATAATAATAAGGAATTAACAATTCTTAGATTTTTCATCGTATTATAAAAAGGTAGAAACCATACTATAAGTAGATAATTTTAAAAGATGACCATATTTTACCTCTTCAATAATTGAAGATAGAGAGCTCGATTGAGTGCTTTAGCCATTGAACGCTATTTTCTGCCAAACGAAGTGAGATACAAATAAAAAGTCGATAATATTCTTAACATTTAAGATTTAAGATATACTATCTAATATACAATTGATAAGAGAATAAAAAATAATGATAATAAAGGAATAAAAATTAAGAATGCATACCTCATGAACGTTTGTATATGTGACTTGACTAAAGAGGTAGAGCTAATCTAGAAGATGCCTCCTTCCACCTATATGGTATAACTTATAGGCAAAATGAAAGTTTAAGTGTTTATAGCTATGATTTCTAACCAAAATTAGTCTTAATAGTGGAAGTATAAAATTAATAAACGTTTTTCTTTTAAAGTTAATAAACGTTTTTCTTTTAAGCTATGACCTATGAAACGTTTTCATAAAATATTTCAAGACATCAATAAAAAAATATTTATTTGGCATGTTGTAAGATTATACCTTTAGTGATTTGGATTAGTCTAGTAACGCTTTCAAAAAAATTCCATTAAGATTCACGATAGGTGTATAATAAATCTATTTTTTTTATGAATGATTTCGTCTATTATATATAGCCTTATTGTATCATTTTAAATTCTCTTAATATCCATCTAAAATTTAATTTGATCCTATAACAAGTGCAGACTAAATAAAAAGAGATTCATCTAAAATTTTAAATACAATCTTATATCTAATAAAAACTGCATTAAATTAAAAATATATAGTAATGTCGTTTTGATTGTTTGAAAGAATTGGATCACCTTATTAGAGAATGTAATCAAATGGATTGGTGCATATTGTATACTTATCAAAATCATATATTAGTTAACACATTAATTTACATTGTTCTGTGCATTTTTCTAATACAACTTAGCTCATATGTTTAATAACAACTATAATTTTTTAATAAATTAATTATAACAAAATATTTTAAATATTTAAAAAAAATAAAGAGTCACCTTATAACTACATATAATCAAATAGATTGATGTATAATTAATTAATAATCAAAATCATATATCATTTTTCATACACATGTGCAATTTGTAATATAAGCATAATAAAGTTTTTATATATCATTCACATACTTTTAATATCAAATTTAAATTGAATTTAGTCTTTTGTATGGGGTCTTTTGATTGTGGTAAAAAATTATCCAAAGTGAATATTTGAATAATCGAACCTTAAACCTCCAATATAATTGTCAAAGCTTCAACCATTGAGCCAAAATTTTATATTAGCATATAATAAAATCAACATAATATAGTGAGATGTTTTTCATAAATTTAATATGTTCACCTAGAACATAACATTTTAATGTATAAATTTCAAAAATAAAAATTAAGGTGAATCTAAAAGAATTTGTTTTATTATATAATAGTGTAATAGTGTAATTGACTATACACAATGGTGCCTAAAATATAATATACCAATGATTAAATAGTAAAGTATTTCAATTAAATAAAATATATGCAACAAATTAATAATGGCCAATAAAGGATGATAATATATAATAGTATATACCAATTATAATTAAGCCTTATACTAAATATGAATAAAAGGATCTACCTTGTTATTTA
This sequence comes from Fallopia convolvulus, assembly GCA_964016875.1. Taxonomy (NCBI): domain Eukaryota; kingdom Viridiplantae; phylum Streptophyta; class Magnoliopsida; order Caryophyllales; family Polygonaceae; genus Fallopia; species Fallopia convolvulus. The sequence goes on from OZ024723.1 coordinate 9,782,502, forward strand.
ATAGTGTAATTGACAATGCATATGGTACATATTACATAATATATCAACAATTCAAAACTAAGAGTGTGTTATCTACCAAAACAAATACGGAGTAGTTGTCAAGATTTGAATCGTGATCTATAGGCAGTTTGAAAGATTCTTTACCACTAAGTTATGTAGAATTATTTTATTATTTAAAATGATAAGTTCTCATAAAAATAAATATTATGTAATAAATGTGGCAATGAATGTGGTTTTGTACATAAATTTATCTATTTAGTATAAATCATATTAAAGGTGAAAAAACAATTAGTAATTAACATTAAGTGCATTAAATATGGCATGTACACAACTTTATATATGTAGTATAGATTTGCACTTGTAACTATATGGTTGTATCTTGGTGGGTAATGTTTCTTGATTAGTAGATTCTCTATTATGATTAGTTGTACGTTTTAAAAGGTCATGGCAAACTTTGTTTGGTTTAAATGTTAATGAATCTGGAATCAAAAATGGAAAGGAAGGATTTATGGGGTTTTACTGTTTTGATGTATAAGAACAGCATAAGAAGTGAATGGTCGGACCGATTCAAGAATCCCAAGGAATTCAAGATTTGTTGGAACACCACATAAAAAAATAACAAAAGAAATTGTATCCAAACGGTCAGATCATATATCATAAAATATCATTAACTTGCTTCATATGTCCATAACACTAGCGTAAGAAATCAAGATCCAGAATTACCAGCAATATTGTTGGACGGTGTTGGGAACTCTGGTTCCAAACATCGGAACAACGATACCAGTCTCCAGTTTTGACAATGACAAACTCCATATGAGAACTAATGTATTATATCCAAGTATTTCTAAGGAACACCAAGTCCATTGAAGAGTCTCCAAGAATGTCAAAGGAACACAGGGACGAAGAGTTCCTTTCAAAGGAACTCTGGAGAAGACAGTTCTCATTACATGGGAACTCACATGTGCAAACAAAGACCATTCAGCGAGATTCACGGGATTCTGTCTCAAGACAAAACAAGCGCTCAGTCCTCACACTGAAGCAAGTAATCAGACGGCCCGTTTGATTCTCAAAGTTGACTCAATTCAAATCAAATCACATGTGTGAGATAAAGACTTGGCGTGCAAGACAAAGAGCATTTTGGACACACGAAAGTCAAGATTGCAACCCAAGCAAGGACAAGTATAAAGCCAAATGAATAGTGCTTGGATAAAGCACTTCTCCCAGAATTCACACTCACTCACAAAGAAAGAAAGACAAGAGAAGAGAAGTCCCCGACGGCGAGTGTGCGATCTCGACGACGGTGAATCCAAGTTCCCAGGAGATAGGGAACTACGACATTGAGCTCAAGGTGTAAGGTTCGATTTGTCTTATGCTTAGTTGAGATGTTCGCTTAGGAACAAGGCCGATTACTAGTGTTGCTAGAGTTAGGTAGAACTGCTAGGAACAGAGAAGTGTAAGTCTGCCTGTGTAACTAGGGAACAATCAATAAGATAAGAAGATCGTTCAAAATCCTCCAAGCGGAGGTAGAGGTTTACTCACACAACTAGTTGGTTGTTGTGGGGTTCCTCTATAAAGGAACTGTGTCAATTGCATTCTGTTTACTTGCTTGTTTTTATACTTCCGCTGCCTTGGGAACAGCCTAACCGCCAGTTCCCAAACTCTCACTAACGCGTATCGATCCAACAAATATACAATACATCTCCAACTTGAATGGTAGCTGAGATTTCTCCAACAAGTAGCTGGAATTCTTGCTCTCTATCATGTTAGGCATCTTCCCTGATTACAAGAATTTTTGTCTCAACCATCGTTTTCAAGGCCCTGATTAAATAATAATTTGAGGCTCTAATTACACATAGAGATTCAGAAATGTACAAGGTATATATTTCATATATGAAAGCAAATCCTAGTATAATGGTAATCCAAAAAAAAAAAATTCTTTTGGTGCTCTAATACTCCATCAAATGCAACCTTTCCACCTCATTTGAGATTTTATGTTTGTGGAGTTTCAATGATATACGCAGAAAGCACGTTTCTTTTGTCTGTGTAATCAACAAGGAAGATCTTCTTTTACTCGAAATACTCTAATAAAAACAAGGTTTTTTTTTAACTTACTATATTTATTGGACTTTAGGCAAAAAAATTGGACCCTCTGAAACTTGGGGCCCTGGGCAGGTGCTCACCTTGCACCTGCTCAGGGCCACATTCAAGACTGTGCTTGATTAAATTAGTATGACTAGAACCAAGCCTCAGTAGTATCCTCTTGTTCTTGATTATTTGAAGACGTCCTTAAACCATTCTTAGTTGTAAGCAGAGTTTTTTCTGTCTCCGTGATCAACAAACTGTCTTATTCAAATCTAACCATGCTTGAACAATTTTAACTTGTGCAGGTTTTCTGGATTGATTAAAACATCAAAACACCAAAACTCTGAAAGTCTCTTGCCAAGATGGGTAAGAGCTTTTGGGATTTCAAGAGCTCTACCGACGACGGTTCCCTTTATGAGCTTTTGCAAGCCAGAAATGAAGCTGAAGCAAATAAAGATGAGAATTGGACTCCTTTTGCCAGAGCTGGGTTTTTCAGTAAACTCACATTCTGGTGGCTCAATCCACTGATGAGGAAAGGAAAGGCGAAAACTCTAGAAGACGGCGATATCCCAAGGCTAAGAATATCAGACAGAGCAAATACATGCTACACAAACTTCATGGAGATACTTGTTCATGAAACCAAGGCACAACAAGCCTCTTCTAATTCTCAGTCCCCTCCCATCCTTTCAACACTTTTCTTGTGGCAATGGAAACCGATTTTTGTTGCAGGACTCTTTGCAATAATCAAGATCCTTGCAACTTCAACATGCCCCATTTTCCTCATGTTCTTCATCAAGGCGGCGGAAGGAGAGGAGACGTTTAGCTGTGAAGGGTATGTGCTCACTGCAGGACTCTTTGCCGTCAAATGCTTAGAGTCCTTTTCGGAAAGACAATGGTACTTCAGAATGAGATTGGTAGGGATCCAAGTGAGGTCTGCTTTGTGTGCAGCCATTTATAAGAAACAGCTTCATATCTCACCATCTGCCAAGTTCTCTTCTGGGGAGATTGTCAGCTTTGTCACAATTGATTCTTATAGGCTAGGGGAGTTCCCATATTGGCTCCATCAAGTATGGGCAACCCCTCTTCAGCTCCTACTCGCCCTCCTCATCGTATACTATTGCATCGGTTTGGCAGCCTTGGCGGCTATACTAGTCATTGTAATAACGGTTTTAGGAAACTCGCCGATTGCAAAGCTCCAAACAAAGTACCAAAGGAAGTTCATGGAGAAACAAGACGAGCTAGTGCAGTTTTTCTCTGCATCCCTCTCGACGATGAAGGTCTTGAAGCTATATGCATGGGAGATGCATTTCAAGAAGATTGTTGAAAGTATAAGAGAGGAAGAATATGTGTGGTTGAAGGCGGTTCAGATTCAAAAAGGCTATTATGTTATATTGTTTTGGTTAGCTCCTGTGTTGGTACCAATGGCAGCATTTGGAGCTTGTTACTTCCTAGGAATTGCACTTACAACTGCCAACGTCTTTACGTTTCTTGCAACGATTAGGCTTGTACAAGAGCCTATAAGATCGCTTCCTGACGTTGTGGGAGCGTTTATAGATGCCAAAGTCGCCTTGAACCGGGTCACAAAGTTTCTCGAGGCTCCTGAGTTGCAAAGCTCAAGAAAGGATATTAGGGAACGAGAAGGGGAGGAAGAGAAGGCTGTTTGTATTAAAGCAAAAGGGATTTCTTGGGATGATAGTGTTCAAAGACCGAATTTGAGGAACGTAGACTTGATGGTTAGAGTTGGTGAAAAGGTGGCAATTTGTGGAGAGGTGGGAGCTGGTAAAACAACCCTTTTGGCAGCCATTCTTGGAGAGGTTCCATACATTGATGGAAAAGTATGTACTCCACTTCCATCTTATTCCTTGTTCGGCTCCTATATTGCAAGATACAAAATTTGGTACATAGTTGAACCATGATACCTTGCTTACATGTTTTTATAAGGTTTACCCGGCCCTTTTCTTTCTAAGGGGATAATTTCTAAATTAAGATTCTTTAACATGATCCCTTAGAACGTAGGTTAGAAAAACGGTCAAAAGAAATCGATGGATGATAAGGTTTTTTACTTGCAGAATTTGGAAAAAATACTTTAACCAACTATATCTTGTGCTTCCTTGGATTTTTCTCAGGTTCAAGTGAATGGGAAGATAGCTTATGTTTCCCAAACAGCTTGGATCCAAACAGGAACAATCCAGGAAAACATATTGTTTGGATCTTCCATGGATTCAAGCAGATACCAAGACACACTATCCAAGTGTTGTTTGGTAAAAGATCTTGAGATGCTTCCGTTTGGGGATCTCACTGTGATAGGAGAACGAGGCGTCAATCTGAGTGGAGGACAGAAGCAGAGGGTACAACTAGCTCGCGCCTTGTATCAAAATGCAGATATATATATACTGGATGATCCTTTTAGTGCTGTTGATGCACATACTGCAACCAGTCTATTCAATGTAAATCTTATAGATTCTTTCCAATCCATCATTTTTCGCTTTCATTTTGTATTCCAGGAGAACTAATTGCAAAGGGTAATCTCGATTTTGATAGGAATATGTTATGGAAGCACTTGCAGCAAAGACAGTCTTGCTTGTAACCCATCAAGTCGACTTCCTCCCTGCATTTCATTCAATCTTGGTGAGTACTTGTTTGGTTGATACATTCAGGAAAGAATAATATATTTTCTTTAGATGCAATATTGAAGCCAAATTGAAATATTTCCTTCATATTTCATGATTAGCTAATGTCAGAAGGGGAAGTTCTAAGAGCAGGTACTTATAGTGAGCTTCTAGCTTCAAGTGAAGAGTTTAATACACTTGTTCATGCACACAGCGACTTCAATTCCAAGAATAATGTAGACGACGACATCTCCAACACTATAAGTACTAAATCAGAAATACAAAAGGTGAGCGCGACAGAAGAACAGTTCAGCTTGGCAGATCAGCTAGTTAAGAAAGAAGAAAAGGAGACAGGAGACAGTGGTCTCAAGCCTTATATTCAGTACATGAAACACGGGAAAGGATTCTTGTATGTAACTCTTGCAACGGTTGCTCATGTTCTGTTCATTATTGGACAGTTCATACAGACTGTTTGGTTAGCTGCTAATCTTGAAAGCTCTAGCATGAGTGAGGCGACACTGGTTGCAATATATGCTCTTCTTGGCTGCCCTTTGTTCATCTTCTTGTTTCTTAGAGCACTTTTTGTAGTTATTCTTGCGCTTAACACTTCAAGGTCTATCTTTTCATCACTGAACAATTCTATCTTCAAAGCTCCAATGTCTTTCTATGATTCAACTCCTCTGGGAAGGATTCTGAGTCGGGTAAGAATCACAAGCAGAGATTTATGGTGCGTTTGGATTACCCAAGATAATGCATTATAATGTGAGATAAAGCACTCTCTTGGCAATCCAAACACACCCTTAGTTTATGAAATCTAATATATTGCAGAAATTGGAGGGTCTGATCTGGTCTGTTTTATCCTTGTCTATCATACCATTTCTTCAGGTGTCATCTGATATGAGTATCATTGACCTTGATCTGCCCAGTAGATTGACTATTACTATCGGATCTACCTTCAACACGTACTTCTGCTTTGGATTACTGATGATTCTTGCTTGGGAAGTTCTGTTCCTCATCATTCCAATGATCTACCTCACAATTGTCCTGCAGGTACAAACAAAAACAATGCATCATCATTTTCAGATAATTTCTGTAAGATGTTTGACTAGGCATTTAAGATAATGCATTAATTCATAACAATACATTATATGGTGTAATCCAAACACACCCTTAGCCAAATTAGTGAAAAATGCCTTGGCAAAACAGAAAAGTGGTGGATTTTAAAAATTTGTTGCCTAAAAAGTATTATCAGTTATGGTGTACCTTAGTGGAATTCATTATTAATGAACAGAAATACTTCTTTACTACTGCCAAAGAGCTGATGAGAATCAATGGGACAACAAAGTCAGCACTAGCCAGCCATGTTTCTGAAACAGCAGCAGGAGTTACAACAATCCGAGCTCTAGGAGGCGAAGATCAGTTCTTTGCCAAAAACCTAGATCTTATTGACAAAGATGCAAGCCCATTCTTCCACAGCTTTTCAGCAAATGAGTGGTTCATCGAACGGCTGGAAATAGCTTGTTCAGTTGTGTTGTCCGCAGCTGCTTTATTCATGACAGTGTCGTCACATTCAGCATCTTCAGCAGGTTTGCAAACTTTTAAAAAAAATACTATATCATAAGCATCCACACATCTTGAAAAATTATTCACAATTTTGGGCTTGTTTTCAGGTTCTCATGGATATTAAAGCATCAAGCTTAGTGCCTATTGGATCTAGTATGCTTTGAGTTTTATAGAGCATTATGTTTTGGACAAAAAAAATTTGGCTTTAGCAGAAAACATGTTTAATAATGCGCATTCAAAGAGACTAAGCTTCAAAAAATTAATCCTAGTAGGTTTTCCTGGTTTGAATCACCTAGCTCAAACCTCTTATTCAGACAAAATATAGTTTTCTGTGGATATAAGCTATGTTATTGTTAATTAACAATGTTCTGGTTTGCAGGTTACATTGGAATGGCACTTTCATATGGTATATCATTGAACTTCTTCCTCACGACTTCGGTTAGGAGTCAGTGTATGCTATCAAACATGATGGTATCTGTGGAAAGACTAGAGCAATACATGAATATCCCGAGTGAAGCTCCCGGGATCATAGAAGAAAATAGGCCTTCTCTTAGTTGGCCTGATAAGGGTAAAGTAGAGATATGCAATTTAAAGGTAAAATTAATCAAACCAAATCCAAAATTGATTCCAAACCTCATATACCATGACTTGATGAGGAATAATAATAATAATTTGCAGGTAAGATATCAACTAAATTCCCCTCTTGTTCTAGTGGGAATCAGTTGCGTCTTTGAAGGAGGATACAAGATTGGAATAGTAGGCAGGACAGGGAGTGGCAAGACAACTCTTATCAACACGTTGTTTCGACTAGTGGAGCCCATGGAGGGCAAGATCGTAATTGACGGCGTCGATATCTCCAACATTGGGTTGCATGATCTGAGATCTCATTTTGGGGTCATTCCACAAGAAGCAACACTTTTTGGTGGGTCTGTGAGATACAATCTTGACCCTTTATCTGAACATTCTGATCAGGAGATTTGGGAGGTACAACAATAAGCTTAACTTTGTTTCTCCATGCTTAAAGCTCCAGAAACTATGTATGATAATACCTTCTTATTGTAAAGGTTCTTGAAAATTGTCAACTAAAAGAGGCAGTTCAAGAGAAGCCAGAAGGCATCAGCTCCTTAGGTAAGAAAAAAAACACATTAATAGCCTAAAATAAATTTATGTATGTTTCTTCCAAAGCAAAGACAAAGCTTAGAATTGGTGTTGTGCAGTTGTACAGGATGGATCAAATTGGAGTATGGGACAAAGGCAGTTATTCTGTCTGGGACGAGCGCTGCTCAAGAGAAGGAAAATACTAGTTCTGGACGAGGCAACGGCTTCAATCGACAACGCCACAGACGCAATCATTCAGAGAACGATAAGAACAGAATTTGCAAGCTCT